>CM038677.1:547053857-547653857 GCA_021605205.1 Aegilops longissima | reverse complement strand
TTGTGGGGCGTTTCAATGGTGGAAGGCTGATACGTCCATTTTACATCATGCTTTTATATCAATATTTATTGCATTATGGGCTGTTATTACAGGTTTACCATGCAGAGGGGGAATGCCGGCAGCTGGAATTCTGGCTGGAAAAGGAGCAAGCGTTGGAAACCTATTCTGCATAGCTCCAAAAGTCTTGAAACTCCACGAAACAAATTTTTGGAATTTATAAGAATTTCTGAGCGAAATAAATAGGCCAGGGGGCCCACACTCATCCAGAGGCAGGCGCCCCCACCTACAAGCAGGCGCCTCTATCTCCCCGGGCCCCTGGTGGGCCTCCGGTGACCATCTTCTGCTATATCATCACTTTTACCCTTGAAAAAATCATGGGCAAGCTTACGGGACGAAACTCCGCCACCACGAGGCGGAACCTTGGCGGAATCAATCTAGGGCTTTGGCGGAGCTGTTCTGCCAGGGACACTTCCCTCCGGGAGGGGGAAATCATCACCAACATCATCACCAATGATCCTCTCATCAAGAGGGGGTCAATCTCCATCAACATCTTCACCAGCACCATCTCCTCTAAAAACCCTAGTTCATCTCTTGTATCCAATCTTGTATCAAAACCACAAATTGGTACCTGTGGGTCCCTAGTAGTGTTGATTACTCTTTGTAGTTGACGCTAGTTGGTTTACTTGGTGGAAGATTATAAGTTCAGATCCTTTATGCATATTATTACTCCTCTGATTATGAACATGAATATGCTTTGTGAGTAGTTACGTTTGTTCCTGAGGACATGGGTGAAGTCTTGCTATTAGTAGTCATGTGAATTTGGTATTCGTTCGACATTTTGATGAGATGTATGTTGTCTTTCCTCTAGTGGTGTTATTTGAACGTCGACTACATGACACTTCACCATTATTTGGGCCTAGAGGAAGGCATAGGGAAGTAATAATTAGATGATGGGTTGCTAGAGTGACAGAAGCTTAAACCCTAGTTTATGCGTTGCTTCGTTAGGGGCTAATATGGATCCATATGTTTAATGTTGTGGTTAGGTTTACCTTAATACTCCTTTTTGTAGTTGCGGATGCTTGCAATAGGGGTTAATCATAAGTGGGATGCTTGTCCAAGTTAGGACAGTACCCAAGTGTCGGTCCACCCACATATCAAATTATCAAAGTACCGAACGTGAATCTTACGAACGTGATGAAAACTAGCTTGACGATAATTCCCAATGTGTCCTCGGGAGCTCCTTCTTCATTATTAGAATTTGTCCAGGATTATCCTTTGATACATAAAAGGATTGGGCCACCTTGCTGCACTTTATTTACTTTATTTACTTTTTGCTCGTTACTATTTATCTTATCACAAAACTATCTATCACCTACTATTTCAAGTGCTTGCAGAGAAAACCTTCATCGAGAACCGCTTATCATTTCCTTCGCTCCTCGTTGGGTCCGACACTCTTACTTATCGAAAGGACTACGATAGATCCCCTATACTTGTGGGTCATCAAGACTCTTTTTCCGGCGCCGCTGCCGGGAGTGTAGCGCTTTTGGTGAGTGGAACTTGGTAAGGAAACATTTATATAGTGTGCTGAAATTTTCTGTTACTTGTCACTATGGAAACTAATCCTTTGAGGGGCTTGTTTGGGGTATCTTTGCCCCAACCAGAAGAGCAAGGAGATGCTCCTCAACCTACTGAACTTTATGAAAATATTCACTTTGAGATTCCTTCGGGTATGATAGAAAAACTGCTAGCTAATCCTTTTGCAGGAGATGGAACATTGCATCCCGACTTACACCTTATCTTTGTGGATGAAGTTTGTGGATTATTTAAGCTTGCAGGTATCCCTGATGATGTTGTCAAAAGGAAGTTCTTCCCTTTATCTTTGAAGGAAGATGCATTGACATGGTATAGGCTATGTGATGATACGGGATCTTGGAATTATAAGCGATTGAAGCTGGAATTTCACCAGAAGTTCTATCCTATGCATCTTGTTCATCATGATCGTAATTACATATATAATTTCTGGCCTCGCGAAGGAGAAAGCATCGCTCAAGCTTGGGGGAGTCTTAAGTCAATGTTGTATTCATGCCCCAATCATGAGCTCTCTCTGGAAATGATTATTCAGAATTTTTATGCTCGGCTTTCTCTTAATAATCGCAACCTGCTCGATACTTCCTGTGTTGGTTCTTATATGCTAAAGACTATTGATTTCAAATGGGATTTATTGGAAAGAATTAAACGCAACTCTGAAGATTGGGGTTCCAACGATGGTAAGGAGTCAGGTATGACACCTAAGTTCGATTGTGTTAAATCTTTTATGGATACCGATGCTTTTCGTGGATTTAGCGCTAAGTATGGACTTGACTCTGAGATAGTAGCTACTTTTTGTGAATCTTTTGCTACTCACGTTGATCTCCCTAAAGAGAAGTGGTTTAAATATAATCCTCCTATTGAAGTGAAAGTAGTTGCACCTATTACAATCGAAGAAAAACTATTACATATAGTGATCCTATTGTTCCTACCGCTTATGTTGAAAAACCTCCTTTCCTGTTAGGATAAAAGATCATGCTAAAGTTTTGATCACAGCGTAAGAGTAATACTAGAACTTATACACCTCCTGAGCAAATCAAAGTTGAACCTAATGTTGCTATTGTTAAAGATCTCTTGTATGATAATATTGATGGGCATGTTATTTATTTTTGTGATGAAACTGCTAGAATTGCCAAACCCTGTGCTAAAGATAAACATAGACCTGTGGTAGGCATGCCTGTTATTTCTGTTAAAATAGGAGATCATTGTTATCATGGCTTATGTGATATGGGTGCTAGTGCAATACCTATCGACTTATACAAAGAAATTATGCACGATATTGCACCTGTTGAATTAGAAGACATTGATGTTACTATTAAGCTTGCCAATAGAGATACTATTTCACCAATGGGAATTGTTAGAGATGTTGAAGTCTTGTGTGGGAAAACTAAATATCCTGCTGATTTCCTTGTTCTTGCCTCCCCACAAGATAGTTTTTGCCCCATTATATTTGGTAGACCCTTCCTGAACAACGTTAATGCTAAGATAGATTGTGAAAAGGATGTTGTTACTATTGGTCTAGGTGATATGTCTCATGAGTTCAACTTCTCTAAATTTCGTAGACAACACCGTGAAGAGGAATCACCTAGTAAGGATGAAATTATTGGTCTTGCTTCCATTGTTGTTCCTCCAACTGATCCGTTAGAACAATATTTGTTAGACCATCAAAATGATATGTTTATGAAGGAAAGGGAAGAAATAGATGAAGTGTTCCTTAAACAGGAACCTTTGCTGAAACATAACCTTCCCATTGAAATTCTTGGGGATCCCCCTCCACCCAAGGGTGATCCCATGTTCGAACTCAAACCTTTACCTGATAATCTTAAGTATGCTTATCTTGATGAAAAAGAAATATATCATGTTATTATTAGTGCTAACCTTTCAGAGGAAGAAGAAGAAAGATTATTGAAAACTCTGAAGAAGCACCGAGCCGCTATTGGATATACTCTGGATGATCTTAAGGGCATTAGTTCCACATTATGTCAACACAAAATTTCGGTGGAGAAAGATGCCAAACCAGTTAGAGATCCTCAAAGACGATTAAATCCCAAGATGAAGGAAGTGGTAAGAAAGGAGATACTAAAGCTCCTTGAGGCAGGTATTATTTATCCCGTCGCTGATAGTGAATGGGTAAGCCCTGTCTATTGTGTCCCTAAAAAGGGAGGTATTACCGTTGTTTCTAATTGTCGGTGTACTAGAGTAGGGGTACCCTAGTATCCCGAACTTGTGCACGGGCAGTTGCAGCACCCCGCGGCAAGGCTTGCCAGGTGACCGCCAAGGTCCTCCATGGTTCCTTTGGAGCCATTCAAGAACAAAGTATTTAAGCCAAGGAGACAAGGCCCCGGCAAGAGGAGCTTGCCGGGAAGGCCACTCAAGGCACCTAGAAGACACGGCCCCGGCAAGAGGAGCTTGCCGGGAAGGCCCGGTGAGCGACAAGCTTCCAGACGCGACAAGGCAACAACGCGGCAAGGCGCTGTCGCGCGCATCACCACTCCGCTCCTCCGCCCAGTTCATCCACCAACGTGTCGCCATGGGACCTTTCAGTAGCAGCGTGGCAAGAGGTTGTGCTTGCCGGCGGGCGCTGTGGTAAGCGGTGCCGACAAGATTGCCATCGTGGCAGCGGTGGCGCCCCGACGGTCCCTTTCTGCACTGTTTAGTCGACTTAGACGGGCATTTAATGCCTTTGTCCCCAGCCGCCGTGGTTAGGTATGATACATCGTGCATGTATCTGTACCTACCACGACTCCTTTTACGTTTTGCCCTTGTCTACGTTGCCACTTGTCGGAGACCCTTGAGCATATAAAAGGAGGCCCATGTGCAACGTAGAGAAGGGTTCGGTTCATTCGAAACCAGAGAACACTCACGCTAGGTCTTGTAGCTCTCAGCGCTCCCTAGCAAGAACACAATACAATCAGACAAGCAGCAGTAGGAGTATTATCTCTCCGGAGAGCTCCGGTTGGGTAAACTGCTCGTGTGCCGCCTCGATCGCGCTCTTCGGCGACCTCCGCCCCCCGAACCGAAGGGGCTCGGTCCGCCGTCCCATAGGTGTTCGTGGGTCCGATCAGCTTCCCCGACATCTTTGGCGCGCCAGGTAGGGGGCGTCGAGGCTGTGTGAACCTGATTGTTCACACGAGCTACATCTTGATCATCTTCATCGACATGCCACCGAAGAAGAAGGCTTCGGCGGCAGCGGAGCCGTCCACGTCGATCCCACCACCACCGGAGCAAATGGGTGGTGGGGTAGACACCGGCGGAAGAACGGGCGCCGGCGAGGGAGCTCATGATGCTGCCAAGTCCAAGGACAAGGCTGCATAGACCTCGGCGTCCGTACACGCACCGCGCCCATCTCAGGAGGCGCGGGACCAACAGCGCCATGGTATTCACAGTACCATACGCTCGTTGGATCAAGATCGAGCTGGTGGATCCCGAGGCCTTCAAGACCAGCGTGCACGCCAACATGCTGGCACGAGCGAGGCACGGTCGCCTGGACGGGATACTGCTCCTTCTAACATAGTTAGGAGTCCGAGCATATCCCGCTCCTCGCGCCGTTCGCCACTGCCGCCCACCACCCCAGCAGAAGCTTTGGCGAGAGCTCAACTGCTCCTAGATTACCCTCCAACAGCCGACAAGGTCGACGAATGGAGGGCCACCATCCAGAGTCTCATCGGCTTTGCCAACGGCGACACTCCGCGGCAACCGACTACATCGCTGCCGCGGCAAGACGACGAGGCACGAGCCGGTGGCGACGAAACCTATGGGGGTGCAACCACCATGCACTCTCCACCCCGAAGGCCAAGATCGCCAACTCGTCGGATCCACCTCGACAGCGACTCCACCGCGTCATCGGACCCACGAGCTCGTCGCGATCAGCGCCAAGTTCTTCACGAACGACAGCAAGAAGACGCTCGAACTCGCATCGAGCGCCGAAGAGAAGCGCGGCGTCAATCAGACTAGCGCGCTGGACCCTCTGTCGAGATGCATGCGCCAGGGGAACCAGGCGACTTGCCGTACGCGGTAGGTTGCCCTGCGTTCACTCGTGAGCTGCGGCAAGTCCAAATGGCCCAGCAAGAAGAATTTCAAGCCGACGTGCTGTGGAAGTACGACGGCAAGACGATCCGTCGGAGTTCCTCAGCATCTACACCATTGCGGTGCAAGCTGCCGAGGAGCGAGACGACAAGATCCTGGCCAACTACTTCCCGTTGGTACTCAAGCCCAATGTCAGATCCTGGCTCATGCACTTGCCGGACAACTCCATATCCTCTTGGGTGGATCTATGCCATCAGTTTGTTGGCGCCTTCACAGGTGGCCACAAACCTCATGGCCAAGAGAGCGACCTTCATCTGCTCGCCCAGAAGGAAGGAGAACCCCTACGCAAGTTCATTCAAAGATTCAGCCGTGTACAACACAACATCCCAAATGTCCACCCTGCCGCGGTAATCAGCGCGTTCCATCAGAACGTGCGGAACCGCAGGATGCGGGAGGAGATGGCGATGTACAAGATCAAGGACGTCGATGAGCTATATGCCCCGGCCGACAAGTGTGCACATGTCAAGAAGGGAGGAGACTCCGGAGAGAATGTGGAGGCAGCAGGATCGATAGTGAGGGGTCCGCCCGCAAAGAAAAGCGGCGGCGGAGCAAATGAAAGAAGAAAGGCAGAGATGTGCTAGTTGTCGAGCAGTCCGCAACGGAGGTGGCGCCAAGAAAGCCAAAGTTGGTAGCTCCGCAAGGAAGTTGCCGCGACACCAACTGCCAGGCTGTGGTGGTCGCCGACAAGCAGGACGGCTCCAACAAGCAGTATTGCAAGATCCACCGCACCAAGGGCCATGACCTCCAAAGCTGCAAGAAGGTCGAGGAGCTTGTTGAGCAGCAGAAGGCTGAATACGAGCGGCGCGACAAGGAGAAGGCTCAGGAAGGTGCTGGAGGACCTAGCAAGAAACGCCCCGGCCGGGGAGGACGCCGCGGCAAGGCCAAGCAGCGGCAAGGAGACAGACCTCCCCGCGGCTGCGACAAGGATGAAGATGACGACGACGATGAAGACATGGAAGATGACGAAACCGATGAGCAGGAGTTCCAGAAAGCCACAGAGGTCTTGTGCGTTGACGGCGGCGCTTCTCTGCATACTTCACACCGCCAACTCAAGCAGTGGATGCGGGAAGTCAATGCGGTAGAACCATCCGTTGAGTCACGCAAGCCTCTGAAATGGTCCAGCACGCCTATCATCTTTGATATTGAGGACCACCCTAATCGCATAACTGCGGTCGGGTGCTTGCCGATGTTGGTTTCACCAACTATCCGCAACCTCAAGGTGACCAAGATGCTAGTTGACGGCGGGGCCGGCTTAAACCTGATCTCCTCCGCGGTACTCCAGAAGCTTCAGATCCCTGATGGCGAGCTCGAAGAGACAGGCACATTCCAAGGAATCAATCCGGGAAGGAGCAAGCCGAAGGGAAAGATCACATTGCCGGTGACGTTTGGCAGCGAGTTGAACTTCAGGACTGAGAGGGTCACTTTCGACGTTGCTGATTTTCCATTGCCTTACAATGGAATACTTGGCCGTCCAGCACTCGCCAAATTCATGGCCGCCTCTCACTATGCATACAACTTGCTGAAGATGCCAGGCCCAATAAGTGTCATCTCTGTCCCCGGCGACAAGAAGGATGCTCTTATCTGCGCCTTCAAGATCTACCGGGAAGCAGCAGCTGCAACAGATCACAAGTCACTTGCCGCTGAAGCTCCCGGAGGGAAGAAGAAGACCAAGTCCGGCAAGAGATCTGATGCCCACTCCGGCAAGCGCACCTCTTCGGAGTGCTACGCTACCGTCGAGGACGCACCATCGAGCTCCACCGGCAAGTGTAAGAAGATGATGGCAGCTCCACCAAAGACCAAGAAGGTGTCCGCCAAGGAGGACGGCACTGGTGGTACCTTCACCATCAGTGCCACTCTCGACCCTAAATAGGAAGGCGTGCTCGTTGCTTTCCTGCGGGCGAATGTCGACGTGTTTGCATGGCAACCGTCTGACATCCCCGGTGTTCCCAGGAAAGTAATTGAGCACCATCTTGCCGTCTGTCCTCACGCGCGGCCCGTCAAGCAGAAAGTCAGAAAGCAGGCAGTGGAGCGCCAAGAGTTCATTGCAGAAGAGATCAAGAAATTGGAAGCAGCAGGCCTTGTCAGAGGAGTGCTCCATCCTACGTGGTTGGCCAATCCTGTAGTCGTGCGTAAGGCAAACGGAAAATGGAGGCTTTGTATCGACTTTACCGATGTTAATAAAGCTTGTCCCAAAGACCCATTTCCCTTGCCACGTATCGACCAGATTGTTGACTCCATGTCCGGATGTGATTTGCTTTCATTTCTTGATGCATACTCAGGATATCATCAGATCTTCATGGCAGAAGAGGATGAGGAGAAAACCGCATTCATCACCCCATGTGGCACATACTGTTTTGTACGGATGCCTTTCGGATTAAAGAATGCTGGTTCAACATTTGCAAGAGTAGTCCATCACGCTTTTGAGCCGCAAATACACAGAAATGTGGAAGCCTACATGGATGACATAGTGGTCAAGAGCAAGGACAAGGCAACTCTGATTCAAGATTTAGATGAAACCTTTGCAAATCTGCGCAAGATCAACCTCAAGCTCAGCCCCGAGAAGTGCGTGTTTGGAGTCCCTCCGCAAGCTTCTCGGTTCTTTGTGTCTCAATGGGAATTGAAGCCAATCCCGACAAGATCAAGGCCATTGAGCAGATTGAAGCACCAAAGCGCCAAGGATGTACGAAGACTTGCCGGTTGCGTGGCTGCTCTCAGCAGGTTTATCTCTAGGTCTGCTGAGCGCGCCCCGCCATTTTTCAAAATATTGAAAAAGGCAGGTCCAATGAAATGGACTCCGGAAGCAGAGGCTGCGCTGCAGGACTTAAAGAGATACATGTCCTCCACTCCAATACTTGTCGCACCTAAGCCACAAGAGAAGTTGCTGCTATATATAGCGGCAACCAATCAAGTGGTTAGTGATGCGTTAGTAGCGGAGAGGGAGGCGGAAGATGAGCCGGCAACCATGGCAGATGCATCCAACGACAAGCAGGGGGCTTCACCGGCAAGCTCTGGTCCCGACAAGGATGGATCTGCGCAGGCGTGTGAGAAGATGCAGAAAAGGATGGTGCAGCGCCCAGTTTACTTTGTCGGTTCCCTTGCAGGGGCTAGGTCAAGGTACTCGGTGTGCAGAAATTGCTTTTCGGCCTCCTCATGGCCTCGAGAAAGCTGCGCCATTACTTCCAAGCACATGAGATCACGATCGTCACTCGCTTTCCGCTGAAGAGGATCTTGCAAAATCCGAAGCAACAGCAGGATTGTCGAGTGGGCACTGGGAACTGTCAAGCTTTGGCCTCAAGTTTGAGAGCACTTCAACTATCTAAAGCGAGCATTGGCGGAGTTCATAGCAGAATGGACGCCAACCTGGATGAAGAAATTCGAGACGAGCATCCCCGTCAAGGAAGCAAGCAAAGAGTGGCTAATGTACTTTGATGGTGCCTTCTCGCTGCAAGGCGCCGATGCTGGCGTGCTGCTTGTAGCACCCATCGGAGAGCACCTCAAGTACATAGTCCAAATGCACTTTCCCAAGGAGCAAGCAACAAACAATACTGCAGAGTATGAAGGTTTGCTTGCCGGTCTCAGGATCGCAGTAGACCTAGGGATCAAGAAACTCATTGTCAGGGGAGACTCACAGCTTGTCGTCCGCCAAGTGAACAAGGATTATCAGAGTCCGTTGATGGAAGCCTATGTTGATGAAGTGAGGAAGCTAGAAGAGCACTTTGACGGCCTACAGATGGAATATATTCCAAGGGCTCAGAACGACATTGCCGATGGCTTGTCAAAGTGCGTCGCACTCAAGTTACCTGTGGAACCAGGGATCTTTGTGCTCAAGATGACTCAACCGACTGTAACGCCATCAACTGGACAGAACAAGAAGAGGAAGTTGATTTCTGGTGACTATTTTCCGGCAGAGCTCCCAGAAGCCGCCGCCAAGAGGGTCCCCAAGATCAACACCAAGAGCGCTGAGGAGCAGTCTGCTCCGACAAGCCATAGGGTTTGTTTCGTTGAAGCAGACACTCCCGACAAGTTTTGCTCCGGCAAGCTTGCCGGGGAACATCAAGCTCCGGCTGAGCCGCAGGTTCTTGCCGTAGAAGCGGATGTTCCCGCAGCAGCAGATGTGCCTTTAGTCCTTGTTGTCGAGCCGCAAGCTCCAACATGGGCGCAGCAGATTGTCCATTTCCTTCAGACAGGAGAACTTCCCGAAGAGCAAGAAGAAGCGGAAAGAGTAGCCCGGCAGTCAAGTATGTACCAGTTTGTCGACAAACACATGCATGAAGAAGACTCAACGATGTGAAATTGAAGTGTATTCACCGGGAAGATGGACAGAAGTTGTTGGCAGAGATACATGGAGGCATATGCGGTCACCACATTGGCGCAAGAGCACTTGTCGGCAAAGCTTTCCGGCAAGGTTTCTTTTGGCCGACAACCCTCCAGGATGCAACTGCACAAGTAACCAAGTGTGAAGCATGCCAGTTCCATTCCAAGCAGACATGCAGCCAGCTCAAGCTCTCCAGACGATCCCTTTATCCCCGCCATTTTCGGTGCGGGGCTCGACATCCTCGGCCCCTTCCCGAGTTGTCGGGGCTTTGAGTACTTGTACGCTGTAATCGACAAGTTCACAAAGTGGCGGAAGTGGAAGCGATGAGGAAGGTGACAGCACGGTCAGTGATCAAGTTCTTGGTCGATTGTTTGCCGTTTCGGGATTCCTAACAGGATCATCACCGACAATGGTACACAATTCACGAGCCGCACCTTCATGCAATACGTCCAAGATCTTGGTGCCAAGGTCTGCTTCGCTTCTGTTGCTCATCCGAGAAGTAACGGTCAATCGGAGAGGGCAAATGCTGAAGTGCTGCGGGGACTCAAGACCAGGACTTTCGACAGGCTGCACAGGTGCGGAAGAAACTGGATTGAGGAGCTGCCGGTGGTTCTTTGGTCGATCAGGACGACGCCAAATCGAGCCACTGGCCAGACACCTTTCGCTCTAGTCTATGGAGCAGAGGCAGTTCTCCCCACGGAACTCGTATATGGGTCGACTCGAGTACTCGCTTATGATGAGCTTGAGCAAGAGAAATTGCGACAAGATGACGCACTGCTCCTCGAGGAGGACCGCCTTCAGGCCGCTGTTCGAGCTGCTCGATATCAGCAAGCTTTGCGCCGCTACCATAGCCGCAAAGTTAGTGCCAGAAGTCTCGAGGAAGGCGACCTTGCTCTTCGGCGCGTTCAGTCCGCCAAGAATTCCAACAAGTTGATGCCGAAGTGGGAAGGCCCTTATCGGGTGAAACGAGTCACTAGGCCTGGCGCTGTCCGCCTTGAGACCGAAGATGGCATTCCGGTGAGCAACTCCTGGAACATCGAGCATCTTCGTAAGTTTTACATGTAGGGCGCGGTTGCCGGAACCTGTTCCGGCAACCACCTTTTGTGCAAGTCTTGCCGATGTTGCATATAATCCTTTGTACAAAGCCGGGCACAGATCCCGTGCATAAGTAAAGCTGATGTGCTCCGCACATCTTGTCAATTTCATGCTTTCTACTTTATTTTTGCATGCATTATCTGACACCTTGTGCAGCACCTACCCCGGCAAGCAATAACGAGCCGCAAGGCTCCATAACTTTATTTTCTCTTCTTTCTCTTTCTCAAAGAAAGAAAGGTTCCCTCGTCCACAAGTTAGCCAGGGGGGAAGGAGAAGATAATGGTGTGGACCAAGCGTCGCTCGAGGAAGTTTTGCCTTACCGGGAAGCAAACGACAGAAAAGCTAAGTTGCCAAAGTTTGAGCAATCAGTTTTAAAAAAAAATTAAGTTATCTTACTCGAATGACCATGCTTTGTATGGAAAACCTGTGCGCGGAGGAACCAACTCGTAGCTAATTGCGCCCTTACTTTGTTTCGAGTCCGCTCAACAACTTAAGTGAGCTGCAACTAGTTGCGACAAGGTTGCTTGTCAGAAGCGGCACCGCCAAAGAAGCTCTTGACATTCCGCACTCTCAGCAGCCATGCAAAGGTGTCTCATACCGACAAGTTCCCTAAAAGCGTAGGGCAAAAACATACAAATGAAGGAATCAAGTAAAGGAAATAACATTGCAATCATTTCCTGAGATAGAGTTATATTACAAAATAGCTTGTCGCAGCTCTAATAGATTGTTCTCCTAACATGACCAGCAGCGACAAGGAAAAGATAAAATTGGCGGCCTAATCTACGCGGTCGCCATCAACCCTCTTGATCTTGCCCACCTTGTCCACAATGGGTGTGACAAGGGCCTTGAGTGCCTCCACATCAGCATCCGGCGGCAAGGACTTGAGGACGCCGTGAGGTTGAGGCCTGGATTGCGGAAGGCCACCTTCATCGGCACCTTCCGAGAGCTCCAGCAGATCCGGGCGCGACTCCTCGGCCAGCTGCTTTGGAATCTCTTCCCGGAGTCGCTGGAGAGCCGTCACCACGCCCTTGAAGAACAAGCTGAGCTTGGCGCTGGGTTGGAGGTGCTCATCGGAGGAATATCCAAGATCCACCATCCCCAGCTCCGCCAGCTCCCTATCGATGGCGGCGGCAACGTTCACGAGACCCTCGGTCCAGTGCTCCACATTCTCTCTGAAGGTGTTCTGGGCGGCAACAGCACTCGCCAGCAGCGCCTCGTCGGTTTTGATCTTCTCCAACAAGGCCACCTCCCGCTCCCTGGCGCCTTCCAGCGTCTTTGTCAAGGTGGTCAGCTTCAACTCGAGATCTGCTTTGGAGTCCTTGGCGGCGCTGAGCTCCTTGCTCCTCTCAGCGAGACGGCCCTGCAGCCTGCCAAGAGTGTAGGCGTCCTTCTCTCGCTCATGCTTGAGTGCAGCAAGCTCTTCACCGCCCTTCTTCGGACTGGCCTCCAGCTACGTCACCTTCGTCTCCAACTCCTTCCTGGCGGCCTCGGCAGCTGCGGCAGCGTCCTTTGCTTCCTTGAGGGCTCCGCCAAATGTTTGCTCGCGCGCGGCAAGCTCCTCCTCATGGCTGTCAAGATTGATCTTCCGCGCGCCTTTCGCCTTCTTCTTGCGAGACAGCCTCTCGGCGGCAAGTCGTTGTTGCTCTTCAACCTCAGCCTTCTCGAGGATGAAGGCTTTGCAGCGCCTCAACGATTTGCTCCGCTCCTCGCCAAGGACCGGAGAGCTTCTGATTGATGCCCGGAGCTCCTCCGCGCTTCTCGATGTCTGCTCCGCCGCCGCGACAAGCGCTTCCAGGCCACGCGTCTGCAGACTTTTTGGGCCTGGCCCAACAAAGTGCTCGGCACCATGTGTGGCCCAGGCCGAGGGCTCTGCCGGTGTACTAGAGTAGGGTACCCTAGTATCCCGAACTTGTGCACGGCAGTTGCAGCACCAGCGGCAAGGCTTGCCGGTGACCGCCAAGGTCCTCCGTGGTTCCTTTGGAGCCATTCAAGAACAAAGTATTTAAGCCAAGGAGACAAGGCCCCAAAGAAGAGGAGCTTGCCGGAAGGCCACTCAAGGCACCTAGAAGACACGGCCCGGCAAGAGGAGCTTGCCGGGAAGGCCCAGTGAGCGACAAGCTTCCGGACGCGACAAGGCAACAACCGCGGCAAGGCGCTTGCCGCGACAGACTACCACTCCGTTCCTCCGCTCCAGCTCATCCACCAACGTGTCGCCATGGGACCTTTCCAGGCGCGCGTGGCAAGAGGTTGTGCGGCCAGCGGAGCGCGGTGGTAAGCGGTGCTGACAAGATTGCCATCATGGCAAGCGGTGGCGCCCTGACGGTCCCTTTCTGCACTGTTTAGTCGACTTAGACGGGCATTTAATGCCTTTGTCCCCAGCCGTCAGGGTTAGGTATGATACACTGTATAGGTAGCTGTACCTACCACGACTCCTTTTACGTTTTTGCCCTTGTCTACGTTGCCACTTGTCGGAGAACCCTTGAGCATATAAAAGGAGGCCCATGCGCAACGTAGAGAAGGGTTCGGTTCATTCGAAACCAGAGAACACTCACACTAGGTCTTGTAGCTCTCAGCACTCCCTAGCAAGAACATAATACAATCAGACAAGCAGCAGTAGGAGTATTATCTCTCGGAGAGCTCGAAGCTGGGTAAACTGCTCGTGTGCCGCCTCGATCGCTCTTCGTGCGACCTCCGCCCCCCACCGAACCGAAAGGGGCTCGGTCCGCCGGTCCCATAGGTGTTCGTGGGTCCGATCAGCTTCCCCGACACTAATGATAAAGATGAATTGATTCCGCAAATAATTATTACAGGATATAGGATGGTAATTGATTTCCGTAAGTTAAATAAAGCTACTAAGAAAGATCATTACCCTTTACCTTTTATTGATCAAATGCTAGAAAGGCTATCCAAACACACACATTTTTGCTTTCTATATGGTTATTCTGGCTTCTCTCAAATACCTGTGTCAGCAAAGGATCAATCTAAAACTACTTTTACTTGCCCTTTTGGTACTTTTGCTTATAGACGTATGCCTTTTGGTTTATGTAATGCACCTACTACCTTTCAAAGATGCATGATGGCTATATTCTCTGATTTTTGTGAAAAGATTTGTGAAGTATTCATGGATGACTTCTCCGTCTATGGATCCTCTTTTGATGATTGTTTGAGCAACCTTGATCGAAGTTTTGTAGAGATCTTGAAGACACTAGTCTCGTCCTGAATTGGGAAAAGTGTCACTTTATGGTTAATGAAGGCATTGTTTTGGGGCACAAGATCTCCCAGAGAGGTATTGAAGTTGATAAAGCCAAAGTTGATGCTATTGAAAAGATGCCATGTCCCAAGGACATAAAAGGTATAAGAAGTTTCCTTGGTCATGCCGGCTTTTATAGGAGGTTCATTAAGGACTTTTCTAAAATATCTAGGCCTCTGACCAATTTATTGCAAAAAGATATTCCTTTTGTCTTTGATGATGATTGTGTAGAAGCATTCAAAACACTTAAGAAAGCTTTGATCGCTGCACCTATTGTTCAGCCACCTGATTGGAATTTACCTTTTGAAATTATGTGCGATGCTAGTGATTATGTTGTAGGTGATGTTTTAGGGCAAAGAGTGGATAAGAAATTGAATGTTATCCGGTATGCTAGTACAACTCTTGATACTTCCTAGAGAAATTATGCTACTACTGAAAAAAGAGTTCTTAGCAGTTGTGTTTGCATGTGATAAGTTTAGACCTTACATTGTTGAGTCCAAAGTTACTATTCACATTGATCATGTTGCTATTAAATATCTTATGGAAAAGAAAGATGCTAAGCCTAGACTCATTAGATGGGTTCTCTTGCTCCAAGAATTTGATTTGCATATTATTGATAGAAAGGGAGCTGAGAACCCGCTGTGCATAACTTTTCTAGGTTAGAGAATGTTCTTGATGACCCACTGCCTATTAATGATAGCTTTCCTGATGAACAATTAGCGGTTGTCAATGCTTCTCGTACTGCTCCTTGGTATGCTGATTATGCTAATTACATTGTTGCTAAATATATACCGCCTAGTTTCACATACCAGCAAAAGAAAAAGTTCTTTTATGATTTAAGACATTACTTATGGGATGATCCACACCTTTATAAAGAAGGAGTAAATGGTATTATTAGACGGTGTGTGCCTGAGCATGAACAGGAACAAATCCTACGCAAGTGTCACTCTGAATCCTATGGAGGACACCACGCTGGAGATAGAACTGCACACAAGGTACTACAATCTGGTTTTTATTGGCCTACTCTTTTCAAAGATGTTCGTAAGTTTGTCTTATCTTGTGATGAATGTCAAAGAATAGGTAACATTAGTAGACGTCAAGAAATGAGCAAGAAAACGGATGCGCTAACGCGCAACGGCTTTCGCGCTAGTTGCTCAAAAAATCATATAAAAATCAAGCAAGAAAACGGAGTGAAAAAACGGTCAAGCTTTCTTCCATCCTTCCTAGCTCCTCGAGCTTGCTATGAATTATTCTCTTGTAATTGAACCGTTTGATGTTTGGGGCTTTGATTATATGGGACCTTTTCCTGTCTCCAATGGTTATACACATATTTTAGTTGCTGTTGATTACGTTATTAAGTGGGTAGAAGCTATTCCAACTAGTAGTGCTGATCATAACACTGCTATTAAAATGCTTAAAGAAGTTATTTTTACGAGGTTTGGAGTCCCTAGATATCTTATCACTGATGGTGGTTCACACTTTATTCATGATGCTTTCCGTAAGATGCTTGCTAAGTATGATGTCAATCATAGAATCGCGTCTCCTTATCACCCGCAGTCTAGTGGTCAAGTAGAGTTGAGCAATAGAGAGCTCAAATTAATTTTGCAAAAGACTGTGAATAGATCTAGAAAGAATTGGTCCAAAAAACTTGATGATGCATTATGGGCCTATAGAACTGCATACAAAAATCCTATGGGTATGTCTCCATAGAAGATGGTTTATGGAAAAGCATGTCATTTACCTCTTGAACTTGAACATAAAGCATATTGGGCTATTAAAGAGCTCAATTATGACTTCAAACTTGCCGGTGAGAAGAGGTTGTTTGATATTAGCTCACTTGATGAATGGAGAACCCCAAGCATATGAGAACGCCAAGCTTTTTAAAGAAAAAGTCAAACGCTGCCATGATAAGAGGATTCAAAAGCGTGAGTTTAACGTAGGAGATTATGTGTTATTGTTTAACTCTCGTTTAAGATTTTTTGCAGGAAAACTTCTCTCAAAATGGGAAGGTCCCTATGTTATCGAGGAGGTCTATCGTTCTGGTGCTATAAAAATTAACAACTTCGAAGGCACAAATCCGAGGGTGGTAAACGGTCAAAGAATTAAACATTATATTTCAGGTAATCCTATCAATGTTGAAACTAATATTATTGAAACCATAACCCCTGAGGAATACATAAGAGACACTTTCCAGAACGTTCCAGACTCCGAAAAGGCATAGGTACGTGGTACGGTAAATAAACCGACTCCAAAACAACTCTAATGGCAATTTTTATCAGTTTTGGATTATTTAAGAATTTTAGGAAGAAAGAAGTAGTCCGAAAGGGGCACGAGGCTCCCACGAGAGAGGCCCCCCCTGTAGGGCGCGCCCCCTGTCTCATGGGCACCTCGTGTGCCTCCCGGACTTCGCTTTCTTGTATGATACGTATTTTGGTTGGTAAAAATTCATTATATATACTCCCGAAGGTTTTGACCACCGTATCACGCAAATATCCTCTGTTTTTGTTTCGAGTTGTTCCTGTTTCAGATCTAGAGCATCATGTCGTCTCCAAGCGCTCCCAAGGACAAGTTTTTCGAGAGAGTTATCAACCCCTATCTTGCGGAGGTGCTGCATCATCCTCAAACCATTGAGGTGCGTGAGGGGGTGCTGCACATCCGCCATGTGGAGGGATGGCGTACCAGGAGCGTGGAGACAAAGCTCGAAGTCGTGGAGCAAGAAGTTTTCAAGTGTCAAGGGATGGTGGAGCGTGGACTCAACGCCAACCAGATGATGATCACGGAGTTCACCAACAACCACAAGCTGGATGCCAAAGTCATTGAAGAAACCATCTTCAAACTTCAAGAGAAAATCGAGCACCTCCAGGCCCAGATCTATGACCTGCAAAACCATAACTGTGAGTATGAATATAGATTCAAAAGGATGAGTTTGGCTGCAGATTTAAGGATCCCGGAGACTCAATCATCCTTTTATGATGGAGAGCCGATGCCCTGGAAGACGGACGACAAGTCTACATCATCAACAACTCCTACTCCATCACCTCCGAAAAAATAATCACATGGGTATGGGCACTCCCCTTGGCAACTGCCAAGCTTGGGGGCGGTGCCCCGTTATCATATCACCATCACACTCTTATCTTTACTGTTTTATTTAGTTCGATCCTTTTAGTAATATCTTGATCTAGTAGATTGAAGTTTTGATATCAAGTAGTTTTGAGTTTTGCTTTGTGATCTCTTTATGTAAGCGAGTCCGTGTGCTATCTATAATAAAGATTAGTGTTGAATCAAGGGCTTTGCTATGTTGCTATGATTTTGAGAAAGTAAAAAGAACAAAAGAGTTCACATTGAACTTATGGATAGTAATAACTTCACATATAGAAAGTATGAGGCATAAAAATTGTTGAGAGTTGATGAACGTAGCCTTGGTCATTGTTGCAATTAATAGGAAGTGATAAGGAAAGAGGGGTTCATATATAAATATATTATCTTGGACATCTTTTATGATTGTGAAGCACTCATTAAGTATGACATGCTAAAAGAGTTGATGTTGGACAAGGAAGACAACGTAATGGTTTATGTTTTCCAACATCTCAGTTAAAGTATATTGTCATTGACCTTCCAAACATGTTGAGCTTGCCTTCCCCCCTCATGCTAGCCAAATTCGTTGCACCAAGTAGAAATACTACTTGTGCTTCCAAATATCCTTAAACCCAGTTTTTTCATGAGAGTCCACCATACCTACCTATGGATTGAATAAGATCCTTCAAGTAAGTTGTCATCGGTGCAAGCAATAAAATTTGTTCTCTAAATATGTATGACTTATTAGTGCAGAGAAAATAAACTTTGTACGAACTTGTTGTGGAAGTAATAAAAGCGACGGAATGCATAATAAAGGTCCACATACAAGGGGCAATATAAAGTGATGTTCTTTTGCACTAAGACTTTATGCATCAACCCTAAACGCGCATGACAACCTTTGCTTCCCTCTGCGAAGGGCCTATCTTTTACTTTATGTTTTACTTTCTGCTTGAGTCAAGGTGATGCTCACCTTTCCCTTTTTATTTTTATCCTTTGGCAAGCTCCTCGTGTTTCAAAGATCATGATACATATATCCAATTGGATGTAAGTTGGCATAGGCTATTATTGTTGACATCACCTAAAGGTGAATACGTTGGGAGGCAACACAATAAGCCCCTATCTTTCTCAGTGTCTGGCTGAAACTCTATAACCACAAGTATTGCGTGAGTGTTAACAATTATGGGATACTACGAGATTTTGTTGAGTATGTGAGCTTGTTGAAAAACTCTATTATTGACTCTTTCTGATGTCACGATAAATTGCAATTGCTTCAATGACTGATATTATAGTTTGTTAGTTTCCAATGAAGTTTTTGAACCATACTTGACATTGTGAATTGCTTATTACTTGATCATAGGAAATCATATGACAAAATCTATATATATTGCTCTTATTAGAATGATAATGATGCCCTCATGTATGTATTTTATTCTTTTTCGACACCTCTATCTCTAAACATGTGGACATATTTTTTGATTTCGGCTTCCGCTTGAGGACAAGCGAGGTCTAAGCTTGGGGGAGTTGATACGTCCATTTTGCATCATGCATTTATATCAATATTTATTGCATTATGGGCTGTTATTACACATTATATCTCAATTCATATGGCTATTCTAACTTATTTTACGAGGTTTACCATGAAGAGGGGGAATGTCGGCAGCTGGAATTCTGGCTGGAAAAGGAGCAAACGTTGGAAGCCTATTCTGCACAGCTCCAAAAGTCCTGAAACTCCACAAAACAACTTTTTGGAATTTATAAGAATTTCTGAGCGAAAGAAATAGGCCAGGGGGCCCACACCCTGTCCAGGAGACAGGGCCCCCCCACAGCGCGCCCTATCTCCTGGGCCCCTGGCGGGCCTCCGTGACCATCTTCGCTATATCATCACTTTTACCTGGAAAAATCGTGGGCAAGCTTACGGGACGAAACTCCGCCGCCACGAGCGGAACCTTGGCGGAATCAATCTAGGGCTCTAGCGGAGCTGTTCTGCCGGGGACACTTCCCTCCGGGAGGGGGAAATCATCACCAACGTCATCACCAACAATCCTCTCATCGAGAGGGGGTCAATCTCCATCAACATCTTCACCAGCACCATCTCCTCTCAAAACCCTAGTTCATCTCTTGTATCCAATCTTGTATCAAAACCACAAATTGGTACCTGTGGGTTGCTAGTAGTGTTGATTACTCTTTGTAGTTGATGCTAGTTGGTTTACTTGGTGGAAGATTATAAGTTCAGATCCTTTATGCATATTATTACTCCTCTGATTATGAACATGAATATGCTTTGTGAGTAGTTACGTTTGTTCCTGAGGACATGGGTGAAGTCTTGCTATTAGTAGTCATGTGAATTTGGTATTCGTTCGATATTTTGACGAGATGTATGTTGTTTTTCCTCTAGTGGTGTTATGTGAACGTCGACTACATGAAACTTCACCATTATTTGGGCCTAGAGGAAGGCATAGGGAAGTAATAAGTAGATGATGGGTTGCTAGAGTGACAGAAGCTTAAACCCTAGTTTATGCGTTGCTTCGTTAGGGGCTGATATGGATCCATATGTTTAATGTTGTGGTTAGGTTTACCTTAATACTCCTTTTTGTAGTTACGGATGCTTGCAATAGGGGTTAATCATAAGTGGGATGCTTGTCCAAGTTAGGACAGTACCCAAGTGTCGGTCCACCCACATATCAAATTATCAAAGTACCGAACGTGAATCTTACGAACGTGATGAAAACTAGCTTGATGATAATTCCCAATGTGTCCTCGGGAGCTCCTTCTTCATTATTAGAATTTGTCAAGGCTTATCCTTTGCTACATAAAGGATTGGGCCACCTTGCTGCACTTTATTTACTTTATTTACTTTTTGCTCGTTACTATTTATCTTATCACAAAACTATATATCACCTACTATTTCAGTGCTTGCAGAGAAAACCTTACTGAAAACCGCTTATCATTTCCTTCTGCTCCTCGTTGGGGTCGACACTCTTACTTATCGAAAGGACTACGATAGATCCCCTATACTTGTGGGTCATCAAAGGCAACGTGGGATATGTGTGCCACTGCTGCACTCATTGAACAGGTCCAACTGTGTCGAGAAACTTATGGTATGAGTTGTTTTCTGTTAAATATGTTGTTCATAAACTATTGCTTATACACAGTTTTACAGCTGTGATCTTCTTGAAACAGAAACGGCCCAGTTCTATTGTTCCTATACAGATGCCTGACCATGGTCGGGTCAGACTTGCGCTTGGTCACAACATGATGTTTATGTCGACCTACTCCATTCCCCTTGGAGGTGAAAAGATACTTATTCATTGGTGGTCTCAAATAATGAAGGCCCGTCCATCTTGGAGAATAGGACAGAAGATTATGTTCTTGCTTTTCCATGGCCCTAAAGCGAATATCCTGTTTATTGACCACATTGCGAGATGAAGCCGCTTTCAGAAGGTTGTGGATGCGCGGGGTGGCGACTGGGCCTTGTCCTGGGGCTTGGCAGCCTCACCTTGGTTAACTGTAGGCAAAGTAGCACTGTTCGAGGCGTGCTTTGTACCGTTGAACCTGTATAAGTACTCATACTGCTTTCAGCTATGGTTGTTAAGTGCCCCTGCTGGTTTCAGTTAAGGTTGTTAAGTACTCCTGCTGCTTTTACAATATGTCGTGTTTCTTCATTCCTGTCTTCCTCCAGCCGCCAAAACCAAACCAGCGCCGGCGGGGCCGCCTACTGATATGTCTCCAACGTATCTATAATTTATGAAGTATTCATGCTATTATACTATCCTTCTTGGATGTTTTATATGCATTTATATGATTTTTGGGACTAACCTATTAACATAGAGCCCAGTGCCAGTTTCTGTTTTCTCCTTGTTTTTTAGTTTTGCAGAAAAGGATTACCAAACAGAGTCCAATTGACGTGCCACTTTTTGATGATTTTTTATGGACCAAAAGAAGACCAAAAAGTATCGGAGTTGGGCCAGAAGAGTCCCGAGCTGCCCATGAGGGTGGGGGCGCGCCCCCCCAGGGCGCGTGGGCCTGCCTCGTGGACAGCTCGGGCACCTCCTTGACGTGAGACCGACGCCACAAATTCCTATAAATACAGAAACCTCGGAAAATTAACCTAGATCGGGAGTTTCCGCCGCTGCAAGCCTCTGTAGCCACGAGAAATCAATCTAGGCCCTCTCTGGCACCCTGTCGGAGGGGGCCATCATCACCGGTGGCCATGGAGGAGTATCCCGGAGGTGCCATCATCACCATGAAGGCCAAGGACCAGAGGGTGGAGGCCATGGAGGAGGAAGCACAATGGGGAGAACCTCTCCTCCTCTCTTCCGGTGGCGGCGGAGTGCCATCGGGAGGGGAATCATCGCCACGGTGATCGTCTTCATCAACATCACCATCATCATCACCATCCTCATCTCCTTTAAGCGGTCCACTCTCCCGCACCCTGCTGTAATCCCTACTTGAACATGGTGCTTTATGCCACATATTATGATCCAATGATGTGTTGCCATCCTATGATGTTTTGAGTAGATATCTTTTGTCTTTGGGTTGATTGATGATCTAGATTGGTATGAGTTGTATGTTTTACTTTGGTGCTGTCCTATGGTGCCCTCCGTGTCGCTGGCGTGAGGGATTCCGCTGTAGGGTGTTGCAACACGTTCATGATTAAGCTTATAGTGGGTTGGTGAGTGACTAAAACACAAACCCGAGTAAGAGGGATTGTTGCGTATGGGAATAAAGAGTATTTGATGCTTTAATGCTATGGTTGGGTTTTACCTTAATGATCTTTAGTAGTTGCGGATGCTTGCTAGAGTTCCAATCATAAGTGCATATGATCCAAGTAGAGAAAGTATGTTAGCTTATGCCTCTCCCTCATATGAAACTGCAATAGTGATCACCGGTCTTGTTAACAATTGCATAGGACAATTCCGCACACCGATCCACCATTATTCCATACTCACTATTTATATTATTTAGTAATATATTCTAACTTTATGATAACAGCACCTACATTTATATTTTAGCTCTCCAATATCTTACAAGGTTATCCACTTCATACCCACAACGTAGTTTTATTTCTCGTTTCTAGTTGGAAGTAAACGTTCGGTGCACGTAGAGTCGTATCAGTGGCAGATAGGGCTTGAGAGAATATTGATCTTACCATTAGCTCCTTGTGGGTTCGACACTCCATACTTATCACTTCCACCTTTGGAAAGTGCTACGATGATTCCTTGCACTTGGGGATTATCAAGCTCTTTTCTGGCGCCATTGCAGGGGAGCAATAGCGTGGGGTTGATATTCTCGTGTGTGCTTGTTTGCTTTCTTCACTAAGTAGATTTTGTTTTTCCTTTTTGTTTCTATTTAGTTGTGGGTGAAACATACAAAAATTTAAAAGAATGAAAATACAAAAAAGAAATTATTACTTGCCTCTCATGCCTAAAAAGTTTTTCAAAAAGAGAAGTGATTGGAAAGTTATGCATTGAAGAAGTGAGGGTCGACCTTGAGCACTTGTGTTCATGCTCACGTAAACAATGTAGAATTTTTCAAGGAAGTTTCTCTGTAAATAATTATCCCCTTGTAAATACCCATTGTATTATAAAAATAATGTTCCAAGCTTTGGTTTTAGGATGATTAGATTGCTTGTTTACTATGTGCAGAACAAAAACATAAACTTTGGCTGTAGTGCGTGTATTTACATTTTTTACTGGAAAGTCAAATGGGTCTGAAACTTTTTTCACATTACTTCTGTACAAATTTTTCAAATTTTCAAATTTATTTCATAATTTTAGGAGTTACAGAAGTTTACCAAACTTCCAGATTACTACAGACTGTTCTGTTTTTAACAGATTCTGTTTTGCGTGTGTTGTTTGCTTATTTCGATGAATCTATGGCTAGTATCGGGGGGTATGAACAATAGATAAGTTGGAATACAGTAGGTTTAACACCAATATAAATAAAGAATGAGTTCATTACAGTACCTAAAGGTAGTGATTTTCTTTATTACATTAACGGATCTCACAAGTTTCTGTTAAAGTTTTGCGTGGATGAAGTGTCCGAAGGTCGAGGAGCTATCAATATGAGAAGAATAAAGAGAGGCAAGAGTACAAGCTTGGGGATTCCCAAGGCACCCCAAGTAAATATTTCAAAGGATACTCAAGCATCTAAGCTTGGGGATGCCCTGTTTGGCATCCCATCTTTCTTCTTCAACAAATATCGGTATACCTCGGGTTTTGTTTTGTTCACATGATTTGTGTCCTTTGTGTTTTTCTTTTTCTTCAAGAACCATGCTAGCATGAGATAGCCCTTCATTGATTTATAGAATACTTCATGAGCTTCACTTATATCTTTTAAGTATGATTTTGTAGAATTGCTCTTTGTGCTTCACTTAAATCCTTTGAGTATGGTTTTATAGAATGCTTTGTGCGCTTCACTTATACATTTTGAGCTTGGTTAGTCTATATTAATTGTAGAATGCTCCATGAACTTCACTTATATACTTTGGAGTATGAATAATACTATCATGTAAAGTGAGTTTGGAAGAGTGTCAACTTTAGGAATTAGTGATCCCACTATCTTGGAGGGTGTTGAATCTTAGTGTGATATTTATGAAAGTGGATTTGGAAGAGTGCCAACTTTAGCTAGTAATGATTCCACTATTTAGGAAGAGGTTCCAATTGAGTATGAGAACAAAGTTGCTATCCATGATGCTACTTAAAATTATTATGAGGGAGGAATACATGCTTGTACGAGTGCAATAATATCAAGTTTCCTCTCTATGTGCTTAAAATTTTGAAGTTATACTTGCTTTACCTTCCTATGCTAGTTGATTGTTGTTCTTATAAATTGTGTGCTAACAAAATCCCTAGTAATAGGAAGTAGGTTATATTTAATGTACTAGTCATATTCTTCAAGATGCTCTCTTTGTGCTTCAGTTCCTATCTTTTATGTGAGCATCATTGGAATCAGCATGCCTAGCTAAAAGGCATTAAAGAAAAGAGCTTGTTGGGAGACAACCCAATATTTGCCCTTACTTTTTTTGTGTGTTTACATGATTAAGCTACTTTAATAATCATGTTTTATAGCTTTTGTTTCAATAAAGTGCCAAGTAAGACCTTTGGGAAGACTTGGGTGAAAGTTAATGTGATCTTGCTGTAAAAAACAGAAACTTTGCGCTCACGAGATTAGCTGTCATTTTTTACAGAAGAGTGATTTTGTGTTGATTCTTTTTGCAGAAGATTGATAGACAAATTCATCACGTGCAACAATTTATTTCATAATTTTTGGAGTATCATAAGTATGGTTTATGTTCAGATCATTACAGATTGTTCTGTTTCTGACAGATTCTGTTTTCATTGCATAGTTTACTTGTTTTCTAATTTCTATGACTTATATTCCTCAATATAAATTGTAGAATTGATAAGGTACAGTAGGAATTGTGTGAGAACAATTATGAACCTTGTCTTTGACAGTACCAAAGTGAATGGTTTGCTCTTTATCATACTAACCTATCTCACGAAGTTTGGTTAAGTTTTGTGTGATTGAAGTTTTCAAGTTTTGGGTGAGATATCGATATGAGGAGAATAAGGAGTGGAAAGGCCCTAAGCTTGGGGATGCCCAAGGCACCCCAAGGTAATATTCAAGGAAGACTCAAGTGCCTAAGCATGGGGATGCCCCGGAAGGCATCCCCTCTTTCGTCTTCAAAACTATCGGTATACCTTACTCTGAGCTATATTTTTATTCGTCACATGATATGTGTTTTGCTTGGAGCGTATTTTCAATTTTACTTGTTGTTTGAATAAAATCATTGGATCTGAAATATTGAATGAAAAAGAATCCTTCCATGGCTAGTTAATTATTTGACTACTCTGTGTTCTTCACTCATATCTTTTGGAGTATTTTGTCATTTGCTCATGTGCTTCATGTATATCCTATGAGAAAATGGTTGAATAAATTGAATGTCATAAATCTGAATTTATATATGTTTCGTATGCTTATAACATGGGGAGTAATGACTTCACACATAATAAGTATAGGTAGTAAACTTATTGAAAGTTAGCAAACGTAGAATTGGTCACTTAACAATTCATGAAAGAATATTGAAGGAAGAGAGGTTTCACATATAAATACACTATCTTGGACATATTTTATGATTGGGAGCACTCATTAAAATATGACATGCTAAAGAGTTGATGTTGGACAAGGAATACAACGTAATGGGTTATGTTTTCTTATATCTGAAATAAAGGATATTGTCATGGATTATCAAACATGTTGAGCTTGCCTTTCCCCCTCATGCTAGCCAAATTCTTTGCACCAAGTAGAGATACTACTTGTGCTTCCAAATACTCTTAAAACCAGTTTTGCCATGAGAGTCCACCATATCTACCTATGGATTGAGTAAGATCCTTCAAGTAAGTTGTCATTGGTGCAAGCAATAAAAATTGCTCTCTAAATATGTATGATTGATTGGTGTGGAGGAAATAAGATTTATACGATCTTGTGATGTGGAAGAAATAAAAGCGACGGACTACATAATAAAGGTCCATATCACAAGGGGCAATATAAAGTGACGTTCTTTCGCATTAAGATTTTGTGCATCCAACCCTGAAAGCGCATGGCAACCTCTGCTTCCCTCTGCGAAGGGCCTATCTTTTACTTTTATCTCTTAACCTTATGCAAGAGTCTTGGTGATTTTCACCTTTCCTTTTTACATTTTATCCTTTGGCAAGCACAGGGTGTTGGAAAGATCCTGATATATATATATATCTAATTGGATGTAAGTTAGCATGACCTATTATTGCTGACATTACCCTTGAGGTAAAAGGTCGGGAGGCGAAATTATAAGCCCCTATCTTTCTCTGTGTCCGATTAAAACTCCATAACCACAAGTATTGCATGAGTGTTAGCAATTGTGAAAGACTAAATGATAGTTAAGTATGTGGAGTTTGCTAAATCAAAGCTCTGGCATAGACTCTTCCTGAAAATAGGATGAATTGCAATTGTTTGATGACTGAAAATACTGTTTGTTAGTTTTCAAGAAAGTTTATGATCTATACTTTAACATGTGAATGGCTTGTTACTTGATCATGAAAAGTTTTATGTGATGAGCTACTGTTATGACATATAATGATGCTAGAAAAGGTGATTGAAATTATCATTGATCAAACTTGTGCACCTGCTAGCATTCACACTTCATAAATTATTTATTTTATCATTTACCTACTCGAGGACGAGCAGGAATTAAGCTTGGGGATGTTGATACGTCTCCAACGTATCTATAATTTATGAAGTATTCATGCTATTATACTATCCTTCTAGGATGTTTTATATGCATTTATATGATATTTTATATGATTTTGGGACTAACCTATTAACCTAGAGCCCAGTGCGGTTTGTTTTCTCCTTGTTTTTGAGTTTTGCGAAAAGGATTACCAAACGGTGTCCAATTGGCGTGCCAATTTTGATGATTTTTATGGACCAAAAGAAGACCAAAAGTATCGGAGTTGGGCCAGAAGAGTCCCGAGCTGCCCACGAGGGTGGGGGGCGCGCCCACCCACCCAGGGCGCGTGGGCCTGCCTCGTGGACAGCTCGGGCACCTCCTTGACGTGAGACCGACGCCAAAAATTCCTATAAATACAGAAACCTCGGAAAATTAACCTAGATCGGGAGTTCCGCCGCCGCAAGCCTCTGTAGCCACGAGAAATCAATCTAGGCCCTCTCTGGCACCCTGCCGGAGGGGGCCATCATCACCGATGGTCATGGAGGAGTATCCCGGAGGTGCCATCATCACCATGAAGGCCAAGGACCAGAGGGTGGAGGCCATGGAGGAGGAAGCACAAGGGGGAGAACCTCTCCTCCTCTCTTCCGGTGGCGCCGGAGTGCCATCGGCAGGGGAATCATCGCCACGGTGATCATCTTCATCAACATCACCATCATCATCACCATCCTCATCTCCTTTACACGTTCCACTCTCCCGCACCCCGCTGTAATCCCTACTTGAACATGGTGCTTTATGCCACATATTATGATCCAATGATGTGTTGCCATCCTATGATGTTTTGAGTAGATATCTTTTGTCTTTGGGTTGATTGATGATCTAGATTGGTATGAGTTGTATGTTTTACTTTGGTGTTGTCCTATGGTGCCCTCCGTGTCGCACAAGCGTGAGGGATTCACGCTGTAGGGTGTTGCAATACGTTCATGATTCGCTTATAGTGGGTTGGTGAGTGACTGAAACACAAACCCGAGTAAGAGGGATTGTTGCGTATGGGAATAAAGAGGACTTGATGCTTTAATGCTATGGTTGGGTTTTACCTTAATGATCTTTAGTAGTTGCGGATGCTTGCTAGAGTTCCAATCATAAGTGCATATGATCCAAGTAGAGAAAGTATGTTAGCTTATGCCTCTCCCTCAAATGAAACCGCAATAGTGATCACCGGTCTTGTTAACAATTGCCTAGGACAATTCCGCACATCGATCCACCATTATTCCACACTCACTATTTATATTATTTAGTTATATATTCTAGCTTTATGATAACAGCACCTACATTTATATTTTAGCTCTCCAATATCTTACAAGGTTATCCACTTCATACCCATAACGTAGTTTTATTTCTCGTTTCTAGTTGGAAGTAAACGTTCGGTGCACGTAGAGTCGTATCAGTGGCAGATAGGGCTTGAGAGAATATTGATCTTACCTTTAGCTCCTTGTGGGTTCGACACTCCATACTTATCACTTCCACCTTTGGAAAGTGCTACGATGATTCCTTGCACTTGGGGATTATCACCTGCTTCTGCCTCCCACGGCTGGTTGCGCCTCAGCGCACGCATCACCGCCCCACCGTGTCCTAAATCATTAACACCGACGTCCGAGGCCTCGCCATCGTCCTCCGCGCGCTTTGGTTCGCTCGCCGCGGCGCCGCCCTCTCACGTTGTCAACATGGTCAACAAACAACAGGAATCGGCAGAAGTACGTGGAGAGGATGATAGTACGGGCCCACCATGTCAGCGCATGGAAAAATAAAATGCTTCCTCCTAGTGTTTTCCTGACATCTGGAACCCACGACATTGTGAGCGTATATAGTCAATAGACAAGAGAGCAGCACAAGATCGGCTGACACCTGGGACGTAGTTGCTCGAGCAGTATTTTTTTGTTATTGTTGAGGCGAGCGGGGGTTTGAACTGGGCTGTGGCCCGTCTAGCCCAGGCTTGTATTTTATGTTCACCATGTGACCAGCCCAGCTATTTTTTCTTTGTGAAAATGAGCCCCGTTTATTTTTTCTGAAGAATACCCAATCCAGGCCTATTTATTTTTCTACACCCTGATGGGTTGCAACTCTTTCAAGACGCCTGCAAATCTTGAAAGTAATATGAAATGGGTTGTAAATATAAAAACATATGAAAAATTGGCAATTACTCTATTATTTCTTAATTTTTTCACATTTTCAGATTCCTATTTCACTGGGCATTAACCTAATTTAAATATATCTTCAAAGTACTTTAAATCTGGCTCGACATTTCGGTATTAAAAATAGTTTGGAACCCACAGAAATATACGAAATTGGCCCTGGCCAACCAAAAAACGGACTGCAATAAATTGCATAAGAAGTCGCAATGAGCTATATATAAATTATTAAAAAAAGAGGGAATGGGTCTGACTTATGGGCCTATTAAGTTGACGTGTATGCAAGATTTTTTTAGTTATTATATACGTCAACAAACGATTCTAGCAAATGTAACCGTTGGATGTCAATCCAACAGCCGTCGTGTTTCTTCAATCTCTGATCTTCTTGCTCCAGCCGCCAAATCCAGCGCCGGCGGGACCGCCTGCTCCCACCTCCCGTCCAGGCCTCACCACCCCTACTACTCCCACCGCTGGCCAGGGCATCCCTCTACTCACCCACACCCCCTGTTATTCTACGACGACGGCAGCCTCACACCGCAGCCGAACCAGTGAACCCTCGTACTCCTCTCCGCGTGGGCATCCACTGCCGCGTCTTCCCCGGCTCCACGTCGTCCCCTTCCTAGGCCTCACCGTCGTCCACCGCCCTGGTGCTCTCGGCGCGGCGTGGTCAACGTGGTCAAGGAACAACTTCCATCAGAAGAGTACTGTCGTGGAGAGGCTGACAGCTGGGTCCACGGCAGCCGCAAGGAAGTGCCTTCTTATTACGCGGAAAATAGTTATTCCTCCACCTAATAGCAGGGACCCACCGAACGGGCCACCGTATTTGGCGAAAAAATGTTTCCCCCTCACTACTGGGACCCACCGGATGGGCCACCATATTTCGTGAAAAAAACATTCCCCCCGCTGTAAGCTCGGACCCACCAGAAGTGCCTTCTTATTATGCACAAAAAAGAATACTCCCCTGCTAGTTGGGACCCACATTGGTGGGAGGCTGACTTGTGGGCCTACTAAGTTGACGGGGACGGAGTGCTTTATCAACTTAGTCAATATGAACGATTCTAGCTCCAGTGACCGTACGATGTCTATCCAACGGCCGTAGTGCTTCTTCAACCTCTGGTCTTCTTGCTCCAGCCGCCCAAAGCAGCGTCGGTCGGGCCGCATGCTCCTGCCTCCCGTGGCCGGCTGTGATGCCGCGGAGGCCTCACTGCCCCCTACTACTCCCACCGCTGGCCAGGCCATCCCTCTACTCACACACACCCCTTGTTGTTCTACAGCGACGGCAGCCTCACACCGCAGCCGAACTAGTGAAACCTCGTACTCCTCTCCGCGTGGGCATCCAATGTCGTGTCTTCCCTGGCTCCGTGTCGTCCCCTTACTAGGCCTCGCCGTCGTGCACCGCCTTGGTGCTCTCGGCGCGGCGTGGTCAATGTGGTCAATGACTGACTTCCATCGAAAGAGTACTATACGTGGAGAGGCTGACAGCTGGGTCCACGGCAGCCGCAAGGAAGTGCCTCCTTATTACGCGGAAAATAATTATTCCTGCACCTGACAGCGGGGACCCACCGGACGGGCCACCGTATTTTGCGAAAAAACGTTTCTCCCTGACTGCTGGGACCTACCAGCTACATCTTCGCACGCAAGGAAGTGCGTCCGGGCAAAAAAAATGATGCGCCCCCCTGACTGCTGGGACCCACCAGCTACATCTTCGTACGCAAGGAAGTGCCTGACAGTCGGGACCCACCTGGTCGAAGCGTACGTAGCGTTGTCATTCTGGTCGCGAACGTGTACGTACATACTGGTCGATCTAGAGGCGCGCACGTGTCGTAGTAGAGGCGCACACGTAGCATGTACACGTACGTACAACGGCCAGGGTGCAAGAAAGTAAATACAACCACATACGTACATACAGGAGGGGTCTCGAACGCCTACTCGCGCGTACGTACAGCCAGGGCTCGTGTACATGGCTGGGTCGGAATGGAGAAACTGCGTCATCGTCGTGTTCATGGGGAGGCTACGGAATGCGTCGTGTTCATCGGGAGGCAACGGAACGTGTGGGAGCCAACCGGCTTGGACGGAGCAGCCGATGGAAACGAGGCCTGGCGTACCGCAGAACGGAGGAAACGGCCTTGTGTTCAACCGGCCATGGTTGAAACGGGATCCTGTTCATCGGGAGGGGTCTGGGTACCGCAAAACGGAGGAAACGGACCTCCTACGGTCGAAATGGGGGTTCTGTTGATCGGGGGGGGTGTGGCATACCGCAAAACGGAGGAAACGGACTTGTGTTGGAGCGCTATGGTCGAAACAGGGTGTTCTGTTCATCGGGAGGGGTGTGTCGTAATGCAAAACGGGACTCCACGGGATACAGTTCATCTCCACCGTCGACACCCTCCAGCCTCCACGGGCTACTGTTCATCCACCATCGACCTCCTCCAGCCTCCACCTGCGACTGTTCATCCACAGGCTCATGTTCATCCAGACTCCACCGCGCGCTACTCCACCGGCTATTGTTCAACCAGCCCTCTCCCCGGGCTCCTGTTCAACCACCCCTCCACGGGCTACTGTTCATCCAGCCCTCCACCGTCTACTGTTCATCCAACCCTCCACGGGGTGGTCCTGTTCATCCATCCCTCCACGGGGTCCTATTCATCCAGCCCCAACCGGCTCGATCGATCGGGGTCCTGTTCATCCAGAGGCAACACCACGGGGTCCAGTTCATCCACCCCCACCAGGAACTGTTCATCCAAACCCCCAAAGAACGCCTTTGTTCATCCAGAGGCAGCATCAATCGGCTTGATTAGCAGCAGTAGTGAAGGAATCGCTCGATCGGGTTCGATTAACAGCCATTGATCGATCGCTCGGGTTCGAGAAGGCGTAGCTCGCAGGTCTGTCGCCGGGTTGATTAGAGCCCAACGCCTCGCTCGGGTTCAGTTAGAGCCCAACGCCTCACACCCACGCATGTGCGTGTATGAGAGAAACGCGCATCGCTCGGCCCCGACCACCCACCGTAACCGGGAACACCCCAATATTTTCCTCACCCTCTCTTCTACCACGGTTTTTTCCATCATGGACGACCCAAATAATGTCATGCAGCTGCGTCTCCGGCCCGCCCAGGACGAAAAGCCCATTTTCTGTCATGATTTTTTTTCATAGAAGTAGGACCCCACCACATCTATGATGATACCAGGTTTTTTCACAATTATCATCATTGAAGTGTCATAAGTATGACAAAAAAAATTCGTTCGGCCCAAAATGTCATGGATGTGTCTTTTTTTGTAGTGCATGTCCATGGCTACCATCCCGTGCTCCATCATTCAGTGTGTGCTTCTCGTCGTTCTACGAGCTGACGGGACACATCAAAGTAATGTGTATTTAGTACTCTCTCCAAAAAGGGCCGACCATGTCCATGGCTACCATCCCGTGCTCCGTCATTGAGTATGTGCACTATTAACGTGCCATCGAGGAGGAAAAATATTGCGTATTTCTAGGTGCCATCGCAGTGCACTACACACTTACGCACTGCTTATCTCCATTTTCTTGCATGACACGTGCACCTTGATGCTAGATGTCTCGCGTGTTGGCAAAAGGATGAACAAAGCTCACGTCAAAAAAGAGTGGAAGAACATAGATTCCCAACGACTAAGAAGGAGCAAGGAACCTCGTGGTGGAGCGTTTGCACTCGTAATATTTTATATTATTCAGCGATATAAAATCAACCAATCATCTCCGCAGTAGACCGGAAGAGTACGAACCACTGCAGCCCAGTGTAGTTACATAATACATGGCCAACCCACGCTATCACCGTATTTCTTGGCCTCCGTGCGACACCTAGCTCTAGTAATCCACTAGCCCGTATCGCTTCTCGCTCCTCGTCTCTCTCAAAGTGCGGCGGGCTGGCATTTTTGCCGTCTATTGTGGTTGGTTAACTCATCACATGTTAGCGACATGCCAAGAGCATTCTAAATTAATTACTGTACTCTATTGTTATGCCAAGAAGAGGAAGCACTTTTACCGATGGACCAAACGAGACAGGCTTGCCGTGCCGTGAGTGGGTCCAGTTTCTCCTTTTGAACTTTTTTGGTGTAGTAGTAACACTTGGTTTTGACTATTGATAAGATTTTATATAGGGCCTAATGTATTCTTCGAGGTTGCCTTTGACTATTGATAAGATTTTATATAATTTGAAAATTATATCATTCGAAGATCCTTTCACGTTCCGTTTCAGAAAAAAAAAGATCCTTTCACGTACGATTTTGACGGTATGCTTTGAGCAACTTGCATGTCCTATACTGCTCCTGTTTGGATAATCTAACTTAGCTAGAGGTTAGACTAACTCATGACTAACCCTAAACTAACTGTAGCCAAAGAGGTGTTTGGATGACAGGGTTAGAATGACAATAAATGCACTTGATGGAGAGAGAAAAGTGATTTTTCAGTGGGCCCCATGATAACTAGCTCCAATTAGACTTCCCACAGTGGGAGTAACATAGGTAGTAACATCACACATATCTAGATAAAATAGATGATTTGGCAAGCAATAAATGAAGAAAGAGAGGAAAGTGGTACGTAACCTAGTACTAGTAGTATGAGTAACATCACACATATCAAGGCAAGATGATTCTATAGTCTAATAAATGAAGTGTTGCATGTTACCACACATATGTTACTATCCACTATAGAGGTAGTAACATAGACTAGTAACATATGCATGTACTAGTCTATATTACTACTCATTGTGGCTAGTCTTAGCACCACTTGGCTGGCGGGATAGAGAGAGAAAAGTGATTTTTCAGTGGGCCCAATGAAAACTATCTCCAATTAGCACCTCTTGGGTGGGATATTTCTTTGGTGGGTTTGGTGCAACTTGCTCCAATTTAACCCTCATGTTTGGATACTTTAGGGCTATTTGAGCCCCAACTAGCTCAAACTAACTCTAACCCATGGATCCAAACAGGGCCAAAGTTAGTCTCGGAAAACGCATTAAGCCCTATATACATGGACAGACGGAGTACATGATACTGGCAAACTCTCACCATTAGTAGTAGTTCATTGGTTGGTTTCTTTTGATTCAGTTGCTATGCTGCTACCATCCAATATTCGCGTGTGGTTGTTTCTAGAATAAAAAAGGAGGTAGTACTTATTGTGGGAAAGGTGAAGTGATGGTTGCTTTGCCTGAGCAACTTATTACTCTAGGAATATGGGAGTACCATCGATTTAACGAATAGAGAAATGATGGTTGCTTCCTCCGAGCAACTTACTGTCACGAAGGTGGGGCTCTGTGATTTGACTGCTCACTAGTCATTACTACTGCGGCGCAATGACCGGGTGAATCTTTCCCTGCAGTTGTGCACACAATATTGTTGCATGGCAGGTGGAGCCGGATGAAGGATGTCCCACATGTCGGCGTAACGAAGTTGAATTGTTTATGGCATTGCTATCAATCCTTCAGGATTTGTTTATATGTACACATAATTTTAATGAAATTGTACTGTGATGCTATGAACGTTTCAACTTTGGTTCCTGCGGGGAAAAAAGGTTTCAACTTAGGATTCATTTGTCCTCTTCCCTCAAGATTGTCTCGTTACAACATTCCATCAAATACAAATGAAACTACCATCGCTGCTAATGCATCTAAATGGTTCAATGAAGACAAAGTTGTGAGAAGGTGTACAAATAAATAAAAATATATAATTGATCGATGACGTTCGTAGGCATGGCTCCATTTCCTGGGCAGAGTGTTCATTGGTTGGCAGCTAGTTTCACCCAGCTCTGTAGCCAAAAAAAGAGGTGTATGGAGGACATCACAATCCGATCATTTTGTGCAGCTCCACTAAAATCGAGTTGACCATCCCTGTTTGCAAAGATATCCAGTCAGTGTGATTACAATAATATTGGAACTAGATGATGAAACATAGCACACACAAATAGAAGTCGATCACCTCTGCGATCTCTCTTTAGGACTAACTACTTGTTGGAGAAGATTAGGCACAGAGTTGGATGAGGAGGATAGCAAAACCAATCTCCCTTTCTGCAGTCCAACAGAAATGTAAAAACTTTGCCCGTGTGACATTTTGGCGAAACCGCACAAAACATCTTAATAAAAAAAGTGATTTGTGTAGTTCACCAAAAGGTCGCAGTAGCAACGAGGTGAAATGGATAGCCATGTTTGCAAAAGGACGTAAAAAAACAATTACTGCCCAATAACACGAGTTGAAGACACATACGCCGACAAAAAAGAAGCATATTCCATGTAATAAGGGAAAGATAGCAACATGGTGGTTTATCAAAAATGGTTTGAGGACGAGATTGCAAGATGGAAAGTACGCCCGCCGAGATACGTTTTAAGAAAACAACTAAAGAAGTGTTGGGGAACGTAGTATTTCAAAAAATTTACCTACGATCACGCAAGATCTATCTATGTGATGCATAGAAACGAGCGGGAGAGTGAGTCCACGTACCCTCGTAGACCGAAAGCGGAAGCGTTAGGTAACGCGGTTGATGTAGTCGAACGTCTTCGCGATGCAACCGATCAAGTACCGAACGCACAACACCTCCGTGATCTGCACACGTTCAGCTCGGTGACGTCCCTCGAACTCTTGATCCAGATGAGACCGAGGGAGAATTTCGTCAGCACGACGGCGTGATGATGGTGATGATGAAGTTACCGACACAGGGCTTCGCCTAAGCAATACAATGATATGACCGAGGTGGAAATCTGTGGAGGGGGGCACCGCACACGGCTAAACAATCAACTTGTGTGTCTATGGGGTGCCCCCTCCCCCGTATATAAAGGAGTGGAGGAGGGGGAGGGCCGGCCTCAAGGGGTGCGCCCAGGGGGAATCCTACTCCAACTAGGAGTAGGTTCCCCCTTTTCCTAGTCCAACTAGGAGGGGGAAGGAAGGGGAAAATGGAGAGAAGGAAAGGGGGGCCGTCCCCCTCCCAATTCGGATTGGGCTTGGGGGGTGCCCCTCCTCTTGTCCTTCTCCTCTCTCTTCCACTAAAGCCCATGTAGGCCCATTAAGCCCCCGGGGAGTTCCAGTAACCTCCCGGTACTCCGGAAAATGCCCGAACTCATCTGAAACCTTTCCGGTATCCAAACATAGCCTTCCAATATATCGATCTTTATGTCTCGACCATTTCGAGACTCCTCGTCATGTCCGTGATCACATCTGGGACTCCGAACAACCTTCGGTACATCAAAACACATAAACTCATAATACCGATCATCATCGAACGTTAAGCGTGCGGACCCTATGGGTTCGAGAACTATGTAGACATGACCGAGATCATCTCCGGTCAAAAACCAATAGCGGAAACTAGATGCTCATATTGGCTCCCACATATTCTACCAAGATCTTTATCGGTCAAACCGCATAAAAACATACGTTGTTCCCTTTGTCATCGGTATGTTACTTGCCCGAGATTCGATCGTCGGTATCATCATACCTAGTTCAATCTCGTTACCGGCAAGTCCCTTTAATCGTTCCGTAATGCATCATCCCATAACTAACTCATTAGTCACATTGCTTGCAAGGCTTATAGTGATGTGCATTACCGAGAGGGCCCAGAGATACCTATCCGATACACGGAGTGACAAATCCTAATCTTGATCTATGCCAACTCAAAAAACACCATCAGATACACCTGTATAGCATCTTTGTAATCACCCCAGTTACGTTGTGACGTTTGATAGCACACTAAGTGTTCCTATGGTATTCGGGAGTTGCATAATCTCATATTTAGAGGAACATGTATAAGTCATGAAGAAAGCAATAGCAGCAAACTAAATGATCATAGTGCTAAGCTAACGGATGAGTCTTGTCCATCACGTCATTCTCCTAATGATGTGATCCCGTTCATCAAATGACAACACATGTCTATGGTCAAGAAACTTAACCATCTTTGATTAACGAGCTAGTCAAGTAGAGACATACTAGGGACACTCTGTTTTGTCTATGTATTCGCACATGTACTAAGTTTCCGGTTAATACAATTCTAGCATGAATAATAAACATTTTTTTTGATATAAGGAAATATAAATAACAACTTTATTGTTGCCTCTAGGGCATATTTCCTTCAGTCTCCCACTTGCACTAGAGTAAATAATCTAGTTCACATCGCCATGTGATTTAACACCAATAGTTCACATCACCATGTGATTAGTTCACATCGCCATGTGACTAATACCCAAAGGGTTTTACTAGAGTCAATAATCTAGTTCACATCGCTATGTGATTAACACCCAAAGAGTACTAAGGTGTGATCATGTGACGCTCGGGTAATTAAGCTACAATAACCCCCTCGTAATGATGCCATGTCACCTCTGATACTGTTGCTAGTCTATCGTTAGATCTAAACCGGTCCAAAATTCAAATTTAAAATAAAGGCAAACAATAAAAGTTTTCTAACATTAAAACTAAAATGTTCAAATTGGGACAAATAAATCCTAAGTAACAATGGTGGAGAGACCACATTTGTAATAAATGTGTAAATACTCAAAAATGAATAAAACAACAGCAAAATAAATTAATTAAATGCCTTTTGTATTTTGTAAAATATTAAACTATTTTATTTAGCTGTCCAAGTTAATGTGGTAGTGGCATATTTGGTAATATCAATTATGGTGCCATTTTGGTATTTTACTAAAACAAAAATAAAAGGAAACTAAAAGAAAACAATAAAGAATAAATAAAAACAGAAAAGGAACAAATAAAAGAAAGAAAACAAACACATCTAACAAAAAGAAGAACCCCCCTTCCCCTGGGCCGAATGGCCTAGCTAGCCACCAGGCCACCAGGCCAAAAGGCCCAACCGGCCCACCCCCACTCCCCTTATCCCTGGACCCGAAACCCTAACCACTACCTGACGCCCCACTCTTCCCCCACGTCATTCCCCTCCTCTCCCCCCGATCCAGATCGGATCGGGGCTCGCACGTGCGCACCTCGGAGCCCGACGACCCCGCCGCCTGGGGCGACGCCGCCTCGACCTCGTCTCGTCCCCGCCGGCCTGCCTCCCCATCACCGTCGTCCCCGTCAACAACCTCGCGCCCCACTGCCTTGACCCCACGATCGCTGGTGAGGCCATGACCTCTTCTCTCCCCTATCCCCATATTGATACGTCTCCAACGTATCTATAATTTTGATTGCTCCATGCTACTTTATCTACTGTTTTGGACTATATTGGGCTTTATTTTCCACTTTTATATTACTTTTGGGACTAACCTATTAATCGGAGGCCCAGCCTAGAATTGCTGTTTTTTGCCTATTTCGGTGTTTCGAAGAAACAGAATATCAAACGGAGTCCAAACGGAATGAAACCTTCGTGAACGAGATTTTCTCACCGAACGTGATCCAGGAGACTTGGACCCTACTACAAGAAGTGCCAGAGGTGGTCACGAGGGTGGAGGGCGCCCCCCCCCCATGGGCGCGCCCCCCTACCTCGTGGGCCCCCTGACGCTCCACCGACGTACTCCTTCCTCCTATATATACCTATGTACCCCCAAATGATCAGAACAGGAGCCAAAAACCTAATTCCACCGCCGCAACTTCCTGTATCCACGAGATCCCATCTTGGGGCCTGTTCCGGAGCTCCGCCGGAGGGGGCATCCACAACGGAGGGCTTCTACATCAACACCATAGCCCCTAGTAGTTTACTTCAGACCTTCGGGTCCATAGCTAGTAGCTAGATGGCTTCTTCTCTCTTTTTGGATCTCAATACAATGTTCTCCCCCTCTCTCGTGGAGATCTATTCGATGTAATCTTATTTTTGCGGTGTGTTTGTTGAGACCTATAAATTGTGGGTTTATGATCTAGTATTATCTATGGAAAATATTTGATTCTTCTCTGAATTCTTTTATGTATGATTGAGTTATCTTTGCAAGTCTCTTCGAATTATCCGTTTGGTTTGGCCAACTAGATTGGTAGTTCTTGCAATGGGAGAAGTGCTTATCTTTGGGTTCAATCTTGTGGTGTCCTTACCCAGTGACAGAAAGGGTTGCAAGGCACGTATTGTATTGTTGCCATCGAGGATAACAAGATGGGGTTTTTATCATATTGCATGAATTTATCCCTCTACATCATGTCATCTTGCTTAAGGCGTTACTCTGTTTTTAACTTAATACTCTAGATGCATGTTGCATAGCGGTCGATGAGTGGAGTAATAGTAGTAGATGCAGAATCGTTTCGATCTACTTGTCTCGGACGTGATGCCTATATACATGATCATAGCCTAGATATATTCATAACTATGCTCAATTCTATCAATTGCTCAACAGTAATTTGTTCACCCACCGTAGAAAATCTATGCTCTTGAGAGAAGCCACTAGTGAAACCTATGGCCCCCGGGTCTATTCTTGTCATATCAATCTCTATCACTTTATTTACTTGCTTTGTTTTTACTTTTCCTTTTACTTTTTACTTTGCATCTCTATACCAAAAATACCAAAAATATTATCTCTATCAGGTCTCACTCTCGTAAGTGACCGTGAAGGGATTGACAACCCCTAATCGCGTTGGTTGCGAGTAGCTATCGTTTGTGTAGGTACGAGGGACTCGCGCGTGGCCTCCTACTGGATTGATACCTTGGTTCTCAAAAACTGAGGGAAATACTTACCTATTGTGCTGCATCATCCTCTCCTCTTCGGGGAAAACCAACGCAAGCTCAAGACGTAGCAAGAAGGATTTCTGGCGCCATTGCCGGGGAGGCTCACGCAAGCAAGTCAACATACCAAGTACCCATCACAATCCCTATCTCACGCCGTTGCCATTTGCCTCTCATTTTCCTCTCCGCCACTTCACGCTTGCTGTTTTATTTGCCCTCTCTTTCCCAATCTCCTCCTCTCTTTCTCATTTGCTTTTTTCCCTCGTCCTTTTGTTTGCTCGTGTGTTAGTTTGTTTGTTTGTCGTGATGGCCTTACCTAAATCTGGTGATCTTCACCTTAAAAGGCTAGAGGAGATCGAAAACAATGTCAGGAAGTTTATGGTTTCGCAATTTGAGCATAATAATTTCTTTAGAAACGAGCTTAATGAAAAAAAGTGTTTTATGAGTTATATGAATAAAGAGCTCGATGATATGTCCAAAGAATTTGATGGTATAAGGGCCCAAATTGCTCGTCTTGAAAAGATGACCGCTGAAATTTCGGATATCCAAGCCACCTTAGTCAATAAGATGGCCGCTAAACCGAATTCCTACAAAAATCAAGATGAAGATCTAAAAGTTATTGATGTGTCCCCTATTAAATCTTTGTTTTGCAATATGAATCTTGTGAAACTGAATATGATCTTCCTTTACCTAGAAGGCGTTCTAAGAATTCGGAGTTTCTAGACCTTGATTATGAAATTGATAAAAGTGGGATTGAAATAAATAAAAACCGAGACGTTGCTAAACCCACTATTTTGGATCTCAAGGAATTTAATTATGAAAATTGCTCTTTGATTGGTTGTATTTCCTTGTTGCAATCCGTGCTAGATTCTCCTCATGCCTATAGTCAAAATAAGGCCTTTACCGAACACATTGTTGATGCCTTAATGCAATCTTATGAAGAAAAACTTGAGTTGAAAGTTTCTATCCCTAGAAAACTCTATGATGAGTGAGAACCTACCATTAAAATTAAAATTAAAAATTATGAGTTTCATGCTTTGTGTGATTTGGGTGCTAGTGTCTCTACTATTCCCAAAACTTTATGCGATTTGCTAGATTTTCGTGATTTTGATGATTGCTCTCTAAACTTGCATCTTGCGGATTCCACTATTAAAAAGCCTATGGGAAGAATTAATGATGTTCTTACTGTTGCAAATAGGAACTATGTGCCCATAGATTTTATCGTTCTTGATATAGATTGCAATCCTTCATGTCCTATTATTCTTGGTAGACCTTTCCTTAGAATGATTGGTGCAATTATTGATATGAAGGAAGGGAACATTAGATTCCAATTTCCCTTAAAGAAGGGTATGGAGCACTTCCCTAGAAAGAAAATAAAATTACCATATGAATCTATCATGAGAGCCACTTATGGATTGCCTACCAAAGATGGCAATACCTAGATCTATCCTTGTTTTTATGCCTAGCTAGGGGCGTTAAACGATAGCGCTTGTTGGGAGGCAACATAATTTTATTTTGTGTTTTTTTTGTTTTTGCTTCTGTTTTGGAATAAATAATCCATCTAGCCTCTGTTTGGGTATGGTTTTATGTTTTAATTAGTGTTTGTGTCAAGCTAGACCTATTGGATCTTCTTGGATGATAGTTATTTGATCTTGCTGTAATTTCCAGAAACTTTGTGCTCAATGCCCGAATTGTTAGAACTCACCAGAACGTGATAAAATATTGATTCCAATTGCTTATGATCAATAAACAAATTTTTCAGGTCTTATAATTTTGTTAGCATTTTTTGAGTTCCAGAAGTTTGCGTTAGTAACAGATTACTACAGACTGTTCTATTTTTTGACAGATTCTGTTTTGCGTGTGTTGTTTGCTTATTTTGATGAATCTATGGCTAGTAAAATAGTTTATAATCCATAGAGAAGTTGGAATACAGTAGGTTTAATACCAATATAAATAAAGAATGAGTTCATTACAGTACCTTAAAATAGTCTTTTGTTTTCTTTCTCTAACGGAGCTCACGAGATTTAAATTGAGTTTTGTGTTGTGAAGTTTTCAAGTTTTGGGTGAATTCTTTTGATGGATTATGGAACAAGGAGTGGCAAGAGCCTAAGCTTGGGTATGCCCTTGGCACCCCAAAGATAATCCAAGTACACCAAAAAGTCAAAGCTTGGGGATGCCCCGGAAGGCATCCCCTCTTTCGTCCACTTCCATCGGTAATTTACTTGGAGCTATATTTTTATTCACCACATGATATGTGTTTTGCTTGGAGCGTCTTGTATTATTTGTGTCTTTGCTTGTTAGTCTACCACAATCATCCTTGCTGTACACACCTTTTGAGAGAGCCATATATGAATTGAAATTTGACAGAATACTCTATGTGCTTCACTTATATCTTTTGAGCTTGATAGTTTTTGCTCTAGTGCTTCACTTAGATCTTTTGAGCTTGATAGTTTTTGCTCTAGTGCTTCACTTAGATCTTTTAGAGCATGGTGGTGGATTTGTTTTAAAGAAACTATTGATCTCTCATGCTTCACTTAGATTATTTTGAGAGTCGTTAATAGCATGGTAATTTGCTTAATGTTAATATACTTGGTGTTCAAGATATGTGAAACTTTCTTTTGAGTGCGTTGAATACTAAGATAAGTTTGATGCTTGATAATTGTTTTGAGATATGGAGGTGATAATATCAAAGTCGTGCTAGTTGGGTGATTATGAATTTGAGAAATACTTGTGTTGAAGTTAGCAAGTCTCGTAGCATGCACGTATGGTTAAAGTTGTGTAACAAATTTGAAGCATGAAGTGTACCTGGCTTGTGCATCCTTATGAGTGGCGATCGGGGACGAGCGATGGTCTTTTCCTACCAATCTATCCCCCAAGGAGCATGCACGTAGTACTTGATTTTTGATGACTTCTAAATTTTTGCAATAAGTATATGAGTCCTTTTGACTAATGTTGAGTCCATGGATTATACGCACTTTCACCTTTCCGCCTTTGCTAGCCTTTTCGGTACCGTGCATTGCCCTTTCTCACCTTGAGAGTTGGTGCAAACTTCGCCGGTGCATCCAAACCCCGTGATACGATACGCTCTATCACACATAAACCTCCTTATATCTTCTTCAAAACAGCCACCATACCTACCTATTATGGCATTTCCATAGCCATTCCGAGATATATAGCCATGCAACTTCCACCATCATCATCATGACATACATTACTTTTGTCATATTGCCATTGCATGATCATGTAGTTGACATCGTATTTGTGGCAAAGCCACCATGCATTATTTTCATACATGTCACTCTTGATTCATTGCACCATCCCGCTACACCGCCGGAGGCATTCATATAGAGTCATATCTTGTTCTAAGTTTCGAGTTGTAATCCTTATGTTGTAATCAATAGAAGTGTGATGATCATCATTATTAGAGCATTGCCCAAATAAAAAAAGGCCAAAAAATAAAAAGATAGAAAGAAAGGCCCAAAAAAATATGAAAAGGGCAATGCTACTATCTCCTTTTCCACACTTGTGCTTCAAAGTAGCACCTTGTTCTTCATGTAGTGAGTCTCATATATTGTGCTTCAAAGTAGCACCTTGTTCTTCATGTAGTGAGTCTCATATATTGTGCTTCAAAATAGCACCATACTTTTCATATAGTGAGTCCTATAAGTTGTCATTTTTATACCAGTGGGAATTTTTCATTATAGAACTTGGCTTGTATATTCCTATGATGGGCTTCCTCAAATGCCCTAGGTCTTCATGAGAAAGCAAGTTGGATGCACACCCACTAGTTTTCTTTTGTTGAGCATTCATAGCTCTAGTGCATCCTTTGCATGGCAATCCCTACTCCTCATGTTGACATCAATTGATGGGCATCTCCATAGCCCATTGATTAGCCTCGTCAATGTGAGACTTTCTCCTTTTTTGTCTCCTCCACACAATCCCCATAATCATATTCTATTCCACCCATAGTGCTACATCCATGGCTCACGCTCATGTATTGCGTGAAGGTTGAAAAAGTTTGAGATTATTTAAGTATGAAACAATTGCTTGGCTTGTCATCGGGGGTATAGAAGTAGGGAACATCTTTGTGTGACGAAAATGAAGCATAGCCTAACCATATGATTTTGTAGGGATAAACTTTCTTTCGCCATGTTATTTTGAGAACACATGATTGCTTTGATTAGTATGCTTGAAGTATTATTATTTTTGTGTCAATATGAACTTTTGTCTTGAATCTTTCGGATCTGAATATTCATACCATGATTAAGAAGATTTACATTGAAATTATGCCAAAGTATCAATCCGCATCAAAAATTCTCTTTTTATCATTTACCTACTCGAGGACGAGTAGGAATTAAGCTTGGGGATGCCTGATACGTCTCCAAGGTATCTTTAATTTTAGATTGCTCCATGCTACTTTATCTACTGTTTTGGACTATATTGGGCTGTATTTTCCACTTTTATATTACTTTTGGGACTAACCTATTAACAGGAGGCCCAGCCCAGAATTGTTGTTTTTTGCCTATTTCAGTGTTTCGAAGAAACAGAATATCAAACGGAGTCCAAACGGAATGAAACCTTCGGGAACGTGATTTTGTCACCGAACGTGATCCAAGAAGTGCCAGAAGCGGTCACGAGGGTGGAGGGCGCCCCCCCTGGGCGCGCCCCCCTACCTCGTGGGCCCCTAGACGCTCCACCGACATACTCCTTCCTCCTATATATACCTACGTACCCCCAAACGATCAGAAGAGGAGCCAAAAACCTAATCCCACCGCCGCAACTTCCTGTATCCACGAGATCCCATCTTGGGGCCTGTTCCTGAGCTCCGCTGGAGGGGGCATCCACCATGGAGGGCTTCTACATCAACACCATAGCCCCTCCAATGAAGTGTGAGTAGTTTACTTCAGACCTTCGGGTCCATAGCTAGTAGCTAGATGGCTTCTTCTCTCTTTTTGGATCTCAATACAATGTTCTCCCCCTCTCTCGTGGAGATCTATTCGATGTAATCTTCTTTTTGCGGTGTGTTTGTTGAGACCGATGAATTGTGGGTTTATGATCCAGTATTATCTATGGAAAATATTTGATTCTTCTCTTAATTCTTTTATGTATGATTGAGTTATCTTTGCAAGTCTCTTCGAATTATCCGTTTGGTTTGGCCAACTAGATTGGTAGTTATTGCAATGGGAGAAGTGCTTAGCTTTGGGTTCAATCTTGCAGTGTCCTTACCTAGTGATAGAAAGGGTTGCAAGGCACGTATTGTATTGTTGCCATCGAGGATAACAAGATGGGGTTTTATCATATTGCATGAATTTATCCCTCTACACCATGTCATCTTGCTTAAGGCATTACTCTGTTTTTAACTTAATACTCTAGATGCATGCTGGATAGCGGTCGATGAGTGGAGTAATAGTAGTAGATGCAGAATCGTTTCGATCTACTTGTCTCGGACATGATGCCTATATACATGATCATAGCCTAGATATACTCATAACTATGCTCAATTCTGTCAATTGCTCAACAGTAATTTGTTCACCCACCGTAGAAAATCTATGCTCTTGAGAGAAGCCACTAGTGAAACCTATGGCCCCCGGGTCTATTCTCATCATATCAATCTTTATCACTTTATTTACTTGCTTTGTTTTTACTTTTCCTTTTACTTTTTACTTTGCATCTCTATACCAAAAATACCAAAAATATTATCTCTATCAGATCTCACTCGTAAGTGATTGTGAAGGATTGACAACCCCTAATCGCGTTGGTTGCAGTAGCTATCGTTTTGTCTTGGTACGAGGGACTGTGTGTGGTCTCCTCTTTGGATTGATACCTTGGTTCTCAAAAGCGAGGGAAATACTTACGCTCTTGTGTTGCATCATCCTCTCCTCTTCACGGAAAACCAGCATAAGCTCAAGATGTAGCACATATGCATGTCGATTGTCTTCCCTTCTCTTCCCCGGGTTGCCGCCGCCCCCGCCGATCTCGCTTGCGGTTGACGCCTTCAGCGCGTCCGATGCTGCGCTCACGCGTCGTGCCAGCGCCCGCTTGCAGCGTTCGGCCCTTGCCCGACCTCGCTGCGCCTCGCCGTGCCACTGGCGACGCGCGACTGCGGCCCGCCGCCTGCTCATCTGCCGTTCTGCTGCTGCTGGCACCACCCTCACCGCGCAAGACTGGTCGCTGCCACTGTGGTCGGCGACAACGGTCGCCGACCGCGCCTTCCCACTCCGTCGCGGCCTCGCTGCGCCAAGACACCTACTGCTGGTCCTGGTGCCGCTGCCGCGTCGCGACGTTCAGGACCTCGCTGGCCCGCCTGGGTTGCCCCGCTCCGGCCTTGCCCGCCACCGCGGTGGCCTCACCGCACCAAGCGTCCCCTCGTTCGGCGGTTCGCGCGCCAGATCGCCCTGCGCCCGATCCGCTAAGGCCCCCGGGGCCAATGACAAGTGGGCCCCTGCCCAGAACGTTTTAATAAAAATATAATAATAATAATAATAATAATAATAAAACTAATTAATTAATTAACTAAATTAATTAAGTTAATTAATCCTACTTAATTAGTCTAAATTGACCTGTTAGTCTAACTAAGCAGTAATTAGTTAACCTAACCCTAATTAACTAAACAGTGTATGACAGGTGGGTCCCATTGGGCCCACATGTCAGTTTGACTTAGTCAATCCCTGTTGACTGCTGATGTCAACATGACATCATGCTGATGTCATTAATCCAATTTTGAATTAAATTAAATGATTAATTACATTCCAGAAATTAGTAAATCTTTAGAAAATCATATCTTTTAATCCGTAACTCGGATTAAACTATTTTCAACATGAAAGTTGCTCAGAACGACGAGACAAATCCGGATACGCAACCCGTTCATCCGCCACACATCCCTAACCTATCTAACTCACAACTTTCCCCCTCCTGTTCATCTGTCCGAAAACACGAAACATCGGGAATACTTTTCCGGATGTTTCCCCCCTTCGCCGGTATCACCTGCTACGGCGATTGGGCACGCCTAGCATCACGCTTTGTCATGTCATGCATCGTCATGCATGTTTGCATTATATTTATTGTTTCTTCCCCCTCTTCTCTCGCTAGACACCGAGACCGACGCCGCTGCTACCCAGTACGACTACGGTGTTGACGACCCCTCCTTCTTGCCAGAGCAATCAGGCAAGCCCCCCCGATCACGGATATCGCCTATTCTTGTCTATACTGCTTGCATTAGAGTAGTGTAGCATATTCGCTTTCCTTTATCCTATCACGATGCATAGCTTTGTCCTTGCTATTCTTGTTGTTACCTTTACGCAATCCTACCTGCTTAGTATAGGATGCTAGTATTCCATCTGTGGCCCTACATTCTTGTCCATCTGCCTTGCTATACTATCGGGTCGTGATCACTCGGGAGGTGATCACGGTTATATACTTAAATACTTTACATGACACCTGTGGTGACTAAAGACGGGTCGGCTCGTAGGAGCACCCGTGAGTGGATCTTGTGGCGGAGCGACAGGGCAGGTTGAGACTAGCTAGGTGAGAGGTGGGCCTGGCCCTGGTCGGTGTCCACGGTTACATCATTAACACGCTTAACGAGATCTTGGTATTTGATATGAGTCTGGCCATTTCGTCTATACGCACTAACCAACTACGTGGGAAAGATATGGGCACTCCGCGTCGTGGTATCGGCGAAGCCTTCGTGGACGTCGGCGATCGGCGGGCGCTACCGGATTGGAGCGTAAGCCTGCTCTTGTATTAAGGGGCTAGTTACGCTTCCGCCACAGTCGCATAGCGTGTGAGGTGTGCTAAGGGCGATGGGCCTAGACCCCTGTGCGCTTAGGTTTAGACCGGCGTGCTGACCTCTATGTTGGCCTAGGTGGGGCTGCGATGTGTTGATCTTCCGCGGCCGGGCATGATCCAGAAAAGTGTGTCCGGCCAAATGGGATCGAGCGAGTTGGGTTATGTGGTGCACCCCTGCAGGGAAGTTTATCTGTTCGAATAGTCGTGATCTTCGGTAACAGGACGACTTGGAGTTGTACCTTGACCTTATGACAACTAGAACCGGATACTTAATAAAACACACCCTTCCAAGTGCCAGATATAACCCAGTGATCGCTCTCTAACAGGGCGACGAGGAGGGGATTGCCAGGTAGGTTTATGCTATGCGATGCTACTTGGTGAACTTACCATCTACTCTCTCTACATGCTGCAAGATGGAGGTGGCCTGAAGTGTAGTCTTCGACAGGATTAGCTATCCCCTTCTTATTCTGGCATTCTGCAGTTCAGTCCACCAATATGGCCCTTTACACATATACCCATGCATATGTAGTGTAGCTCCTTGCTTGCGAGTACTTTGGATGAGTACTCACGGTTGCTTTTCTCCCTCTTTTCCCCCTTTCCCTTCTACCTGGTTGTCGCAACCAGATGCCGGAGCCCAAGAGCCAGACGCCACCGTCGACAACGACTCCTACTACACCGGAGGTGCCTACTACTACGTGCGGGCGGCGGCGGCGACCGGGAGTAGTTTAGGAGGATCGAGCAGGAGGCCTGCGCCTCTTCGATCTGATCCCGGTTTGTGCTAGCCTTCTTAAGGCAAACTTGTTTACTTATGTCTGTACTCAGATATTGTTGCTTCCGCTGACTCGTCTATGATCGAGCACTTGTATTCGAGCCCTTGAGGCCCCTGGCTTGTATTATGATGCTTGTATGACTTATTTATGTTTTAGAGTTGTGTTGTGATATCTTTCCGTGAGTCCCTGATCTTGATCGTACACGTTTGCGTGCAAGATTAGTGTATGATTGAATCGGGGGTGTCGTGGTTTTGTCATGGTAGATGTCCTCTTGCAAGGACTTAATCGTGGAGCCATCGCAACTAGGAAGCTTAAAGGGGTTAATCGGGACAAGGGACACGAGAGAGGTTTTATACTAGTTTGGCCCCTTACGGTGAAGGAAAAGCCTACGTCTAGTTGGGTTGGTATTGCTAGAGTTTCGATGACCAGGGAGCGAGATACGCTATGCCCGGCTCTCGATGATCTGTTACCTGCCCTAAGCCGTCAGCGGGTCATCCCCTTATATACGGGTTGGCATACATGGCCTCTGAGTCCGGCGGCTCATAAATAGTGTCCGGCTCGGTGACTAGTTAATCCTGCCTTGTAATACAAGTCATGCCATTACAACGGTTTATCACTACGGGCCTTAAGTCGCCCGTGGGCTTTAGACCCCTTGTCTGAACCGCCATCTTCATGCTTGATCTTGGGCTTCATACGATGAATCACCTTTGCGTAACCCGGCCCCTCCTGGACGGCTTACAAGAATAGTTATATCCCCAACATTAGGCCCCAGGTTGATTTGAACCAGTTCATGTCAATCTTGAAATACCTTAAGAAAAAGCCTTCTGTCTGTGCAAAGGTTATAACCTGCCGTGACATCATCTTCTGGATCCGTGATAACCCGCCATGACGTCATCTTCCATTAAATTCATTTTTATTCTGTCATATCTTAACGGATCTTTATCTTTAATGATCATTCCGAAAATCGAGGCGTCGGAGTCGTTGGATAATGACGCTCGGCCTCCTCGTTTCTCGCGCCTTCTCAGTCGCCCCTTCCTCATAAATAGACACGACCCCAAGGTCTTTTCCATTCTCCCCTTTCTGTCGTCCTATTCCTCTCGCTATTCCTCTGCCTGCTCGAGCTCCACTGCCGCCGCCGCCGCAGTAGCAGAGCTCCGCATCTTCGTCAACCTTGGCCGCTGCATCGACCTGGTCCGACCAGAAAAACGCGACGAACCACCGCAGCAACTATGCAGCTGTAAGTTTTTTCCTCCCTGTTCCTCAGATCTGCATTAAGATTTTCGAGTTCGTCGGTGTTCATCGCTGCTCGTCATGAATCCTTAATAGGTTTCACCTCCGCCGCCCTTTTCTGATCTTAAGATAATATAAAACTGCCGCGGTTGCTGTTTCGCACCCATTTTGAATGCAAATGGATCCCTTTTCGCTTGCATATAGACCTCACTCAAGCTCATGAACTCATCTGTACTGGTTTCTAGGTCTAAAAATATTTCCTTTTCTATACACCTGTTTGATCCAAAATAATAGCTGCCAGTTGCGAAACTTGTTTGTGTGACACTTAGGCAAAATCTGTTTCTGTCAGACCCATTTAACTCTGGCGGCTCTCGTTGCCGGTTTAAAATAGATAATGTTAATCGACAGCCTTACCAGCTCCTCGCGGCTTAAAATAACTTAACTGTTTCTGATTCCCATGGCAGCTTAGATAACCAGATATAATTAGCCATATGTCATTAGGCCCCTTCATAAGCCGCCGTATTGAATAGAATTTGAAATGTTTTTTCTCCAGGTTAAACTGAACCAGAAAAATTCTATTCTGTCATAGGCTTTCATCTGCATAATGGCACCCAAAGCTCCCAAAGCACCTGTGACTTGTAACTGGGTCAGGTCCATCGTTACTGAGAACACCTTATATGATTTCGTGAAGACCGGCTATCTGCCCAAGAAATAAGTTATGTCTTATCGTGCTCCTGACCCGTCAGAGGAAAAGCCTCAGCCCAAGGAGGGGGAAGTGATCATTTTTACTGATCATTTGAACCGGGGCTTTTCTCCACCCGGCTCAAAATTCTTCAGAGATGTTTTACACTTTTTTGACCCCAGACCTCAAGATATCGGGCCCAACTCTGTGTCAAACATTTGCAACTTCCAAGTCTTTTGCGAGGTATATCTTGGAGAAGAAGCCAACCTACTACTTTTCAGAGAATTGTTATTTGAACCGGCAGAATGAATGTGCCAACGGGCCCAGCCTGGAACTTGGTGGTATCTCCATTCATCGACGGAGAGACTGCCTTTTCCCATATGTTGAACTGCCAAGCCACCCTAAGGATTGGAACCAGACGTGGTTCTATTGCCAGGACACTTCTCCGGCTGATGAGAACCCGCTGCCCGGCTTTCGCGCTCTGCGCCTTGAATCCAGCCATCCACTGCCGGATAAAATACCTGGCGCTAAATGCTACGTCTTGAGCTTGCGTTGGTTTTCCCCGAAGAGGAGAGGGTGATGCAGCATAGTACCGTAAGTATTTCCCTCAGTTTTTGTGAACCAAGGTATCAATCCAGTAGGAGACCACGCACAAGTCCCTCGTACCTGCACAAAACGATAGCTACTCGCAACCAACGCGATTAGGGGTTGTCAGTCCCGTCACGGTCACTTATGAGAGTGAGATCTGATAGAAATAATATTTTTGGTATTTTTGATATATAGACGCAAAGTAAAAAGTAAAAGGCAAAGTAAAGACAAAGCAAGTAAACAAAGTAATAGAGATTGATATGATGAGAATAGACCCGGGGGCCATAGGTTTCACTAGTGGCTTCTCTCAAAAGCATAGATTTCTACGGTGGGTGAACAAATTATTGTTGAGCAATTGACATAATTGAGCATAGTTATGAGTATATCTAGGCAATGATCATGTATATAGGCATCACGTCCGAGACAAGTAGATCGAAACGATTCTGCATCTACTACTATTACTTCACTCATCAACCGCTATCCAGCATGCATCTAGAGTATTAAGTTAAAAACAGAGTAACACCTTAAGCAAGATGACATGATGTAGAGGGATAAATTCATGCAATATGATAAAAAATCCATCTTGTTATCCTCGATGGCAACAATACAATACGTGCCTTGCAATCCTTTACATCCTTTGGTAAGGACACGCAAGATTGAACCCAAAGCTAAGCACTTCTCCCATTGCAAGAACTACCAATCTAGTTGGCCAAACCAAACGGATAATTCGAAGAGACTTGCAAATATAACTCAATCATACATAAAAGAATTCAGAGAAGAATCAAATATTTTCCATAGATAAGATGGATCATAAACCCACAATTCATCGGTCTCAACAAACACACCGCAAAAAGAAGATTACATCAAATAGATCTCCACGAGAGAGGGGGAGAACATTGTATTGAGATCCAAAAAGAGAGAAGAAGCCATCTAGCTACTAGCTATGGACCCGAAGGTCTGAAGTAAACTACTCACACTTCATCGGAGAGGCTATGGTGTTGATACAGAAGCCCTCCATGGTGGATGCCCCCTCCGGTGGAACTCTAGAACAGGCCCCAAGATGGGATCTCGTGGATACAGGAAGTTGCGGCGGTGGAATTAGGTTTTTGGCTCCTGTTCTGATCGTTTGGGGGTACGTAGGTATATATAGGAGGAAGAATTACGTCGGTGGGCGTCGGGGGCCCATGAGGTAGGGGCGCCAGAGGCGCCTCCACCTCGTGACCGCCTCGGCACTTCTTGGAGTAGGGTCCAAGTCTCGGATCACGTTCGGTGAGAAAATCACGTTCGAAGGTTTCATTCCGTTTGGACTCCGTTTGATATTCATTTCCTCGAAACACTGAAATAAGCAAAAAAATAGCAATTCTGGGCTGGGCCTCCGGTTAATAGGTTAGTCCCAAAAATAATATAGAAGTGGAAAATAAAGCCCAATATAGTCCAAAACAATAGATAAAGTAGCATGGAGCAATCAAAAATTAAAGATACGTTGGAGACGTATCAGGCATCCCCAAGCTTAATTCCTGCTCGTCCTCGAGTAGGTAAATGATAAAAAGAGAATTTTTGACGCGGAGTGATACTTTGGCATAATTTCAATGTAAATCTTCTTAATTGTGATATGAATATTCAGATCCGAAAGATTCAAGACAAAAGTTCATATTGACACAAAAATAATAATACTTCAAGCATACTAATCAAAGTAATCATGTCTTCTCAAAATAGCATGGCAAAAGAAACTTCATCCCTATAAAATCATATGGTTAGGCTATGCTTCATTTTCGTCACACAAAGATGTTCCCAACTTCTATACCCCCGATGACAAGCCAAGCAATTGTTTCATACTTAAATAATCTCAAACTTTTTCAACCTTCACGCAATACATGAGCGTGAGCCATGGATATAGCACTACGGGTGGAATAGAATATGATGATGGGGATTGTGTGGAGAAGACAAAAAAGGAGAAAGTCTCACATTGATGAGGATAATCAATGGGCTATGGAGATGCCCATCAATTGATGTCAACATGAGGAGTAGGGATTGCCATGCAACGGATGCACTATAGCTATGAATGCTCAACAAAAGAAAACTAGTGGGTGTGCATCCAACTTGCTTGCTCATGAAGACCTAGGGCATTTGAGGAAGCCCATCGTAGGAATATACAAGCCAAGTTCTATAATGAAAAATTCCCACTAATATAAAAAGGACAACTTATAAGACTCACTATATGAAAAGCATGGTGCTACTTTGAAGCACAATATATGAGACTCACTACATGAAGAACAAGGTGCTACTTTGAAGCACAAGTGTGGAAAAAGAGATAGTAGCATTGCCCTTCTTTTTGGGCCTTTCTTTTTTTCTTTTGGCCTTTCTCTTTTTTTTATTGGGAAATGCTCTAATAATGATGATCATCACACTTCTATTGATTACAACATAAGGATTACAACTCGAAACTTAGAACAAGATATGACTCTATATGAATACCTCCGGCGGTGTACCAGGATGGTGCAGTGAATCAAGAGTGACATGTATGAAAATAATGCATGGTGGCTTTGCCACAAATACGATGTCAACTACATGATCATGCAATGGCAATATGACAAAAGTAATGTATGTCATGAGGATGATGGTGGAAGTTGCATGGCAATATATCTCGGAATGGCTATGGAAATGCCATAATAGGTAGGTATGGTGGCTGTTTTGAGGAAGATATAAGGAGGTTTATGTGTGATAGAGCATATCGTATCACGGGGTTTGGATGCACCGACGAAGTTTGCACCAACTCTCAAGATGAGAAAGGGCAATGCAGGGTACCGAAGAGGCTAGCAAAGGCGGAAAGGTGAGAGTGCGTATAATCCATGGACTCAACATTAGTCGAAAGAACTCATATACTTATTGCAAAAATTTAGAAGTCATCAAAAATCAATACTACGCGCATGCTCCTAGGGGGATAGATTGGCAGGAAAATACCATCGCTCGTCCCCGACCGCCACTCATAAGGATGCACAAGCCAGGTACACTTCATGCTTCAAATTTGTTACACAACTTTAACCATACGTGCATGCTAAGGGACTTGCAAACTTCAACACAAGTATTTCTAAAATTCATAATCACCCAACTAGCACGACTTTGATATTATCACCTCCATATCTCAAAACAATTATCAAGCATCAAACTTATCTTAGTATTCAACACACTCAAAAGAAAGTTTCACATATCTTGAACACCAAGTATATTAACATTAAGAATATTACCATGCTATTAATGACTCTCAAAATAATCTAAGTGAAGAATGCGAGATCAAGTTTCTTTAAAACAAATCCACCACCGTGCTCTAAAAGATCTAAGTGAAGCACTAGAGCAAAAATTATCACGCTCAAAAGATATAAGTGAAGCACTATGTGCAAAAACTATCAAGCTCAAAAGATATAACTGAAGCACATAGAGTATTCTATCAAATTTCAATTCATATATGGCTCTCTCAAAAGGTGTGTACATCAAGGATGATTGTGGTAAACTAACAAGCAAAGACGCAAATAATACAAGACGCTCCAAGCAAAACACATATCATGTGGTGAATAAAAATATAGCTCCAAGTAAATTACCGATGGAAGTGGATTTAAAGAGGGATGCCTTCGGGGCATCCCCAAGCTTTGACTTTTGGTTTCCTTGGATTATCTTGGGGTGCCATGGGCATCCCCAAGCTTAACTCTGCCACCCCTTGTTCCATAATCCATCAAAAGAATTCACCCAAAACTTGAAAACTTCACAACACAAAACTCAATAGAAATCTCATGAGCTCCGTTAGAGAAAGAAAACAAAAGACTACTTTAAGGTACTCTAATGAACTCATTATTCATTTATATTGGTGTTAAACCTACTGTATTCCAACTTCTCTATGGATTATAAACTATTTTACTAGCCATAGATTCATCAAAATAAGCAAACAACACACGCAAAACAGAATCTGTCAAAAACAGAACAGTCTGTAGTAATCTGTAACTAACGCAAACTTCTGGAACTCAAAAAATTCTACCAAAATTAGACGGACTGGAAAATTTGTTTATTGATCAGTAGCAATTGGAATCAGTACACGTTCTGGTGATTTTTAACAATTCGGGCACTGAGCACAAAGTTTCTGGAAATTACAGCAAGATCAAATAACTATCATCCAAGAAGATCCAATAGGTCTAGCTTGGCACAAACACTAATTAAAACATAAAACCACATCCAAATAGAGGCTAGATGGATTATTTATTCCTAACCAGGAGCAAAAACAAAAAAATAAAATAAAATTGGGTTGCCTCCCAACAAGCGCTTTTCTTTAAAGCCTTTTTAGCTAGGCATTGAGATTTCAATGAAGCACAAATAGAGCATCATATAGCATGTGACAAACACATCTAAGTCTAACATACTTCCTATGCATAGGTATTTTATAAGCAAACAAATTATCATAGCAAGCAAAAATTAGCATATGCAAGGAAGAAGAAAGAGACGATAGCAATCTCAACATGACGAGAGGTAATTTAGTAACATGAAAATTTCTTCAACCATATTTTCCTCTCTCATAATAATTACATGTAGGATCATAAGCAAATTCAACAATATAGCTATCAGAAAACATATTATTAACACGATCCACATGTATGCAAAGTTGACACTCTTCCGAAATGGTGGGATTATCATAAAATAAAGTCATGACCTCTCCAAACCCACTTTTCTAAAACAATTCATAGGATTGAACATGCTCTAAATATGTGGGATCTAAAGTTGACACTCTTCTTAACCCACTTTCAATATTATTGCAAACAATATTATCTATCTCATATTCATCATGGGGCTTAAATAAATTTTCAAGATCATAAGAAGAATCACCCAATCATGATCATTGCAACAAATAGTAGACATAGCAAAACTAGCATCCCCAAGCTTAGGGTTTTTCATATTATTAGCACAATTGACATCAAGAGAATTTATAGTAACATAATTGCAATCATGCTTTTTATTCAAAGATCTATCGTGAATCACTTCATAAAGCACTTTATCACAATTTTCAGATTTACGAATTTCAAGCAAAACCTTATAAAGATAATCTAGTGCATCCAAACCACTAGGAATTGGTTCATCATAATTGGATCTCTTAAAAAGATTGGCAAGCGGATGAGGATCCATAGATATTAGCTACTCTGTTTAGGAATAAATACCCAACTATTTCAAGCAAACGAGCCTAGCAAGACATCAAGGCAAGATGAACCGAAAAGAGAGGGTGAATAAAACGGCAAGGGTGAAGTGGGGGAGAGGAAAACGAGAGGCAAATGGCAAATAATGTAATGCGAGAGATAAAGATTGTGATGGGTACTTGGTATGGTTGACTTGCTTGCGTGAGCCTCCCCGGCAACGGCGCCAGAAATCCTTCTTGCTACGTCTTGAGCTTGCGTTGGTTTTTCCCGAAGAGGAGAGGGTGATGCAGCACAGTAGCGTAAGTATTTCCCTCAGTTTTTGAGAACCAAGTATCAATCCAGTAGGAGAGAGGGGGAGAACATTGTATTGAGATCCAAAAAGAGAGAGGAGGAGAACATTGTATTGAGATCCAAAAAGAGAGAAGAAGCCATCTAGCTACTAGCTATGGACCCCGAAGGTCTGAAGTAAACTACTCACACTTCATCGGAGAGGCTATGGTGTTGATGTAGAAGCCCTCCGTGGTGGATGCCCCCTCCGGTAGAGCTCCGGAACAGGCCCCAAGATGGGATCTCGTGGATACAGGAAGTTGCGGCTGGAATTAGGTTTTTGGCTCCTGTTCTGATCGTTTGGGGGTACGTAGGTATATATAGGAGGAAGGAGTACGTCGGTGGAGCGTCAGGGGGGCCACGAGGTAGGGGGGCACGCCCTCCACCCTCGTGACCGCCTCTGGCACTTCTTGGAGTAGGGTCCAAGTCTCCTGGATCACATTCAGTGAGAAAATCACGTTCCCGAAGGTTTCATTCCGTTTGGACTCCGTTTGATATTCTGTTTCCTCGAAACACTGAAATAGGCAAAAAAAACAGCAATTCTGGGCTGGGCCTCCGGTTAATAGGTTAGTCCCAAAAATAACATAGAAGTGGAAAATAAAGCCCAATATAGTCCAAAATAGTAGATAAAGTAGCATGGAGCAATAAAATATTATAGATACGTTGGAGACGTATCACTGAACGCCTACAAATTGCTCCTACCATAAAGAAAATCAAAGCTCTTTTGGGGAACGGCTTAGATGGCATTGACTTGGTCCGTGTCTGGATCTCATGGCGGGTGATACCGTTAAGCCGCTGCCTCGGCTTGATGTGCACTTACACAGGTGAAAAAGATGACCCACTGCGTCATTGTCCTGATGACTTGCCTGACGACATGATTGAAACCACGAACCAATCTCTTTTGAAAGAAGGGTCAGTGATCAGTAACTCCTTCGGCTTACTTCCCTTCTGCAAGAATAACCCGGCTCCTGCAGTAAGTTATCAATCTAAGAATTTTACTCTTTTTTGTGTGGAATGCCTTGCTTTTACTCATAACCTTTTCTCATTATTCACAGGCAAAGAATGACTTCTGGAAGGTCAAATATGATCATGAAGCTGCCAAACAGGCCAGAGCGGCCAAGAGCGCCGCAAGGAAAACCGCCAAAGCTGGAGCTCAGAGGAAGAAGAAGCCAAGTGCTTCAGATTTGCTCAAACTAGATGACTCCTCTAACGATGAAGAAGTGGTCATCCTTAACTCCCCTGATTCCTTTCCCATCATCTTATTGACAATAATTTCCTTCAGGGGGACACGGGAAATAGCCAAGCAGTTGAGGAAGAGGTAACTATAATTTCCTCCGACTCCGAGCCTTTGCCAAGGCAGAAAGTCCGAAGAGTGACCTGGAAAGTAAGATTTTCACATCCTTTAGCTTACCAAGATCCTCAATTTCTTTTGAAGCAACAGGCTCATGAGAGCCGGAGGTAGACCCGGACTAGCAAAGACGCGGAACTCTCCTCCGGCTTACCTGACGTGACAAGGAAGCACCGGGCTGAGGTTATCTCCGAATTACGTTCCTTTTTTCCTTTGGCGGGTTTCATTCGTCAACCCCTCAATTCATCTGACTCAAACTATCAGGATACTTCACCTTCTACCGGCGAATCTATGCAATCCAACATGCCGGCTTTCAAGACTGCTCCAGGGTAATGTCAATGTATTCAATTTCATGCTTATCTTACTCATGTCTTTGTACTTAACCTTTCTATTTTGCACACAGCGTACAAGTGAAGCCCAGCAGAAGGGCGAAGAAAAATAAGCCGGCCAAAGAGCCAGTCGTGACTGACCCGGAGGTCGGAACAACCGTCCCTGAGACCTCCACACATGAGCCGCCACCTGAACCGGCCCATGACATTCCAGCTCCAACTTCTGATCCACCTGCTGAACAGACTCTTAACAGTTTTGATAACCCGGGGGTTCCCAGCCTGGTAAGAACAGATGGTCCGGAAGTTGAGATTCTTAAGACTCAGTTTGTTGAACCGGCAAGACCCACTATTATTGTTAAGTGTTCTGCCAAGGAAGAACTTTCAGAGTGCCGAAAAGCCAGGTTGGACGTCACTGATTAAACTCATCTCAGCATTGGAGACATTGTTTCTGGCTATATAAGTCAAGTGCACAGCAGCTGTGATCTGGAAGTTGATATGGTGAAGCGAATCCATCAAAAATCTGAGGTATAACTCTTGTTGATATTCCTTATTCCTCCTTACTGTACCAGCCCCCAAGTCTATTGCTTATGAGAAAGAATATGTTGTAGACTTAGAATCTGCTTAACACTGCTTGTCAAACGCCCGGCTTATGTTGTAACAATCGAAGACCGACTTGAAAAGAAGATACTTGAACCGGCGTCGTATAATACTTTTAACTGCAATATGCATTAGCCCCCAAGTGCCAAGTATCTTTTGCTTGCAAAGTGCTTGGGACTTAATTTCCATGAACCCCCACAGTAATTTAGAGTGCTTCAGCATACATTAGCCCCCAAGTGTCAAGTACCTTTGCTTGCAAAGTGCTTGGGACTTGATGCTGTATTATAACAATGATGACTGTAGTCCGGCTTGATTCAGGCCACCATAAGTCAATTTGAGTCGGAGATTGCTGATTTGAAGAGTCGCCTGGCAGTGCAAGAAACTGAAATCCAAAAGGCCAACTCCAAATTTGAGTTCAGCGTGTCTGAGCAGGAGAAACTGAAGAAAAGCTTTGCAGTTGATAAAAAGGCATGGGCTGATGAAAAAGCCTCCTTGGTCACCCGGGCCGAGAAAGCAGAAGCGGCTCTCGCAGACACAACGGCTGAGTTAACTGGCTTAAAACGCCATATATCTCAGATGACCTCAGCAATCTTTGATAAGCTATCCTGCAAGTTTAAATACTGTAAACCTTTTTTTGACAAGTATTTTGTCTATCATCTCCGGCTCACCTGATGTTTGTTAACGCAGGTCCCAGGAGCTCCAATCTGAACCATAATATGTTAACAAAGCTGAAGGCGGTTTATACATTGGTGGAACAACTTTACACCGGGTCACAACGTGCTTTAGCTGTTGTGTCTTTGTCAAACAACGTTCCCACTCGCCTAGCTGACGTGATGAAGCGACTTGTTGTGCTTCCACAACGGGTCCAAGAATTGAGACGTGCTTCTGCAAGAGCCGGATCCATAGCCGCCTTAAGCTGGGCTAAGGCATGGTTACCAGAGCTAGACCCGGCCGACATCCCTCTTGGATATCCAAGCTTTAAGGAGGATGGCACCCCCTTTGAGGAGAAGTATTTCACCGCCTGCGTGAAAGAAATACGCCCTGTGGCCACTCTGATCGGGAATGATACGGATATCACCAAGTACTAGCTGAGTTATGATAGCCAAAATCAGAGGATCGCCACACCACATTATGATGACGTCAGCTTGACTCCTCCAATTCGTAAGCATACCTTCGCCCCCGAAGTCGATCCGGCCGGGTTAATTGATGATGAAGCTGAATTTGAAGCTTTGAGTGGCATTGACTGGTCATCATCAACCTTCCAGGACAGGGCAGCCGACGGAGGAGCGGAAAGGGGTGACCCGGAAGCTTCATGCCAACAAAATGAATGATCCATCGGGCGTCTTATTTTTCCGCCTTGTAGAAACAATGATTCCTTATTCAGACTCGGGGAGTCTTGTAATAGGGTAGAAGAAAAACTTGATTTTGTCGTGCCATCACGCATGTTTGAGGCGCTCAACACTTGTTTAAGCTGTCGTCGTTATATTCTTCCGGTTTATATTGATCTTCCACTTTAGTTGCCCTGCATACAGAACAAAAAACGCAAGTCCCTTGGCGGTTTACCGCATGGCGAGTCATATGTTTTACAGATAACCCGGAGTATGAATCAAAAATCATAAAATAGCCGGTTCTCAACTATATCTTTTAAGACATAACCACAACAGCATACCTGTGATCCCTTGATTACCTTGCCAGGTTGTGTGACCCGAATAATGAGGGTAAGTTTTTTGATCCTTATAAATGCTTTTTAGAAAAAAGATATGAAAACCGTCAAACAATTGTGATTCGCAAAGTTCTATGAGTGATAGAGAAAATTCAAAGGCTTCTAATTCGAATACGACCAGTAAACCGTTCCAAAGGGGTTAAGCTAAGATTCGGATACGATCATATAGCCCCCAGTGGCTCTGGCGATGCCGATCAAGTGGGTATCAACAGCTATGTTCTCTTCGGTTCGAATACGACCTATGTTTGAACAGGAAGCCCCCAAGTGACCATAATAGTTGTTTAATGACGCTGATTCAAATACGATCCACGTCAGACCCAAAGGGGTTAAGCTATGATTCAGATATGATCAAGAAGCCCCCTAGTGGGTTTGGCAGTATGCTGATCAAGAGGGTATCGACAACTATGTTCTCTTTGGTTCGAATACAACCTATGTTTGAACAGGAAGCCCCCTAGTGACCATGGCTAGATTCAGATATGATCATAAGCCGCACTGGAGGGAAAGCCGGATTCAAATATGACCTGCTCCCTATTGATTGTTTCAAAATAATAAGGAAGACATGTAAACATTTGAGGATGAAAAGGACAGAGGTCCTGCTTTTATTGCTTTTCATAATATATACATCTCAAAATATATGTACATCCTGAGAGCCGGTGGCTCCAGTATAGTAAGGCCGAAGATGAGCGATATTCCACGGCTGACGGGTCTCCTCCTCCGACTTACGTGAATCTTTGTGTTCTCGAACATCAATGAGGTAATATGACCCGTTGTTCAGGTTCTTGCTCACCACAAAGGGCCCTTCCCAAGGGGGAGATAGCTTGTGCATATCGGATTGATCATGGATGAGCCGGAGCACCAAATCGCCTTCCTGAAAGGTTCTGGACTTAACCCGGCGGCTGTGGTAGCGGCGCGGGTCTTGCTGGTAAATCGCCGAGCGGGCTATTGCCAAGTCTCGCTCTTCATCCTCTAAGTCAAGTGCATCCTGACGAGCTCGTTCATTATCAGCTTCAACGTAAGCTGCCACGCGGGGCGAGTCATGACTGATATCACTTGGCAGGACCGCCTCTGCTCCGTATACCATGAAGAAAGGCGTATAACCCGTAGATCTGTTAGGTGTAGTGTTGATGCTCCAAATCATAGAGGGTAATTTCTCCACCCAACAACCCAGCGTCCGCTGTAAAGGGACCAAGAGCCGGGGTTTTATACCTTTCAAGATCTCCTGATTGGCTCTTTCTGCTTGACCATTGGATTGAGGATGAGCTACCGTCGAGACATCAAGCCGGATATGTTCTCGTTGACAGAACTCTTCCATAGCACCTTTGGAGAGATTAGTGCCCTTATCAGTTATGATGCTGTGTGGAAAACCAAAGCGAAATATCACCTTTTTCATGAACTGAACCGTCGTGGCTGCATCACACTTACTGACCGGCTCTGCCTCAACCCACTTTGTAAATTTATCCACCGCCACCAGAAGGTGTGTTTTTTATCCTTAGAACTTTTGAAAGGCCCGACCATATCAAGCCCCCAGACTGCAAATGGCCAAGTAATTGGAATCATCCTCAATTCTTGAGCCGGTACATGAGCTCGTCGTGAGAATTTTTGACAACCGTCACATTTACTGACCAGATCTTCCGCATCAGCATGAGCCGTCAGCCAGTAAAAACCATGACGGAAAGCTTTGGCCACAAGATATTTTGAGCCGGCATGATGACCACAATCGCCTTCATGGATATCCCGAAGTATTTCCTGACCTTCCGCAGGCGATACACAACGTTGAAACGCCCCAGTGACACTGCGATGATGCAGCTCACCATGAACAATTGTCATGGACTTAGACCGTCGGGTGATTTGTCTCGCCAAGGTCTCATCCTCGGGCAACTCTGCCCGGGTCATGTAAGCCAAATATGGCACTGTCCAATCCGGAATGACGTGAAGAGCTTCCACCAACTGTGCTTCCGGGTCTGGAACAGCTAAGTCCTCCTCTGTGGGTAACTTGACAGAAGGATTATGCAAAACATCCAAAAAGGTGTTAGGCGGTACAGGCTTACGTTGAGATCCCAGCCGGCTTAAAGCATCAGCCGCCTCATTCTTCCTTCGATCAATGTGATCCACTTGATAACCCTTGAAGTGCCCTGCTACAACCTCAACTTCGCGACGATAAGCCGCCATGAGGGGGTCCTTGGAGTCCCACTTGCCTGACACCTGTTGAGCCACAAGATCTGAATCGCCCAAACACCTTACCCGGCTCAAATTCATCTCTTTGGCCATCCGAAGACCATGGAGTAAGGTCTCATATTCAGCTGCATTATTAGTACAAGGAAACATGAGCCAGAGCACATAGCAAAATTTGTCACCTCGAGGGGAAGTTAAAACGACTCCAGCCCTCGAGCCTTCCAACTGCCTGGATCCATCAAAATGAATAGTCCAATATGTGTTATCCGGCTTCTCCTCCCGTGTCTGGAGCTCTGTCCAATCATTGATGAAATCCACTAGTGCTTGAGATTTAATAGCAGTGTGTGGCACATATTTCAGATCATGAGGCCCAAGCTCAATGGCCCACTTGGCGACTCGTCCTGTGGCCTCTCTATTCTGGATGATGTCTCCCAAAGGAGCGGAGCTTACCACAGTGATGGGGTGACCCTGGAAATACTGCTTAAGCTTCCGGCTTGCCATGAACACCCCATAAACAAGCTTCTGCCAGTGCGGATATCTTTTCTCAAACTCAATGAGCACCTCACTGATGTAGTAAACCGGCCGTTGAACCGGATGCTCCTTGCCAGCCTCCTTGCGCTCTACCACAATTGCAACACTGACAGCACGTGAGTTAGCAGCCACATATAATAGCAGCGGCTCTTTATCAACGGGAGCCGCAAGAATCGGCGGTTCAGACAACTGTCTCTTTAAATCTTCAAAGGCAGCATTAGCAGCATCACTCCAGATAAATTTGTCTATTTTCTTCATCAGCTGATACAGCAGTATAGCGTTCTCACCTAACCGGCTTAAAGCAGCGGTATGGCTCGCCAGTCGCTGAACATCATTGATGCACGCCGATTTATCCAAAGAGGTGATTGCCTTGATTTTCTCCGGATTAGCTTCAATACCTCTGTTAGAGACCAAAAAACCCAGAAGTTTGCCTGCTGGCACCCCGAACACACATTTGGCCGGGTTAAGCCTCATCTTGTAGACCCGGAGATTATCAAAGGTTTCCTTCAGATCATCTATCAAGGTTTCCTTCTCTCTGGACTTCACCACTATATCATCCACATAAGCATGAACATTGCGCCCAATCTGATTGTGGAGACAGTTCTGTACACACCGATGATAAGTCGCCTGGGCACTCTTGAGCCCAAAAGGCATAGATACATAGCAGAAGGCTCCAAATGGAGTAATGAAGGCCGTCTTCTCCTGGTCCTTAACTTCCATCTTGATCTGATGGTAACCAGAGTAAGCATCCAAAAAGCTCAAACGCTCACAACCCGTCGTAGCATCAATGATTTGATCAATACGGGGGAGAGAAAAATGATCAGCCGAACACGCCTTATTTAAGTCCGTGTAATCCACACACATCTGCCAGGTGCCATTCTTCTTAAGTACAAGCACCGGGTTAGCCAACCACTCAGGGTGAAAAACTTCAACAATAAATCCGGCCGCCAAGAGCCGGGCCACCTCCTCACCAATAGCTTTCCGTCTCTCTTCGTTGAACCATCGAAGAAATTGCCTGACCGGCTTAAACTTCGGATCAATATTAAGAGTGTGCTCAGCGAGTTCTCTCGGTACATCCGGCATGTCAGAAGGTTTCCATGCAAAGATGTCCCGATTCTCACAGATGAACTCGATGAGCGCGCTTTCCTATTTAGGATCCAGATTGGCACTGATGCTGAATTGTTTGGATGATTCGCCTGGAGTAAAATCAACAAGCTTGGTTTCATCAGCCGATTTAAACTTCATCACCGGGTCATGCTCGGTGGTCGGTTTCTTCAGAGGTGTCATATCCGTCGGGTCAATGTTATTCTGATAAAATTTTAGCTCCTCGGTGGCGCAAACAGACTCGGCATAAGCCGCATCGCCCTCCACGCATTCCAGGGCTATCTTTCGACTCCCATGCATAGTAATGGTACCCTTGTGACCCGGCATCTTGAGCTGCAAGTAAACATAACACGACCGCGCCATGAACTTGGCGTAAGCCGGCCGACCAAACAGAGCATGATATGGGCTTTTGATTTTGACCACCTCAAAGGTTAATTTCTCAGCCCTAGAATCATATTCGTCTCCAAAGGCCACCTCCAGCTTAATCTTTCCAACTAGGTACGCCGATTTACCAGGCGCCACTCCATGGAAAACAGTGTTGGATGTCTTCAAATTTTTGTCAGTCGGCCCCATGCGTCGAAAGGTCTCATAATAAAGGATGTTGATGCTGCTGCCTCCATCCATGAGTACCTTAGTAAACTTATATCCACCTACTTGAGGTGCTACCACCAAGGCTAACTGACCCGGATTGTCAACCCGGGGAGGGTGATCCTCTCTACTCCATACAATAGGCTGCTCTGACCACCTTAAATAATAGGGAACCGGTGGCTCAACAGCGTTCACAGCCCTTTTATGAAGCTTCTGGTCCCGCTTGCATAAGCTAGTGGTGAACACATGATACTGTGTACTATTCAGCTAGTTTGGATTGCTTTGATAACCTGACTGTTGCTGCTGACCTCCCTGACCAGACTGCTGGTGATTATAGCTGCCCTGATTTCCCTGAAAGCCGAAATTTGAACCGCCACCCGAGCCATGAAAACCGCCAGCACCTGAGCCGCCACACGACCCATTATTGTCGTTGAACGTGTTGGAATTCTTGAAAGCCTTCATGATTGCGCAATCCTTCCATAAGTGAGTGGTCGACTTTTCCTGAGTACCGTGTCTCGGGCAGGGTTCATTGAGTAGCTACTCAAGAGATGGACCTGACCCACCAGATCGAGGGGGCCGCCTCCCCTTGCGTCTCTGATCGTTACCCTGGGCATTAGCGTTGGCCACAAACTCCGGATTACCACCGGCTTTACGCTTGTTGCCTCCTTTATTTGCCGTGTTATGTTGATGTCCTTTTCCATTGCCGTTCTTCTTTCCCTTCCCCGCCTTTTCCTCGTCAGATGCAAGGTCCGCGATGTTATTAGAATCGGCGTATTTGACTAGAGCCGCCATCAGCTGACCCATATCATTACAATCACGCTTGAGGCGCCCCAGTTTCTGTCTCAGCGGTACAAATCGGCAATTTTTCTCCAGCATGAGGACTGCAGAGCCGGCATCCATCTTGTCAGACGAATGTATTATCTCCTTGACTCGGCGCACCCAATGAGTGGTAGATTCACCCTCCTCTTGTTTACAATTAGTTAAATCCACAATTGACATGGACTGCTTGCAGGTGTCTTTGAAGTTCTGAATGAACCGGGCCATCAGTTCTGCCCATGAGCCGATGGAATTGGGCGGCAAGCCTTTTAACCAAGTCCGGGCCGTTCCATCCAACATCATGGTGAAGTACTTAGCCATTGCCGCGTCACTGACCTCCAACAGCTCCATGGCCATCTCATAGCTTTCTATCCACGCCCCGGGCTGTAAGTCGGCCGTATAATTCGGCACCTTTCGGGGTCCCTTGAAATCCTTAGGCAGACGCACATTACGTAAAGCCGGCATCAAACAAGGAACACCGCCGGTTCTGGTGGCCACTCCTGCCTCAACAGAAGTCGTCGGGTAATCCGAGAAAGCTTGATGAGCCGTCTGTTGAGCCGCCAGTTGAGCCGCCCGCTCGTCCTCCTGACGTATCCGATCCTGTACCGGGTTATGACTGCCGGGTTGGTTACGGCGCTGGGCATTGCTTGACAAAGCTTCCGACTCCATGTGCCTTCTATAACTCGGACTCCGGCTTGGGCGAGGAGTCGAATGAATCCTGTCTCGGCTATAGGAATAAGCTTCTTGCTGAGCCAGAGCCGTCTGGACGAGTTCTCTGATCCTTCGCGTCTCCACCGCTGTTGGATAGTCGCCGTCCACTGGGAGAGCCGCCAAACGTGCTGATGCTGCGATCAGGTTCTCCATGGGGTTAGAAAAATGACCCGGTGGCGTTGGTACATAGCGAGGTGGGGCCATATTCCCATGAGGAGGTGCCATCACCTGAGGTTGAACCGGCCCCCCTGGTCCGGGTGTTATGAACTGGTTTGCTTCTGGCGGGTTACTAGGGCCGGCTCCGGGTGTGGTAAAAAGGCTCCGAGGATCATAAGCCGGAGGCAAACGGGATTGAGTTTTCTAGTATCTCCTCCTCATCACCTCGTTAGACGCGTTTAGGTTCATCGTAAGCTGGAAAGCCTCTGACTGGAGCTGTTGGGCCCGTGCATCCAAAGCCGCCCGTTCTGCGGCCAACCTGGTGTCCTCTGCTGCTAAGGCCTCCTTGGCCCGAGCTATTTCCTCACGCACCTGTGCCACCTCCGCATCACATTCCTCTTGATTTGCAGGAATAATTGTGGTGGTTAACAGGGCCGTCAGCTTATCCATGAGATCAAGCAGCACCTGAGCCGACGGGCACACAGGGTGTCGGTGTCAAAACCGGCGGATCTCGGGTAGGGGGTCCCGAACTGTGCGTCTAGGCGGATGGTAACAGGAGACAAGGGACACGATGTTTTTACCCAGGTTTGGGCCCTCTCGATGGAGGTAAAACCCTACTCCTGCTTGATTAATATTGATGATATGGGTAGTACAAGAGTGGATCTACCACAAGATCAAGGAGGCTAAACCCTAGAAGCTAGCCTATGGTTTGATTGTTGTTCGTCCTACGGACTAAAACCCTCCGGTTTATATAGACACCAGATATGGTTAGGGTTACACAGAGTCGGTTACAATGGTAGGAGATCTACATATCCGTATCGCCAAGCTTGCCTTCCACGCTAAGGACAGTCCCATCCGGACACGGGACGAAGTCTTCAATCTTGTATCTTCATAATCCAGGAGTCCGGCCAACGGTGATAGTTCGCTATCCGGACACCCCTAATCCAGACTCCTCAAGAGTCCCTGAACCAGGCTTCAATGACGATTTAGTTCGGCGCGATATTGTCTTCGGCATTGCAAGGCGGGTTCCTCCTCCGAATACTTCATAGAAGATTTTGAACACAAGGATAGTGTCCGGCTCTGCAAAACAATTTCCACATACTACCATAGAGAGAATAACTTTTGCACAGATCTGCTGACGTATTCCGCGGTGTGACATCACACCACGGCAAGGCCTTTATACGAATCGTTTTTACTGTTCCACCTTAGCGCGTTTAGCGAGGCGGTTTCCTAGGCACGTTTTATCAAAGCGGAGATCGTGCCCCCTTATTTCGGGATTCTCATCAATACAGACGTGGGTAACCCAACCGCACCATTGATTACGGCGCTTGGGAGATAAGCGAGTTTTACCAGGCTGGCGGGGGACGCATAGCTTCGTCCGTCCATATAAGGGGATAAGGATCCACCTTTTCACCTATGCCTTCTTCCTCCTTTGCTCATCCATTTCCGCGCACTCGAGCTCCAGTGCCCAAGTCCGCACATCCCTCCTCAACCTTCTCCAGCCGTGTCCGGAGCGGGAGGAAAGTGGATGGTCTCCTCCGTTACGGAGGGACAAGTCAAAAAGCTGCGGAAGGCCGAATACTTGTCCAGCGACATCGCGCACCGGCTCCTCGACGAGGGGCAGCTTATTCCCACCCCTAGGCCCCATGAGAGGGTGGTGTTCCTCACCCACTTCCTCCGCGGACTAGGTTTTCCACTTCATCCATTTGTCCGGGGGCTCATGTTCTACTACGGCCTAGATTTCCACGATCTGGCCCCGTACTTCATCCTCAACATCTCGGCGTTCATCGTCGTGTGCGAGGCCTTTCTCTGCATCCAGCCCCACTTCGGCTTATGGCTGAAGACCTTCAATGTCAAGCCGAAGGTAGTGGGCGACCGCCAAGCGGAGTGTGGAGGCGCCATGGTTGGCAAGATGGACAAAGTTCTAGGGATCGAGGGCTCCTTTGTGGAGACCATAAAGGGGTGGCAATCGGGGTGGTTCTACATCACCGAGCCGCGCGACTCTCAATGGGCGGCGGCCCCCGAATTCCGATCTGGCTCCCCCACACGGCTCACGTCATGGAAAGAGACGGGCCTGACGTGGGGTAATTCGAAAGAGCTGTCCGGACTCCAAACCTGTGTCCGGAACCTGGTGGACAAGAATCTCAAGATTTTCAATGTAATCCAGGCGATGCTCATCCACCGGATTCTCCCATGCCAGCAACGGGCCTTCAAATTGTGGGAGTTCGATTCGGCACAGCACCAAACTCTGAAAAGGCTCTTCGACACTACGTACGAAGATGCCTGGAAGGTGCTATTCAAGGGCGTCGAGGCTCCCACATCCGCTACCGAAGATCACGGATTCACCTCGCAGCGTCAAGCCAGCGAGGTAAATTATTTTACCCTTTATGGGACTCTTTTTTCATAGTTTGACTCTATGCGGGATCTAAAACTCCCTAACCTTTGACAGGACTGGCTGAAGACGTCCGGACAGATTAACTGTCCGGCCCCCTTGCCAGAAAACCCAGCGGCCGCCCGATTGATGGGGCTGCTGGCTCCGGCACCTCACGTGGTGCCGGAGAAGAAGGCCAAGAAGGAGGCCACGGGAACTCGAAGGAGCTCCCGGCGCCAGGTGCTGTCGGACTCATCATCCGACGACTCTGAGGCAGAATCCTCCTCTGAGGACGAGGAGGAGGAAAAAGAAGCCTCTCCCCTAGCGGGGGGAGAGAAGAAAAGGAAGGCCGCCCCGACTGGGGAGGCCGAAGGGTCCAAGAAAGGAAGGACCCTTCCTCCGGACTTCTCCACCAACGCCGACAACGACGAGGAGGAGTGGCCAACAAGGGCCAAGCCCCTGGCGAGATTGTAAGTGTCCGGACTCCGGAATAGTTCATGACTTTATTTGTCGCATAGTGTCTTCTAACACCGAATATAACCATGTAGCCCACCCAGGGCAGAGCTCGCCCGCCGTCGGCGGCTCCTCGGGTTCGTCGGATGTGAATAGCACTTCACTTCCGACCGCCTCCTCCCCTCGTGATGCAGACGACACCGTGGTGGAGTCCCAAAAGGGGCCCAGCCAGGAGGAGGTGGTCCTGGAGGCGCCGCAAGGTGAATTTTCGGACTCCAGGCGCAAAGGGGGCAAAACCCCAGAGGGCTCTAAGTCTGGCCCGGTGCCGGACTCCGTACCGGAACCTTCATTGGTTCCGAAGTCCGGCAAGCAGCCCCTTGTAAGAAGGGCAAGACTGCGACGCCGGGGACCTCCGTCCATCCGGAGGCACCGGACAGCTTGCTGGAGGTGCTTAACGACGCCTCCATCGACGAGCAGCACCGCACTGTTATGAGTGTGGTGATCCAGAAAGTTCAGTCCGCCAAGAGCGGGCTGACTGAAGCCTGTACCAGCCTTCTAACAGGCTTTGAGGTAAGTTTAGAATATGTAAAAATATTACCGCATAGACAGTAGCCTCGATGCTTAGTTGGTGTTCGGAAAGAAAAGCGGACTAAGGATCTAAAAGATATACGCAGGAGTCTAACATATGTATGTCAAATTGGGAATGCAGAGTTGCGCTGCCGACCTCTGCGCCAGACCGATTGCGGAGGTCAATGCATTGAAGCGAGCCTCGGCGGTCCGAGAACGAGCTCGGCCTTGCCAAGAAGCAGCTCGAGGACAAGGAAGGTAAGTAATACCTTATTAAAGAAATACCTTATAGAAAGGATTTGGTTGCAAAATGACAGGACTAACGTGGGTATTGTAGGGGCCATGAACAAGGTGGCGACTCAAGGAAGCGGTGTCCATGGTCGAAAGCAAAGCGGCCATGGAGCGCACCGAGCGAGAGAAGCAGGAGGCGCGGGTGGCGGAGGTGCGGCAAGAGCTCCTGTGCTCGTGGAAAAACACGAGAGTTTGGAGCGTGACTCGAAGACTCGAGAGTCCGAGCTCGCCTCGGCTCTTGAGAGTGCCAAAGCCGCTAAGGCCGAAGCCCAAAAAGCCCTCCAAGAAATTGAAGCATTAAAGAAGATAGCGGCGGGTAAGGCATTCTTTATGCAAAGCAAGCATGTGAAAGTGAATTACCTATTACTTACCCGAATCCGGAGCTCTCCAGGAGTGTTCGATCATCTGCCCCGTAGTGTGTCTGATGCTGCCGCGTTCTACCACGCCAAGGAGGGGAGCTCGACGGAAAAGGTGTTCTGGTCTCAGTATGCTGAGGCCGGACATCCGGTGCCCCTGAACAGGCCATGAAGGGCCTCATAATTCGGATGTGGCCATTGGAAGCCATGCCTGGGAGCTACTTTGGGCTAGTGCAGCGGCTGGTGGACGCATGTCCATGGATTGAAGTCATCAAGCACTCCGTCTGCATTGAAGGTGTTTGTCGGGCCCTTGCCCGTGCTAAAGTGCACTGGGGCAAGCTGGATGCGGAGAAGCTTGTGACGGACGGGCCACCGAAGGGCAAGGAGCATAGCAAGCCCGAAATGTACTATGAGGGTCATGAAGGGTGCCCGCTTTATAGCGGTGAATGCTCCAAAGATGTAATTTTGAATAGACTCGCATGTGTTATCCCTGACGCTGAAAACTTGTTCATATCGCTAAGCAACGCTTGTGAATTTAAAATATTACCTTACATGCGGCCGCTTATCAAATTTGAGAGATGGCAAGTCGTTGGCTTCATCCCCATGCCACGAGTGCTGGGGTGTTCGGGATAAACTTGAGCGCTCTTGTTCCCATTCTTGGGTCCTTCGAGGAGGAGCTCAACGAGCGAACAAGGCAACCGGACTGATAGTGCTTGAACACTCTCACTTAGCCATAGAATTCTATAATTTTAAATTTCGTGAAGCCCCTAGTATTCGAAGACCGAGTTCGGGCGCTATCCACGCCTTTGGCCGGACAATGCCGACTCCTCGCTCTAAGCGGCATAAGTCTTTAGGGACCGAAAAACCTCTCAAACAGCGATCGCTCTCGCCCTATCATGACGGTCAGTTTTAGCTTTCCACCGAGGTGCTCAACCCAGCTCAACCGGGCACAATCGCAGTGGTTCTCCCAGCGCTACCTTAACCGATATAACGGAACGTAAGGTACCAAAACATGGGAGCCGGGCAAACCCAACTATTGACCCAAGACATGATTCAGAGCCAATGCATATAATGCTATAAGTTCGGGGTGCCGCACTTGTGAAAGTGTTCGGACTTATCACACCATATTTTTGGGGTACCTAAGCCCCTGGTGTATTGGCCGTACCAAAGTGTACGGGTGCAACATGTCATAAATGAACATATATATAGATAAAGAAAGGAGTGCAATAATAGGCAAAAGCTATGTATTGTTTATTCAAAAAGGTACTGCAATGAAAGCAGAACGATACAAATAGTGCGATAAGCAAGGGATGGGACTATTTGGCATGTCCCCCTCCAGGGGTAAGCTGCGGGATGGTATGTAAAACAGGTATAATGCTCGTAGTAGAGACCACCTGGACACTCAACGTAGCTTTCTGCTTTCCTGGCTGTTGCATCGTGAGTTCGGCAATTCTAGTGCCGGACAGGGCTTCTGGAAAATGGAGTCCTGAAAGTAAGAGAAAAGAAGAAAGAAAAGAATGACACAATCAGGAGCCCCTGGTGCGGTTGAGCCGCATTCTGGGCGTGTCGTGGTCGTGCCCCTCCCCTTATGCCCATGCTATCTCCAGAGCATAGTTATGTACGCGTAGTACTGGCTTCGCAATTTCGCGAGGGCTGGGGTGGGGGCCGGATTGCTACGCTTGCTCGAATCGTGCCAGGCGGTCTTGTTGTAGGTTACTCCGGGCGCGCTTGACGGTGTCCAGACGTTTAGTAGCCGGACTCGAGAATTGCTGTGAGAGGCTGCTTTGCACCTCCGCCGCGAGGGCTGCCGTATGCTCCTCCGTTCGGAGAGAGCGTTCGGTGTTTCCATTGACCGTGATTACTCCTCGAGGGCCTGGTATCTTGAGCTTGAGGTATGCGTAGTGCGGCACCGCATTGAACTTTGCAAATGCGGTTCGTCCAAGCAGTGTATGATAGCCGCTGCAGAACGGGACTATGTCGAAGATTAACTCCTCGCTTCGGAAGTTATCCGGGGATCCAAGACCACTTCGAGTGTGGCGAGCCTGCATAGCTTGGCCTCTACACCTGGTATGACGCCTTTAAAGGTCGTCTTTGTGGGTTTAATGCTTGAGGGTCTATGCCCATTTTATGATTGTATCCCGATAGAGCAGGTTCACGCTGCTACCGCCGTCCATCGGGACTCTAGTGAGGTGAAATCCGTCAATGATTGGGTCAAGAACCAATGCGCGAATCCGCCGTGGCGGATACTAGTGGGTGGTCCTTCGATCAAAGGTGATCGGGCAGGAGGACCATGGGTTGAACTTTGGGGCGGCGGCTCCATCGCATATACGCCCCTTAGCGCACGCTTCCACTCCCTTTTGGGTATGTGGGTTGCGTATATCATGTTCACCGTCCGCACTTGTGGGGGAAACCTTCATCCTCTATTGTTCGGGCGGCGGGGCTCCTCCTCGTCCTCGCTATGCAGCCCCTTGTCATTGAGTTCGCATTTAACTTGCTCGCTTGTTTGAAGACCCAACAATCCTGTTGGTGTGGTTGGTTGGTTTTCGGGGTGCCGTGTATTTGGCATGAGCGATCGAGTATTCGGTCCAGATTGGACGGGCCCTGAGTATTTCTTTTGAATGGATTTTTCCGCTGACCGGTTTAGAGCCTCTGAATCCGCATTGATCGCCGATCTTCAGCATTATCGCCGTTAACGCGGCGCTTGTGCTTGTTGCGACGCGACCTGCCATTGTTGTCCTTGGTATCCGAACTACCGGGTTTTTGGTCCAGTTGTTACTACGAGCTAGCCAGCTATCCTCTCCCGCGCAAAAGCGGGTCATGAGTGTTGTGAGGGCTGCCATGGATTTCGCTTTTCCTGTCCTAGGTGTCGGGCAAGCCACTCGTCATGGATGTTATGTTTGAAGGCTGCAAGGGCCTCTGCATCCGGACATCAACGATTTGATTTTTCTTGGTTAGGAACCGTGTCCGTAATTGTCCGCCGATTCTTCCGGCTGCTGAATTATGTGGCTGAGGTCATCGGCGATCGGTGGTCGCACATATGTGTCCGGAAGTTATCAAGGAACGCGGCTTCCGTGTCCTCCCAACAACCAATTGATTCTGCTGGCAAGCTGTTAAGCCAATGCCGAGCTGGTCCTTTAAGCTTGAGTGGGAGGTATTTGATGACGTGTAGATCGTCACCGCGGGCCATGTGGATATGGAGGAGGTAGTCCTCGATCCAAACCGCAGGATCTGTTGTGCCATCGTATGATTCGATGTTTACGGGTTTGAAACCCTCGGGGATTTGATGATCCATCACTCCGTCTGTGAAGCACAGTGGGTGTGCGGCGCCTCTGTATTGAGCTATATCACGACGCAGCTCAAATGAGCTTTGTCTACTGTGTTCGGCCCGGCCGGAATTGCTGTATCCGGCGTGACGGTTATCATCACGTGTCGTGGGGCGCCCACGCGATCCGTAGATCGATCTTGTTTGCCTTGCCTTGTCCTCCAATATGTCTCGCAGGTTTGACGCTTTTCCCCGTGCCTTGGTACTTTTCGAGCGACGCCGGAATGCGGCTTGAATGGAGGGTCTAGAGGCCTCTCTGTCGCGACCACGGGGTGGCCGGTCGGCCGCATCATGCGCTGGTGATGTAGGTTTGGGTGCTGCTTCCTCTAATTGGGGTAGCAGCCTGCGTTTTGGGTATCTCTTGGAGGGGCGTTCGAGTTCGTACTCTTCGGCTGCAAGGACTTCAGTCCATCTGTCAGCTAGCAAGTCTTGGTCAGCTCTAAGTTGCTGCTGCTTTTTCTTGAGGCTGCTTGTCGTGGCCATAAGCCTGCGTTTGGAACGCTCCTGTTCGGCGGGATCCTTAGGCACGACAAATTTGTCATCATCGAGGCTTGCCTCATCTTCGGAGGGGGGCATATAATTATCGTCCTCCACCTCCCTGTCTACTGCTCTATCATAAGGGCTGGCTTCTCCCTCCTCCTGTGCTGAATCCTGCTGGAGGGGGTTGTCTTCAGCACTGTCTGGGGTGTTATTATCTCCCGTGCCGGAATCACCGTTTTTGCTGTGGCGGGATTTAGAGCGGCGCCGCTGACGCCGGCGCTTGGGCTGTTTCTTGGAGGGGTCATCCTCCGCTGTTTCATCCCCGTTCCCATCTTTTGGGATGTCCACCATGTATATGTCGTATGACAAGGTGGCCTTCGGTGCCTCGTAAGCGCTGGTTCTTGGTCGCTCGGCAAAGATCGCCGTCCATACCGTCGATGTCTTTGGAGTCGAAGTCGAGCATGTCGGTTAAATCATCGACAGTGGCTACAAAGTGGGTGGTGGGTGGGCGTTGAATTTCTTCGTCGTCCGCATCCCAACCTTCATGACCGTAGTACGGCCAGGGCTCTCCAGATAAAGAGAGAGACTTTAGTGAATTCAGGATGTCGCCAAAGGGCGAGTGCTGAAAGATGTCCGCGGCAGTGAACTCCATGACCGGCGCCTAATCGGATTCGATTGGCAGGGGCGCGGAGGGTTCGGAGTCCGGAGAGGAGTCCGGCACCTTGGAGTCACGGTCTTCGAAAAGGACAAGGATGGATTTCGGCTTAATCGCCGTAGAGATCGTAGCCCCCGAGGCGGTGTCCAACCACTCGTCCTCGATCGGCGGAGTCGGCTCCGAGCTAAGGGTCGGAGCGGACGCTGGTGCGGCCTCCAGGGCACTGTTCGGCGGCAGAGCTAGATCGTGCCCATCGAAACAGTGTGGCGCGCTTGGCTGTGGCTCGAATCCGTCGAAGATCAAGTCTCCGCGGATATCGGCCGTGTAGTTCAAACTCCCAAATCTGACCTAACGGCCAGGGGCGTAGCTTTCGATCTGCTCTAGATGGCCAAGTGAATTGGCCCGCAATGCAAAGCCGCCGAATACGAAGATCTGTCCGGGGAGAAAAGTCTCACCCTGGACCGTGTCGTTGTTGATGATTGAAGGAGCCATCGGGCCTAAGGATGACGACACAGAGGAGCTCTCAATGAAAGCACCAATGTCGGTGTCAAAACCGGCGGATCTCGGGTAGGGGGTCCCGAACTGTGCGTCTAGGCGAATGGTAACAGGAGACAAGGGACATGATGTTTTTACCTAGGTTCGGGCCCTCTCGATGGAGGTAAAACCCTACTCCTGCTTGATTAATATTGATGATATGGGTAGTACAAGAGTGGATCTACCACGAGATCAAGGAGGCTAAACCCTAGAAGCTAGCCTATGGTTTGATTGTTGTTCGTCCTACGGACTAAAACCCTCCGGTTTATATAGACACCGGATAGGGTTAGGGTTACACAGAGTCGGTTACAATGGTAGGAGATCTACATATCCATATCGCCAAGCTTGCCTTCCACGCCAAGGACAGTCCCATCCGGACACGGGACGAAGTCTTCAATCTTGTATCTTCATAATCCAGGAGTCCGGCCAATGGTGATAGTTCGGCTATCCGGACACCCCCTAATCCAGGACTCCCTCACAGGGCCTCCTGCCCCGGCCGCTCCTAACCCGGACGTTATCGCTGCCGCAGCCGTAGAGTTCTGGCCGGGCTGAGTGCCAGCCATGAAGACCCCTACCCAGCTTGGCGGCTGAAAGGGGTCCGGAATACTGCTCCCATCAGAACAGCCCCCAAGCCTGCCATCTTGCAGTTGATACAATGAATCTGTCTCACAAGTGGACGAATCAACATCGGAGTGGACGGCCGTCTCACCGCCATCAACAGATCCCTCTGAAAGTTCTCCTCCATGGATGCAACCGACGAAGGCACGCTTCATGACGGGTTGAGCATGGGTGGGTCTCGCATGCTGAGCCGTCTCGACGAGGTCGGTGCAGTTGTCCGGCTCAGGGCCCGGCTCACCGATCCGGCCGATGAAAATGTGGATTCCGCCGAAGGGAACCCGGTACTCGTACTCAACTGAGCCGGCGTCCGGGCCCCAGCCTTCATCGTCAATGTAGATCTTGCCGCGATGACTCTTGGTCATCCGGCCCACAGCGTATCCCTTGAGCCCTTCGAAGTTGCCCTTCAAGAACTCAAATCCACCATGCGCTGGCCCCACGGTGGGCGCCAACTGTCGTGGTTTTGTCACGGCAGATGTCCTCTTGCAAGGACTTAATCGTGGAGCCATCGCAATTAGGAAGCTTAAAGGGGTTAATGGGGACAAGGGACACGAGAGAGGTTTTATACTAGTTCGGCCCCTTACGGTGAAGGAAAAGCCTACGTCTAGTTGGGTTGGTATTGCTAGGGTTTCGATGACCAGGGAGCGAGATACGCTATGCCCGGCTCTCAATGATCTGTTACCTGCCCTAAGCTGTCAGCGGGTCGTCTCCTTATATACACGGGTTGACGCCCTGCAGCCTACAGAGTCCCGGCCGGCTCATAAACAGTGTCTGGCTCGGTGACTAGTTAATCCTGCCTTGTAATACAAGTCATGCCATTACAATGGTTTATCACTACGGGCCTTAAGTCGCCCATGGGCTTTAGACCCCTTGTCTGAACCGCCATCTTCATGCTTGATCTTGGGCTTCATACGATGAATCACCTTTGCGTAACCCGACCCCTCCTGGGCGGCTTACAAGAATAGTTATATCCCCAACAGGGGGCATCATAGATCATGTTTTGCTTGTGAGAGAATCTTAGTCAACGGGTCTGTCATATTCAGAGCCGTATGTATTTTTCAAATTTTCTATGTCTACAATGCTCTACATGGAGCTACTCTAGCTAGTTGCTCCCACTTTCAATATGTATCCATATTGAGACTCAGAGTCATCCGGATCAGTGTAAAAGCTTGCATCGGCGTAACTCTTTATGAAGAACTCTTTATCACTCCATAACCGTGAAATATCTCCTTAGTCTTCTAAGGATAATTTTGACCGCTGTTAAGTGATCCACTCCTGGATCAATATCGTAACCCCTTGTCAAACTCATGGCAAGGTACACAATAGGTTTGCTACACAACATAGCATACTTTACAGAACCTATGGCTGAGGCATAGGGAATGACTTTCATTCTCTTTCTATTTTTTGCCGTGGTCGTGTTTTGCGTCTTAATCAACTTTACAGCTTGCAATACAGGCAAGAACTCCTTCTTTGACTGTTCCATTTTGAACTACTTCAAAAATCTTGTCAAGGTATGTACTCATTGAAAAATCTTATCAAGCGTCTTGATATATCTCTATAGATCTTAATGCCCAATATGTAAGCAGCTTCACCGAGGTCTTTCTTTGAAAAACTCCTTTCAAACACTTCTTTTATGCTTTCCAGAAAATTCTACATCATTTCTGATCAACAATATGTCATTCACATATACCTATCAGAAAGGCTGTAGTGCTCCCACTCACTTTCTTGTAAATATAGGCTTCACCGCAAGTCTGTATAAAACTATATGCTTTGATCAACTCGTCAAAGCGTATATTCCAACTCCGAGATGCTTGCGCCGGTCCATAGATGGATCGCTGGAGCTTATACAATTTGTTAGCACCTTTAGGACTGAGAAAACCTTTTGGTTGCATCATATACAACTCTTCTTAAATAAATCCATTAAGGAATACAGTTTTGACATCCATTTGCCAGATTTCATAAAATGCGGCAATTGCTAACATGATTCGGACAGACTCTAAGCATCGATACGAGTGACAAAATCTCATAGTAGTCAACACCTTGAACTTGTCGAAAACCTTTTGCTAAAATTCAAGCTTTGTAGATAGTAACACTACTATCAGCGTTCGCCTTCCTCTTGAAGATCCATTTATTCTCAATGGCTCACTGATCATCGGGCAAGTCAATAAAAGTCCATACTTTGTTCTCATACATGGATCCCATCTCAGATTTCATGGCCTCAAGCCATCTGTCAGAATCTGGGATCATCATCGCTTCCTCATAGTTCGTAGGTTCATCATGGTCTAGTAACATGAATTCCAAAACAGGACTACCGTACCACTCTGGTGCGGATCATACTCTGGTTGACCTAAGGTTCGGTAGTAACTCGATCTGAAGTTTCATGATCATCATCATTAACTTCCTCACTAATTGGTGTAGGCATCACTGGAACTGATTTCAGTAATGAGATACTTTCCAATTCGAGAGAAGGTACAATTACCTCATCAAGTTTTACTTTCCTCCCACTCACTTCTTTCAAGAGAAACTTCTTCTCTATAAAGGATCCATTCTTAGCAATGAATATCTTGCCTTTGGATCTGTGATAGAAGGTGTACCCAACAGTTTCCTTTAGGTATCCTATGAAGACGCATTTCTCCGATTTAGGTTCGAGCTTATCTGGTTGAAACTTCTTTCACATAAGCATCACAGCCCCAAACTTTAAGAAACGACAGCTTAGGTTTCTTGCTAAACCACACTTCATATGGTGTCGTCTCAACAGATTTAGATGGTGCCCTATTTAACGTGAATGCAGTTGTCTCTAATGCATAACCCCAAAACGATAATGGTAAATTGGTAACAGACATCATAGATTGCACCTTATCTAATAAAGTAGGGTTATGACATTTGGACACACCATTACGCTGTGGTGTTCCAAGTGGCGTGAGTTTGTGAAACTATTCCACATTGTTTTAAACGAAGGCCAAACTCGTAACTCAAATATTCTTCTCCGCGATCAGATCGTACAAACTTTATTTTCTTGTTACGATGATTCTCCACTTCACTCTGAATATTTTTGAACTTTTCAAAATGTTTCAGACTTGTGTTTCATTAAGTAGATATACCCATATCTGCTGAAATCCTCTTTGAAGGTCAGAAAATAATGATACCCACCGCGAGCATCAACACTTATCGGACCTTATACATCGGTATGTAGTATTTATAATAAGTCAGTAGCTTGCTCCATTGTTCCGGAGAACGGAGTCTTAGTCATCTTGCCCATGAGGCATGGTTCATAAGCATCAAGTGATTCATAATCAAGTGATTCCAAAAGCCCATCGGCATTTAGTTTCTTCATGCGCTTTGCACCAATATGACCTAAACGGTAGTGCCACAAATATGTTGCACTATCATTATCAACTTTGCATCTTTTGGCATCAATATTATGAATATGTGTATCATTACGATCGAGATTCAATAAACCATTTATATTAAGTGTATGACCATAGAAGGTTTTATTCATGTAAACATAACAACAATTATTCTTTGACTTCAATGAATAACCGTATTGCAATAAACATGATCCAATCATATTCATGCTCAACGCAAACACCAAATAACTTTTATTTTAGGTTCAACACTAATCCCGAAGGTAAAAGGAGTGTGCGATGGTGATCTTATTAACCTTGGAATCATTTCCAATACACATCGTCATGTCGTCCTTAACTAGTCTATGTTTATCTTGCAACTCCTGCTTTCGTGTTACTACTCTTAGCAACTGCACCAGTATCAAATACCGAGGGGTTGCTATAAACACTAGTAAAGTACACATCAATAACATGTATATCAAATATAGCTTTGTTCACTTTGACATCCTTCTTATCCACAAACTATCTAGGGTAGTTCCACTTCCAGTGACCATTTCCTTTGCAGTAGAAGCACTCAGTTTTAGGCGTGGGTCAAGCTTTGAGCTTCTTCATGGGAGTGGCAACTTGCTTGCCATTCTTCTTGAAGTTCCCTTTCTTTCCCTTGCCCTTTTACTTGAAACTAGTGTTCTTGTCAACCATCAACACTTGATGCTTTTCTTGATTTCTACCTTCGCCGATTTCAGCATCGCGAAGAGCTCGGGGAATCGTTTTCGTCATCCCTTGCATATTATAGTTCATCATGAAGTTCCAGTAACTTGGTGATGGTGACTAGAGAACTCTGTCAATCACTATCTTATCTGGAAGATTAACTCCCACTTGATTCAAGCGATTGTAGTACTCAGACATTCTGAGCACATGCTCACTGGTTGTGCTATTCTCCTCCATCTTGTAGGCAAAGTACTTGTCAGAGGTCTCATACCTCTCGACTCGGGCATGAGTCTGAAATACCAATTTCAGCTCTTGGAACATCTCATATGCTCCGTGACATTTCAAAACATTTTTTTTGAAGTCCCGGTTCTAAGCCGTAAAGCATGGTGCACTAAACTATCAAGTAGTCATCATACCGAGCTTGTCAAACGTTCATAATGTCTGCATCTGCTCCTGCAATAGTTCTGTCACCTAGCGGTGCATCAAGGACATAATTCTTCTGTGCAGCAATGAGGATAATCCTCAGATCAAGGACCAAGTCCGCATCATTACTACTATCATCTTTCAACTTATTTTTCTCTAGGAACATATCAAAAATAAACGGGGAGCTACATTGCGAGCTATTGATCTACAACATAGTTATGCAAATACTATCAGGACTATGTTCATGATAAATTAAAGTTCAATTAATGATATTACTTAAGAACTCCCACTTAGATAAACATCCCTCTAGTCATCTAAATGATCACGTGATCCATATCAACTAAACCATGTCCGATCAACACGTGAGATGGAGAAGTTTTCAATGGTGAACATCACTATGTTGATCATATCTACTATATGATTCACGCTCGACCTTTCGGTCTCAGTGTTCCGAGGCCATATCTGCATATGCTAGGCTCGTCAATTTTAACCCGAGTATTCTGCGTGTGCAAAACTGGCTTGCACCCGTTGTATGTTAACATAGAGCTTATCACACCCGATCATCACGTGGTGTCTCAGCACGAAGAACTGTCGCAACGGTGCATACTCAGGGAGAACACTTATACCTTGAAATTTTAGTGAGAGGTCATCTTATAATGCTACCACCGAACCAAGCAAAATAAGATGCATAAAGGATAAACATCACATATAATCAATATAAGTGATATGATATGGCCATCATCATCTTGTGCCTTTGATCTCCATCTCCAAAGCATCGTCATGATCACCATCTTCACCGGCTTGACACCTTGATCTCCATCGAAGCATCATTGTCATCTCACCAACTATTGCTATCACGACTATCGCTACCGCTTAGTGATAAAGTAAAGCAATTACATGGCGATTGCATTTCATACAATAAAGCGACAACCATAAGGCTCCTGCCAGTTGCCGATAACTTCTACAGAACATGATCACCCCATACAACAATTTATATATCATCACGTCTTGACTATATCACATCACAACATGCCCTGCAAACAAAGTTAGACGTCCTCTACTTTGTTGTTGCAAGTTTTACGTGGCTGCTATGGGCTTAGCAAGAACTGTTCTTACCTGCGCATCAAAACCACAACGATTTTCCGTCAAGTGTGTTGTTTTAACCTTTAACAGGGACCGGGCGTAGTCACACTCGATACAACTAAAGTTGGAGAAACAGACACCCATTAGCCACCTGTGTGCAAAGCACGACGATAGAACCAGTCTCATGAACGCGGTCATGTAATGTCGGTCTGGGCCGCTTCGTCCAACAATACCGCCTAATCAAAGTATGACATGCTAGTAAGCAGTATGACTATTATCGCCCACAACTCTTTATGTTCTACTCATGCATATAACATCTACGCATAGACCTAGCTCGGATGCCACTGTTGGGGAACGTAGTATTTCAAAAAATTTACCTATGATCAAGCAAGATCTATCTATGTCATGCATAGAAACGAGCGGGAGAGTGTGTCCACGTACCCTCGTAGACCGAAAGCGGAAGCGTTAAGTAACGCGGTTGATGTAGTCGAACGTCTTCGCGATCCAACTGATCAAGTACCAAATGCGCGACACCTCCGCGATCTGCACACGTTCAGCTCGGTGACGTCCCTCGAACTCTTGATCCAGCTGAGGCCGAGGGAGAGTTTCGTCAGCACGACGGCGTGATGATGGTGATGATGAAGTTACTGACGCATGGCTTTGCCTAAGCACTACAACGATATGACCGAGGTGGAAATCTGTGGAGGGAGGCACTGCAACCGGCTAAACAATCAACTTGTGTGTCTATGGGGTGCCCCCCTCCCCCGTATATAAAGGAGTGGAGGAGAGGGAGGGCCGGCCTCAAGGGGTGCACCCCAAAGGGGGGAATCCTACTCCAACTAGGAGTAGTTTCCCCCTTTTCCTAGTCCAACTAGGAGGGGGAAGGAAGGGGAAGAGGGAGAGAAGGAAAGGGGGGCCGGGCCCCCTCCCAATTCGGATTGGGCTTGGGGGGCGCCCCTCCTCTTGGCGTTCTCCTCTCTATTCCACTAAAGCCCATGTAGGCCCATTAAGCCGCCCGGGGGTTCCGGTAACCTCCCGGTACTCCGGAAAATGTCCGAACTCATTTGAAACCTTTTCGGTGTCCAAACATTGCCTTCCAATATATCGATCTTTATGCCTCAACCATTTTGAGACTCCTCGTCATGTCAGTGATCACATCCGGGACTCCGAACATCCTTCGGTACATCAAAACACATAAACTCATAATACCCATCGTCATCGAACGTTAAGCGTGCGGACCCTACGGGTTCAAGAACTGTGTAGACATGACCGAGACTCATCTCCGGTCAATAGCCAATAGCGGAACCTGGATGCTCATATTGGCTCCCACATATTCTATGAAGATCTTTATCGGTCAAACCGCATAACAACATACGTTATTCCCTTTTTCATCGGTATATTACTTGCCCGAGATTCGATCGTCGGTATCATCATACCTAGTTCAATCTTGTTACCGGCAAGTCTCTTTACTCGTTCCGTAATGCATCATCCCGCAATTAACTCATTAGTCACATTTCTTGCAAGGCTTATAGTGATGTGCATTACCAAGAGGGCCCAGAGATACCTCTCCGATACACGGAGTGACAAATCCTAATCTTGATCTATGCCAACTCAACAAACACCATCGGAGACACCTGTAGAGCATCTTTATAATCACCTAGTTACGTTGTGACGTTTGATAGCACACTAAGTGTTCCTCCAATATTCGGGAGTTGCATAATCTCATAGTCAGAGGAACATGTATAAGTCATGAACAAACTAAACGATCATAGTGCTAAGCTAACGGATGAGTCTTGTCCATCACATCATTCTCCTAATGATGTGATCCCGTTCATCAAATGACAACAGATGTCTATGGTCAGGAAACTTAACCATCTTTGATTAACGAGCTAGTCAAGTAGAGGCATACTAGGGACACTCTGTTTTGTCTATGTATTCACACATGTACTAAGTTTTTGGTTAATACAATTCTAGCGTGAATAATAAACATTTATCATGATATAAGGAAATATAAATAACAACTTTATTATTGCCTCTAGGGCATATTTCCTTCAAGAAGATCCACATGCAGGATTTTCCACATGCAGCAACGTGGGAAGATGGGCAGTGGAGCAAGGCCAGAGGAAGCTGTACCTGAGGGTCGTCGGCATATAACTAGGAGGGTGACGGCGGCCGGGATCTGCCCATACTACGAAAGTGAGCAAGTGGCGAAGGTCCTACATCGCCGGAGTTTGGTCAGAGAGAACGGCGGGTACCGTAGATCGGGACGTGCTGACTCAATGCCGTCGAATGGGGAAACGATGCACATCCTCCCTTTCCACCGGCGGACGGGATGCGGCCGCATCAGTGACCAACGGTTAGAGAGAGAGAGGCCACCGCTGCCTAGTGTGAGATGGTGTGACGAGAGACAAACCCCGGCAGGCAGGTTCCATTGTATATAGTGGAGCGGATTTCTCTTTTTTCCCTGCGACAATCATTTTATATTCTGTACGTGCCATTGAGGAATATTACTTTATTGAATACTAACGCGTCAAGTCGAACTTTGTTCTGTCTACGCGTGGTACACGACCCTCCTTTGAGTAAACAACCGCTACACACGTCAAATTATCACGTGGGCTGCCTTTTCGTATAGAAATGAACTCCACCGCCTACCCGCGCGAGTGTGGCCGGGAACGAGACGTGAGTACGTGCGACGTGCGTGCACCTCTTCTTTAGGTGTGGGTATGTATGTTGGTGGGTGTGAGAGAGATGGTTTGTGCGAAATAGAGGCAATGTGTCGATGATATCTCAAACAAAAAACGTAACATACGCAATGTGTGTGAAACAGAGTCATGGATATATCATATATAGAGGGAGCGATCCACGAGAACAGAGTGGAGGGATCATCAGCGTGAGATATCGATAGAATCGAAAACAGGGATGCAGTGTGCGGCTGCGCGATCGATAAAGAGTGTCATCGAATTTGTGTTTGCCCACGTCAAAGATACAGGGCGGCTGGCCAACTGGAACTTGAGAGGGCAGAGGTGCAGTTTTTATCTATGGCATGGATACCTACCTACAATGTTCGACTATCGGTGTGTGTGTGGGGGGGGCAGAGAACTAACTATAGAGAGGTAGATCGACTAGTATATGTGTGGATAAGGAGAGAGACCTAGCTATGTATTGAGGGAGATCGATCGGCATCCATGAAAATGTGTAGCAGAGGAATAAGGTTGGGAGAAAGACAAAGGTAGAGTGTCGGAGGGTTGGTGGTGGAGTTGCTTCTCACAAATGGTGGGAGAGGCCTGCTAGACAAACGGAGGGTGCGAGTGCAATATCAATAAGAGAGGGCCGGGGATGTCTGCCTGTCTATGCACGTGCGTGTGAGAGATGGGTCAGGAGGTATGCAAGGATGATGAGGGGGGACGATATGGTTGTGGTAAGCAGACATAACTACATAGGAACATCAACCGACGTGTGTACGAGAAAGGGAGAGACATAACTAGTGACGTAAGTCTATCGGTTCGTGGGGAAAAAGAATTATAGTCGACCTAGCTATATGTAGGGAGATCGATCCGTAAACATGCATGCATGTGTTAGAAGCAAATAAGGTCCAGAGAGACGGACAGGGGAAGAGGGGTGCGGCTAGGAGGTGGTGCGAGAGGTGTAGCGACCCGACCCGGACGGGTCAAGTCTCTGTGCTTAAGTGTCATCCCTGGATCGGTATGCTGACACACACAGTACTCGAGGATTTATAACAGAGGTAAATCACATGTATAAATAACATAAATACTATTACCTCAATCCAAAATATAGCGGAAGCAACAAGGTTGTGGATTCCCATCAACACCAATGGCAAAGTTGAGTGTAGAAATCGTAACCCTAACGTATCACTTACTCGTCGTCTGAAAAGTCTGCAACATGAAACGTTGCAGCCCGAAAACGGGTCAGCACATGGAATATGCTGGCAATGTAACACATAGAGAGTAATGAAAGAATAAGCTATACTACATGCACACATGGCTGGTGGAAAGCTCTATGGTTACAGTTTTTTTTTGCGAAAAGCCAATTTTTCCCTACATCAAAGGAATAAATTTTAATTTAACTATCATGGTGGTTGAAACATCATTGAGAAGGTATAACCCCAACTCAATCCCAATTAAGATAATTAACATCCCAGCAATATTAATTTAGAGTGATGAGATACATGTGAATACTCAAGTACTAGATACTCAAAATTGTCCATAACCGGGGACACGGCTAACCATGATTAGATTGTACACTCTGCAGAGGTTTGCGCACTTTTCCCCACAAGACTCGTTCGCCTCCGTTGATTTCTCGCACTACATGGTGTTTGAGAAACGGATAACCGAGACACAGTCTTTCAGAAACATTAACTCTCTACTCCGGGTAGACCATACCAAACCTACAAAACCCACTACCTGCTGATCTACCTCTTCAAGAGCTTCATGTAACTTACTCAACTATGCTAGACCCCATAATAGCTTGTGGCTGCACACGGAAGTTTCTAGCATGAATAAACTCAGTTCCCTTTGAGCCTGGGTGGCGGTCCATAGGAAGATCACACGGGTACCCCGTGATTTCCAAAAAAACAGACAACACTAGGTTCCCCAGGTGCCTCAATCCACCCAGATGTGTATTAAAGTTGCCACCTTAAGTTAACCATTAATTAACAATCTCACATCTGTCATGGATACACTCAAACCCAATCCACGTCTACGAGCATAGCATGGCAATATAAGCCTAACGTAGAAGTAACTCCCAAGGGTTGAATGCAGGACAATAGGTTCCTACCTCATCAACTACTTCCCAATACCCACAAATTAATGACATCCTAACCATGTAATGTTTGAGGGTTGAACTAATGCATAAAAACTGGGTATGAAAAGAAATATGATCAAGTGTTACTTGCCTGCAATGTTCATGAAGATGATTCGTACTCAAAACTCTTGATAGTTCTACTCGTCACACTCCGGTCAATCTATCGTAACCAAGCAATAGTAACCACACATAAGAAATCACTCAAAAAATCAGAGAAAGAAGGAAGAGAACAAATCGGAAAACATCAAAACCAAGCAAATAACTCTTGCAACATAAAACAATTTCTAACAGTACCAAAATTATGTGAATTTGGCCTTATCAGAAAGTTTATGTCAAGAGCTTTAATTTGCAAAAAGAATAAACAAAATCGGAGTTACGAAACTCAAGTTATGATCAAACGAAGTTCAAATTCAAATCTGATCTAATTCAAAATTTTAAACTTTCAAAAACATGTTTGAGTTGGATTACTGGATAGAGGAGATCATAACAAAGAAGTGAGCGTTGGTTTCGATGCATTCCGACTAACGAGCAAAAGGTTATGGTCGTTTAAAGTACAAGGACTAATCTGTAAAGAAAATTATCACAGATAGGTCCCTGGCCGGAATTTAAACAGAAAAAGAAAAAAACAAATCTTATCGAACGAACGTTCATTACTTAAGAAAAACAGTTGAAAAAAAAAACTATAGATCTAATCCTAGCCCTAGGTCAACGATCGGATGGGCGACGGCGGCCGGTGGCTTACCGCGGCGGTGGGCGTCGACGTCGCCGGAGAAGATGGCGGCGGCGGCTCGGACGTTGAGGGCGATGGCTGATCCGGGGTCCTCTAGCCCGGGCGAGACCACGGGGAGGCGCGGCGCGAGGAGGGGAAGGCGATGGCGGCGTCGGCGGGGATCGAGGTGTGAAGCAGGCGGGCGGCAGCAAGGCGAGATCGCGCCGGCGGTGGCTTGCTGGCGTCGGCGAAAAGGGAGAGGGAGAGAGGGCCCAGGCGGCGGTATAAATAGGAGGAGGGGGTCGGCTTGCATGCGGGAGGGGCGGGCAGAGGCGGCGGCGAGAGCCCAAGACGGACAGGCGCGGCGGCGACTCGTGGCGGCGGCGAGCGGAGTCCGGGGCTCGGGACGGGTCGGAGGTGGGTGGGCTGCGGCTGGCTCAGTCTTTGGGCCGCCCGGTCGGCGAGGGGAAGGAGAGGGAGAAAGAGTAGTCTTGGGCTTGACAGCAATTGTTCAAGAGTTTTTTGTTTTTTTAATAAACAGACAGTCAGAGAAAAATAAAAGAAATAAAACAGAAATATAATATAGGCATATTATATATCAAAATTTTCAGAAAAAGATTCCTACAACATGAACATTATTCTAGTTTCAAATAAAATACTCAATAATTCAGATAAATCAAAGAGTGCTACTGGTGCAATAAAATCCAATAAAAATCATTTTAAAAATACCAAAATGAATTCAAATTTATTTCTCTCCAATTTTCTGATGTAGGGAATCATGTTACCCTATTTTCCATATATTTTATTTTTGGAGAAAATAATTTGAATAAAACTCAAATAACTCCAAATTGGAAATAAATTCAAAAGAATTTTTGAATTTAATACTTTGAAACTCCCAACTCATATTTCATATGTTTTGAAGAAGTCATTTTATCTTCGCTCGTGAAAATCATTGAGTTGCATAAAGTTTCAGAATTGGAAATATTCTCAAATGAAATTCAAATATTTTCAACACCCCTTGTCATTTAAATAAATGGAAGAAGTCATGTCATCTTCTCTCCAGGGTTTTGTGATGAAAAGAATTTGAATTCCAGAAGATCATAAAAGCAAAAATGAAAGTTTGGGATAGTCCTTTTATTCCCTCTCATTTAATTTTCAAAAAGTTTCAAACTCACTCACTTTCAGTCAATCAATCAAACAATCAATCAAAACTATATTTTTTTTATAACATTCCAAAATTTAGAATTTTGGGATGTTACAAACTACCACCCTTAAAATTCGTTCTCGAGATTCGGAGAGGCTAGCAAGAAATAGGTTAGGGTTTGGGGGTCTTCTCAAAATCCATCGATCATCTCCGGGGTCTCGGGTGCTACCACCCTTAGAAGCATGGTTACGGTTCCATCAAAACTCATATACTCCATCCTTATTGTTGGCAGTGTCGATCTTCTCAGATCCTCTGGATAATTACTTCTCTGGGCTCTTCCGGTAGTGGCATAACCTTTTCCTCAATTCTTTTGTCCTTTACTTCTTGGTAAGGTTGTTCCGAGACTGGGTCTTCATAGCTGACGGGTCTGGCGCCAATACTAATGAGCTGTCGATATCTCATGGTGGTCAACAATTTATGGTTTGTCCTGCAGGAAATGGGTCTGGGTTGAACCTCACCGTATGACCTACGGTTGGCAACAACTGCCGTGTACAAGGGAAAAAAATACATATACCATTCTAAGGTTTAAACAAGGTTTAATATCGCCGTCTCTCTGCTATAGGTAAGTCACTCAGATTTACCATCCCATATAGCAAAGCGAATAATAAGAGTAAGTCGGTATGGTGATCAATCCATCCCGCACCCAAATCATTACCTTGTACATGGTTTAGCGAATCTCGCATTCTAACACTCGGTCATCCTCACAAGCATTGCAGAATTTCTCTTGTCGACGAACCAAGTTCGGATAAATCCATTGATTCTGCAAGCCAAACAAACATCTATCGTTCCTTAACAACTCTCAGGTTTTGCGAAAACTCCTATAGAATCGTTGGTTGATAAAGGCATATCCTCTTCTTCTAGGATTTCTCCTTCAACAAGAGTGTGCTTGCTTCTCGGCAGGTCCTGAGGCCTGTGGGTTATGGCCCATCTCATCACTTGTAGTCCTTGAACTTATCCTCGGGCTTCTGATCATTATTCCAACTTCCAACTTCCTAGTATTCTTAAATCCATCCAATTGTACTGTCTTCCTTCCTTCTATTGGCACCAAACTAGGACATGATTACTCAGACTCATCTTGGAATTTACCTTGATCCATATTTCCAACATCATACCTCCTTTATCTCCAATAGTAATTCATCTCTTCATCCTCGTGGGATGTCCCACATACCGAGATAAAACTTATACTTATGAAGTCCATACTCCACTTCGTGGAACATCATTATCCTTTCCAGGGTCAAGCGTCCTTACAGGGTAATTTTGGCCATCTCTGCATGGCACTTCTTCAACTAGGAAACGTGAAACACATCATGAACTCCTGACAGTCCTTCGGGTGACTCCAACTTGTTAGCCAATTCTCCCATACGTTCCAAAACTCGGCATGGTCCTACAAATCTCGGGGCTAACTTTCCCTTAACTCCAAATCGTTTTACTCCTCGCGAGAGGGACATACGAAGACATGCTCATCTCCAATTTCATAGACTACCTCCTTGCGCTTTTTGAGTCGCATAACTCTTCCGCTGGTGAGCTACCTTGATCTATCTCGAATCCACTTAACATTCTTTTCTGACTCCTTGATCACATTTGGTCCAAACAACTGACAGTCTCCAACTTCATCCCACATCAACGGTGTCTGGCTCCTTCTCCCGTACGAAGCTTAAAAAGGGGCCATCTTCAAACTGTCTTGGTAACTGTTGTTGTATGAGAACTCTGCGTAAGGTAGATTATCATCCCTACTAGATCCATAATTTAGGCACACGCTCTCAACATGTCCTCCAGAATCTGATTGACTCTCTCGATTTATCCATCTGTCTGCGGATGAAAGGTTGTACTGAACTCTAGCCTAGTACCCAAAGTCTGGTGCAGCTGATTCCAAAACTTTGAGGTAAACTGTGTTCCTCTATCTGATACGATGGTCCTCGGAACTCCATGCAGACATACGATCCTGGTTATATGTATCTTGGCCAATTTCGCACTTGTATAGGTGGTTTCACTGGGATAAAGTGAGCCACTTTGGTCAAGCGAATCAACTATTACCCAGATAGAATCATATCCCAATCAGGTTCTAGGAAATCCGGTAATGAAATCCATGCCAAGCTTATCCTGCTTCCATTCGGGTATCGGCATAGGCTGTAGTAATCCGACCGCTTCGATGCTCGCCTTTACTCTCTGGCATACATCACCTATGACTACATACTCCGCAATATCCTTCTTCATACCAGTCCACCAGAAACGCTCCTTCAAATCCAAATACATCTTGGTGTTTCCAGGGCGAATCGAGTATGGTGAGTCATGAGCCTCCTGAAGTATTTACTTCCTGATCTTTGCATTATTGGGCACATATACACGGTCCTCGAACCATAAGGTGTCGTGCTCATCCTTACGAAAACTTTGGCCTTTCCTTTGCTCATCCTCTCTTTTACCTCAGCAATCTCTTTGTCATCCTTCTGAGCTTCACGGATCTTTCCCAACAATGTAGACTGAACTTCCATTGCTGCAACAAAACCTTTGGGAACAATCTCCAACCGAAGTTCCCTGAGATCCTCGGCTAACTCCTTTGGTAATCCTCTGCTTATGAGGGTATTCGTCCTTATTTTCTTTATGGTTGTGTCCTATTTCTCCACAAAGCTTTTATGCACAAGGTTTCTTCATATCCTTTCCATAAGGCCTCAACTTCTGGGACACAAACCGAGACTTTGGCAAGGTCAACTTACATTCTTTCCAAGTGGTTACTCCTTGCAATCCATTGATGGTTTGGTACATCCTCCACCAAGTAGAAGCACCTCTTTCAAAACACTTAAGAGCATGCTGGGCCATATCCTTTCCGGCTATAGGGTTATTCTCCATGTGATCCTCCATGTTAAATCCATCCGTCTGTCTCCAATTGACTCATCGGTCCAGAAAATACTAGCTCATCTCCATTCGTCCTCTATTGGGTCCATGGGTTTTGGGGTGGGATAAGAGAGATAGAGAGGGATGCACACAATACAAACAAAAGTTTTGAAAAGGCAGATTTTATTGTGGCTGTCAGAAAAACATCAAACAAATGACAGCTCACAATCGTCGCATCTAACGCAGGTATATACAGGGGTTTGGTCTTCTAAAGGTCAATAGATCTCAACGTCATCAAAATCCTCAAGTCTTGGTCATGTCTCCGATGGCTCCTTCTGATCATGCTTGTCCTTCTCAAGTTCTTTTGCCAAATCATCTCTGTTGACGCGAAGTCTCTCGCGACGTCCTTTAATATTTCTGGAGTTGCATTCCAAACTTCTGGTTTCAACTTCCTTGACATGAACCATGATCCTACTGTCCTTCAGTCCTGGCGAATCTTTGATGTCTCAAGGTTTTGCTCCTCCAGCTTGGCTACTTTCAGTTTCAGGTTCTGAATTCTTCATGAATTGCCTCCTTGTCAAATCGGCTTCCCGCAGTCCACCTAAACTCCTTGATGTAATACTCCAGATCTGGCGATAAGCCGCCTAAGGTTAAACGCATCTTGTCGATAGGTGCTCCATCAGCTTTCTATCTTCCAATCCTTCCATGCATATGCATGCTTAACTCAGCACGGTGACAATAGTATAAGCGGGCGATAACATCATGGATAGCGTGTTTCTGCTCTTGTCATTTCCATGAGCTATCATTCCATAGTTTGATATCTCCTGTCTTCGGATTTTCCTTGAAAAAAACTTTGAGTTTTTAACTCTCCATGCTCCGGTCTTACTCCAATACACCTTGATCTCGGGTATTGATAACTTCCATAGTCTGTCAAATTCCATAAGCGTAACCTTCATAGGTCATAAAAATCTGGGAATTCTTCAGAGCCTTCAAAATCTCATAGTCTTCGGAGTCTTCAACAGTTGTAGTTTCCATTTACATGGTAAAATCATCTTCATTCCAAATGGTATTAGTTGTCCGATATCTTATATCCTTGGAGTGGTCTCATCAGTCGATTCTTTGAGTGGTCAAGAGGGAAAAGGGGTATGGTCTCACTAAAAGGGATTATTTGAATAAGCTCAGAAGAGAAGAGAGGTAAAAGATTTTTTTGAAAAAGAAAGTCGTAGAGAAAAATATTTCCTATGGGCTTGTCAGTTTCTAGGGTCACGTCCTACAGTCAACATGTGCTCTGATACCATCTTGTAGCGACCCGACCCGAATGGGTCAAGTCTCTGTGCTTAAGTGTCATCCCTGGATCGGTATGCTGACACACACAGTACTCGAGGATTTATAACAGAGGTAAATCACATGTATAAATAACGTAAATACTATTACCTCAATCCAAAATATAGCGGAAGCAACAAGGTTGTGGATTCCAATCAACACCAACGGCAAAGTTGAGTAGAAATCGTAACCCTAACGTATCACTTACTCGTCGTCTGAAAAGTCTGCAACATGAAACGTTGCAGCCCGAAAACGGGTCAGCACATGGAATATGCTGGCAATGTAACACATAGAGAGTAATGAAAGAATAAGCTATACTACATGCATATATGGCTGGTGGAAAGCTCTATGGTTACAGTTTTTTTTTTTTGCGAAAAGCCAATTTTTCCCTACATCAAAGGAATAAATTTTAATTTAACTATCATGGTGGTTGAAACATCATTGAGAAGGTATAACCCCAACTCAATCCCAATTAAGATAATTAACATCCCAGCAATATTAATTTAGAGTGATGAGATACATGTGAATACTCAAGTACTAGATACTCAAAATTGTCCATAACCGGGGACACGGCTAACCATGATTAGATTGTACACTCTGCAGAGGTTTGCACACTTTTCCCCACAAGACTCGTTCGCCTCCGTTGATTTCTCGCACTACATGGTGTTTGAGAAACGGATGACCGAGACACAGTCTTTCAGAAACATTAACTCTCTACTCCGGGTAGACCATACCAAACCTACAAAACCCACTACCTGCTGATCTACCTCTTCAAGAGCTTCACGTAACTTACTCAACTATGCTAGAGCCCATAATAGCTTGTGGCTGCACACGGAAGTTTCTAGCATGAATAAACTCAGTTCCCTTTGAGCCTGGGTGGCGGTCCATAGGAAGATCACACGGGTACCCCGGGATTTAAAAAAAAACAGACAACACTGGGTTCCCTAGGTGCCTCAATCCACCCAGATGTGTATTAAACTTGCCACCTTAAGTTAACCATTAATTAACAATCTCACATCTGTCATGGATACACTCAAACCCAATCCACGTCTCCGAGCATAGCATGGCAATATAAGCCTAACGTAGAAGTAACTCCCAAGGGTTGAATGCAGGACAATAGGTTCCTACCTCATCAACTACTTCCCAATACCCACAAATTAATGACATCCTAACCATGTAATGTTTGAGGGTTGAACTAATGCATAAAAACTGGGTATGAAAAGAAATATGATCAAGTGTTACTTGCCTGCAATGTTGATGAAGATGATTCATACTCAAAACTCTTGATAGTTCTACTCGTCACACTCCGGTCAATCTATCGTAATCAAGCAATAATAACCACACATAAGCAATCACTCAAAAGATCGGAAAGAAGGAAGAGAACAAATAGGAAAACATCAAAACCAAGCAAATAACTCTTGCAACATAAAACAATTTCTAACAGTACCAGAATTATGTGAATTTGGCCTTATCAGAAAGTTTGTGTCAAGAGCTTTAATTTGCAAAAAGAATCAACTAAATCGGAGTTACGAAACTCAAGTTATGATCAAACGAAGTTCAAATTCAAATCTGATCTAATTCAAATTTTTAAACTTTCAAAAACATGTTTCAGTTGGATTACTGGATAGAGGAGATCATAACAAAGAAGTGAGCGTTGGTTTCGATGAATTCCGACTAACGAGCAAAAAGTTATGGTCGTTTAAAGTACAAGGACTAATCTGTAAGGAAAATTATCACAGATAGGTCCCTGGCCAGAATTTAAACAGAAAAAGAAAAAAAATCTTATCGAACGAACGTTCACTACTTAAGAAAAACGGTTGCAAAAAAAAACTATAGATCTAATCCTAGCCCTAGGTCAACGATCGGACGAGCGAGGGCGGCCGGTGGCCTACCGCGGCGGTGGGCGTCGACGTCGCCGGAGAAGATGGCGGCGGCGGCTCGAACGTCGAGGGCGATGGCTGCTCCGGGGTCCTCTAGCCCGGGCGAGACCACGGGGAGGCGCGGCGCGAGGAGGGGAAGGCGATGGCGGCGTCGGCGGGGATCGAGGGTGACGGAACGGGCGCGTGGCGGTGGCAGATCTCGCCGTGGCGGTGGCTTGCTGGCGTCGGCGAAAGGGAGAGAGAGAGAGGGGCCCGGGGCGGCGATATAAACAGGAGGAGGGGGGTCGGCTTGCGTGCGGGAGGGGGCAGGCAGAGGCGGCGGCGAGAGTCCCGCACGGACATGGGCGGCGGCGGCGACTGTGGCGGCGGCGAGTCCATGAGGGCTCGGGACGGTGCGGAGGTGGGCTGGGCTGCGGCTGGCTCAGTCTTGGGCCGCCCGGTCAGAGGGGAAGGAGAGGGAGAGAGAGCAGTCTTTGGGCTTGCCTGGCACTGCTCAAGAGTTTTTTTTTAATAAATGCAGACGATCAGAGAAAAAGAAAAGAAATAAAATGAAATATAATATAGGCATATTATATATCAAATTTTTAGAAAAAGATTTCCTACAACATGAACATTATTCTAGTTTCAAATAAAATACTCAATAATTCAGATAAATCAAAGAGTGCTACTGGTCCAATAAAATCCAATAAAAATCATTTTAAAAATACCAAAATGTATTCAAATTTATTTCTCTCCAATTTTCGATGTAGGGAATCATGTTACCCTATTTTCCATATATTTTATTTTTGGAGAAAATAATTTGAATAAAACTCAAATAACTCCAATTGGAAATAAATTCAAAAGAATTTTGAATTTAATACTTTGAAACTCCCAACTCATATTTCATATGTTTTGAAGAAGTCATTTTATCTTCACTCATGAAAATCATTGAGTTGCATAAAGTTTCAGAATTGGAAATATTCTCAAATGAAATTCAAATATTTTCAACACCCCTTGTCATTTAAATAAATGGAAGAAGTCATGTCATCTTCTCTCCAGGGTTTTGTGATGAAAAGAATTTGAATTCCCGAAGATCATAAAAGCAAAAAATGAAAGTTTGGGAAAGTCCTTTTATTCCCTCTCATTTAACTTTCAAAAAGTTTCAAACTCACTCACTTTCAGTCAATCAATCAAACAATCAATCAAAACTATCTTTTTGTTTATAACATTCCAAAATTTAGAATTTTGGGATGTTACAAGAGGCCTACTATGTCGAGGGGGGAGGAGTGTGCGAGTATGATATCGATGAAAAGAGGGGCGGGAGTGTGCACCTGCGTGGAACCGTATTGGACATAGGGGGCATGGACGGTGAGAAGAGAAGAGGGGAAGTGTGTGTTTGTGGTAGGCACACTTGGCTAGAGAGGTATATCGACCGTGTGTGCCGGAAAGAAGGAGCCGGGGGGGGCTACACACACCGTGGGTGAATGACCTAAAGAGAAATAACGAATGTGCGCGATGAAGGGGACGCTGAGGGAGGGTGAGAGGTGGGCGGGCATGTGCATGCACGATAGAAAGTTAGCGCTGGCTAGCTACAAAGGGAAGAGGATCGTGAAGGTGTAAAAGACGAATAGAGATCATAATTCATTATAAAAAAGTGGATACGAATATTTTAAGAAAATATCATAATGTAGAACATTGATTATAATTTGGGATAATGTGTGGCTTTTGCAGCTCAGGGCTAAATACTTGTCATAATGTAGGGAGCGGGGCATTATACTTTGTGTGATAAACACGGTGTACATATGGAACGTGGTTTAGATTATGAATATCTAGTTAGTACATCAAATGTACTATTATTTGGGATCAACATCAAGTGTATTCAAAAAATTGAATTCGAGTTCATATAGTACACATAGTTTCATATCTATCTCTATAGTAATCATGTGGTGTGTTGTTAAGGTAATACATGAATGATGGTTGAAGTTGGTAACAATCATGATTGTAGATTCTTATTCAAATAGAGAAACGAATTCAAATTTAGTTCGAATTGCAGTGGTAGTATAGACATTTGGAATGCACTAAGATGTTGGTATGAGTAGGTTACATGCATTATACAGCCAGCGAAAAACTTTAGTTTGACATAACATGGATTCATAGCTTTGAATAGCATTTGTATACTAAAACGGGACAAGACTCTCTCTTTGTGTGGTGTGAATAGTTTTATTTTTTTTGTTTTTTTCGTTGAGGGAAGTGTGAATTGATTTGGTACGTACAAGTACAATATTACACGTTAGGCTTGTCCCTAAAATTCAACCCATGCCTTGTTATATCCTGAAAATTCAGATACCGTGCTCCCAAAACTCGCGCCTTCACAACCCGCGCCTTGCTATCCCGAATTTACAACGCGCGCGAAAACTCCCTCCAGCTGCCAAATCCTGACACACGAAATACCCCTTCTAACCCTGAGCCGAAAGGGCCGCTAGTTCAAATTGGTGGGGGTACTTTGGTAACACACCCTACATTTTGAACAAGCGCATCCCTAGGTCATGGTTCCCCCTCCCATCGCCTCCTTATCGCCATTCGATATCCCAGGCCGCCATAACCTCTCTGCTCTAGCCGCGAAACCCCACCCTCCTTCGTGTGCCACCTCACCGTTGCCCAGCAGGAGCCTCTTCCCCGACGATGTCATCCACCACAACAGCTCGACGTCCCTCATCCACCTCCCCGGATGAGGATCCATCGTCCATCTCGTAGTCCCACTGGTTCAGCCGCCCCGTCCTCCACCACCAAGGAGTTGCTCCGATGATCGCCTCGTCTATCGCGGCTGCTCCATCCCCATAGCGTCGCATTAACCTGCTCCACCAGAACCGCAGCATCCTCACCAACTCCTCGGACGAAGCCGAGGCCTACTCGGCGCCACCAAAAAGGTTGTACACTCATCGCATCGCAACTTCTCCTTAACTCGACCTCCTAGCCCCGATGGTGCTCCATCCCGCACCCCCATGGCGCGACTACCTCAAAGCCGGCGCCGCGGGCGACATCTCAACGGTGGCTCTCCCCAGTGTGAGGCCCCTTCGGTGGCGGCGGTGTCCATACCAGACGGATCTGCTGCTGCTGCTGCTCCGGCTCTCGCTTCGCTTCGCCATCGCTGCTCCAGCTCTCGCTTCGTCTGCCATCTTGCTCGGCTCTCGCTCGCTTCGCTCAAGGCTGCTGCTCTCCCCCTCACTCATGCTGCTGATCTGCTCTGATTTAGCTACACTTCAGTCGACCGAATTGACTTTTGGGTCAGTCGATTTTCAGGGGGTGGGGGAGCTCGCCGGAGTTAAGGAAGACCCACCCGCAGTGGGGAGGGGGGCTCGCCGGAGAGGTACCTCACTATCTATCTTAGGGTTCAGGGTGGGGACGGTGGTCGCCGACGGTGGGGGGTGCGGTGGTGGGGCAGTTGCGTGGGGATCGCCGGAGAAAAAGCTCGGCGCGGGGGGTGTTAGAGGGCTGGCCGGGGCGGCCGCGGGCGGCGGGGGGCGGCGGTTCGGCCGGTGGTGGCTGGCGTCTCAGGGGGGTGTAGGTTAAAGATGAACTGCAGGCCCTCCCTAAACTACATGTGAAGTGCCTCTCTGCTACCATTACGTTCAGTTTCGACAGTAACATTCAGATTCCACAGTAAATTTTAGCTTTGACAGTTGAGTTCAGAGTCAACAGTTTTTACCTCATCTGTTGTAGTCAGGTGTCTTTTAGTGATGTAAATTTTACATCTATCACTTTTTGGTAACGTATTTTACACCATCTATTGGAGATGCTATTAGAATCCCACTTGAGATTAACGATGTCTATCTTGTACTGCTTCAGCCTCGACATCTTACGGCTCGCCGGAGCTGCTCCAATGGCGGAACCATCCATCACAACAGAGTAGTGCCCTGGACGACGTCTACAGATTCCTCAGATCTTCCTCCACACCTTTGACAGCCACCTCTGCCACAACTTCTTCAGCAACCAACCCAATGATGCTGAGGTCGACACGGCTACGGCAAAGAGGTTTTACACTTGTCGCATCACTTATTACTCTACATTCATGTTGATCCATTAGGGCTACTTTGGTTCAAAGGAAAAACATAACAATAGGAAATTTTCCTATGGCACTCTACTATTCAATTATTCATGCATTTTGTTGAAAGGAATGGAGCAAAACATCCACCTGGACCTACTTTTTAAAATCCTATGCATGAAAGCAAGACCAAGTGCATTAGTGGCAGAATAACATTCTAACTGTACACGCTTTCATATGGTTTCATTTTAATTTGGCCATGTTTCTTTGCATTCCTCTGCTCTTCCAATTCCTGCAAACCAAACACCCAAGTTGATAGAAATCCTGTGTTTACAAATGCTCTGTTTCCCATGTGCATTCCTATCCTATTCCGGTGTTTTTCCTATACATGCGTTTTTAGAATCATGCAAGCCAAAGGAACACTTACAGAATTACTTCAGTTATAGGTAGGTGTCGAAGAAAACTTTGTGTGGTTTGTCCTGCTCCTGCCGCGACGTCGTCCACCTCACCGGAGTTGCTCCATCGACAGAAGCATCCACCAAACTAGACATCACAACTCCTGACCGTCTTTCGCCGCCTCAGATCTCCTTCCCAGCCGCCGGCACCCACCGCAATGGCATCACCATCATCGACTCAGCAGATGAACCTGAGGAGTACACGGGTACAAAGAGAGGTCGCACTCTTTTGTTTCTACTTATGTTATGCATTGCTTAATATTACCTTCTACTTTATCGTCTTGTTCACCTCTTAGACTCCAAGTCAGGTCCAAATTAATGTTCAAACTTGAGTTCTAAATTAGTTCGGGGGCACATACCGAGGCGGCAATGAATAGTATCTCTGTCTAATATCGGGTTCACCTAGGGTATGCCTATGTTGTTCATCTTGGGTGGGAAACAAATAGTAAAGCAATCATCATCTATCTTTTTATTAAATTAAAGCAATCATCAACCTGATATCATTATTTTTGGATCCATCCACTGGTTGTTACCATCACTCTAGATTTCTGCATTCTCTCCTTACATAATCTCACTATATTTTTTCGTATGCATGTCAGATATTGTACACAGTCATGCTGAACATGTAGAGAAAAAGAGAAGAGTTTTGTGCCGCAATACAATGTCATGCAGGCATCGCTCCATGGTGGGTTCAATGGCAAACCCTCCCCCCTCTCCAGATTGTATTCCAGAGGACGATATCTGTTCTGAGGCGGATTCAGACGCAGCTGACCACTCATGTTTACCCCCAAGGTGTTTGCTCTAACTTGGCATGATGATGTTAGTCATATCATGCATATGTTGCCTTGCAGTGCCTACTTTTGACATCATATATGTCATCTGCTTAGTTTAGACATGTTCTATAATGCCACATGTTTAGTTTCTATATCATATATGAGAATTATGTAGTCTCATGTTTTTTAGCCAGCCATAATATATGTGAAATGTGCAATTCCATCATATTTAACTAGGCATCATATATTTGAATGATATCTTGCCCATCCTTTTTCTTCATTACATTTCCATTTGTCGACAATGTTTGTACATACTCTTCCTATGAATTAGTCATTTGAGTGGGTGATGGAAAAATCTGGAGTGAAAACAAGGCCTTCAGAGCAGACAGTGCTACATGTCGAAACAGATCTCTTGCTGGGTCCCGATTGCTCCTCAGAGATGGATTCAGAGGCAGATGACCAGTCTTATTCCCCCACCGAGGTGTATGCTCTAACTTGGCACGGTTATACTTCTCATATCATGCATATGGTGTCTTGCATTGCATAGTTTAGACATCATATACACAATATTCAACACCATGTTCTTAGTTCAGACATCATATATGCGAATGCCCTCTGCTTAGAATATAAATCACATATGTGAATTAAATCATGCGATCTTGATTACTTAGATAACATGTATGTGAATTATGTCATGCGATTCTGTTTAGTTAGTCATCATATCTTTGAATTATGTTATGCTATGCTATCCAGTTTAGATAGACATCATATATCTGAAATTATGTCATGCTATCCATTTTAGTTAAACAATATACATGTCAACTATTTCATGCCCTCTTTTTTCCACACTATCTATTGCATCTTCCTCTCATACAATGTCTGTGCATTCAACTATGTTTCCTGTTTATCAGCCATTTGAATTGGAGCGGGTGATGGCAGTATCTAGCGGAGTAAAAACACGATCTTCGAATAAAACAGTGCTACCTCTTGGTGGAGATAGCACCCCGATTGTACATGCACGAGAACCAACCCTACCACACATAACCCAGACTATCGCAGACTGTACCCCTACTACGATGGACAGAGAACCAGCTTCACCCAATCCAACCACAGTTCATGTTGACACAGCACCATCTCCACCACAGAGCTCCCAAACAAGAGCAGCTAGTAAGGCAGCTCCAATGCCCAAAGCACCAGTACTACCACGGCGAACCCCAACTCCACCAGTTAGTACATGTATTCCTGTGGACGAAGCACAACCAGCCAGTCGTAGTTTAGCATCTATCGCATTTGATGTTGTTAAATCCTATGTGCGTATCTTCCCATCATGGAAATGTTATACTGAAGATGAAGGAAAATGCCAGTTGCAGGTGTTTGTCCAGGAGTTATGTGTAAGTAATGTTATTCATGGCAATTACTTTGCTTTGTCCCATACATTCTATCTCCATGATGGTTATAATACAGCAAATTTTCCCATTTTTCTCAACAGAGAAGGACCGATTTGGAAACTCTGGATGAGGTAACCTGTGCTAATACCTCTGCTATCTTCAAGAATGCTTGGTGGCAGTATCGAAATTACCTGAAGAAAATGTACTTCACTGGCAAAGAAACACATCAAATTGCCTTACGTTCTCCTGAGACACATTTACTGGATGATGACTGGGAATGCCTTGTTCTGTACTGGTCCCGAACCAAGAATGTGGTAAGGTCTATGCGCTCATTTTCTATTTTTAAGTACCTGATTCTTTGCGTCTTACTATACTCTGTTCATGTAGAACAAGTGCTTAAACCTAAAGAACAACTGTTCTCATTTAAGATTCCATTGTTATCGTGCATACTGCTTTGCTCTTGTATCACTGTATTTACTCATATAAACTTATTTTTAAATTGAAGGATCCAATGGAAACTCCAATGGCACAACAGGTATGTTTACGCATGTTTCTTTAACAGGTTTGCTCTTATAAATAGCTCTCTTGATTTCAATTTCAATTGTGTATACAGTTGACTTATCATATCATGCACATTACTAGCATCACAACAGAGCCAATAGTGTTGTTGTACATGTAGACCCGTGGTACCCATCTGAAATCTTGTTGTGTCGTGTAGTTTCCCACACTTTGTATTCTTCCGGTGCTGCTTTGTCTTGAACTGATATGATTTGAACCGTGTCTCTATTTTGATTTGGCAAGACAATGCAGTGACCATAGGACATAGATATATGTTTCTTTGATGCTTTTATTATGTACTACTTGGCAATAAAAGACTTGGTAGTTTAATCCTATCCACCTTACTAATGAACTGGTTCACCAAAATGAGTTTCATATACTAGTACATGCTAAACCTATTATGTGTCTGCTTGTTTCTTCTTTTAGAATGCTAATAGAATATTGGGGAAGAGTGCATTATTAAGCAATGGTAAAGGAAGTAATGCTGATAAGGTTCAGGATAGTGAGACATCCTTGTTGGTCTCCAACAAAGCTGATAAAACAGCTAAGGAAAACTATCTTGAAGACAGTGAGACAACCCCAAAGTCCTGTCTTGGTTTAGTGTTCGAGTTACTGGCCACTACCGCTTGCACAAGCTATTCAAACTCAATGTCTGAATCAGTTCGGTTTCTTGAGTCCCAACTACAAGCTGAAAGACATCAATCAGGTGATGCGACAAGAAGCAGAAGGACTGTAGAAGACCTTGGAGAATTCAGATGCATACTTTCTGGTGCAACAACAAGCGTTGGAGGATTTTAGCGCCAAACAGGACAAAGCTAATAAGATTGCTAAGCTTATAGTCACCATGGTGCACTACAGGAATCAGGAACTTTGCCGTCTGCCATGGCAGACGGCAAAGGCATGCCTGGCGGATAGCAAAGGCCTTTGCCATCCGCCAGCAGACGGCAACAGGTCCGGCTGAACGAGCTATGGTAAACGCATCTTTGCCGTATGCTGGCGGACTGCAAAGATGAAATGGTCTTTGCCGTCCGCCAGCAGACGGCAAATTACCTGGACAGAAGACCTGTCAGCTACAGGCCATTAGTGGGTTAACGGCGTGCTTTGTCGTCTGCTGGCAGACGGCAAAGACCTTTGCATGTTTGCCGTCTGCCAGCGGACGGCATAGCTGTCCACGTGGCAGCACCTGGGGGCTGGCCTATTTGATTTCTTTGTCGTACACTGGCTGACGGCAAAGATGCAATGGTCTTTGTCGTCTGCCCGCAGACGGCAAAGCATCCAAATAGCCAGACTATTGCCCCAGGTTGAACAGGTAGCTGACACGTGGCATATTTGTCGTGTGCTGGCTGATGGCAAAGCTCTTTGCCGTCAGCCACCAGACGGCAAAGAGCCTGTATAGCCCCTGTTTTTTCTGATTTTTCTTAAATTCATTCAATTTCACACACACACGGATATATATATATATATATATATATATACATATATATATATATAGGGCTGGATTATTCTGTTACTAGTAACAGAATATTATTTTTTTACCCCTCGGCCCTATAAGGGTGCGAAGCGCAGGCCATAGCAGAAACTCCCCGACCCGACCCCAACCTAACCCGCCTCCTACCGCTGAAGGCAGCCGTCGCGGGCGAGCAAGCGACGGCGGCAGCCAGAGCGAGGGAGCCAGCGGCGCCTGACGGTCGCTCCTCCGACCCACGTGATGCCGCCGGCCGGCTGTCCGCGACACCTCCTCACTGACGGGCTCGCGGCACCTCCCGCGCCTTCCCTCCGACGGGCGCGGCCCCTCTCACAAGACCTCCCGTCGACGGGTGCCGGATCCTCCCAAGACGCCTCCCCACCGACGAGCTCGCCCGGCTGTCTCGCCTCGTGGCTGCCTGCTGCAGATCCCAACCTACCTCCGCCAAGACCGCCATCCCGTCCCGTGCCGCCACCCGAGCCCCTCCGCCATGCGCCGCCACTCCGAGCCCCGCCGCCCTACGCCTGTCACCCCCCCCGCCTTGCGCAGCATCCTACCGACCGCACCAGCCGCCGGCTGAATCCAGCCTCGCTCCCGAGCTTCGTCTTCTTCCTCGCCGAGACACGCAACAGCCACCCCAGTTCGGGCGTAGTAAGTACCTCAGTACGAATTAAAAATGGTGGTCCGTTCGGAATAAAAGAAATGGCAGAAATTCAAATTGTAAAAGTTCAAGCAAAAAAAGAAACCCCATGAAAATCCTGCTTAGTAAGTACCTCAGTACAAGTCGTAAAATGAGAGAAATTCAGAACATCGTTGTCAAAAAAATGTTGAGTTCAAAAAAAAGAAACAAAACAAAACATTTTCTTTTTGAATAAAAATATCATTCAGTTCGATGATACAAACCATGCAAGTACAGGGGCAACGATACAGTAAACCGTTGAAAATTTACGAGCAAAAATATTACCCAAAAACATAGCAAAGTCTAGTTAGTGAAAACATGCTTAGTACAAACCCATGCAAACATCAGTACAAGTACTCTTTTTTCATTATAATTCAAAATTACTCTACAAAAAATAGCTCAGTACAAACACAGACATATATCAGTACGAGTACTCTGTTTTTAAGACGGGAAAAACAACAGGATCCGTCTTGCCGTATTCAAAATTACTATTAAACGATTGCGAATTTGAGAAAATGTTTAACATGACTAAGTTTTGCATTTTCGGTAGCTTTTCAATGGTATATTATTTGCACCATTTCAATAAACTTTTTAACAAAATCACGTTCAAAACCAACTTTAACTGTATTTGAATTCGTATTTAAACCATAAGTAATTAGAAAAAACTTTCTATACACAAAAGTTGCACATTTTCCATAGCTTTCCAACACCGTATCGTTTTCGTCAATCCGACAAAACATTTGAAAAAAAACTGCGAAAATACTTTTCGCCCAGAATTTCACCATTTTTCAAATTACTTTTAAATCATATATAATTTGAAAAAATAGTAGATATATGGAAGATGCGGATTTTCACAAGCTTTCCATCATTTGCTCAATTCCGACAAACCGTTTGAAAATTAAGTACAAAATACGATTTGCATTTTTGGATGTCAAGAGATTTCCAACGATATATTACACGCCCCATTTTGATAAAAAAATTGCAAAAAAAATAAACTAAAGAAGATGGTTTTTAACAGAAACAGAAAGCATCAGTTCAAGCGATCGAATTTCATCAGTTCAGCCGCTTGAATTCATCAGTTCATGTAGGGTAACAGAATAATATTCTATTATGCATAACAGAATAGTCCAGATGTATATATATAGGGAAAATCCATCCTACCACCTGGTGGTAATTACCCCACATATCTCATATACTATCAAGTGGTACTATATATACTATTTTATTATTTTAAATATGTTCATATACTATATCTAAGATATTTCAAAGCAAGTTACGTGAAAAAATTGCATATGAGCCCATAGTTTTGTTATATTTATGAAATACGTACATATTTATCGTAAAAAGAGCATACTCAAAAATGGTACAGACTACCTAAAATTTGTATATATACTACCTAATCATTATTATATACAACATACTACACGTACATACTTTCGATTTTGATAGATACTACATACAACATACAAAACGCAAGTGGTGGTAACTACCACTGCTTGTAGGAAACATTTGTCATATATATATGTGATGAAGAAGAAAAAGAAGAAGAACAAGAACAAGAAGAAAAAGAAGAAGAAGAAGGAGAAGAAGATTTTTTTTCTTCTCTTTCTTTTTCTCCTCTCCTCTTCTTTATCTTCTTCTTCTTCTAACTAAGGTAGGTAAAAATACCATTTTATTGCTAAGCTAGGTAAAAATGCCAAGTGTAGGTCATTTTAGAGCTAAGTTAGGTAAATAGGTCATTTTGGAGCTTAGTAAGGTTATTATGTCATTTTCGAGGAAAATAAGCTAAGTCTATATCATTTAGGAGGTAACATAGATTATCATGCCATTTTTGACCTATGTATGCTAAGTATGTCATAAATGAACTGAAGAAGCTAAGTATAGCTCATTTTTTATAGAACTTAGGTAATTATGCCATTTAGGAGGAAAATAAGCTAAGTATCCATTTGTAAAGAAAAACACTAGATAAAACTTACCCTCATCACAACAAATGTGATGAAGATCACAACTAAGGTAACAATTGATCCAACGGCATAATGATACCAAGCCTCATTATTAATGGCATATTTTCTAATCTTCTTAAGCTTCAGGCCCATTGCATCCATCTTCAAGCGCATTGCATTCATCTTCATCTTGTGATCATCGACGACATCGGCAACATACAACTCCAATGTCATCTTCTCTTCTTCAATTCTTTTAATTTTTTCTTTCAAATACTCATTTTCTTTTTTAACTAAATTTAACTTCTCCACAAGAGGGTCAGTTTCAAATTCCGGTTCACATACCTCCTAGATTAAATGATCTCTATGTCAACTTGATGGCCATAATTGTCATAAATGTGAAATGCAACAAATAGTTATGAAAGAGAATTTACAGCATCCGAATCATAAAGCGGGCGAGGGCCGACGGGGGCGGACATCAAGACCATGGCACTATGTATAAGAAACAATCATACAAAGTAAAAAAATTATACATACCAACTATATGAATCATACAATCATACAAGTAACTATATAAATCAAGTAGAACATAAAAAATTGAATACCTAATAATAATCTGGATCGTCGGGTTCAATAAATGCTCTGGGATCAATAAATGCATCATCATCATCACTATCAGTAATGACGTGCTCATCATCATCATTAATAAATGCATCATCATGTGGAAGGCCACCTTTACGTAATCGGTCAAGCATTGACAGGTCATCCGCAGAAGTAACCTCTTCTAGTGCAGGCTCTTCTTGTGCCGGCTCAGGGGTGAAGTCGGGTTCACTGTCGCTGTCTACTTCAAAGTTCTGGGGTGAAGTAGAGCGATTCTTGAAACGTTTTTTTAGAAAGACGTGTTTCTTGGAAGAATTCTCCTTCATATGTGTCTGGGTTAATGTGAGGTTCATAATCCTCTTCATTGGGGGGAGGTGGTCTAACACGTGGTGGCACTTCATAAACGACATCCCAACCATTGAGATTTGGATCACTTTGACAGGCCCACGGTAGATAGAAAACTTGGGTTGCCTGTTGAGCCATAATATAGACATCGGGAACATCCAAATGGGTGATTTGTTTGATTTCCACTAGCCCTAAGTGTTCATGAGTCCTTCTAGTCTCCTTCAGCTGGAACCAATAACATTTTAAGACTACGACGTTTGGTGGGTTTGCACCATAGAATTGAAGTTCATAAATTGCTTCAACTCTTCCATAATACTTGATATCTCCTTCGCTGATAGCAGAGACACAACAATTTGTAGACTTTCGGTCGGCCGTAGATAGCTCTTTGCCATAGGTACGAAAGCGATACCCGTTGATGTCGTATTTGTCAAATGAACGGACCTTAAAGTCAAAACCATTAGCGACTTGTCTCAATTCGGCGTCCATTAACTCTAAATTAGCCTACAAGTTTAATACGAAAGGGATTGTTGCATTATCCATAAATTAGACGAAGAAATGAAATGGTCTAATGGAAATTACCATTTGTTTGAACCAAGAGATGAAACCGGGATAGCCGCCTCCACGCTTTTCCAGAAGCTCATACTCTTCGACGGAATCCTTTTGGATCACCTCTCCATACAAGAATTTGGCGACGTATCGACTGTATCAAATTTATCCGGGAATAAAAGCAGTTCAAAGGAATTAGAAGTTGCGAAACAATGTACCGAGAACTTACTCGATGTACGGCCGCACTTCTGTTAGGTTGGTGAAGATATACAATGAAATGATCTGCCATTCTTCGAAATCCAATGTTAAGGAATTAGCACTGGCTGGTTCGAGATCCCCTTTGAAAAGGCTGAGGTTAGATCCACCCTTTTTAGGGTCGTCAGCATTGTACCGAGACTTCGGATTATGCAATTGACGATTTTTGGCTTCGTAGTGTGCTGTCATGAAGTTTGCCGCCTCCTCGGTAATGAATGCATCAGCCATCGATGCTTCAATTCTACGTTTATTTTTACATTTTGCTCGTAGCGTCTTCTGCATCCTCTCAGTGGCGTAGCACCAACGATTTTGCACGGGCCCCCCCAATCTTGCCTCGGTTGGGAGATGCAAAATCAAGTGCTGCATTGGATTAAAGAAGCCCAGCGGAAAGATCTTCCCTAACTTGCAGATCAACTCCGGCGCCAACTCTTCCATTTCTTCTAGCAGGCCAGGCGATAGTTCTTTCACACAAAGAACACGGAAGAAATAGCTCAGCTCTGCCAGTACTAGCCATTCATCCTCAGGGATGAAGCCACGCAACATCACCGGCATTACCCGCTCAATCCATATGTGCCAATCATGACTCTTGAGACCAAATATCTTCAATTTATCAAGACTCGCTCCCCTCTTTAGATTCGCTGCATACCCATCAGGGAACATCAACTTCTGTTGCACCTACAAGATAATTTCCCTCATATATGGCCTTCCAAGATTGAACCATGCCTTTGGCTTCGTCCAGTTCTACTTTCCTTTCGGTTCTTTCATGTTTTGTAACGGCCTATCACATAGCGCCTCCAGATCGACTCTAGCCTTAGTAATATCCTTTGACTTTCCATCTATGCCGAACAATGTACCAAAAAGTGCCTCGGCAATATTCTTCTTAGTGTGCATCACGTCGATGTTGTGTGGGCAAAGGAGGTCTTTGAAGTAAGGCAGATCCCACAAGCATGTCTTGTGAGTCCAGGCGTGTTTCGAATTATACCCCTTGAAATACCCTGGACGCTCTGGATCTGGCTCGAGAGCATTTAACTGATCCAGGGTCTCTTTGCCTATCAACGCATGTCGTGCAGAGTTTTTGACAGCTCTACCTCTAATGAAGTTCTTCTTGTCTTTCCTGAACTTATGGCGAGGATCCAGGAACTGTCTATGCATGTCGAAGCAAGAAAACTTGCGACCGGCCTGAAGCCAACGGAACTCAAGAGCTCCCTTGCATGTGGGGCACAGGAACCTTCCATGCACACACCAACCAACGAATAGCGCATACGCCGGCAAGTCATGCGTCGAGTACATGTACCACACAAGCATTATGAAGTTTCGTTTGCTAAAGGCGTCGTATGTCTTGAACCCATTATCCCAGGCTTCTTGCAATTCATCCTTCAGAAGCTACATGTACACATTCATATTCTTCCCCCGATAGTTGGGCCCTGGAATTATCAACGTCAAGAAAATGTTCTTTCTTTGCATAATCTGCCCGGGGATTGTGTGGAAAGACAAATACGGGCCAACAACTATATTGGGCTGCTGTCAGACCAAACACACTCAACCCATCCGTGCTGATGCCGACTCGAGGATGCGTCGGATCTGCTGCTTTGTCATCATGTAATGCATTGAAGCTCTTCGATGCTTCACTGTCCGATGTGTGCACCATCATCAGCTTCCCATCTGCATCTAGTTGGGTTCTTTTGCCCTTGTGCCATGTCATATGTCTCGCCGTCTCTTTGACCATGAAAATGCGTTGAAGTCTTGGTACGATTGGTATATACCGAAGAACATTTACGGGGATTTTAGTCTGCGTCCTCTCACCCATACCATTGTCTACCACAACATACCTAGATGACTTGCAAATGGAACAATAGTTGAAGTCCGCATGTATCTCGCACTAACGACTGTTGCTGTGGGAAGCCAGACGCCGGCGTCACTTGTGGGACATGGATGTAGTGTTCGACACCGACGGCCACATGTATCTCGCACCGACGATACTTGCTATTTAGGGTTCCATCGACAACGAGGAACCCCCTAACCCGCTCGACCCGGTTTCATCGGTGATGCACCCCTAATCTTGTTCTTGTTCTTCTTCTTCTTTTTCATATTTCTTCTTTCTTCTTAACCTAAACTAAACCTAATAAACTTAACCTAAATTAAACTAAATCTAAACCTAAAAAACAGAAACAAAACCTAAACTAAACCAAGCCTAAATTAAACTAAAACTAATTAAACTAAATCTAAAAAAGAATAAGAAGAAAAAGGGATGTCTCACCTTGCAGCCAGAGGGTGCCGGATGGAGGAGGGCAGGCAGGTTGGGAGGTGGGCGCGGCGGCGAGGCGGCCGGGCCGGGGCAAGGGCGAGGGGCAGGGTGGGCGGGCGGGCTGCATGAGATGGGTAGCAGAGCGGCGGGGGCGGCTCGGGTGTGATGAGGGAGGTAGAGAGAGGGGGAGAGAGAGGGGGACGTGGGGCTGGCGGCTATTTAGTTTAGGTCATAGCTCTTTGTCGTCTGCTAGCGGACGACAAAGAGCCTAGCGAACGGACGTTAGTTGGCCACTTTCTTTGCCGTCAGCTAGCCGACGGCAAAGATTCTTTGTCGTGTGCTAGCTGATGGCAAAGAAAGTGTCTGTTAGGAGGCCCTCGCTGGTACGCCACCCTCCCTCTTTGCCGTCCACTAGCAGACGGCAAAGCTTCTATGCCGTCCGCTAGCGGACGGCAAAGAACTGGCTGACGGTAAACACCGTCTTTGCCGTCCGCTCTTTCTTTGCCGTCAGCTTTCTGTATGCTGATGGCAAAGACCTCCTTTGCCGTCAGCGAAGTTGTTTCAGTTATGGACTTGTTTTGCTGCCGCGTTTATTTGCATTGGTGGCCAATTTAGACAGCCTGTGTATGTAATATGATGTTTTGTTCCCTATGTTTGCACTGATGGCGAACTTTGATGCCCAGTGGATGTAATATTTGTAATAACCGTAATAGCCTAGCGTTAGTTGCTTGCTTATTTATTTCCTTATTGTCTTGTTTATTTGTTTTCTTGTAGTCACCGTAGTTCTTTTTCCGCATTTTTCTAGTGGCCACAATAACCTATTTTTATAACTAGGCCACAATAACCATGACAACACACGGACTGTTGTGACCATGGTCCTGCTACCTGCTGTAGTGACCATGGCCCTCCACGGGCTGTACGATCCATGGGCCTTCTATGGGCCATAGGATCCATGGGCCTTCTACGGGCTGTAGGATCCATGGACCTTCTATGGGCCGTCTCATTTATGGGCCTTCTATGGGCCGTATAATCATTTCGCCAAACATGGGCCGTACTATTCGTGGAGCAATAACGGACCGCAAAATGGGCTGTAAACGGGCTAGAGTGGAATCGTTTGTTTTATGGCCCGACCATAACGGGCCATTAATAGGCCATAATTGATGAAGCTATGAAAACCGTCCAACGGCTTACTGGGCCACAAACAGGTCGACTGTAACCACGGGCTGAATTTAGACCACAAGCGGAACAGGCCAGTAACGGACCGTGAGTAATCGAATTCTAGAAATTAGCCCAAGAATAAATGGGCCCTTAGAAGGCCGAAAGTTAACACAGGCTGGAAACGGCTGACGGACTAGTGGGCCGTTAATGGGTATAAAGCGATACACTGTTCATTACAACCAAGTTTCACCACGAGCCGTTATTGGGCCAAGAGTTACAAAGGGCCTCATATGGGCTGAAAGACGTCATGGGCCATACATGGGTCGGAAGTTACAATGGGCTGGAACCATACTGGACGGCCCAGATGACGCTACTGGGCCTAATTCAGATAAGCCGTAACGGGTCGTGACTTAGCGGGCTGTAAATGGGTTATATGCGAACAGGACGTTAACAGGCTTTCCGTAGGCCGGCCCGCTACCTTTTGACCAAGTCAAACGGGCCGGCCTTTTCACCGGAATAGGCCTCTGTTGGGCCATGCCACATGTCGACGTATCATAGGCGCCTTCGGTCCAATGAGTGGATGACATCTGTCCCAACGGTGAGCGACACGTGGTTCCTCTGGCCATTGATAATTTTACACGTGGAAAATCCCCATTGGTCCGGGCTGTTAACGGATTATCGGATCAAAGCCGGAACCTGATAGCTTAACGGAGACCCGTTATGGTGGATGCCATGTGTCGGTTACCCTTGACGAAAGCAATTCTATGACGCACGATTTATCGTCATGGAATTGGACACTTCCGTGATGATAATTTTGGTAATGTCATGGAACACTTCTACGACAACACATGTATGACTATCTTGATTCTGTCATAAACTCGTCATGGATATACATGCATGATAGAAAACGTGACCTACTGTGACAAACATGTATCATCACGGAAGTGTATTCTTTTTGTAGTGAAGTGAGAGTGTATAATATCATCGGAAACTACATTCAATACCGAATAAAACAATACTCCATGTATTTATTTACAGAGGGAGTAGTATATTTTTTGTGACATGCATTACTAGATATTGCTAATCAAATACTAAATTCAGATGGAGGTGGTAGTACTACTAAGCCCAGACAGTGGTGCTAGTACTAGTAGTACTACCAAATGTAGTAGTACTGTACTACCCCTTGGTCAAATTATTACGTATTGCTCCTCACAGTGAAGTGACAAGACCCTGCACCGGAGTTGGCACCTGAGTGTAGGTGGCGTGTTCAGCATACCAAAGTCAACCTCATCGTGTGCAGTCACTATCATCATGGCTGTAGAGCTAGCCTGCTTACAACTAGTCGTGTTCGACATAATTTCCCGTGCGTTGCCACGAGTAATAATAAATATTGTACTCGAGTAATGGGTATATCGTTGCCGCACCTATGCACGCGAACATTTATCCTAACATAGTACCTCGTGCTGGATAGTCGTAATATTACAAGTTTCAAACTGATATTACAAATGCTACGAGTAATGCTGCACCTACGAAGAGGGAATTACTAGGAAGTTTACGTAAGAACTTTTGTTACTTTAGGTGGATGTAGAATTATCGTACAAACTAAAACCCACCGCCCTGACAAGTCACTAATGGGCAAATAAATCTTTTAGTCTCTTGTGACTTGATGTTTCAAAAAAATTCAGCTTCTGTGGAGCCTTTGTCATTTAGGCTTAGATGCTTGCGGTGATCAGCACACCATTCTTGCGCCAGAGAACGCCAAACCTCATTACCTTGAGCACAGCTGCCTCCAGCACAAAGAACCTGGCCAATTTAATCTCAGATGTGCTGCCTCGGTAGTCAATCAAATCAATTTCTGTAAGATGGAGATCAAGGCATTCGATGAGATTGTTATAGTGCAGCACATTTTTCACTTTCTAGTCTTTTTTATCAGCAAAGAAGAGAAGATATTAGAGCAGCTGGCTGTATAAGATTGCCGTGTCATCTAGAGGTACCAATATCATTCGCTCATACAATAGGGTTGGCTCTGAGGCTAGTGATAATTTTCTAGTCTCTCTCTTTCTCTTTCCTCTCATTTACCTAGGAGCACGTGAAGAGCTTGGGCATTTGTTGCCTTCCACTATGTGGCCGCTGCCATATTTCTCAAAAGTATGCCACATAATACGCATTGATATCAAATCAAAAGATTTTGGCACCGCTCTAGCAATGTGAGAGAGTTGGCACCGTTGTGCACATAGACCCACATGTATAGACAAATCAATCAAACGAACAACACCAGCCTCTCCCTCTCCCAAACAAGTGTTTTTTTATTGCCTCGGTCCTCTCTCTCTCTCTCTCTCCCAAGCAAGTGTTTTTTCATTGCGTGAGTTAATTTGGCACCGGGGCAAAGTAGGTGATCCAGATTGGGGCACCAGGTGAGCAATGGAGGGCATCGATGCCAAATGCATCAGAAGTGAATTTGACACATGTTTTGGCATACATAGTGAAGGGTCGTTATAGCCCACTTTTGTACTACCTCATATTTAGTATAAATTTTTTACCACAGATTTACCTAAGAAAATGCCAATGCATATCACCAAAAATTATACCATTTGAAATTATGTTCAAATACGAATCCAACGATATATTTTTTAGTGACATGCATTAACATTTTGTCAATTAAATCTATGGTCAAATTTTGATACTACAAAATACGAAGAGTAAACCAGGACGGAGGTAGTACTTGCTCTTAGGCTAACCATAGAGTTACTAGTCTAAGTTACTTGCCACTATGACTAGCCTAGGCTACTAGTACAACAAAAAAAACGATGCAGGTGAGCACGTGAGAAAAATACTAAAAAAAATCGGTGCAGCGTGTAGATGTAGTTTTGAACACTGCACTTGTCATCATAATTTGGGAAAATTACAAAAAAAGATTGAGCTATGTTGTTATTACTGTTTACTAATAGGAAAGAAGTTTCACCTCGATGAGTAGCTTCTCCATGCACGGAAAGCATCTAAGGAATCCAACAACTTGATCCAGATTGGGGCCGATAAATTTTATTGCCAAGTCTTCACTGTGCACACAGACTGGGTCAAGCTTGTGGGAATCATTTCCTGGATGACAGTCATAAATACATCAAAAAGAAATTTAGAAGTGTGAATTTCAAGAAGACAGAGAAGAAGATGAGTGGTCTACTTGAACAATTATTGATCCAATAACGAGTTCAGAGAATTTGGCAGACGAGGACACTAACGCTGTGAATTTCGGCGCGGCAATGACCCTGATTTTTGTTGGACCTTCTAGATCAGATACAAGCAATCTCTCAAGGCAAGGCGCATTCTCAATGACCATAACGTGGAACAGCTCAAGTGGTCTCTTCCCCATTAATGTCTTGTTGTGGGGCCAGCAAGACACATAAATCCATCAGAGATTCATCGAGGCGATGTGGAGGCTAATGAACCCGTGGATCTGCCACAGACGAAGGTACTCGAGCACAGTATAGCCGCGGAGCAGGTGCTCCATAGTCTTCTTAGAGATGCCAATGTCGAAGAGGTCGAGATGCTTGAGTTGAGGGAGAAGAAGGGCGGGCATGACATTAATTTGGGGAAAATAGCAGGAGCTGAAGCTGGTGCGGCGCAGCGTTGGCGTGAGGCAGAGCGCAGACGGCGGCTGAGAGTGACATCGTCCAGCTTCAAAGCTGAGCTCCTCTAGCTAATCTAGGGCGGGGGATAAGAACCACTCGTCGAACTTGGCTTGGACCTTGCAGTTGGTATTGAACATGCAGATGTCAAGGCGTCTCGCTGGCTCAGGGTGCGATGCAAGTATCTTGGAGACTGCGGCCATGCATTTGCAATCGCTGTCGCAGATGTAGTTGTCGACGGTGAGGTTGAGGGGGACGCGGCGCCAGAGGGGGCACCACCGCTGGCAGAGCAGGGTGGTCTGCACGGTAGATTTGGTGGGGAGGAGGGCGATGATAACGAGCAGCATGTCTTCAGGGAAGCTGATGATGAAGTCCAGGCTCGCCGGATGCGGTTTTGGCTCGAGATGCCTCCGCTTGTTGGCTGCCTCGCCGTCCATCTCAGCCGGCGGCGATGCTGGCGTACACGTTTGCTGGTGTGTATTGTGTGATGGGTCTGCGCGAGTGTGTCCTTGTGTGCATCCCACCGCGCAGTGGTGTGGTGTGCGTGAGTGCGTCTATCACACGGAAGAAGTGTGCCCTCAATTTACTAGCGTGCGGGGTGCTACCGCGACTGGGTTCAACTTTGTTTACTCTACCGCGTGTCAAATGGGCCTCTAGTTTATTTGTTTTCACCCACTGCCACATGGGCCAGCACACCAAGATAGAGAACACGAGCTGACAAGATAGCATGTGGACTGGTTGACCGGTCAACTAAACAGTATATGAAGTTATATGCTGACACAATGACCATATAAACCCTCGGTAAAGAGAGATCGAGTGAGAGTACAGAGAGCCATGCCAAAAAAAGAGAGATAGTACAGAGAGAGAACGAGCTACTCCCTCTGTTCGATAATGTAGTGCCTATATTTTTTCTTTAAGTAAAACTTTTGAAACTTTGACGAAGTTTATAAAGAAATTACTTCTATGTTGTGGACTTGTTCTCATTTGTTTTGAGGAACAAGGCTTGGATTTAATCATTCGGCCAACTGTTAGGATCTGATTCCGATGGGACCCCGTACTTTGGTATTCATTCTTCTTACATAAGATCCTGGTGCAACCTCTCTTCTCGGGTGCATCTCTGAGGGGCTTAATTTGCATTCCCTGTTAATGAGTACATCCGGTGTCAATCATTTCCTCTCCTCTGATAATACATGCTGCTCACTCCATCATTTTATAGAGTAATAATTCAGTATTTTGAGGATGCTAATTAAACCTCTATGTTCAGATGTAGTTGTACAATAATAGTGCACGGTCAAATTGTATTGCCCTTTGCTTCTAGGTACATAACTACATATCACATTAACCTCTCCCTGGAAGCAGGTATATCTTTTTGACCGTGAGGTGTAACTTGTCCTTTCTCTTATAGAATTTTATAAAAATTGTATCCATCCTATAGGTTAATCTATGGGTGTTAATGTTTTAATAAATAACTTTACAAATAGAATCAAGGTTTAGTTAAAATGTATTAAATGATTTTACTCGGTGATGTCTTATTTACTACTCCCTCCGTTCCTAAATGTAAGTCTTTGGAGAGAATTCACTATGGACCACATGCGGAGTAAAATGAGTGAATCTACACTCTAAAATGCATCAATATACATCCGTATGTGGTCCATAGTGGAATCCCTACAAAGACTTATATTTAGGAAAGGCGGGAATATATTGCATTTTTTGAGAGGTTTACTATATTGCTGTGAAACACTTAAGTTTGCTTTTCTCTTTTCCTTCCATCAAAATAGTTCATCATATGCATATTTCTCAAAATAATGCCCCCCCGCCCCCCGGTCCTTTAAAGTAGACCTGCCGAACGTGGTTGTCACCTTCTTTGTGGACCTCTAGGATAGTATTCCATTCTTCAATGAAATATTACCCATTGAAGGTCTTGTCTTTCAAGCAGGTTGCAACCTTTGCATTCATATATGTTGACTTATAGTTCTTACTAGATCATTGATGGCGCGTGTTGCTGCACCCGTCTATTTTTTCAATAAAATGATAGTGATAGAAGAGGGGTTTCACAACTAAGGAGTGCAATAGTTCCGCAGTAGGTTGTGAAGAAGGAAAAGCATGTACAGTGGAGGAACAAAGAAAGAAAGAATTCTAGGGACAAAGTCAACAATTTATACTAAAGCCTCCACTACTCACAAAGCTTAGCAATTAATTTAATCAAGCAACTATATGTGTCTTATTAATGAATAAATAATAAATTACTTTAAAACACTTTTGAAGTCAAGATTCCAACATATACTCCATTACTCATATCTGTATGAACTTCTAACAAAATAGGAGAAACTAAACTCACAACTCTAACTATCTGGTCGATTGGTAATGCAGAGCAACCATCTGATCTACCCCCAAAGAAAAAGCAACCATCTGATCTGCACCTGTGAGCAGATTTTATTGACTGTTACCGTCACCCTAAAGTTGATCAGATTTTATTGACTGTTACCGTCAGCCTAAAGTTAATCAGTTGACACTACTGTAAGGAAATTCTCACTTCATACATCATGGACATGACAATGGAATGCCACATAGGTGGCATAACTTACGTCCTGACCTCTTTAACAAATTGAGAACTCATGGGGCATGGAACCGACACTTGTTGGGAATGGAAAGAACTTCAAATATGCAATATATGCATACATTTTCAGTTTTCCGCAATATATGAGAGTGTTAACCAGAACGTATGTGATGATTGGAGGAAACTTCATAGGAAGTGCCATATGAAAAAAACGATCCGTTGGCCCTCTAAAAATTACATCCATTAATTACGGAGTGCATTCAAATAAGAAAAAAAAAGTTGCAAACTCAGCTGTACAACTAATTCAGATGGTTTTTTTTATGTAAAAAATGGGTTAAATTTCAACGAAGAAAAATCTCCAAGTATCTTTAACATGGCTGGCAAAGAAGTGGCTCCACAACCTTATCTCTAGATATCTAGTTCATCTTTCCCGGACAAAACAGACCAAGCAAAAGCCATATGATATTCGACATCAGTTTTAACAACATGAAAAATGAAAAATGAAAAATGAAACTCCATAGAGTAGAACCTAACTGAGCTGACAAGTTATATCTTATTTAGTTCATCAATTGCTATTTCCAATCCCACAAGATTTTCAGTTCCATTACATAGATATTCCATATATGTGGATATTTATTTTCATGGCTCTTCGTAAATCTACCGTGGTCTTAAGATTCTCCGTAAGAGTTGTCCAAGGCAATACATCAAATTTTGTCGAATAACAATCCAAAGAAATTAGTAATATCTATTTCAATAGAAACATTATCTGAGGGTACATAATCAGTGCTCTCATATCTTCTTGGCGAGCTATAAATATCTTCACGGATGTACATAGAATGAAAAAAGAGATGTTATATACTTGGCGAGCTATAACTATTGCTCAGTAGAACAAAGGAACTTGTTATACTTCCATTCTTATACAGTAATAAAAAATTCAAACAATCACTTGCAGCAAATATCGACAAGCCAATCAAAAGATGGATCTGGTAGCAGAGAACTAAAAAATCACTGGTCAGCTAGGCCTAGGTGTATTCGAGAAAAATAATAGTTGAAGATACATAATGCAAGTCTGCAACCTGTAATGACACACTCGAGTTGATGGAATATAAGAATACACATTATGAAGGTGAAGTGCATATCTTCAATCTGAACAAAAATGATTTCCCTTGAAGATAAATGGAGGAAAGTAAATGGCAAATAGACATACGATTTATCTGTCAACAGTTCCCCTTTCATATAAATGAATGACTCTAGAAGAAATTAAAATCCTTCATTGCGCTTTTTGACCTGCAGTAACCAAAAACAGCTGATCAGATGGTGCCCATTTTGATACTCGTGTTTGCCTAAAGTGGTACTATAATCGCTTCCATGAGTAATCAGTAACATCCAGGTTGCAATATCATAGCCCAGAAAGACTAATTTTCAACTATGTCATGGAGTTCTATTGGACCGAGTGGAGGGCGTGCATGTGAATGAGCTAGGTCGGGACGGCGTCGCTAGAGCACATCCTGCTGGCGACGGCACTCGACTGAGACGGAAGAGGGAAGAAGGAACACGTACTGCTGGCCGCGGCAAAGGGAGATTAAGGCGGAGGTCTTGCTGGTTGCAGAGGAGCTCGATCGGGCCGGCGTCGCTGGAACATGTCAAGATCGCGACGGCGCTCAAACCAGGAAACAGAGGAAGATGGAGAAGGTCCTCGTCGCGACAGCGCTCGTGAGGGGCATCAGGGGGAGAAGAAGGCAGCGCTGCCGGGGCGTCTGGGAAAGGGCGGCGTGGCCGCGTGCTTCGTCCCGTCGGTCGCCGGCGCGAACCCAGGGCGCACTGGCGGCTAGGGTTTAGGGTCGAGCGAGCCGGGTGGGGGGAGTGGGGCTGTTAGAGGAGAAGGGCCTGCTCCATTCATCGGGGGAGAAGGCCTGCTCGCTCGATAACATCGTACACGGCCCCGAATGAATCATGGGCCTCCAAAAATGTTACCGACCCTTCATGAATCAGGCCAATCGCGGTCCACAGCGTGCGCTGGAGTGATCTCCGTCTCCGCGTTAATCCGACGACCTAGAACAATTGGATTGCGAGAATGGATGGCTGAGAATCTGATAGTCTGAGATGCCTCGAAAAGTGCTCGGTTATAATGTTTCTAAATATGGTGTTAGCAAATACGCCCTCCGGTTCTTTTTACTCTGCACATTGGATTTGCCGAAAGTCAAACTGTGCTAAGTTTGACCAAATTTATATTAGAAATTATTAGCATATATAATATCTAATAAATATAATACGAAAATATATTCCGAGATGAATTCAATGATATTGGTGTTGTTATGTGAATGTCAATAATTTTTTATATAAACTTGGTCAAAGTTGAATGATATTGACTTCAGACAAAGTTAATATGCAGAATAAAAAGGACCGGAGGGAGTAATTGATGTGTTGACATGTTTTCTAAGACACTAATGATGCAGATTATTAACCTTTTTAACTAATGTGGAACATATATATCTTTGTATCCATAGACCTAACTTTATTTTTAAAAGTCCATGCATTACAAAAGTTCCTATCATTAGAGGAAAAATAGCCGGGTGCAGCAAAGCGCGCTTGTTTGGTTGCAGTTTACAACAGTAGTTGAATTGCATGTCCATCTCCAGCCAGCCTAGTTGGTGAATTGCAACCTGTTTGGTTGCTTGCATTGCATGGAGGGGCACTTACCCCTGCTGTTTGGTTGCCGTTTTTGTGCTTAGGATGTGAGCAGATGCAAACTATAGCTGTTTGGTTGTAAACAGCGTTTGTGTTCTGCTCACCCCATTCAAATGTGGTGGCCTTACCACCACATGATCAGCACAACAGCAAAACAAAGCGAGCAAGCAAATGAAATCAAACAAAGCAAGCAAGCGAATGACAGCAAACTACTTAACTACATAGCATAAGTCTAGATTAACAGCAGGAGCATCTTCCTTCCCTGCTCCACACCAGGGTGCTGCTCCTGGCCAAAATACGAACAAGTTCCCAGCACAAGTCTCGCCACACACCATAAAAGTTCTCCACTAACATCTTACTTAACTTAACTACATAGCCTGCTCGATGTTACCAACGCAATTGTGCCTGCTGCAATGAAACCTGCACATGACCAAGGAGTTGTGGTTGTAGATCTGAACCTTCAGTCCGAGTCCTGAGATGCGCACAACGACGAGGTCGCCGGGGACGATCTGGTGGCGGCGGCAGAAGTAGTTCCAGCCCCGGCGAAGCACCATGTGTTTGACACGAGAAAAATATCTAGGACTCCGCGAGAAGGGGAGGGGAGCATATTTCTCTCTTGCGTTGGGAAAGGAAAAGTAAATATGCGGGCGTGCCAGCGTACCGTAGTACACAAAGAAAAAGGGTATGGGAAACGAGTATTTCATTAATCTCATTGGAGAAACAAAATTACAAGATCCCGTAAAGAAAACAAATGCGCTCCGTGGCCTACTAGCGCCGCCAGCCTGACTGTGGCAATTGCAGTCTCCTAGTTCACGGGGCCTCGGAAGGCTCCCGGTTAATTACTCCCGCGGGTTGCTCCGCGGGGTACCTCCGATTAAGCCATGTGGTCGTCTTCGTCGTCTTCGCTTCGCGTTCTTCATGCATGATGATGGTGATGTGTGTGTGGGCGGCGGCAGAGCCCGTGTCCTCGTCGGTACACGCGCTGCATGTAGCATGGCCTTAGCGGTGGCCGCGCCCACCCTGGCCGTCGTGCCTCGTCGGTCTTGGAGGCATTGGAGTAGTTGGTGTTGGGTAGCATGGGTCACACTTAGCTCATACTTCTCGACGACCGGTTGCTTCATCGGGGTGTTCAAGGGGCTACGCCTTGCGGGAGTAATGGTTTGGAGAGACCGGCGTCAGTGTAAAACCGACGCGCGCTCACATCGGTGTGGTCGGGGTGGTTGGCACCTTGCATCGGTTAGACGCCGAGTATTCGACGGTCCACCAAGACGAAGGGGCCCGCCTCACAGGGCCGTGGAAAGGTGGCATCGTTGAGTCCGCGCCGCCATGGACTAATGCTACGCCGAATGGTGACCTGTACGCCGGCGATGCCATGGACCTGTACGCCGGGACCTGTACGCCAAGGACATGTCCGCCGTGGTTGGTGTGTCGTCTCAGCTAGCCGCCGTATTCGGTGGTCCGCAAAGACAAGGGTTCTGCATCACGGGGCTGAAGAAAGGTGACGTCGTGGAAGGGCGTGGTTGGTGCCTCGTCTCAGCTAGACACCGTATTTGGTGGCCTGCCAAGACAGGGATCACGCCGTTGTACGCCAGCGTCCTATACGCCGAGACCTGTACGAAATGATCAGTTCGTCGTGGTGTATGCCTCACTTAACTAGACGCCGAGTTTACGGCGGTCTGCCAAGACAAAAGGCACCATCTCATCATGCCGTGATAAGTGTCGATGAAGTCGCTTTGCCTACCCATCATCATGCCGCGTCTTCATGGGCTCCAGGTCGCAGACAACACCATGCGGCATCATCTTCTCCTACAGGTCACGAAAAGCACTGTGTGTCGTGGGCTCCGTGTGGCATCGTCTTCAAGTACCGGGTCTCGGACAACACCTTGTGGCATCGTCCTTAGTAACCGGGTTGTGGACACAGCAACTTGTGGCACCGTCTTCATGTTCGTGGCGCACACTTAACGAGGTAGGCGTCGGTTTCATCCTTGCGAGCTCCACGTCACCATCTTCCATGGCGACCTACATGAAGTCGGCGGTGACGAATTGCGTGATGAAGGGTCGGTGGTGTCGTCTCGACGGACGGCCACCATGAAGGAGTCCAGCGGGCTGCATGCCGGAAACACCACCGGCATGTCGTTGTCCCCGGCGGCGGTGGATGCTTGGACACTTCCTTCTTCTAGCTTGAATACCTGCAAGATTCAATATAATGATGGCCTCCCGTAAAGGGAAATTGCCTTCTGGTCCACGATGAGCGTACGTGCAAGGGCGCCGCCGCACTCCACTGGTTTTGGAATAATGGACTCCTCTTTGGTGTGTCTCCTCCTGGGCTTTCTGTTCTTCTCGACGCCGGCATCGGCATGCAGTGATGCAGAGTACCGGCGCCTGCACATGGCCGTTGCAATTCTTTCATATAGCTTTTGTACACATGCATGGCCGCACGCACATGTATAGGTGCTTCACCATCTTCATCCGTATACCTCCCGGCGCTCGCGCTGCCGCCGCAAGCTCATCCACATATGTAGTGAGGGCGCCGGTGTCACAGCGATGCCGAACGTGCCATCGCCGTGGGCGCTCCTTCCGGGTCTCCTCGACACTGCTGCGTTCTCGAGGCGCGTCTCCTCCGTGTGAGCTGCGTGCCTGCGTACGTCAGGTTCTGTGGCTGGATGTGTTTTTGCGATCTGGTCTTCAAGCCATGCGTGAGAATCCTCCTTCTGGCCTTCTTCTCGGCGAGTCCCTGTCCTGGTCTTGGTCTCCTCAGGCGCAGGCGCCACCTGCTACCATTAGGCGCGGCCTGCTTCTTGGCAACCTTCGCGCTACGGCCGTCTTCAAGTCCTCCCGAGGGTGCCTCCCCGGTTCCTCTTGATGCGATCTGGTATATTAAAGATAAAAAGAAATAGGAATAAGTCATTGAAGAAAAGAGCACTGTATGTGCCCTTGCATGCACGATGTCATGCAGCTCGAGATGTCTCCAAACTCTCTGAAGGGCTAGCTTGACTTGACACGCAACGGCCTGGTGTGTGTTGCCATCGCCGATGTCGTGCTCGGAGCGGGTGTCATTGCCGCCGTCGCGTCCTCTCGCCCGTCTTCTCGCATGTGTACTTGCACCGTCGCGAGCAAGCCGCCGGCCGTACGTGCCACCGTCATGGGCACGTCTCTCTCGGCAGCTGGCTGCCATCTCCGTCTCGATCTTGCCGATGCTGCCGCCAGGGGCGCATCTCCTCTCCCCTCCTCCGTCCGTGCATGAGTCCCTCTCTTGCCCTGCATGAACCCTGTTAAAACAACAACAAAGAAAAGGTAGAGGGTGATGAGGGCGTCGTTGCCACCCCCGACGCGCCGGCCAAGATTGGGCAGCTTCCGGGTCGTCCTCCCGGGCGCTGCAGCTTCTCATCGTCTAATTGGCCTCGGCGCTGCCGCAACAACATCTTTTATGTACGTCTCCTCCGGCAAGATGCCAACTCCATCGACGCTGTCGCACGGGCGCGTCTCCTCCTTGGTGTCTCTCGATGCCTCCGTGTATCTCCTCTCCTCGTGTGTTCCCTCCTGCGAATGGCCTTGTGCCTCTTTATATAGGCAGCGGGGTGGGAGCTGGCGATGCTCAGCCAAAGCCACGGCCGTTCGGCTGTTGTAGATTTTCTCGGACGGGATATGGACTGCAACCAATCCATCTATCTTCGCTGCTTATCATTTCATTATTTTTCTTGGCGCACACTTCTACCAAAAACAAAACAAGACCGAACCAAATAACACACGTACATGGCTGGCTATAGGTGGGCCGATTCGACTGCCGAAAATGTGACTCTCTGGCCGTCTCCAAAGCTCACCCATTTGTAATTTATTTTATATAGATTATACGGGTATTCGGGTATGTATGCATGCTTGTCGGCCGGTACATGAGTATTCAGATACGCATACGATCCGACCGAGACGTCTTATGGGACGTGAACTGCACCAAGTCTTACATCTACCTGATTAACTCGTGAGTAGCCTAGCTCATACCAGGCATGTAATTGGCAAAACAAATACACTTGCATGCATGCATGGTACGTCAAGCGAACCTAGTCAAATATGTGCATGCATGTACGTGTACATCCAAATATCAACATGGACGTGTAACTTGCACTAAAAAGCACAAAAACACCTCAAACAAATGCCCCCTCACCAAATAAAGTTCGAGCGCGGAGCGAATCGGACTTAGTTTGGTGAAAGTTTTTCTTTCTTTCTTTCTTTCGGTGCATCATACGCGTGCAGCCTGATCACTTTATAACAACCACTACAAGAAATATGTCAACTTGTGACCACCACTATTGGTCACTGAAAGGTCATGGTTTTTCATTTGCGACCTTTTTGTGACCAAAAACAGAAGGTCAAAAGCTGGCGGTCGTAAACTGACTATAGTGACCTTCTCTGTGAGAAGGTCGTAGACGTTTACGACCAAAACAGAAGGTCGTTGAACCCATGAACTTTTGTTTTGGTCACTGGCTGTCTGCCTAGGCCACGTCGGATCCGACGTGGCAATCTGATGTGGCAAAATTACGACCAATTCAAAAGGTCAAAAATTAGAATCGGCCCGGTCCAATTGGGTGTTTATATGGGCCGAGCCCATTAATTCAGCCAATTTAGTGTATTTTTTCTGTCAATTTTTGTTAGCTTCATGGGCCAAGCCCAACAGACTTTCATTTTTTGGGCCACAATCTTTTACAGTTCACGTTTTTTGGGCCTCGGCCTTTTCTAGCCCACTTGTTAGTTTTCTTTTGTTTCTTTTCCATTTCAAAGTAGGTCCCAATAGTCAAATGGGAACCAATTACCAGAATTGTTGTTTGGGAACCACACGTCAGTTCTATATTTGTGCAATTAGATAATTTGATTCAAAGAGCCAATAAGGCATAATATTTCATACAACAGCCAAGCAAAGTACATTACAATCATACATAGTACAGGTCTGGTATTCAGCTATAAAATACAACTAAACATACACAACACATAACTAGCTCCAGTGAGCTAAAATGCATTGCTGGGTGTGGTTTTTCTTTAGGATTCTTCTTCCTAGAGCTCCTGTGCACCCAACTTATGAAGAATGAATGCCAACATCTGCAAATAATAAATCATGGGAAGTTAGAAACATAATAACGTGACAAGGTCAAGATAGGCACAAGCAGCACATGAAAGGAAGGACATAAATGTTAATCTAATCTTGTTCTCTCTCATTGGATCCAATGAGAAAACGGGATAATTGTGGTTGAACATATGCAAATATCTGAATACTATGTCATGGCAAAAAAATGACTAGTCGTCCACTGCCAATCAATTTCGGCATGGGTAACCTCCCCTGCTCATTACACCCAACAACACAGGTCACATACCAAGCCCAATTACACACAGAAGTTACAGTAAATCATCATATATAATTTCAGTGCAGAATAATAAACCACCCAGTTTCTAACATGTTAAGCTACCACAATATCATTATTACAGAACAAATGGAGTCTAGGAGGGCTGGCAAGCAGAGAATGAACAGAGTCAATACCAGCTGCATTTCCTAATATAACAGGTGAACCACATAGCAAGTGTTTTTAATGGCCAGTGCTGGCAGTACTGAATGTAAACATGCATGCTAATCCAAGACCAGCTGCAGCCAAGACATCAATCAATCTTCATTCAGTTGCAAACTACCTTCTAAACATTTGCAACAAGGCATTCAGGAGCAGAGACTTACTTGGAGGGAACATCGTGTTGAGGTTCTGGTAGTTCTGCAGGATGTGTACCACTTGCAGCCACATGTCAGGGTTGTTTTGCAGAACCCGTAGCATCAGATCAGCAGCGCTCCTCTGAAACAAAGCAGCCCATTTCAATCAGCAAAGTTAAAAGCAGGCACATAAACCACATCAGTAGTAGCATAACCCCTACACTGCTATAAACCAAACATGTGTGTAGATAAAGGGGTCACTACAGATCAGCTATCAACTCAATATTTATGTACACCATACAGAATATTGTTTCCAGTTAGTACAAGTTAATTTAATACTCAGCTCTTTATTTGTGTCCATTTAGTGCAAGTTCATTATCCATGCATATAAACTTTTGCTCCCAGCCAGCACCATGAGTCTTCTCAGCTACCTACCCAACTACAAGTCAGGAGGCCACTACTGTTAAACCAACTCAAGTGAGAGAGCCAGCAAACTAGGTGGGATCTTTCCTTATCACCAAAATTAAAAATTTGAGCACACCAAAAATTGATTGTGTGTCATAAGATGATCCTCAGAGTGCAGCACCATGTTACCATCTCTAAAGCCGATTAGCCAGCAGCAAAAATTGTGTAACATATGTATAACCATTGCAAACAACCTTAGCAGAATAAGCAGAACAAAATTTGATTTGTAACACTATTCTTTCATGTCAAAAGGACTGCATGAAGACTTGCTTTCACTTAGGGAAACCAAGCTAAGTAGCAGTCCAGAGAGACAGTACAAGTACATGCATTAGATAAACGCCACTGTAGAAATTGCAAGATGAGGATTGTTACACACGACACTGTAGAAGAAAGGAGGGACATTATCTCTTTATAAATGCAAAAGAGCCACATTGATCATGCTGTTTAAAGAAAACATAAACTCTGCATTTTTCATAATCTAGTACTCCATGCAGTGCTCTAGTACAAAGTTAGCCTTGACAAAATTTTAGTAGAACAAAATGTTCTATGCTGAACAAATAAGTCATAACTCTCATCCTAAGCTCTAACTGTAGAAACTATCAATCATTAGAAAAAATAGAAAGCCTACTCTTTCAGACTCGACTGCTTCATCCAGCACTAAGTTCAGCAGTAGGTCATATCCAAGGAGGTTTAGACGAGAAAAAAACACATTACACCTGGGATTTGCTGATTCACCGAGCATATTTACAAGCTGAAAGAAAAGAAAACCCCAGGGTCAAGACAGATAAATCTTTTCTCCCTGGCAATGAGTGGACGACCAAATGATGTCCTCCCCTGATCTGCATATTTAAAAAGCACGAGTTCAAACATTACACAAAGGAACACCCAGGCGCATGCTCATGAACGGCAGCAAGAGCACACATCATAAAAAGTACTCAAGGGAGGGCCTTTTAGATGCTATGACCTTTTATCCGTGGAAGAAGTGAGATCTCACTACAAAGCAAGATCTTCTTCTGGCCCTCAAAGAACCAGAGCCTTGCACGAGATATATCCTGCTGTGACATCGCCCTAATATACGAGCACATATAGACAGTTAATATACACAAGACAAAAAAACATATTCTCGATAAAAATGCACAACATTCTGGTACACCTTCGACAAATACTGTTATAAATTTTGCATCAGTACAGCTACACTAGCACATATTAGCAAACTATAGGCAAGTTATTGGTTTTCAAAAACTAGCACTAGTACAGCTACAAAAGCAGTATTTGCATCAGTACAGAAATAAAAGAGTTTTAAGACTGCATGCGATAAAAAGCCTGTGCATCAGGCTAAAACATGATGAATTACCATGATCCAGGTTTAACTTCTATTTCCCACCCCACCTGTTTCCTCACTGTAGTTGTTTCCTCACTGTAGTAACAGGTATCCTAGCACATATATCTAGACTAGATAAACTCACACAGAGGCATTTGTTTTGCTGACTAGAATGACAACAGCCAACAACTCACCAACTAAATCAGACAAAGGCCAGCTAACAAGTTGCTTTAGTAACGTTCGCAGCATTCTCTACGAATCTCTCGACACCAAACACTGCAACGGTGGCAGAGCCTAACGCAAAACAAATAGGGAGCCCTCTAGTTGATCTGACGATGTATCTATCATAGCACTGGGAAGGGACAGAAGAAAAACGATGTATCTATCATAACAACGGTGTGAATCGAATCAACCTTGGCGGCCGCTGGTGAGCTTGAACTGGACGCCCTTGTCGACGAACTTGGCTAGGTTGAGCGCCGTCTCCTTGGGCCCCGCCTGAGCAAAAAAACAGACAGGAAAGCATCAATGGCACACTCGCACCAGCATGAATTGAATCATCGAACCAGCTTGCAGCACCAGCTTACCATCTCACCAGCCAAATCCTCCTTCGCCGACCTGTAGCTCCATCATGAACTGGGAGGCCATGAGTGGCTCCTCCCCCTCCTTGAGTTGCGCGATCTTGGGGTCCAGCATGAGCCCGCACGGAAGCACGGTAGCTCCACTGTCCGGCCCCGGGCCCGGAACTCGTCACCGGCGAGCACGATGGAGTGCAGGCACTTGGCCCTATCCTCCTCATCCAGCGGGTCCGGCAGGGACGCGCTCCCACGGGTGTACAGGACGGCGAAGACACGGGCCCCGGCGGTGGCGGCCTCGGCAGCGACCTTGCGGAGCGAGCCGCCGGCATGGGAGGAGTTGAGGCGGCCGAGGTCGAGCCCGGAGATGATCCCCGCACGCCGCCTCGAGGCTTCCAGTCTTGGCACACGGAGGTCAAGACCGGCGCACCCCGCCCGCCCGCCGCTTGAGGGCTCGGGAGTCGCCGGAGGCAGAGCAGCGCCGGAGTTGGAGCCGACTGAAACCCTAGCCACCATGGGGTAGGGTTTCGGGCTCCCCCTGTCATGGCCGCTGGGTAGGGGTTCGACCTGAGCTGTTGCTAGGTTGGATCTTCCGCGCACCGGCGATGGGGGAGAGGACTGGCGGTCGCTGGTGGGGCTGGTGGAGCGGAGGTCGCGCCGGCCGATGGGATCGGGGGAGAGGTTGGGGTCGCGGGAGGGAGGGGTTGGGTTCGGTGGTCGCGGGACTGTTGAGGAAGAGAGAAAGAAAGGAGGCGGGGGTGGATGGAAAATGTCCACGAGGACTAGGGTTTCGGCTTAGGTGGGCTTGGGGTGAGGACTGTCATTGGATCCGCGAGCATCCGACGGTGGTCGATCTACGATCTGCGTGAAACGCCACAGACCAATCAAAATGCAGCACATGGGTACGATGTCATGACCATCTAAATTGGTCGTAGTTGACTAAAAAATTGGTCATGGTTGATTAAAAATTCATTTTCCATTTTTCGAGTGTCCAAAATGAGTCTTTTTGTAAAGGACCTACCAAATATTTGTTGCAAATTAGTATCAAATCATTTTTCTACAATACTAGACCATATTTAATGAACAAATAACCAACTGGTTAGGTGTCAAAACTTTTGATCCACCTCTCGTGAAAAAGATAAATTCCCGCTGATTCAGCTGGAAGTGGGTCAAATTTGAACTGCAGCTGCCTCATAGCTTGGTCTTTATTTTTTCCGAAAATCATTTCTAGGTACATAAGTATCTATTTAATCAGAGAAACACCAAAAAAATTCCAAGATTCAACCACTAGCTAGGAACGGTCATTCTCGCCGTTTTGACCGCATTTTGAAACGGGCATAAAAAATTCAAAAAAAATCAAAAAATTGGAAAACCTTCGCATTCTGTCATTATATGTGACCAAGTTATCAGGAAAAATAATAAACTTGTAATACAACAATTATTTAAAAAAAGTGTTCTTATAAATGAGCTATCATCTCTGAAGATTCATGGCTTTCAAGCCAAATGATCAATCTTATGGCCATATTCATGGCATAGTTTGTTCAAATGACCTCATATCATGCACAAGGGTGCATATTGGAATGGCAAACAATGTTGCCTAAGGAAATTTTCATTTTCTTTGGACGGAAAATTCATTTTTCCATTTTCCGAGTGCCTGAAATGAGTTTTTGTTGTGAAGGACCTACCATATATTTGTTGCAAAATTGGACCAAATCAATTTTATAAAATACTAGGCCATATTTAATGCACAATTGACAAAATGGTTGGGTGTCAAAAGTTTTGATCCACCTATGGTGAAAAAGACAAATTTCCGCCAATTCAGCAGGAAGCAAGTCAAATTTGAACTGCAGCTGCCTTATAGTTTGCTCTTTATTTTTTCCAAAAATCATTTCTAGTTACATAAGTATCTATTTAATCAGAGAAACACCAAAAAAATTCCAAAATTCAACCACTAGCTAGGAACAGTCAAGCCCGCCGTTTTGATCGCATTTTAAAACGGGCATAAAAAATTCAAAAAAATCAAAAAATTGGAAAACCTTCGCATTATGTTATTATATGTGACCAAGTTTTCAGGAAAAATAATAAACTTGTAATACGACAATTATTTTAAAAAAGTGTTCTCAGAAACGAGCTATCATGCATGAAGATTCATGGCTTTCAAGCCAAATGATCAATCTTATGGCCACATTCATGGCATAGTTTGTTCAAATGATCTCATATTATGCACAAGGGTGCATCTTGGAGTTCCAAACAATGTTGCCTAAGGGAGTTTTCATTTTCTTTTCACGGAAAATACATTTTCCATTTTTCGAGTGCCCCAAAGGAGGTTTTTTTGTGAAGGACCTACCATATATTTGTTGCAAAATTGGACCTAATAAATTTTATAAAATACTAGGACATATTTAATGCACAATTGACCAAATGGTTGGGTGTAAAAAGTTTTGATCCACCTCTGGTGAAAAAGACAAATTCTCGTCGATTCGGTTGGAAACAGGTCAAATTTGAACTGCAGCTGCCTCATAGTTTGCTCTTTATTTTTTCAAAAATCATTTCTAGGTACATAAGTATCTATTTAATCAGAGAAACATCAAAAAAATTCCAAGATTCAACCACTAGCTAGGAATGGTCAAGCCCGCTGTTTTGGCCGCATTTTGAAACGGGCATAAAAAATAAAAAAAATAAAAAATTGGAGAACCTTCGCATTGTGTCATTATATGTTACCAAGTTTCTAGGAAAAATAATAAACTTGTAATATGGCAATTATTTTAAAAAAAGTGTTATCAGAAATGAGCTGTCATGCGTGAAGATTCATGGCTTTCAAGCCAAATGATCAATCCTATGGCCACATTCATGGCATAGTTTGTTCAAAGGTTCTCATATTGTGCACAAGGGTGCATCTTGGAATTCCAAACAATGTTGCCTAAGGGAGTTTTCACTTTCATTGCACAAAAGAGCCGTTTTCCATTTTTCGAGGGCCCCAAATGAGGTTTTTTTTGTGAAGGACCTACCAAATAATTGTTGCGAAATTGGACCAAATCATTTTTATAAAATACTAGGCCATATTTAATGCACAATTCACCAAATGGTTGGGTGTAAAAAGTTTTGATCCACCTCCGGTGAAAAAGACAAATTCCCGCCGATTCAGTTGGAAACGGGTCAAATTTGAACTGCAGCTGCCTCATAGTTTGCTATTTATTTTTTCCAAAAATCATTTCTAGGTACATAAGTATCTATTTTATCAGAGAAACATCAAAAGTTTTCCAAGATTCAACCACTAGCTAGGAACGGTCAAGCCCGCCGTTTTGACCGCATTTTGAAACGGGCATAAAAAATTCAAACAAAATCAAAAAATTAGAAAACCTTCGCATTGTCTAATTATATGTGACCAAGTTTCCAGGAAAAATAATGAACTTGTAATACGGTAATTATTTTAAAAAAGTGTTCTCAGAAATGAGATATCATGTGTGAAGATTCATGGCTTTCAAGCCAAATGATCAATCTTATGGCCACATTCATGGCATAGTTTGTTCAAATGATCTCATATTGTGCACAAGGGTGCATCTTGGAATTCCAAACAATGTTGCCTATGGGACTTTTCATTTTCTTTTCACGTAAAATACATTTTCCATTTTCCGAGTGCCCGGAATGAGTTTTTTTTGTGAAGGACCTACCATATATTTGTTGCAAAATTGGACCAAATAAATTTTATAAAATACTAGGCCATATTTAATGCACAATTGACAAAATGGTTGGGTGTAAAAAGTTTTGATCCATCTCTGGTGAAAAAGACAAATTCCCGTCGATTCAGGTGGAAGCGGGTCAAATTTGAACTGTAGCTGCCTCATAGTTTGCCCTTTATTTTTTCCAAAAATCATTTCTAGGTAAATAAGTATCTATTTAATCAGAAATACATGGTTTTATGGCGAGACATCGAGGTTTGGACGGTGGCCGAGGGCTCCAACTCTAGGGCGCGTAAGCTCGCATGCCCGCCGCGTGGTCACCGCGTGACCGTGGCATTCCATGTGTTCTGGGCGGCCTAGGCATGTCTAGTGGGTTGGGCACTCCCCATTTAGGTGCTAGGAAGAAAATCACAACATAAGGTTCTCACGAGGAGACCGATCGATGCTCAAACATGAATAAGCAGCCAAGTGTTTGATTTGCGGTACAGGAAATGCACATGGCTAATGGGCGTGAGTTTTGGCTGAGGATGATTAGTTACTAAGAAGACCGTCTTCACAAATTTTTAGGGAAATCAAGAATATATAAATAACACTTCCTTCACAAAGTGCTGCTTTGAACAGGATATGAAAATGAATATTGTTGAGTTATTTTTGAACTAGGCAAGGAAGGTTTTTGACATATTTGATGAAGATATGATCCAAACAATTTATGAGATTTTTTGGGGAATTTTTGGAATAACAGAAATATAGGTTGCTTCACAACCTAGGGCAAAAATTGACACATGGACATGACACATAGGCAAAACTGATGAGATGGCGCCTAGTCATCACAACCCACCACAATCTACAAGGCTATGACCATCTATATTGGTCGTTAACAACTAGAAATAAGGCAGCGGACCTACACTGTTTGCTTTGTGACTATTTCGTGTAAGGAAATTACGACCTTTCTGACCAAAATGGTCGCAATGGTTTAGGGTTTGGAGCCCCCCGAACAGCTTTTGACCAATTGGTCTCAAATGGTCATAGATCTATGACCAATTCTTCCAGGGTCACTGACAGAAGGTCACTAGTTGACATATTTCTTGTAGTGAACCTGAACATATTTTCACGAAGGGCTCAGTCGTCGTGATCTTGCACCTGCCAAAGAAGAACAAAGCAGTGCATGCATCGATGGATGTATGAAAGGTTAGATGCAACATGCACGACCCATGCACCCAGATTCGTGATTTTTTTGAGCCATTGGCCATTGACGCAATCACTTCGTGCAGATTCTAGACCAACGGTGTTTCTGTCCCCAGCAACCATTACCGGCCGCAACAAGTTCGGCGGACGCATCAGAACTTTAGGGTTGGACGTGTCCTGCTACTCCAAACACTCTGGGCTAGCTCAACGGCGTCGGCAGCATCAACCGGTCAATTCCACCGTTGCTGGCACACTTATCCAGAACATCCTCTAAACTGTATTTGTGTGGAAAAGAAAAAACAAAAATAAAATAATGAAAGAAATAAAAATTAGGATGTCGCGTTGTAACCGTGATAATGACAATAGACTCTTGGGCTTCACCGCTCGTCGTAGTGCTCGATGCCATCACAGCACACCGTCACGGCCGAGGCGGGAGACTTCTCATTGCGGAGACAACGTGTTGCGGAGGGCGTCTGCACCATCTACATAAATGATTGTTTGATTTCCATGTAGCGATGTAGTAGTGCAGGTATGTTCGTCCGCACTCGCATTCTTCAGGGAGCTCGCTGCGACCACCCAACGGACGATGCCACTCAACGAGACAGCCCTGCTTCGTCTTCATTTTGTGGCAAAACGACATGCCTTGTCCTGAAAACAAAATAGCATTTACCGAACTCGTCGTGACCGCCCAACTGTTGTGGTGCCAGCCGACTAGATCGAAGGGTTTCACAGATTCATGCTGGCCGCACTGGCGCATTGCACTGCTCCCCTGATCTTCATATGACGATGTAGGTGAGGCGTCAGTAGACCATCGACAACTCCTTTCACCATGAGTGGTGTATCACCAGGTGGTATGCCGGGACGCCATCAGCCTTGCGGAAGATCGAGGGGACGATATTGCCCCCAGGCTTCATTGTTGTTGGAGAGGGGGTACCGGAGTGACATCGGCACCACCCTTACGAACTTAGGCGCTTCCTTCCTATGCCCATTCTTCATGTTGGTGCAGATGATTGGTTGCCGGGATGCCGTCAGCATATCAGGTTGATGTCAGGATATCATCGGCGTCCACATGCGTACGGGGTTGCCCCAGATGCCTGTGTTGTTGGTTGGTCTAGAGACTCGACGTTGGGTTGCCGTCAGCAACGTTGAGAAGTACATCTTCATTGGCTGCAAAAGATGTTGGGGAAGCGCAACAACTAGAAACACCCAACAAAGCAAAGCTAACCAAAAGGACAAAAAAAGAAGGCTTGGTTGGGTTTTAAAATGTTGGCTTTCCCGTTATACACCAGCTATAGGAGTGACGTCCGAGAGAGCCACCAAAGGACTTGTCATCGGGAATCGTCGAAATACCATGACGATTACAACTCAAAAACGGCATAAGCCTTGGTGTACTTGTATGACGACGCCGTGTTTCGGGATGCTTCCGAGAGGCAACAGAAATTCATGTTGTAGCCCATCATCGTGTGGAGGGGCCCCACAGCTCGCCATGCTCCCTGTACATGCCTCATGAACCCAGAGACTTGGATATGGTAGGTTCAGGGTAGATGGTTTTGGGATAATAGCTTGGCGATTTTTCTTCATGCCTTATTGAGGGATGTAGAACATCTACCTTCTGCCTTCCTTCCAGTGTGTCTCTTACTGCTTGGGACAACTTGACTGCTTCTTGGACTCTTGGGATTTTTTTCTTTTTTGATTGCTTCTTGGAGATTCTGGATTCTTTTTTTTTGTGCGAATTGATTGATTGGCCGCAGACTTCATGAACTTGCTTGAACTTTTTGAGGATTTTGCTTGCACTTCTCGGAGATTCTTCTTTCACGACTTCTTGAAGACCCACCTTGAGAACTTGGAAGGCATCTGTTCACCTCTGTGGACTAAGAAAACCCTCTGGCATTTTATCTGGAGCTTTTTGGTGGCGTATCCTAGGGTTGTCATGTGGCTAGGCACCGAACCAACTTGCATTGGGCCAGGTAGCCACCATGAATATTTTCCTATAGTCTCCCCTAGGATGCGAGCCTCTGCGAACATGAAGCATGACAGGAAACATGAAGGGTGCGGGGTCTCGGCACTCAGAAGTGCCCAAGTTATCGTCTCAGCTGCCTCCGAAAGCATACGCATGATACGTGTCGTGCATTGTGGGTGTAGGAGCCGCTCCACCTGCAACTTGACACGTTGTGCCACCCTCCGACAAGTCCTAGGGTAGCTGAAACTTCAGTCAACAACATGATGTGGTAGGGAAAGCCAGTTTTTGTTGTTTTTAGACTGAGTCCGTTAAAATTGGGGAGACAAAGAAAATATCCACAACATGCAACGAAGAGTGCATCATGGATCCGATAGCCCACTGAAAAAGGGTCTCGCCAAGGAAAAAAAAAGGCAACGAAAGAGGCAACATTTTAAGAAAAATATATTTTAGGAACCTTCCGTTGATTGGGGGCATAGGCCGGGCTCCCTGGGAATCAACCAGCTGGTATGCACCCTCGTCGTAGACTTGCTCGACGACATATGGTCCGTCCCACTTTGGCTCGAACTTCCCCTTCGTCTTGTGCGTAATGACGATGGGTTGACGGAGCACGAGGACCAACTCGCCCTTCCGAAATACACGCTGCTTGACGAGCTTGTCGTAGGCTCTCACCATGTTCTGGCGGTAGAGCTCTATGTTTTTCAGGGCATGAAGTCGCTCCTCTTCGAGGGCGTCAAGCTACTGGAAACGAAGTTGTACCTGTTCATCTTGGGTGAGTCCTTCCTAGAGAGCCACCCGTAAAGAGGGTAGCTGGACCTACAGTGGCAGGACGACTTCACTCATGTAAACGAGAGAGAATGGAGTAGCCTGTGTCGGGGTACGGACTGTAACGTGGTACACCCATAAGGACTCGAAGAGGCGATCGTGCCAATCTCTCTTGTGCCTTGTTGCCGTCTTCTTTAGTATCTTGCCGAGCGTCTTGTTGAAGGCTTCGATCGCCCCATTGGCTTGAGGGTAGTAGCCGGTGGAGTAGTTCCACTTGAGCTTGTACTTCTCCATGAAAATGTACATCTTGTTGGACTTGAAGCCTTGGCATTGTCGGAGATGATGCGGTGTGGAATCCCAAAGCGATATATGATATTTCACTCTAGGAACTTGATGACATTGTCGCTCTTCACCTCCCGTAGTGGAACAGCTTCCACCCATTTGGAGAAGTAGTCTGTCGCGGCGAGGATGAAACGATACCCCCCCCCCCCCGTACGACGGAGGGTCAATGAGGCCGATGACGTCGACTCCCCAGGCGTCAAATGGCCAAGAGTGAACTGTAGGGTGAAGCGGGACCGGCGGCTGGTGCTTGAAGTCGCCATGTACTTGACAGTTGTGGCATGACCTGGCCACCTGAAGGCAGTCCACCGTGACGCCGGGCCAGTAGTATCCTGCAAGACGTATGCTATGATACATTTTAACTCCTCCTTGGTGCCCGCCGCAGACTCCATGGTGGATCTCCTGGAGGATCTTCTCGGCTTCACCTCGGTTAACGCACCGAAGTAGGACCTCCTCTCCGTGAGACCACCTGTATAGGACACCTGCTTCATAAAGATAGAAAGGGAGTCATCATTGTAGTTGGCATCTTGTGACGGGGTCATCGGGGAGACTGCCATGGTTGAAGTAGTCGAGGAAGGGTTGCAGCCACTCGTCTTCCTCCACAACATTCATCATGATGATATTGATTTCGTACTCCATCGGGACAAGCTCCAGGACAGCTGGGAGGAGCCACCTCTCTTCAACATTTACCTGCAGGGTTGCATTATCTGGGAGCACTAATGCCGCCGTTAGTTTTGCCAAGGCATTAGTAGGCGCATTTCTGCTTCATGGGACATGGATAACTTCAAGATGTTGAAATTTGTCCATGAGGTCCCAGGCCGCAGTGCAGTACAGCACCCGTTCAGGCTTGCCGACTTCATAGATGTCGTTGACTTAACGAACAATAAGTCGAGAGTCACCAAAGGCCCGTAAAAGAACGGACATCCATGGAGAGCGCCAGGAGAAGGCCGAAGATGAGCGCCTCATACTCCACTTCATTATTTGAGCATTCTTCTTTGACGAGGGAAAATGAGTGATACATCACCCCTCCTTGCGGCGTCTTGAACACCAAACCTGCGCCTGCCCTTCGTCTTGGGCCTCCATCAGCATCAACGTCCATGCGAGAGGCGTCGTCGAATAGAGCTCCCACGGTGCGTCGAGGTCGACGGTGAAGACCTCCTCGTCAGGAAGGTCGGTGATGATGTGGTGGCATAGAAGGGTGGAGCGGTACGTCCGTCGCTCCGGCGATGCTTAGCTGTATCCCTCCAGCTTGTCGATGTCCGATGATGAAGGTGTCTGGCCTCATCAGCTCAAACAGATGCGAGGCCTTCGCCTTGTCGGTGCCCAGCCTTGTGGTGTCCGCCTCGTCGGTGTCGGACATGGTGGATTGCCTTCGCCTCGTTGGTGCCCGGCAAGATATGGGTAGCTTCATCGGAAGAATACATGTAGTAGCCTCGCCTCGTCGGATCTCGGGATGTCGTAGTTACGGGAACGACCTCCGCTCGGTGTAGACGGTTGGCGTCGAAGAATGGCGGCCTGCTGGTGTAGTCGGCGTCCTCGCCAGATGAAAGGTTGATGAAGTTGGCGACCGATGCACCGTGTCGATGTAGTCGAATGGCGGCGTGTCAGTGTAGTCGGCGTCCTCACCAGATGAAAGGTTGATGAAGTTGGCGACCGATGCACCGTGTCAATGTAGTCGAATGGCGGCGTGTCGGTGTAGTCGGCGTCCACGCCGGGTGTGAAGCCAATGAAGATGGTGACGGCATGTTGATGTAGCGGTCCTCCTCGTCGAGCGAGGGGTTGATGTCGATGGCCCCGCCATAGTCGTGGGTGCTGAACGTGGAAGTTGTAGAGGATGGCTCGAGCGCCGCGCTTGCTGAGTGGTGTGACATGTTGATGTCGCCCACCCGTTGATGTCCATGGAGACACATCTAGTTCTGGCTTTGCGGGCACGCATCCCAGCATGATGGTGATGATGCTTGATGTTGCTAAATCATCCTGTACCTGAAAATAAATATGCCCGTACTATACAAAATATTGTATAAATCAATGTTTAATTACCTTGGTTTGACTCAAATGCCATGTTGGATTGATTGATGCCATACACACGTGAGTATGTAGACATCTCTTGGCTGGTTGAAGACGTCTACATGTGGATGCCAATGAAACTTCACAGTTCCTGCCTCGGCATGACCTTCGTTGGCGCGCGTGGTCCCTGCCTCAGGGTGCATGCGTGTAACTGCCACTGTTTGCCATCGTGAGGGAGACAACATGGATTGAAACGGAGTGCATCTCATGCTAGGAGATGGTTGATAAAGACATGAAGAAGACAAAGGGCAATCCATAGTCCATGGCAAGGCCGGATCGCTAGCTGGCAGCCCCATCGTGTAATCTTCATATTTGACGAGGTAGTGTGAGGGCAGAGCTAGCACCCGGTCATACGCAGGCAAGCTCCGATCGTTCCCGCCACCGTCTCCGTGGAGGTTCCATCGCCCACTCGTCGGATGCACCGTTGAGGTAGATGGTGAGGACGCCGGGCTGCACGCCGGCGGCTCCGGTAACAACGCAATGGAGGTGGACATGGCGCGGGGGTTGTACGCCGGCATGTTGGATATGGCGCCTGGCTGCGGTCCGGCAACTTTAACGTTGTTGTGGTAGTGTAGATGGCACTGGGCCATACCTGGCTGTACCTTCGACGTCGCCGCCGAGCTACTCACTGACGACCTCGCCGCCGTCGACGTCGTGGCACCTGGCGCGTCCATGGAGTTGCAGTCATCGGGCCGTCTGGTGTCGGTGTAGATGGGAGAATGCACAGCCGGTTACTTCAGGATGCAAGTGTTGGTGCAGATTGAAGGGAGCTTCACCGGTTCATTCTCCGGAGCATGTCCTTCGTTACCGTGCAGGGTGCCGTGACCGCCAGTGGGTCATCCGCGACAGTGTGTCCCGGCTACGCCCGTGCCCACGACAGGGTTCTCCTCGGCACGGTGCCCGCGGCCTCCGTCGGCGTGTACTCGCCGCCTCCTAGTTGTGTGTTTCCATCTCCCCGTAGAGTGCTGTGCGTCGTCGCTCCTCGGCGCCGCTGATGCGGGTGCATCTCCATCTTGGTGTCTCCTCGCTGAAATGAGAGATGAAAAGAGAGAAGTAATAGTGTGATGATTGCCATTTGATGAAGATGGATGCGTGTGGCAGCCATATGAAAGAAGCTTTCGTTGGGCTCGCTGACGGGCGTCCGTCGTCGTCTCAGATGCCGACGTGTCATCCGCGGCCGTCCCAGCTATAGAGCGTGTGGTCCTCCTCGATGCGGTGTCCACGGCCTCTGTTGGCGCGTATAGTCATGGCTGCCGTCGGTGCATATAGTCGCGGCCTCTTCGCTCCTTCTGGGTGTTAGACCTTAAAGGAAAGATGAACATAGCTAGATGATGGAAGCATTCAGATGCATCGCATCCACCAGAGCATGTATTGCTGCCGCAGGTCCATCCATCGAGCCTGGCATACAGATTGAGCCAGAGGACATGGCCCCTCATCACCGTGCTGCTTTGCTTATGGACTCGAGGGGTTGGCCGCCGCCACTGCGACATGCACGTCCTCCGTTGCTGTCAGACAGGTCCAGAGGCATGTGTGTTGCCCGGCGAGCTGGCCGCCGTCGTGGGTGCGTCCTCTCCATGTCCTCGACGCTGCAACAACATGTTGCCTCTCTCCGCCAGGGCGCACTCTATGCGTTGTTGCTCCCCCTGAAATAAGAGATAAAAAGGGAGAAGAGACAGTGGGATTGATTATGAGGAAGCTGGATGCTTATGTTGATGCAGCACGTGGGTTCCGCTGGGTTTGACGGCGGACGTCTGTCATCGTCGCAGAAGTCGTCGCCTTATCCGCGGCCGGCCCGGCTATGGGATGGATGAGCGCATGGGCCTCCTCTGTTTCCTTGATGCTGCCACACTGCGGGCGCGTCTCCTCCTTTTTGGGTCTCCTCACTGAAACGAGAGATGAAAAGAGAGAAGTAACATAGAGAAGATTGATTATGATGAAAATGGATGCTCGTGTTGGTTGTTGATGTAGCGTGTGGCGAGAAGGCTTCGCCGGGCTCGCCGGCAGACGTCTGTCATCATCGCAGACGTCGGCGCATCGTTTCCGTCCTACAAGTGCACCGAGGCACAGTGCATTAGTCTGTCGCCGGGGTGCCTACGGCTTCCATCGACGTGTGTAGTCGCCGCCTCTGTGTGAGTGCTTCCCTCTGAGTGCTCTCCCTTTTTCGCGGACCAACAAAGAATTCTTGGCACACATCTTCTTGCCCTTGGAGTAACGAATGCCCCCAGAAAATAGCAACATCTCATGAACACGAATTTGGCCTCCAATTCCAGACGATGACGCTAATTAAAATTGCACCCAATTGGCACCATCTCATATTCTTGAAGAAGACTTGAAGACGAATTTGACGACCATTTTGCGCAGCAAAGATGGGAGGAGAACCAGGTCCCACCGGGCGTGCCATTTTGTTTGACACGAGAAAAATATCTAGGACTCCGCGAGAAGGGGAGGGGAGCGTATTTCTCTCTTGCGTCGGGAAAGGAAAAGTAAATATGCAGGCGTGCCAGCGTACCGTAGTACACAAAGAAAAAGGGTATGGGAAACGAGCATTTCATTAATCTCATTGGAGAAACAAATTATAAGATCCCATAAAGAAATCAAATGCGCTCCGTGGCCTACTAGCTCTGCCAGCCTGACTGTGGCGATTGCGGTCTCCTGGTTCCCGGTGCCTCGAAAGGCTCCTGGTTAATTACACCAGCGGGTTGCTCCGCGGGATACCTCTGATTAAGCCATGTGGTCATCTTCGTCGTCTTCGCTTCGCATTCTTCATGCATGATGATGGTGATGTGTGTGTGGGCGGCGGCAGAGCCCGTGTCCTCGTCGGTACACGCGCCGCATGTAGCGTGGCCTTAGCGGTGGTCGCGCCCGCCCTGGCCGTCGTGCCTCGTCGGTCTTGGCAGCGTTGGAGTAGTTGGTGTTGCGTAGCATGGGTCGCACTCAGCTCAGACTTCTCGACGACCGGTTGCTTTATCGGGGTGTTCAAGGGGCTACACCTTGCGGGAGTAATGGTTTGGAGAGACCGGCGTCAGTGTAAAACCGACGCGCGCTCACATCAGCGTGGTCGGGGTGGTTGGCACCTTGCATCGGTTAGACGCCGAGTATTCGGCGGTCCACCAAGACAAAGGGGCCGCCTCACAGGGCCGTGGAAAGATGGCATCGTTGAGTCCGCGCCACCATGGACTAATGCTACGCCAAAGGGTGACCTGTACGCCGGCGATGCCATGGACCTGTACGCCGGGACCTGTACGCCAATGACCTGTCCGCTGTGGTGGGTGTGTCGTCTCAGCTAGCTGCCGTATTCGCTGGTCCTCCAAAGACAAGGGTTCTGCATCACGGGGCTGAAGAAAGGTGACATCATGGAGGGGCGTGGTTGGTGCCTCGTCTCATCTAGACACCGTATTCGTGGCCTGCCAAGACAAGGATCATGTCGTTGTACGCCAGTGTCCTATACGCCAAGACCTGTACGAAATGACCAGTTCATCGTGGTGTATGCCTCACTTAACTAGACGCCGAGTTTACGGCGGCCTGCCAAGACAAAAGGCACCATCTCATCATGCCGTGATAAGGGTCAATGAAGTCGCTTTGCCTACCCATCATCATGCCTCGTCTTCATGGGCTCCAGGTCACAGACAACACCATGCGGCATCATCTTCTCCTACAGGTCACGAAAAGCACTGTGTTTCGTGGGCTCCGTGTGGCATCGTCTTCAAGTACCGAGTCTCGGACAACACCTTGTGGCATCGTCCTTAGTAACCGGGTTGTGGACACAACAACTTGTGGCACCGTCTTCATGTTCGTGTTGCCCACTTAATGAAGTAAGCGTCGGTGTCATCCTTGCGAGCTCCACGTCACCATCTTCCATGGCGACCTGCATGAAGTCGGCGGTGACGAACTGCGTGATGAAGGGTCGGTGGTGTCGTCTCGACGGACGGCCACCATGAAGGAGTCCAGCGGGCTGCACGCCGGAAACACCACCGGCATGTAAATGCCGCCCCCGGCGGCGGTGGATGTGGACACTTCCTTCTTCTAGCTTGAATACCTGCAAGATTCAATCTAATGATGGCCTCCCGTCGAGGACATTGCCTTCTGGTCGACGATGGCGTCGTGCAAAGGCGCCGCTGGCTCCACTGGTTTTGGAATAATGGACTCCTCTTTGGTGTGTCCCCGCCGGGGCTTTCTGTTCTTCTCGGCGCCGGCATCGGCATGCAGTGATGCAGAGTACCGGCGCCTGCACATGGCCGTTGCAATTCTTTCACGTAGCTTTTGTACACATGCATGGCCGCACGCACATGTATAGGTGCTTCACCATCTTCATCCGTATACCTCCCGGCGCTCGCATTGCCGCCGCGGGCTCATCCACATATGTAGTGAGAGAGCCGGTGTCACAGCGATGCCGAACATGCCATCACCGTGGGCGCTCCTTCCGGGTCTCCTTGACACTGCTGCGTTCTCTAGGAGCGTCTCCTCCGTGTGAGCTGCGTGCCTGCGTACGTGAGGTTCTGTGGCTGGATGTGTTTTTGCGATCTAGTCTTCAAGCCCTGCGTGAGAACCCTCCTTCTGGACTTCTTCTCGGCGAGTCCCTGTCCTGGTCTTGGTCTCCTCAGGTGCAGGCGCCACCTGCTACCTTTAGGCGCGGCCTGCTTCTTGGCAACCTGCGCGCAACGGCCATCTTCAAGTCCTCCTGAGGTTGCCTCCCCGGTTCCTCTTGATGCGATCTGGTATATTAAAGATAAAAAGAAATAGGAACGAGTCATTGAAGAAAAGAGCACTGTATGTGCCCTTGCATGCACGATGTCATGCAGCTCGAGATGTCTCCAAACTCTCTGAAGGGCTAGCTTGACTTGACACGCAACGGCCTGGTGTGTGTTGCCATCGCCGATGTCGTGCTCGGAGCGGGTGTCATTGCCGTCGTCGCGTCCTCTCGCCGGTCTTCTCGCATGTGTACTTGCACCATCGCGAGCAAGCCGCCGGCCGTACACGCCACCGCCGTGGGCACGTCTCTCTCGGCAGCTGGCTGCCATCTCCGTCCCGATCTTGCCGATGCTGCCGCCAGGGGCGCATCTCCTCTTCCCTCCTCTGTCCGTGCGTGAGTCCCTCTCTTGCCCTTCCTGAACCCTGTTAAAGCGACAATAAAGAAAAGGAAGAGGGTGATGAGGGCGTCGTTGCCACTCCCGACGCGCCGACCAAGATTGGGCAGCTTCCGAGTCGTCCTCCCGGGCGCTGCAGCTTCTTGTCATCTAATCGGCCTCGGCGCTGCCGCAGCAGCATCTTTTATGTACGTCTCTTCCGGCAAGATGCCAACTCCATCGACGCTGCCGCACAGGCGCGTCTCCTCCTTGGTGTCTCTCGATGCCTCCGTGTATCTCCTCTCCTCGTGCGTTCCCTCCTGCGAATGGCCTTGTGCCTCTTTATATATGCAGCGGGGTGGGAGCTGGCGATGCTCAGCCAAGGCCACAACCGTTCGGCTGTTGTAGATTTTCTCGGACGGGATATGGACTGCAACCAATCCATCTATCTTCGCTACTTATCCTTTCATTATTTTTCTTGGCGCACACTTCTGCCAAAAACAAAACAAGACCGAACCAAATAACACACGTACATGGCTGGCTGTAGGTGGGCCGATTCGAGTGCCGAAAATGTGACTCTCTAGCCGTCTCTAAAGCTCACCCATTTGTAATTTATTTTATACAGATTATACGGGTATTCGGGTATGTATGCATGCTTGCCGGCCGGTACATGGGTATTCAGATACGCATACGATCCGACTGAGACGTCTTCTGGGACGTGAACTGCACCAAGTCTTACATCTACCTGATTAACTCGTGAGTAGCCTAGCTCATACCAGGCATGTGATTGGCAAAACAAATACACTTGCATGCACGCATGGTACGTCAAGCGAACCTAGTCAAATATGTGCATGCATGTACGTGTACATCCAAATATCAACATGGACGTGTAACTTGCACTAAAAAATTGCATTTAGACTTAGATTTCTGAAAGCAAGAAGCACAAAAACACCTCAAACACCATGTGCCCCTCGAAGTTCTGGACCTGCACCCAGAACACGCACCGCTTGTTCGCCGACAGCCTGACCACGCGCGGGAGCCGCTTGATGACCAGCCAGGTGTTCATCACCTCCACGAACTTGCAAGGGACGATGAGCATGGCGAGGTCCTCGTTGTCCTTGATCTGCTGGTAGAAGCGCAGCGGCTCCCTGGCCCCCTCCTCGTGGCCCTGCCTCGGAGATCGTCCCCTTGAACGAGGCACGCTCATGAAGGCGATCCTGCCAGGCAGGTCCACCGTCCTGAGCCACCTGTTCGTGGGGATGAAATCCTCGGCGCGCTCAGCTCCGGCCACCACCTGAGCTCCTCCTCCCGCCACATCCCAGTCAGTCTTCAATATCTTGTCAGGTAAGATGACAAGTATTAGTGCACAAACTCTTTGCAAAATGGCACTGATCAGAGACATTTTCCCAAGAGCAAATGCCACTGATCAGTGCACAAACTCTTTGAGCAAATGCCACTTATTAATGGCACTTGCTGTTAGGCAAATGGCACTGATCAGTGGACTTGCCCAACAGCAAGTGCCATTGATAAGTGCCATTTTGCCCAACAGCAAGTGCCATTGATAAGTGGCATTTGGGCAAATGCCACTTATCAATGACACTTGTTGTTCGGCAAATGCCACTGATCAGTGGCACTGATTAGTCGACTTGTTGTTGGGCAAGTCGACTGATCAGTGGCATCTGCTTTGCTGCAACTACCTAACAGCAAGTCCACTGATCAGTGACACTATCCTAAACATGGAAACATCTAAAAATGGCAACAACAAGTGCCAATAGCACCCATGTGCAGCCATGCACATTTGGCACCATCCTAAAATGGTCCTACTACATGCACGTATAACATTCAACACAAACCCTAGCTTGAACATGTATGTTAGCAACATGAACAACAATATGAACATGATCCTAGCTTCAACATGAATATGCCATCAGTCAACATGATTCTAGCATTCATCAGTCAACATGAACATGCCATCAGTATAATATTCATCAGTCAACATGAACATGATTCTAGCATGAACACAGCTACTAGCATGAACACAGATCATAGGACACACTAGCAGTAGCACAAGAAAATTTTCCTAACACACACACTGTACAAAACAAGAACAGATCAATCCGATTGGATTCGATTGGGATCGCATCCAATCGGATCTGCTAGAATCCTATCTAATCCTATCGAATCAACTAACTACTAGCAGATGCCTAAGAAATATACCCCTAATCTACATCTACGAGCAAGCATTGAGGGGGTTTGACTCACCGGAGCACGCGCAGCCGCGGCGAACGGAGGTCGGGGTGAAAACCCCGGCGGGAAGGAGAGAGGTGGCAGAGCAGAGGAGGAGCCGGCCACGGCGATGGCCTGCGGCATCGGCCCCGTGCTCAACACCACGCTGGAGGTCGGGAAGGACGGCCCGCCGACAGGAGAAAACCCTTGGACGGGGGTCAAGAAAACCCCCGTGGCCAATGGGGTCCCAAGAAGGGGCGGCTTCATGGACGGCGCCGGCGCCGAGCCCAGGACCACGAGATCCGAAATCGGCGGCAGAGCAAGAGCAGATGGCACCACATTGGCCGGCGCTAGTGGTGGCCGGTAGTAGATGGGGGACGGTGCTCGTAGCGCCGACGCCAGGTCCCGGCCCGAGTTCTGGAGCCCGGCGAGCCAGCGCTCCTGGATGCTGGCGATGCGCTGGTCGACGGGGGTCGGAGGGCGGTGCAACGGTGGGCGAGGCCGAGCCATCGGAGGAAATGAGAGGGAGGGCGGTGAGGGAGAGAGGGAGCGGTGGGAACAGTGCGAGTGCGCGGTGACAGGAGAGTGGGGGGCGAGTTATGAGACGTCCCCTCCGTCTCCCGCGCTGCCCGAGGCATGCAACTGCCTCGCACGTGTGACCGCGCCCAGCCAGGCTCGCGAGAAACTGCCGATTCGGCAGTTTCCGCCGGGCCAGGCTGCGGGCTGCTTTAAGGTCTGTGCGGGCCTCAAACCGCATGCAACCCAGGCAACCAAACAGGCCGCACACATCCCACGCGGGCCTGGTTGGGCTGCATGCGGGCAACCAAACATGTTCCTAGTCTTTATAGTTACTAAGCTCCCAGGAATTACTGGCCCCTGGTGCATCGAGGGCTTTGGGCAGCGTGTGGGCCCCGTTAGTCAGTGTGAGAAAGCAAGGTCAATCCCCTTGGGCCAGAGCGAGCAAGTGACGGTGACATCTGCTTCTCGCGACCTCGCGTTGTTCTCCTTCGCCCGACCAAGAGAAGGCTAGGGTTCAGTGCCTAGGGTCGCCGCCCCACGCACCGGCTGCTGGCCGTTTGTCACGTGATGGCCGAGCTTGTGAAGGTTGCTTCCTGCGTTGCGCTACATGGAGGACGACGTGGGCGGGTAGAGGGTTGGGGGGCGTGGAACAACACCTCCTCTCTATGCGGCGGACGAACCATCCTCAGCGATGGCGGGGAATCAATCATGTCTTCAGAACGACGGTGGCGGTGGGAGCATGCATCCTCGGCTGCGGCGGGAAATGAGGTAACGGTGCCCCTCTCTCTCCTTCCCCTGTGCTAGCACCATTCTGATCCCGCGTCCGCCTGTCCAAACATATTGTCGTTTACTCTACCAAATCGGCGCCCGTCCCTCGGTCTCCTCCACTTCCTCCCTTGCCCGGCCTTCCTCCGGAGGAAACTTTCCATCCATGATGAGGAACGGCGGGCGTTGGTCCTGTTGTTGGCGACCTCAACGAACATCTCAATTTAGGCTGCAATGACATTGATTCCAGTCTGTCCCCTTTCTTTCTTCTAAACTACAGTGCAGATTGCAGGGTCCTTCATGAGTGGCGACAAATGGGGATGCCCACGGCGGTGCTCCTCTTACACCATTGTTTGTTCTCTCCTGCTGCCCTGCCATTGTGTGAGCCCTGTCCTCCCTGCACATGTCCAGTGTTGGTCCATAACGGTCTCCTTCCTGTTGAATATATGGTTTGTGCATGTATATTGTATAGCCCGGCCCGCCTCCTAGTCTTTGTATAGTTGAGGTTGTGGCCCACTTTGTACTCCATATATACATGCGCTATGCACCGATCAATACATCGTGAAGCATTGCCAAAACATTCGTTTCCAACAAGGTATCATACCTGCGATCCTAACCCTAACCCTTGCCGCGCCGCGCGCCCCTTTCGCCGCCGCTTCGCTCCTTCGTGTGCCGCCGCCGCGCTTCCGCCCCCACACTGCAGCGCCGCCCCAAGCAGCGCCGCCACCCTTGCCGTGCCGTCTCACCACGCGCCACGGCACCTCCCTCTCGAACATGGCCTCCCCCGGTTCCACCGGTACCACCCGCAGCCGTCGCACCAACCCGTTCGAAGGCCATGATCCCGTCGTCATCCGCGACCTCAACATCCTCGCTCGGGTTCCCGTCGTCCTCGATCACCTCACCTCCACCTACTATGCCTGGAAGACGTACTTCTCCCTTGTGTTCCATGAGTACAATATCCGGGATCACATCAATGGCTCTGTGGACTCCCGCTTCATGGAGGACGATGAGGAGTGGACGGCCATCGACGCCACTCTCATCCGTTGTTCTACACCACCATCTCGAAGGACCTCTTCCACACGGTGGTCTCCGCCGACGATGACGCTCACGCCGTTTGGACTAAGCTCAACGGCCTCTTCAGTCTTCACCGACAATGCGCTCCAAAGCAAGGTTTTCTTGCACGGCGAGTTTTTTGGGTGCCAGCAGCTCGACTCGTCCATTGACGATTATTGCATGCGCCTCAAGAAGCTTGTTGACGAGCTCCGTGACCTCGGCGAAAAGGTCTCCGATGAGCTTCTTCTCAGCACCCTCATCGCTGGCCTGAACGAAGACTTCGGGAACGCTGCCTCCAACATCCCTCTCATCACCAACCCGACCTTCCCCAAGATCGTCGTGTACCTGAAGCTGGAGGAGCGGAGGATGCGGATGTCGCGCACCCCGGCCACGCACACAACCCTCACCGCCGGTACCCGCGGCGGTGCGCCGCCCACCGCCCCGGTTCCCCCGCCACGGCCGCCTCGGGCCCCTTCCGAGCGCCGCCGCAGCCTGGGTTCCCCTACCGGTGCCGCCGCGATCCCCTCCCCGGCCCCCCGCCAAGCAGCAGCAGCGCCGGGGCGAGTGTTGCGACCGAGGTGGCCGCAAGCAGCAGCAGCAGCCGTCTGCCCACGGCGGGGCGCCGCGCCAGCCGCAGCAGCAGCTCCCGCCGACACCCTGGCAGGCCGGACAGAACCCTTGGACGGGGGTCGTTCACGCGTACTCCATGCCTATACCGTGCGCCCCCGTTCCCGGCTTCTTTGGCGCCCGCCCGGCATATCATCAGGCTCTGTACGCGGCTCCTCAGTTGTATCCGCCGGCGCCGCTCTACGGCCCCTCTGCGGCCTATGGGCTGCCCCTGGCCGGTGGGTTCGCGGCGCCACCGCCACAGCCGCTGCCGTTGGCCCCGGCACTCCCGCCAGCGCCTTGGGACCCCGTGCTGCTAGTGGCCCTCCACACCTCCCCCACGCCACAGCAGTACACTGGCGGTGGCGACTGGTATATGGACACCGGAGCCACGGCTCACATGGCCGCAAACCCCGGTAACCTTCTTACCGCTCACCCCGTTCACACCGCTGCTCACATACCGTGGGCGACGGTTCCTCCATGCCCATTACTCATGTCGGCCATGCTGCTTTTCCTTCTAACTCCATGCCATTATATCTTTCTAACGTACTTGTCTCACCTGGCATCATTAAAAATCTTGTTTCCATTCGTTCTCTTACACGTGAAAATCCTGTCACCGTTGAACTTGACATGTTTGGCTTTTCTGTTAAGGATGCCCGTACCCGGATGGTGCTCCACCGATGTGGCAGCCCCGACGAGCTCTACCCGGTCCACTCATCCACCTCCTCCGTCGCTGCACCCATGGCGCTTTCCGCCGGAGTGGACCTTTGGCATGCTCGTCTCGGTCATCCCAACACCGCCACTCTTCGTCATATTCTTCGGAGTTTTTCATTCACGTGTAATAAGATCGACGATCACACTTGTCATGATTGTCGTCTCGGCAAACATGTTTGTCTTCCTTTTAGCACTTCCTCGCATGTTGCATCATACCCATTTGAGTTAATTCATAGTGATGTTTGGACCTCTCCTGCTGCAAGTAACACGGGCTATCTTTATTATCTTGTCATACTTGATGATTTTTCGCACTATGTGTGGACCTTCCCGTTGCGGCGAAAGTCGGATTCTGTTGCCACTCTCACAACATTCTACTCCTATGTCTCCATGAAGTTGAAGGAAATATGCCCTAGAGGCAATAATAAAGTTATTATTTATTTCCTTATATCATGATAAATTTTTATTATTCATGCTAGAATTGTATTAACCGAAAACATAATACATGTGTGAATACATAGACAAACAGAGTGTCACTAGTATGCCTCTACTTAACTAGCTCGTTGATCAAAGATGGTTATGTTTCCTAGCCATAGACATGAGTTGTCGTTTGATTAACGGGATCACATCATTAGGAGAATGATGTGATTGACATGACTGAGGGAGTCCTGGATTAGGGGGTGTCCGGATAGCCGGACTACCATCATCAGCCGAACTATCATTGGCCGGACTATCATCATCGACCGGACTCCAAGACTATGAAGATACAAGATTGAAGACTTCACCCCGTGTCCGGATGGGACTTTCCTTGGCGTGGAAGGCAAGCTTGGCAATACGGATATGTAGATCTCCTACCATTGTAACCGACTCTATGTAACCCTAGCCCTCTCCGTGTCTATATAAACCGGATGGCTCTAGTCCGTGGGACTATCGAACAACAACCCTTACAATCATACCATAGGCTAGCTTCTAGGGTTTAGCCTCCTTGATCTCGTGGTAGATCCACTCTTGTAAACATCCACAATATCAATATCAATCAAGCGGGGCGTAGGGTTTTACCTCCATCAAGAGGGCCGAACACAGGTAAAACATCGTGTCCCTTGTCTCCTGTTACCATCCGCCTAGACGCACAGTTCGGGACCCCTACCGAGATCCGCCGGTTTGACACCGACATTGGTGCTTTCATTGAGAGTTCCTCGTATGTCGTCACCGATAGGCTTGATGGCCTCTTCAATCGACAACGACGCAGTCTGGGTGAGACTTTTCTCCCGGACAGATCTTCAGATTCGGCGGCTTCCGCTGCGGGCCACCTCACTTGGCCATCTGGAGCAGATCGAAGCTTCGCCCTGGCCGTCGAGTCAGGTTTGAAGCCTAAAATTCACGGCCGATATCGCGGGACTTGATCTTCGATGGATCGAGCCATACCGAGTGTGTCGTCGCTGTCACGATGGGCATGACCTAACTCGCCACGGACAGCACCTTGGAGGCCGCCTGCGAATCCGCTCCGACCCATAGTCCGAGCCGATCGCTCGGATCGAGGGCGGATGGCTGGACACCGCCCGGGACCTACAACTTCTATGGCGATGGGCGAACACTTACATTGTCCCGCATAAAGCTCATGACTCCGAGGTGCGGACTCTTTGCGGACTCCGAACCTCCTGCGCCCCGCCGGTCGAATCCGATTGGGCGCCGATCATGGAATTCACCGCTGCGGACATCTTTCAAGACTCGCCCTTGGCGATATCATAAATTCATGAAGCATCTCTCGCTATCCAGGAGAGCCTGGCGAACTACGGCCAGGATGGTTGGGAGGCGGAGGACGAAGAAATTCAGACCCACCCACCACCCACTTCAGTAGCCACCGTCGGCGATTTAACCTACGTGCTCGACTACGACTCCGAAGACATCGGCGGTATGGACGGCGATGCGGAGACTACCAAGAACCAAAGTGCCTACAGACCTTTGGAGACCACCTCGTCATACGACATATACATGGTGGACACCCCAAAGGGAAGCGATAACGAGGAACAACGGACGCGGCAGAGGATAATCCGCCGATAAAGAACCAAAAGCGGCGTAGACGCGCCCTAAGTCCCGCCTCGATCAAAGCAGCCTTCCTAACGACCCAGCGATAGAGCGGGGCAAACCAGCGGACGACGACGAACAGGACGAGCCGGATAATCAACCCCTTCACGGAGCAATCAACAGTCCGGGCACAACACCGAGCACAAGAACACACACAAAAACTCGCCGCCATCGCAAGAAGTTTGAAGAAAGCGAAAGCGGAAGCTCAAAACAGCGAAGACACGCTCGAGAATGAAGTGGAGCAAAGTATTCAAGACTGCGAGACAAATATGGCAATGGCCATCAAACTAAGAACTACCCGGCGCAAGTTGCTGCAGAATTTGACGAGGAAGCCATAGAGCCTTCACGGTCAAAAATAAAGAGGCCACTGGCGGATGAGCGAGCCAAAAGCGACAAGCGGGGCGCGCACAAGCAATTATATTCACAGGAAAGCAGACGGCCCAACTAGGTCCATCTACAGGCCAAAAAGAGGGCCCCAGAAGCAACACAACACAATAAGTGTTCGAAGACAGCGGCACACCCAAATACCGGGGCGCCGCACACCCGCTATGTTTTACCGATGAGGTGCTGGACCACGAATTTCCAGCAGGGTTCAAACCCATGAACATAGAGGCATCGACGGCACAATGAGACCCGGAGTCCGGATAGAAGATTACATACTACACATACACATGGCTAGAGGAGATGATCTCCACGCCATAAAATACCTACCCCTCAAGCTCAAAGGGCCAGCTCGGCATGGCTTAAAAGCCTCCGAGAAAAACTTTGTTGGAAGTTGGGAAGAGCTTGAGGACGCGTTTAGAACAAATTTTCAAGGACTTATGTCCGCCCTCCGGATCTGAACGATCTGAGTCATATAACTCAACAGCCCGGAGAGTCGGTAGCATAAATTCTGGAACAGGTTCCTTACCAAAAAACCAAATAGTCGATTGTCCGGACTTGAAGCCTTAGCAGCTTTTAAACACAACGTCCGAGACGAATGGCTCGTCCGACACCTCGCCAAGAGAAGCCAAGAACAATGGCGCGCTAACAAGCCTCATGACGCTTTTGCGCGGGAGAGCAAGATGCAGCACCAGCGACCCGAGTACATCCGAGATCAGAGATGGAAACGGAAAGTCACGGCGCAGGAAAGATCAGCGCCGGAATAAAGAAAAAAGCCCAAAGGGCACGGCGGTCAACGCCGGATTCAACTTCTCGGCCAAACAATAAAACACGGCCTCTTAAGGACAACAGAGGCGAGCTATCAAATTTAAACAAAATTTTAGATCGGATATGTCAAATCCACGATACCGGAAGGCACGCAAACCATACCAACCGAAATTGTTGGGTTTTAAACAGTCCGGCAGACTCAACGCCGGACACAAGGGCTCGATCGCGCCAAGCGAGGGCGATGTGAACCCCACCAGAGAGCACCGGAAGTCAAAAGACTTTCCTCAAGAAGTCAAAACAGTAAACTCGCTTCACGTGATAGTACGGAAAACCAACAACGGCACTCACTAAGACAAGTGTCGCACGGCCCACCTCAGTGGAACACCGAGATTGGATGTCAAAACCAATCATTTTCGACCACCGGATTAGTCCGAAGTATCCGGACGCAGGATAGACTGCCACGATATTGGATCCCATAATAGCGGATCGCAATTCACGCAGGTTTTGATGGACGGCGGTGACTTAAACTTGCTAGATCCGGACACAATCCGCAAGTTGGGATAGACCATACTGCAATTCGCATAGCCGCACTTCCTTCAAAGGAGTGGCGCCAGGCCCTTACGCCAGTGCACAGTTTCATTATTACTAGAAGTTGTGTTGGGTCACCGACAACTTCCGGCGAAAAGCTAACCTTTCATGTCGCCCCATTTAAAAATAGCTATCAAGCATCTTTGGGACGGAAGCTTTCGTCCGCTTCAATGCAATACCACATTACGCGTCCCTTACGCTTAAAATGCCCGGTCCACGTGGCATCATTTCATTAAAGGTCGCTTGAGACCCGGACACGGCTGGGCGAGTCCGGAATAAATAAGCTAGGGGCTACCTAGCCGCACATCCCTTCACAAGGGTTTGCACATATAAGCCATAATGAGCTAGCATAGGCTCAGCTTTCTTAATCTATATTTCAATTTTTATGCACTTTCTCGCGATTTCTTTTCCAACCAAGTTCCTCTCTTTTACAGATGAACAGCGTGCACACCCGTCCAGGATCGTCACAACGGAGACACATGCGCAGACGCAGAGGGACCCGTTGTAAGGACTCTTTTCGGACTAAGACCCTCGTAAACCTTTCTTCTGTCTCTTGTTGCTATAATCCCTGGTTTATCATTATAAACAGAGTGGAGGCTGGCGTTTTGGCATCGGCCGCACTGAGAGAACCTGCCGTGCACGGACACAAGGGGCTTAGGGCTTTGTTTTGCCCGCTATTATAAAGACCAAACACCTTCGGGAGTGTTCGCGTCTCGAGTTAGGCCTTATATGCATCAGCTCGAATCATGTCTTTGGTCAAATGTTGGGTTTGCCCGGCTCCTGTGTTTTGCTGCCTTACGTTCCGTATCATCGGCTAACGCGGCTCCGGAGAACTCTGCGATTGTGCCCCATTAATTGGGCGAGCACCTCGATGAAAGCCGAAAACTGATCGTCATGATACAGCGAGACTGGTCAACCACTCGATCGACCATGGGAATGTTTAGGATTCCTCCGCTTTGACGAAGGGCCGTTTCGGCCAGCACATACGGCGCTTCAATTCGGAGAGCGCGGTGCCCCAGGGGCTATGTCGTAGCCCCACCCTCGAACTCCATGGCTAAGTGAAAGTGATAAAGCACTATAGTCCGGTTGCCTCGTTTGCTCGCTACCACCTCCTTTACAGGACCGAGGCGTCGGATTAAGTGTGAAAACGCGCCATTTTTGCGAACACCCCGCACCTTGTGCGTGGGGGCTGAAAGCCGACGACGCCATCTTTCGGGTTATACACACGTATACATGAGCGGCCGCATAGGAGATATTCTATTACTTGAACGCACAAGTATAAAAGGCGCTTACATCATAAATATCGTTTTACATCATATAAGCGTTCATTGAGCGTAACATTTTTGAGCACAGCGACTCTATTACACGAGCACCACGCAGCACTTCTCCAAAATAGTGCTCGGCGGGTAACCGGTTATCATCGGAACCCGGGGTCGCAACAGCGGTGGCATCCATCTCTGTCCAATGTGTCTTCACACGGGCGAGCGCCATCCGCGCACCCTTTATGCTTGAGCGGACCGCTTCATCGCTTTGATATGCGCCACCGCCCCAAGAAATTGCTGCAATAAGCCAAAGTAACTCTTGGTGGGGCCTATCCGGCCGGATATGGGTCACTATATCCGTCATAGCAAGCCCGGACAACCTATTTAGCTCAGACCACTCCGCCAAACGGTCGGTCAACGGAAGTGAACGCTCCGGATTATGGAATTGAGACCAAAATAGCTCTTCCGTCTTGTGATCCTTCGGGCTTCGAAAATGCACAACGGCGTCCGCCGCACTCGCTACTAAGTCCATATAAGGGTCCTCCGGACACCACAGTTGGCCCAGCTGAGCATATTTGGGATCCGTGAACCTTCGGCGCAGGAGAAAAGGCTTGCCAGCTACAATATCTCCGGCCTGGCGCAGCTCTTCCTTCATAGCCCGCATTGCAGAGCGGGCATTCTTGGCTTCGGCGGTGGCCTTCCGCAGGTCTTCTTGCCCCGCTAGGCGCTCATTCCCAAGAGCCTCATTGCGGTCGGTAGCATCTTTTAACTTAACGGCCATTTCGGCTATCTCTTCCCTGCTCCGGCAGTGTGCGACCCTTTCGGCCGCTAACTCCTCGGCCGCCCTCGAGGCCGCCGCATTACTCCTTCTGGCCTGCTCCTTGGCTTGAGCAAGTTCGGCCTGAAGGCTCTCCACGGCAGCGGCACTATCTGCATTTCACGCACATGTTGTAAGAAGATGGCTTCGGCTCCCTTACCAAGTGACCGCGCAGTAACACTTACCTTGCGACTCATCAAGTCGCTTGTTGACCAGCGGGATGTCCGCATCCGCAGCATCGCGTTGCCGCTTTAGTTCAGCAACTCCATAAGTCCGGCTGGCCCCCGGACGACCCGCCACCTGCATCGGCACGACGGGAATTTAAACCTGCGATTTTGATCCTCGGCACGCTGTCGATTTCGACAACCTACCGAGTCTCAGGGGCTACTATCTATACAGCGCATTCTATATGCAAAACTGTTAAAAGGTGTGTCATTTTACGTACCTCAAACCCCGCTGACAAACTCCCGACGGCATCGTGCAACCCGCCTTGGCGGACGAAATCCTTTCAATCACCATGCTCATTAATGCGTGCTGATCTTCTGAGATAGACGCCTTCTCAAGCAGATCCTTCAGCCGTACACAAGTTGGCACCGAACTATCCGGCTTTGCCGAACCCGGGGGCTCCCTCCGTGACGACACTTTAGGCTCGTCCGCCCTATCCGACGGCGCCCCGGACGGAGGCGTCTCGCTCTCTATCATCTCCGGACGAAGGTCCCCCGAAGACGAGCTCATCTGCGAAGGACGGAGATCCGAACTACAAGGTAAAAACTTTAGTTATCCTCGAAGCACAAATAGGGATGTCCTTATTATAAAACTCCTTTGTTTCTACTTACGGCTCGTTGGAGGCTGACTCATTAAGGGAGATTGTGCGGCGGGGCCTCCCGGACGCAGGACCCTCTCGCGAAGATTTCTTCCCCGTTTAGGGCTTTGCCCGGGTCCCTGAGGCAGTCCTCTTCTCCCCTTGGGGAGGGATTCTCAATCCCCCTCTTTCAAGAGCCTCCTTAGGCGAGGCAGTAGCTTTCTGCTTTCCCTTCGCCTTCCTCTGAAGGCGCAACCTCAAGCATCCGGACCAGCACGGGATCCGGCGCGGTCTCGAGGAGGGGGGTCGGACACCGTATTAATCTTGCTTCCGCTATCCACTCCTGTGTAGAAGGAAGTTGGTCATAAAGCGAATCATCGAAAGGCAAAACAAACGGTATGTCCGGACTCGGAACTACTTACTTGAGTATCCGGGCGATTGCAGCTTAGGCCAGCATCCTCGGTTAATTCGGACGCACCTCTTGCGATCGAAGAATAATTTGTACATCTCAGGTGTCATACCCATGAAGTGTTCAAGAATCCGTGGGCCCTCGGATTGAACTCCCATAGCCGGAGAGGGCGGCGTTTGCAGGCAGGAGACGCCTAATCAAAGATAACCTGCATCACCACCACCATATCGATCTCCCTCGTTTGGAGATCCCGAATCGACCTGCAGAGGGGCACGTCCTTTGACGGCCCCAGTTGAGCCCTTGGTTGACCCACGACATCAACCGTCGTGGAGGTCCCGGGCGGAATAAGGGCGGCGGCTTTTGTCTGCGGCCCCTCGGAACGGTAATATAGAACCACTCTTGCTGCCACGGGCGAGCTCATCTTGGAAGGAGCCAGCGGGCCACGGGCATCGGCCCTCCTACTTAAGGCCGCCCGCCACACTCCGCTGACGCCCCGATCATCTTGGCGCCACATTGAAGGTCTTGACCACAGGCGAAGTGAGGGTGACGCGGAGGAAGGCTTCGCAGATGACAATAAATGCGGAGATATGGAGGATGGACTCCGGAGCCAAATCGTGGAATTCCAACCCATAGTAAAACATGAGCCCTCTTACAAAAGGATCCATCGGGAAGCCTAAACCCCGACGGAGGTGGGATACGAAAACGACATACTCGCCGGGCTCGGGGGTGGGGATGGCCTGCCCTTCGGCAGGCAACCTGTGCGAAACCTCATAAGACAGGTACTTGGCCTCCCAAAGCTTTAGCACGTCCTCCTCCGTGACGGAGGAGAGCATCCACCGGCCCTGGAGGTCGGAACCGGACATCATTGAAAGTCCAAAGCGCTCGAATCTGGAGCTCTAGGTGCTGGAACTTGGAGCGTGGAGAGGATTCGATGGAGGATTGAAGAAAAAGAAACGAGCCTTGGTCCCGTTATAAAGAGGAAGAATACCAAGAGCCGTCTCCGTGACCGTTTGGGACTCGCGCCGATAGAGGCGTGGCGAAGCAGGCGCGTTGGGTTACCCACGTCCGTATTAATGAGAATCCGGATTAAGGGAAACACGATCTCTGCTCGACAAGGCGTGCCAAGGAAACCGCTTCGCTAAATGCGCTGAGGTGGTAAAGTAAAAAACGATTTAAATAATGGCTTGGTAGTTGCGTGACGTCATGCCGCAGAAAACGTCAGCAGATTGAACTTGTGTATATATTATTCTCTCTACGGTGGAATGTGGAATTTATTTTGCAAGAGCCGGACACTATCCTGGTGTTCACAATCTTCTATCATTCGGAGGAGGAACCCGCCTTGCAATGCCAAGCAATATACGCTCCGGACTTATCGTCATTGAAGCCTGGTTCGAGGGCTCTTGAGGAGTCTGGATTAGGGGTGTCCGGATAGCGGACTACCATCATCACCGAACTATCATTGGCCGGACTATCATCATCGACCGGACTCCAAGACTATGAAGATACAAGATTGAAGACTTCACCCCGTGTCCGGATGGGACTTTCCTTGGCGTGGAAGGCAAGCTTGGCGATACGGATATGTAGATCTCCTACCATTGTAACCGACTCTATGTAACCCTAGCCCTCTCCGGTGTCTATATAAACCGGATGGCTCTAGTCCGTAGGACTATCAGAACAACAACCCTTACAATCATACCATAGGCTAGCTTCTAGGGTTTATCCTCCTTGATCTCGTGGTAGATCCACTCTTGTAAACATCCACAATATCAATATCAATCAAGCAGGACGTAGGGTTTTACCTCCATCAAGAGGGCCCGAACCTGGGTAAAACATCGTGTCCCTTGTCTCCTGTTACCATCCGCCTAGACGCACAGTTCGGGACCCCCTACCCGAGATCCGCCGGTTTTGACACCGACAATGACCCATTCCGTTAGCTTAGCACACGATCGTTTAGTATGTTGCTATTGCTTTCTTCATGACTTATACATGTTCCTATGACTATGAGATTATGCAACTCCCGTTTACCGGAGGAACACTTTGTGTGCTACCAAACATCACAACGTAACTGGGTGATTATAATGGTGCTCTACAGGTGTCTCCAAAGGTACTTTTTGGGTTGGCGTATTTCGAGATTAGGATTTGTCACTCCGATTGTCGGAGAGGTATCTCTGGACCCTCTCGGTAATGCACATCACTTAGGCCTTGCAAGCATTGCAACTAATGAGTTAGTTGCGGGATGATGTATTATGGAACAACTAAAGAGACTTGCCGGTAACGAGATTGAACTAGGTATTGAGAGACCGACGATCGAATCTCGGGCAAGTAACATACCGATGATAAAGGGAACAACGTATGTTGTTATGCGGTCAGACCGATAAAGATCTTCGTAGAATATGTGGGAGCCAATATGAGCATCCAGGTTCCGCTATTGGTTATTGACCGGAGATGTATCTCGGTCATGTCTACATAGTTCTCAAACCCGTAGGGTCCGCACGCTTAACGTTTCGATGACAATTATATTATGAGTTTATATGTTTTGATGTACCGAAGGTTGTTCGGAGTCCCGGATGTGATCACGGACAAGACGAGGAGTCTCAAAATGGTCGAGACATGAAGATTGATATATTGGACGACTATATTTGGACACCGGAATGGTTCCGGGGGTTATCGGATATATACCGGAGTACCGGGGGTTACTGGAACCCTCCGAGGACTTAATGGGCCTTGGTGGAAGAGAGGAGAGGCGGCCAGGGCAAGGGCCGCGCGCCCCTCCCCCCTAGTCCGAATAGGACAAGGAGAGGGGGGGGTGCCCCCACTTCCTTCTTCTCCTCCACCTCTTTCCCCCTCTCTCTCCTAGTCCAACAAGGAAAGGGGGGAGACCTACTCCTGGTAGGAGTAGGACTCCTCCTGGCACGCCCTCTCCCCTGGCTGGCCGCACCCCCCCTTGCTCCTTTATATACGGGGGCAGGGGGCACCCTAGAGACACAACAATTGATCGTTTGATCTTTTAGCCGTGTGCGGTGCCCCCCTCCACCATAGTCCACCTCGATAATACAGTAGCGGTGCTTAGGCGAAGCCCTGCATTGTTAGAACAGCAACCTCATCACCACGCCGTCGTGCTGACGAAGCTCTCCCTCAACACTCGGCTGGATCGGAGTTCGAGGACGTCATCGGGCTGAATGTGTGCTGAACTCGGAGGTGCCGTGCGTTTGGTACTTGATCGGTCGGATCGTGAAGATGTACGACTACATCAACCGCGTTGTGCTAACGCTTCCGCTTTCGGTCTACGAGGGTACATGGACAACACTCTCCCCTCTCGTTGCTATGCATCACCATGATCTTGCGTGTGCGTAGGATTTTTTTTGAAATTACTACGTTCACCATGATAATATGCACGAGTAGAACACAAGTGAGTTGTGGGCGATATAAGTCATACTGCTTACCAGCATGTCATACTTTGGTTCGGCGGTATTGTTGGATGAAGCGGCCCGGACCGACATTATGTGTACGCTTACGCGAGACTGGTTCTACCGACGTGCTTTGCACACAGGTGGCTGGCGGGTGTCAGTTTCTCATACTTTAGTTGAACCGAGTGTGGCTACGCCAGTCCTTGCGAAGGTTAAAACAGCACCAACTTGACAAACTATCGTTGTGGTTTTGATGCGTAGGTAAGAAGGTTCTTGCTAAGCCCGTAGCAGCCACGTAAAATTTGCAACAACAAAGTAGAGGACGTCTAACTTGTTTTTACAGGGCATGTTGTGATGTGATATGGTCAAGGCATGATGCCACATTTTATTGTATGAGATGATCATGTTTTGTAACCGAGTTATCGGCAACTGGCAGGAGCCATATGGTTATCACTTTATTGTATGCAATGCAATCGCTCTGTAATGCTTTACTTTATCACTAAGCGGTAGCGATAGTCGTAGAAGCATAAGATTGGCGAGACGACAATGATGCTACGATGGAGATCAAGGTGTCGTGCCGGTGATGATGGTGATCATGACGGTGATTCGAAGATGGAGATCACAAGCACAAGATGATGATGGCCATATCATATCACTTATATTGATTGCATGTGATGTTTATCTTTTATGCATCTTATCTTTCTTTGATTGACGGTAGCATCATAAGATGATCTCTCACTAAATTTCAAGATAAAAGTGTTCACCCTGAGTATGCACCGTTGCCAAAGTTCGTCGTGCCCAGACACCACGTGATGATCGAGTGTGGTAAGCTCTACGTCCATCTACAACGGGTGCAAGCCAGTTTTGCACAGGCAGAATACTCGGATTAAACTTGACGAGCCTAGCATATGCAGAAATGGCCACGGAACACTGAGACCGAAAGGTCGAGTGTGAATCATATAGTAGATATGATCAACATAGTGATGTTCACCATTGAAAACTACTCCATTTCACGTGATGATCGGTTATGGTTTAATTTATTTGGATCACGTGATCACTTAGAGGATTAGAGGGATGTCTTTCTAAGTGGGAGTTCTTAAGTAATATGATTAATTGAACTTAAATTTATCATGAACTTAGTACCTGATAGTATCTTGCTTGTCTATGTTTGATTGTAGATATATGGCCTGTGCTGTTGTTCCGTTGAATTTTAATGTGTTCCCTTGAGAAAGCAAAGTTGAAAGATGATGGTAGCAACTACACGGACTGGGTTCGTAACTTGAGGATTATCCTCATTGCTGCACAGAAGAATTACGTCCTGGAAGCACCGCTGGGTGCCAGGCCTGCTGCTGATGCAACTGACGACGTTAAGAACGTCTGGCAGAGCAAAGCTGATGACTACACGATAGTTCAATGTGCCATGCTTTACGGCATAGAACCGGGACTTCAACGACGTTTTGAACGTCATGGAGCATATGAGATGTTCCAGGAGTTGAAGTTAATATTTCAAAAGAATGCCCGGATTGAGAGATATGAAGTCTCCAATAAGTTCTATAGCTGCAAGATGGAGGAGAATAGTTCTGTCAGTGAGCATATACTCAAGATGTCTGGGTACTGCAATCACTTGATTCAACTGGGAGTTAATCTTCCGGATGATAGGGTCATTGACAGAATTCTCCAATCACTACCACCAAGCTACAAGAGCTTCGTGATGAACTATAATATGCAAGGGATGGATAAGACAATTCCCGAGCTCTTCGCGATGCTAAAGGCTGCGGAGGTAGAAATCAAGAAGGAGCATCAAGTGTTGATGGTCAATAAGACCACCAGTTTCAAGAAGAAGGGCAAAGGGAAGAAGAAGGCGAACTTCAAGAAGAACAGCAAGCAAGTTGCTGCTCAAGAGAAGAAACCCAAGTCTGGACCTAAGCCTGAAACTGAGTGCTTCTACTGCAAGCAGACTAGTCACTGGAAGCGGAACTGCCCCAAGTATTTGGCGGATAAGAAGGATGGCAAGGTGAACAAAGGTATATGTGATATACAAGTTATTGATGTGTACCTTACTAGAGCTCGCAGATAGCACTGGTATTTGATACTGGTTCTGTTGCTAATATTTGCAACTCGAAACAGGGACTAAGGATAAAGCGAACACTGGCCAGGGACGAGGTGACGATACGCGTGGGAAATGGTTCCAAAGTCGATGTGATCGCGGTCGGCACGCTACCTCTACATCTACCTTCGGGATTGGTTTTAGACCTAAATAATTGTTATTTGGTGCCAGCGTTGAGCATGAACATTATATCTGGATCTTGTTTGATGCGAGGCGGTTATTCATTTAAATCAAAGAATAATGGTTGTTCTATTTATATGAGTAATATCTTTTATGGTCATGCACCCTTGAAGAGTGGTCTATTTTTGATGAATCTCAATAGTAGTGATACACATATTCATAATGTTGAAGCCAAAAGATGCAGAGTTGATAATGATAGTGCAACTTATTTGTGGCACCGCCGTTTAGGTCATATTGGTGTAAAGCGCATGAAGAAACTCCATACTGATGGACTTTTGGAACCACTTGATTATGAATCACTTGGAACTTGCGAACCGTTCCTTATGGGCAAGATGACTAAAACGCCGTTCTCCGGTACTATGGAGAGAGCAACAGATTTGTTGGAAATCGTACATACAGATGTATGTGGTCCGATGAATATTGAGGCTCGTGGCGGATATCGTTATTTTCTCACCTTCACAGATGATTTAAGCAGATATGGGTATGTCTACTTAATGAAACATAAGTCTGAAACATTTGAAAAGTTCAAAGAATTTCAGAGTGAAGTTGAAAATCATCGTAACAAGAAAATAAAGTTTCTACGATCTGATCGTGGAGGAGAATATTTGAGTTACGAGTTTGGTCTACATTTGAAACAATGTGGAATAGTTTCGCAACTCACGCCACCCGGAACACCACAACGTAATGGTGTGTCCGAACGTCATAATCGTACGTTACTAGATATGGTGCGATCTATGATGTCTCTTACTGATTTACCGCTATCATTTTGGGGTTATGCTTTAGAGAGGCCGCATTCATGTTAAATAGGGCACCATCAAAATCCATTGAGACGACGCCTTATGAACTGTGGTTTGGCAAGAAACCAAAGTTGTCGTTTCTTAAAGTTTGGGGCTGCGATGCTTATGTGAAAAAGCTTCAACCTGATAAGCTCGAACCCAAATCGGAAAAACGTGTCTTCATAGGATACCCAAAGGAGACTGTTGGGTACACCTTCTATCACAGATCCGAAGGCAAGACATTTGTTGCTAAGAATGGATCCTTTCTAGAGAAGGAGTTTCTCTCGAAAGAAGTGAGTGGGAGGAAAGTAGAACTTGATGAGGTAACTGTACCTGCTCCCTTATTGGAAAGTAGCTCATCACAGAAATCTGTTCCTGTGACGCCTACACCAATAGTGAGGAAGTTAATGATGATGATCATGGAACTTCAGATCAAGTTGTTACTGAACCTCGTAGATCAACCAGAGTAAGATCCGCACCAGAGTGGTACGACAATCCTGTTCTGGAAGTCATGTTACTAGACCATGATGAACCTACGAACTATGAAGAAGCGATGGTGAGCCCAGATTCCGCAAAATGGCTTGAGGCCAGGAAATCTGAGATGGGATCCATGTATGAAAACAAAGTGTGGACTTTGGTTGACTTGCCCGATGATCGGCAAGCAATTGAGAATAAATGGATCTTCAAGAAAAAGACTCACGCTGACGGTAATGTTACTGTCTACAAAGCTCGACTTGTTGCGAAAGGTTTTTCGACAAGTTCAAGGGATTGACTACGATGAGACCTTCTCACCCGTAGCGATGCTTAAGTCTGTCCGAATCATGTTAGCAATTGCCGCATTTTATGATTATGAAATATGGCAGATGGATGTCAAAACTGCATTCCTAAATGGATTTCTGGAAGAAGAGTTGTATATGATGCAACCGGAAGGTTTTGTCGATCCAAAGGGAGCTAACAAAGTGTGCAAGCTCCAGCGATCCATTTATGGACTGGTGCAAGCCTCTCGTAGTTGGAATAAACGCTTTGATAGTGTGATCAAAGCATTTGGTTTTGTACAGACTTTTGGATAAGCCTGTATTTACAAGAAAGTGAGTGGGAGCTCTGTAGCATTTTAGATATTATATGTGGATGACATATTACTGATTGGAAATGATATAGAATTTCTAGATAGCGTAAAGGGATACTTAAATAAGAGTTTTTCAATGAAAGACCTCGGTGAAGCTGCTTACATATTGGGCATTAAGATCTATAGATATAGATCAAGACGCTTAATTGGACTTTCACAAAGCACATACCTTGACAAAGTTTTGAAGAAGTTCAAAATGGATCAAGCAAAGAAAGGGTTCTTGCCTGTGTTGCAAGGTGTGAAGTTGAGTAAGACTCAATGCCCGACCAGTCTGCAGAAGATAGAGAAAATGAAAGATGTTCCTATGCTTCAGCCATAGGCTCTATCATGTATGCAATACTGTGTACCAGACCTGATGTGTGCCTTGCTATAAGTCTAGCAGGGAGGTACCAAAGTAATCCAGGAGTGGATCACTGGACAGCGGTCAAGAACATCCTGAAATACCTGAGAAGGACTAAGGATATGTTTCTCGTTTATGGAGGTGACAAAGAGCTCATCGTAAATGGTTACGTTGATGCAAGCTTTGACACTGATCCAGATGATTCTAAATCACAAACCGGATATGTGTTTACATTGAACGGTGGAGCTGTCAGTTGGTGCAGTTCTAAACAAAGCGTCGCGACGGGATCTACGTGTGAAGCGGAGCACATAGCTGCTTCGGAGCAGCAAATGAAGGAGTTCATATCCGATCTAGGTGTCATACCTAGTGCATCGGGTCCAATGAAAATCTTTTGTGACAATACTGGAGCAATTGCCTTGGCGAAGGAATCCAGATTTCACAAGAGAACCAAGCACATCAAGAGACGCTTCAATTCCATCCGGGATTTAGTCCAGGTGGGTGACATAGAAATATGTAAGATACATACGGATCTGAATGTTGCAGACCCGTTGACTAAGCCTCTTCCACAAGCAAAACATGATCAACACCAAGGCTCCATGGGTGTTAGAATCATTACAGTGTAATCTAGATTATTGACTCTAGTGCAAGTGGGAGACTGAAGGAAATATGCCCTAGAGGCAATAATAAAGTTATTATTTATTTCCTTATATCATGATAAATGTTTATTATTCATGCTAGAATTGTATTAACCGGAAACATAATACATGTGTGAATACATAGACAAATAGAGTGTCACTAGTATGCCTCTACTTGACTAGCTCGTTGATCAAAGATGGTTATGTTTCCTAGCCATAGACATGAGTTGTCGTTTGATTAATGGGATCACATCATTAGGAGAATGATGTGATTGACATGACCCATTCCGTTAGCTTAGCACACGATCGTTTAGTATGTTGCTATTGCTTTCTTCATGACTTATACATGTTCCTATGACTATGAGATTATGCAACTCCGTTTACGGAGGAACACCTTGTGTGCTACCAAAGCGTCACTGGCGAATCGGGTGGTTATAAAGGTGCTCTCTGGTGTCTCCGAAGGTACTTGTTGGGTTGGCGTATTTCGAGATTAGGATTTGTCACTCCGATTGTTGGAGAGGTATCTCTGGGCCCTCTCGGTAATGCACATCACTTAAGCCTTCCAAGCATTGTAATTAATGAGTTAGTTGCAGGATGATGTATTACGGAACGAGTAAAGAGACTTGCCGGTAACGAGATTGAACTAGGTATTGAGATACCGACGATCGAATCTCGGGCAAGTAACATACCGATGACAAAGGGAACAACGTATGTTGTTATGCGGTCAGACCGATAAAGATCTTCGTAGAATATGTGGGAGCCAATATGAGCATCCAGGTTCCGCTATTGGTTATTGACCGGAGATGTATCTCGGTCATGTCTACATAGTTCTCGAACCCGTAGGGTCCGCACGCTTAACGTTTCGTTGACAGTTATATTATGAGTTTATATGTTTTGATGTATCGAAGGTTGTTCGGAGTCCTGGATGTGATCACGGACATGACAAGGAGTCTTGAAATGGTCGAGACATGAAGATTGATATATTGGAAGCCTATGTTTGGATATCGGAAGTGTTCCGGGTGAAATCGGGATTTTACCGGAGTACCGGGAGGTTACCGGAACCCCCCGGGGACTTAATGGGCCTTAGTGGGCCTTGGTGGAAGAGAGGCGGCGGGGGCAAGGGCGCGCGCCTCCCCTAGTCTGAATAGGACAAGGAGAGGAGGCCCCCTTCCTTCTTCTCCTCCACCTCTTTCCCCTTCTCTCTCCTAGTCCAACAAGGAAAGGGGGGGAGTCCTACTCCCGGTAGGAGTAGGACTCCTCCTGGCACGCCCTCTCTCCTGGTCGGCCGCACCCCCGCTTGATCCTTTATATATAGGGGGGCAGGGGGGCACCCTAGAAACACAACAATTGATCATTTGATCTTTTAGCCGTGTGCGGTGCCCCCCTCCACCATAGTCCACCTCGATAATACTGTAGCGGTGCTTAGGCGAAGCCCTGCATCGGTAGAACATCAACATCGTCACCACGCCGTCGTGCTGATGAAACTCTCCCTCAACACTCGGCTGGATCGGAGTTCGAGGGACGTCATAGGGCTGAACGTGTGCTGAACTCGGAGGTGCCGTGCGTTCGGTACTTGATCGGTCGGACCGTGAAGACGTACGACTACATCAACCGCGTTGTGCTAACGCTTCCGCTTTCGGTCTACGAGGGTACGTGGACAACACTCTCCCCTCTCGTTGCTATGCATCACCATGATCTTGCGTGTGCGTAGGAAATTTTTTGAAATTACTACGTTCCCCAACAGAAGTTTGGTCGACCCATTCATGCGTTGCAAACAGACAACGGGAAGGAGTTTGATAATCTTGCGATCTGCAACCTTCTCACCACACACGGCACAATTTTTCGTCTCACTTGCCCGTACACTTCGCAACAAAATGGCCGCGCTGAGCGCGTGCTTCGCACTCTTAATGACTGCGTCCGCACCCTCCTCTTTCACGCCAACGTGCCCCCATGTTTTTGGCCCGACACGCTTGCCACCGCATCACTACTCCTCAACATCTGTCCCTGTCGCATTCGCGGGAATTTTGCACCTCATCACCTTTTGTTCGGCACGCCACCTTCCTACGCCGAGCTCCGCATCTTCGGTTGCCTGTGCTACCCTAGCATCGCTTCCACTACTCCTCATAAGCTCGCACCACGGTCCGTGGCATGTATTTTTCTTGGCTATCCCCCCAACACCAAAGGCTACCGCTGCTATGATCCTATCTCCCATCGGGTGATCACTTCCCGACATGTTTACTTTGATGAGATGGTTTTTCTGTTTCAGCAAGTACCTTCAGATGTTGCGGCTTTGCCCGCTCCCGGTGATGGCCGTTCGCGAGCTTCTCTTGGGCCGCCTCCCAGCTTTGAGGGTGCCCCCCGCGCCACGGGTCGAGTTCCTCCCCGGTTGGCTGCCTTAGGGGCTGCACCCCTACCGGCGCCCGAGACGCCCACTGCGCCCTCGGCCTCCCCGATGGCCGCGCCACCGTCGGCCTCCCCGGCTGCCGCTGGCCTCCTCGGCGCCCCGCGCCCTCGCCTGCCGCCTCGTCCGAGGCGGCCTCTTCCGCGACCACACCCGCGGCGGCTTCGCTGGCGGCCTCGCCCGCGGCATCGGAGGTGGCGGGCTCTTCTTCGTCTTCGCCCGTCGCCAACCCAGACTCGCTGCCCCGCCCGATGACTCGCTCTCGGGCTGGCACATTCTGCCCGAGTACGCGGTACACCAGCGATGAGTATCTTCTTGCTGCTTCCGTCTCCGAGCCGTCCCCTCTCCCATCGTCAGCTCGAGCCGCCCTTCGGGATCCTCATTGGCTCACTGCGATGCAGGAAGAGTTCGACGCGCTTCAAAGAAACCGCACCTGGCAGCTTGTCCCTCGGCCGCCTCGTGCCAACATCATCACGGGCAAGTGGGTTTTTTGGCACAAGACTCGTCCGGATGGCACTCTCGAGCGCTACAAAGCTCGTTGGGTGGTTCGAGGCTTTCGGCAACGTGCGGGCGTGGACTTCACCAACACTTTTGCCCCGGTTGTTAAACCGGGCACGATCTGCACCGTGCTCCAGCTAGCCGTCTCCCGAGCTTGGCCTGTGCATCAGTTGGATGTCTCCAACGCCTTCTTGCACGGCCACCTCGCTGAGCAGGTGTTCTGTGAGCAGCCCACGGCCGTCGGCGCCACACATCCAGACCATGTGTGCTTGCTCTTCCGTTCGCTTACGGGTTGAAGCAGGCGCCTCGGGCCTGGTACCAGCGCATCGCTGCATTCCTGCAGACGCTCAGATTTACATTGACTCGCTCCGATGCGTCCCTCTTCGTGTACCATCACGGGGTTGACACGGCCTACTTGTTGCTCTACGTCGACGACATCATCCTGAAGGCATCCACTGTCGCGCTCCTCCAGCGGCTCACTGCTCGTCTTCGCGATGAGTTTGCCCTGAAGGACTTGGGGCCCCTCCACTACTTCCTTGGCATTGAGGTGGTTCGACGGCCAGATGGGTTCTTTCTGCACCAGCAGCGTTACGCCCATGAGCTTCTCGATCGAGCCGGCATGCTTAACTGCAAGCCCGCTCCCACGCCTGTCAACACCAAGGCCAAGGTTTCCGCTCTGGAGGGTTCTCCCGCATCCGACGCGGCCTTCTATCGCTCCATTGTGGGTGCTTTGTAGTACCTCACTCTGACGCGTCCCGACCTGCAGTATGCCGTTCAGCAGGTCTGTCTTCACATGCATGCTCCGCGTGACTTCCACTAGACCTTGGTGAAGTGTATCCTCCGTTACATACGCGGCACCTCGTCCATGGGACTTACACTGACGGCCTCCGCCTCCACCGACCTCGTCGCCTACTCTGATGCGGACTGGGCTGGCTGCCCGGACACACGGCGCTCCACTTTGGGGTACTGTGTCTACCTTGGGCCGTCTCTGATCTCTTGGTCCTCCAAGCGACAGCCCACCATCTCCCGCTCGAGTGATGAGGCAGAGTATCGGGCAGTGGCTAACGCCATTGCCGAATGCTCTTGACTTCGTCAGCTGCTCCAGGAGTTGCTTTGTGATGTTCACAAGGCCACGCTCGTCTACTGTAACAACGTCTCCGCCGTGTACCTCTCCGCCAACCCGGTCCACCATCGACGAACGAAGCATATTGAGCTCGACATACACTTTGTTCGTGAGCAGGTGGCCCTTGGGCGCATCCGGGTCCTCCACGTCCCTACGGCCCAACAGTTTGCCGATGTCATGACAAAAGGACTGCCTACTTCTGTTTTCGAGGAGTTCAGGTCCAGTCTTTGCGTCTCCGGCGACGCTTCGACTGCGGGAGGGTGTTGAATATATGGTTTGTGCATGTATATTGTATAGCCCGGCCCACCTCCTAGTCTTTGTATAGTTGAGGTTGTGGCCCACTTTGTACTCCATATATACGTGCGCTATGCACCGAACAATACATCGTGAAGCATTGCCAAAACATTCGTTTCCAACACTTCCTTTCTACCTTTTCTCTAATCCATCATCTTTTACTGTACGCACATTGGTTTCTTGGTGTTGCGGTTGCAGGCGGCGTTCATCTTCCAGGAATGAGGAGGAAGCGAGGAAGTCGGTCGTGTTGGCTCTGACAGTGTGGATTTTGTCAACCTCGTCATGTTCCCTGATGCCTATATGATAATTTATTTTTCTTAGTTTGTTGAAGAACTAGGTTGTTTGCAAGCAATTTGGGATCTATGCAGAGCTAACAAGAAATGATCTCTGCCATATGCAGACTATACTAAAAAAATGCATGAAACATCACTATGTCATATTTCATTTGTGTAGATGGATGTTAATTTCTATGTCTTAGAAAGTTAGAAATATTATATTTATGCATTGATATACTTAGATTGGTCTGAAGCATAATCAATCAGTCTAAAATCTGATTAAATTCTTTGATATGTAACTTAGCCTGAAAACAGTTGTTAAAAGTAGCAGCCCTTGCTTTGAATTTTGTGTTTCAGCTAACAGTGACAGTATATTAATTTTGCTTAACTGCGTAAGTTGATTGTCATTGTTGAGACATTAGGGTATAGATTTTGTCTGTGACATATTTGGAGAGCTAACACGAAAATGATCTGTTTCAAAATGCTCGTTGGTAAGATATACATGTCTTAAACAGGAGCATCAATGCATCATTAAATTGATACTCATCCGACATATTCAGAATATTAGCCAACCAATCCAGCCATATCCCCCCAATTGTGTTCTTGACTTCAGTTAATTGCTTATTACAACAAGCATGCCCAGTGTGGTTGGCTTCAATTAATTTCTTATTAGAAACATAGGCCCTAAAATACCTTTGGACTTGCGTTTTGCTGCTTCTCTTATGAGGGTACATTTTATTGATTCAGGTGAAATGTTCATATATTTTTGATGTTCTGAAGGATGCAGATGCGCAATCAATAAAAAAAGAAGCGGCAAACATAATGGCACAAACTGCAGAGGCAAATAAGTTAGATGTTGCAGAGAAGAAGACAGAAACGGTAGAGACAAAGAAATAAGTTGCAGCATAGAAGAGAGCGCAAGATGCGGAGGCAAACGAGTTAGCACCTACATTGGCTCACCTTTATCCTCACTACTGCCATCCTCAAGCGAGTGGCAGCATAGATGCAATTCGTGGAAGTATGCGTCAGCCGTTGTTGGACCATGGTAGCCACTCCTCTCTCCTCTTGAATTTGAAGATTTTTCTTGCTTTGGCTTTGTAATGCCTATTTGACAGTGTATGTCTACACCTCTAAGGTGGTAATTACAAGAACTGAACTTTCAGCATGTACCAGATGAAATGGTTAGGTTTATTTCTCTGTTCTGTAGGGACTTAGGTAATTGTTTACTACGGATCATAGTCCCTTCAGTGTAGTCTTCTGGTCCTTTATGTATTGATCTCATGTAATTGTTTGGTAGGTCATGGTTGCGCATTTAAGCTGGAAATATTCTAGAATGGATGAAGGCTAGCATGTAGTGCATGAAAAAGGAGATATTGTCTCTCTATTAATGTGGTTTCATTGATTAGTTATCATGAAATTGTTGTGCATGTCTATTCAGGTTTACTCCTTTCACATGCTCATTTCCCTTTCTTGTTCCTGCAAAAGAAAGTACTATTTTTTTAGCATGGAGCAAAGCTTAATTATATTAATGGTTCTGTTCAAGGTTTTTGAAACTCAATACCATGCAGTTGTGTTCCTGGCTCCTATTGTTTATAGTTGTCATGTGCTCCCTGCTGACTCAGTACCATTTGCAAATTTCTCTTATAATATTAATAATCTGCTTTATTACTTGCCGCTTCTATTCGCCAGCCAAAACTATCATGCAGCCACTTTTGTCATTGCCATTTGCCAGTGCATGGGAGCAATAGGAAAGTCTGTTAAGCTGGATGATGGTGGATAGTGGCCAGTGGAAAGCCGTAGGCGTGTGCGACAACACACTCATCACTGTCGGCGACATTGCTCAGGTATTGCTGCCTGTAAATCCTGTTGACTAGGTTTACTTGGTTATTCCATCTTAGTATTGGTGTTGAGGCTGGAGCCAGACAGCCCGTTGCAAGCAAGTCCAAGCATTGGCAACGGCGACGTGGTCTACAAATATCATACTACTTACTAATTGATTAGGTGGTCTACTACTTAGTTACCAATTAATAGTGTCTCCTGTCAGTTTAATTTCTAAGTTGTTTTGATGCTCATGTTCTCCTGTCGAAAGGTCAGCACGTACAATTTGTTAGTATTTGCACGGAGTCTATAGAAGCTTCAGTAGTAAAAAATGCAGATTGGATGTTTGTACTACTAGGACCATTGGTTTGCATTTGTTTTACCAGATTATCAGATTGGATGTTTGTACTACTAGGAGCATTGGTTTACTTGGTTGAAAGATGAAATATACAGAGAAGATATTTTCTGTCCTTAGGTTGATAGGTTTTGTTATTGGCATTTTTACATAAAAACTCTAAACCTGACAACATATTCTTTTTCACATAAAAACTCTAAACCTGACAACATATTCTTTTTCTATCAACGATTGGAACTTCCATTAAGAGAAGAGGTACATGGGCAGCTCCCGGGAGTAGTTTCTTGGATGATGCACGATAATTAAGCGATGGCGATCGAAGTCGGCAAGCAACGACACCACCCCGCGTGCGACGTGGCACAATAGCCAGAGCAATCAAGCTCGCCAGCCATTAGAATGCGTTGGAAGCGGCGGGAATGACCTGTAAACAAATCACTGTGCGTTATCATTTGACCATTCAGAGCACTACTAGCGGCCAGCACTAACTTGTTAATCTTGTACTGCTCCTACGTTATTCAGATGTAAATTAACACAGTGCGTTCAAGGATTCGAGACGACTTTGACCATTCGCCGAGAGCCCCCTGCCAGCGGGCGTCGGGTCGGTGGTCCGCGCATGGAGCTATTAGGCCCTCCACTATGTAGGCTAAAATGGATGCCAAATTCATTTTTGAGGTATTTGGCATCGATGCCCTACATTACCTGACCGGTGTTAAATAAATAAAAAATTTCAGGCATCAAAGCACGAACTTGCTTTGGTGCCAAATTAGTCTGAGGCAATAAAGAATACATATCTCACTCTTCTGGCGCACAAACCAACAACTCTACTCAGCTGAGTGTGCTGCATGTGTTGGCTCAATTGGTTTTATATACATGTGCGCTCGTCTTTCAATCAATGCCAAATTATGTACATTGTGGGAGCGGTGCCAAAACATTTTCACCTGGCATTGATGTATATGTGGCCTGCTTTTCAGAAATTTAGTACCAATCTCATATACTATTAGAGCATCCAATATGTGCCCTATTATAAAATCTTTTTAAAATAAGTGAAATATGCTACTTCCTCCATCCATAAATGCAGGGCTTAATGCGTTTTTCGAAATTGCTTTTGACTATTGATAAAACTAATTGTATATGAGATATATAATGTGAAATTTGTATGAATGGAAGCTGCTTTCACTTACGAATTTGATGATATGTTTTGTGTAATTTACATGTCATATATGGAGTATTATTGCTCTAGCAGGTGGTCAAAGTTACTCTTAAAAAATCGCATTAGGTCCTATATAGATGGATAGAGGAAGTATATAAAATGAGTGAAATCTGTTTTCACATGTGTGAAATCTGTTTTAAAATGAGTGAAATATGCTATTATGAAATCATTTTTGAAATTAGTGAGATACTCCTATGTGTTATTATAAAATGTGTGGAATGTGTGAAATCGGTACCCCGCAATTGCCATAAGTACTAGTGGTTTGGGCGCCACCCTGTGGCGCCGCTTAAGAGAAAACTATGCGCACGTTTTCATTAAAAGAAAATTCATAGAGTCCTCGCCGCTGTCTAAAAAACTTCTCTGAAAAAAAAAATCCTCACCTTCATCTAAAGAAAATTTCATCTAAAGAAAAGTAAAAATGAAAAAAGAAAAAAATTACCAGAGGTCCTCCTCCATCGAAAAAATACATTTAAAAAATAATCCACACCTTTAGCTAAACAAAATTTCAAAAGATTTCTTACCGCGGCCAACCAGCTTGCGCCACGTGGCATAGCTAGTTGGCCACCCTTCATGCGTAGCTTAATAGGTTTAATTTGCTCCCACACCACCACCGCAATCGTGATTCTAATTGAGGCGCGCGCATCATCACACGCCAACCAGCTAGCCAGCACTACACTAGCTTTCCTAGGAGCTAGTACTCCCATGGCCATGGCCAGCTCGACTGTGCCTCCATGCCTCTTGCTGCTAACCATCGTGTCCCTTGCCGCCGCGAACGGCGGCGGCAACAACTCCAGAGACTCCGGGCAGGTCCGCCTTAGCTGCGGCGCGTCTGCCTCAGCCACCGACTCCGACGGCCGTGCGTGGGACGGTGACTCGGCGTCCAAGTTCTTGACATCGGCGAACGCCGGCGTCGCGGTCCGTGCGTCGTATCAAGACCCATCGCTGCCTTCTTCCGTGCCTTACATGATGGCGCGCGTGTTCGCGTCGAGCCACACGTACACCTTCCTCGTCCGCCCTGGCCGCGCGTGTTCGCGTCGAGCCACACGTACACCTTCCTCGTCCGCCCTGGCCGCGCGTTCCTTCGCCTCTTTTTCTACCCGACCGACTACGGCAACCGCAACGCTTCGAGCGCCCTCTTCGGCGTCACGGCCGGCGGCGTCACGCTGTTGCGCGACTTCAACGCGTCCCAGAGCGCGCTCGCGCTCGACGCCGCCTACCTCGTCCGCGAGTTCTCCGTGATCGTCAACTCGAGCGGGAGGCTGGATGTCACCTTCGACCCGTCCACCGGCGCCGGCTCCCACTACGCGTTCGTGAACGGCATCGAGATCGTGCCCACGCCGGACGTGTTCACGGCGCCCGTGCCGACCTTCGCCAACGGGGGGCGCCCGGACCCGATGCCCATCCGCGCCGACACGGCCTTCCAGACCATGTACCGCCTCAACGTCGGCGGCACGGCCGTCTCCCCGGCTGACGACTCCGGACGCTTCTACCGGGCCTGGGACACCGACTTCCCTTACATATTCGGCGCGGCCGTCGGGGTCTCTTCCAAGAAGGACAGCGACGTCACCATCCGATACCCGCCGTCCGTTCCGCCGTACATCGCGCCGGAGGGCGTGTACGCGTCGGCGAGGTCCATGGGCCCGGATCCGCAGATCAACCTGAAGTACAACCTCACCTGGATCCTGCCCGTGGACGCTGGGTTCTACTACCTCCTGAGGTTCCACTTCTGCGAGATCCAGTACCCGTTCACCAAGGTGAACCAGCGCTCCTTCTACATCTACATCAACAACCAGACGGCGCAGGAGCAGATGGACGTCATCACGTGGAGCGGAGGGATAGGTGTTCCGGTGTACACCAACTACCTCGTCGTAGCGACGGGCTCCGGCAAGACGGACATGTGGGTCGCGCTGCACCCAGACCCCAGCACCAGGCCGCAGTACTACAACGCGATACTCAACGGGCTCGAGGTGTTCAAGCTCCAGACGTACGGCAGCAACAACCTCGCCGGGGCCAACCAGCGGATCCCACAGAAGCAGCTCTACCAAGGGGAGTTCAAGAGGAAGAGTGCCGTTGCTGGGGTCGTTGGTGGAGTGATCGCCGGTGCCCTCCTCGCGGCGTTGATCGGCTGCGTCTGCGCGTGCGCTATCTGCAGGCGGGGAAGGAAGTATGCGTCGGTGGTCGTGTGCGAGCCAGAGTCCATTCCTGAGCAACCAGCACATGGTCTACCTAGCCCAAAGGAAAGGTTAAAGGTGTGGTAGATCCCGGGACAGAGCCTCTTCATCCCGTCCGTTCAACCCTGCCAAGATTCGTGCGGTTGTCTGCAGCTAATAAACCCTGTCTCTAAGCACGAGTAGGTCGTAGCTTCACTGTTCACTGATTAGATATGCATCTCACTATTCACTGAACCTCACATGCAGGTGTTATTTTTCTAAATCCGCTCAAAAATCTTATATTGTCCACTGACCCCCAAAACTTATTTCATCGTCTGATCCCCTTTATTCGCGCCTTTCTCATAGGAGCCGAATCTACACGTAAAGCTATTTGAGAAAAGTGAAAGTCTCTGTCTTGATTGATGGTTACAGATGCTACACATACCATCTAGAGAGACACGAGCAAAGGAAGGTATCGGTTCCAGAGGGCACAAAGCGAGAGGTGTTGTGCGGGCAAACAGCACGATGGTTTGGGCATGGATAGATTCCTCCCTAATTACACGTGTTGTAATTATAATCACAACGCTCACCCTAATCTACGCTTGACCATGTAAAATTATCTCTCGATTGTCCGGGTAATGATGTCAAAAGGATTCTCCTCCAAAAATATTCTTCATGAAATCTTTGATAAGAACCTAAAACATAAACTCACAAAGAGATAGCACATGTGATGTCTTGAATAATGATATCTCAAGAAGAGACTCCCCCTGACACCTGCAAGTCCTTAAGTCGTCGCTTACCAATTCCATGAACATATCTCTGAAATGTAGAATTTGGTAGAGACTTGGTAAATAAATCAACAAGATTGTTGCATGATTTAACTTGCAAGATGTTTATTTCCCCGCTTTTCAGAAGATTGTGTGTGTGTGGGGGGGGGGGGGGGGGGTGCACTTAGGAGAAATATGCTTAATTACTCTTGCTGTATTCTGTTTGCATCTGTGCAACACAGACTGCGTTATCCTCATAGATAATAGTGGGTGATTCTATCGAACCAATTCCACATGACTGTTGTATGTGGTTTATCATTCTGCGAAGTCATACACATTCACATGTTGCTTCAAATAATGAATTATTTCAGAATGATTGGTAGATATTGCCGCCAAAGTCTGTTTTGAAGACTTCCATGATATAGCAGTACCACCATGTAGGAACACAAAGTCGGTCTGTGATCTGGCATTATAGGGATCAGACAAATAGCCGGCATCTGCATATTCAAGCATATCCAATCATATCAGAGTCCATTCCTGAGCAACCAGCTCATGGTCTACCTAGCGCAAAGAAAAGTGGAAAGGTGTGGTAGATCCCGGGACAGACCCACTTTGTCATGTCTGTTCAACCCTGCCAGGATTCGTGCGGTTGTCTGCAGCTAATAAACCATGTCTCTAAGCAGGAGTAGGTCCTAGCTTCACTGCTCAGGCCCTACCGTTCACTTGCTGACTTCCTCTTGGCACAATGGGTGGCGGTACGTTGGTGTTGGTTGGCCTTGGGTCTTGGTTTTGTTGTAGAGGTCTCAGTGTTGGTTTGGTTGTGACGCGGCTTGGTTGCTCTGAGTCTCGCCTCATCGCCATCGGCATGATGTTGGACTAGGGATACATGTATCATAGTAGGTAGGTTGGGTGTGTGTGTGTGTGTGTTGGGAAACGTAGCATGCAATTTCAAAAAAAAATCCTACACACACGCAAGATCTATCTAGGAAATGCATAGCAACGAGAGGGGGAGAGTGTGTCCACGTACCCTCATAGACCGAAAGCAGAAGCGTTTGCCAACGCGGTTGATGTAGTCGAACTTCTTCTCGTTCTGACCGATCAAGTACCAAACTTACGGAAACTCCGAGTTCTGCACACGTTCAGCTCGATCACGTCCCTTGAACTCTTGATCCAGCAAAGTGTCGAGGGAGAGTTCCGTCAGCACGGCGGCGTGGTGACGGTGATGGTGAAGTGATACGCGCAGGGATTCGCCTAAGCACTACATGAATATGACCGTGAAGGAAATATTCCCTAGAGGCAATAATAAAGTTATTATTTATATTTCCTTATATCATGATAAATGTTTATTATTCATGCTAGAATTGTATTAACCGGAAACTTAATACATGTGTGAATACATAGACAAACAGAGTGTCACTAGTATGCCTCTACTTGACTAGCTCGTTAATCACAGATGGTTAAGTTTCCTAGCCATTGACATGAGTTGTCATTTGATGAACGGGATCACATCATTAGAGAATGATGTGATTGACTTGACCCATTCCGTCAGCTTAGCATTTGACCGTTTAGTATATTGCTATTGCTTTATTCATGACTTATACATGTTCCTATGACTATGAGATTTTGCAACTCCCGAATACGGGAGGAACACTTTGTGTGCTACCAAACGTCACAACGTAACTGGGTGATTATAAAGGTGCTCTACAGGTGTCTCCGATGGTACTTGTTGAGTTGGCATAGATCGAGATTAGGATTTGTCACTCCGATTGTCGGAGAGGTATCTCTGGGCCCTCTCGGTAATGCACATCACTATAAGCCTTGCAAGCAATGTGACTAATGAGTTAGTTGCGGGATGATGCATTACGGAACGAGTAAAGAGACTTCCCGGTAACGAGATTGAACTAGGTATTGAGATACCGACGATCGGATCTCGGGCAAGTAACATACCGATGATAAAGGGAACAACGTATGTCTTCGTAGAATATGTGGGAGCCAATATGAGCATCCAGGTTCCGCTGTTGGTTATTGACCGGAGACGTGTCTCGGTCATGTCTACATAGTTCTCGAACCCGTGGGGTCCGCACGCTTAACGTTCGGTGACGATCGGTATTATGAGTTTATGTGTTTTGATGTACTGAAGGTAGTTCGGAGTCCCGGATATGATCACGGACGTGACGAGGAGTCTCGAAATGGTCGAGACATAAAGATCGATATATTAGATGACTATGTTTGGACATCGGAAAGGTTTCGAGAGAGTTCGGGAATTTACCAGAGCACCGGGGGGTTACGGGAACACCCCGGGGATTATATGGGCCCTAATGGGCCTTAGTGGAGAGAGAGAGAGAGAGAGAGAGAGAGAGGCAGCCAGGGCAGGCCGCGCGCCCCCTCCCCCTCTGGTCCTAATTGGACTAGGAAGAGGGGGGGGGGGACGGCGCCCCCCTTTCCTTCCTCTCTCTCTCCCCATTCCTTCTCTCCTACTCCTACTACATGGAAGGGGGAATCATACTCCCTGTGGGAGTAGGACTCCCCAGGGCGCGCCATAGTAGAGGGTCGGCCCTCCCCCTCCTCCACTCCTTTATATACGGGGAAGGGGGCACCCCATAGACACACAAGTTGATCATTGATCACTTATCCGTGTGCGGTGCCCCCCTCCACCATAATCCACCTCGGTCATATCGTCGTAGTGCTTACGTGAAGCCCTGCGCCGGTAGCTTCATCATCACCGTCATCATGCCATCGTGCCGACGAAGCTCTCCCTCAACACTCTGCTGGATCGTGAGGTCGTGGGACATCACCGAGCTGAACGTGTGCAGATCACGGAGGTGTCGTACGTTCGGTACTAGGATCGGTCGATCATGAAGACGTACGAGTACATCAACCGCGTTGTCATAACGCTTCGCTTTCGGTCTACGAGGGTACATGGACAACGCTCTCCCCTCTCGATGCTATGCATCACCATGATCTTGCGTGTGCGTAGGATTTTTTTTGAAATTACTACGTTCCCAAACAGTGGCATCCGAGCCAGGTTTATGCGTAGATGTTATATGCACGAGTAGAACACAAGTGAGTTGTGGGCGATAATAGTCATACTGCTTACCAACATGTCATACTTTGATTCGGCGGTATTGTTGGATGAAGCAGCTCGGACCGACATTACGCGTACGCTTACGCGGGACTGGTTCTACCGACGTGTTTCGCACACAGGTGGCTGGCGGGTGTCAGTTTCTCCAACTTTAGTTGAATCGAGTGTGGCTACGCCCGGTCCTTGTTGAAGGTTAAAACAACACATACTTGACGAAAAATCGTTGTGGTTTTGATGCGTAGGTAAGAACGGTTCTTGATCAGCCCGTAGCAGCCACTTAAAACTTGCAACAGCAAAGTAGAGGACTCTAACTTGTTTTTGTAGGGCATGTTGTGATGTGATATGGTCAAGACATGATGCTAAATTTTATTTTATGAGATGATCATGTTTTGTAATGGAGTTATCGGCAACTGGCAGGAGCCATATGGTTGTCGCTTTATTGTATGAAATGCAATCGCCATGTAATTGCTTTACTTTATCACTAAGCGGTAGCGATAGTCGTAGAAGCAATAGTTGGCGAGACGACAACGATGCTACGATGGAGATCAAGGTGTCGCGCCTGTGATGATGGTGATCATGATGGTGCTTTGGAGATAGAGATCAAAGGCACAAGATGATGATGGCCATATCATATCACTTATATTGATTGCATGTGATGTTTATCCTTTATGCATCTTATTTTGCTTAGTTCGGCGGTAGCATTATAAGATGATCTCTCACTAAATTTCCAGGTACAAGTATTCTCTCTGAGTATGCACCGTTGCGAAAGTTCGTCATGCCGAGACACCATGTGATGATCGGGTGTGATAAGCTCTAAGTTCACATACAAAGGGTGCAAGCTAGTTTTGCACACGCAGAATACTCGGGTTAAACTTGACGAGCCTAGCATATGCAGATATGGCCTCGGAACACTGAGACCGAAAGGTGCAGTGTGAATCATATAGTAGATATGATCAACATAGTGATGTTATCCATTGAAAACTACTCCATCTCATGTGATGATCGGACATGGTTTAGTTGATATGGATCACGTGATCACTTAGATGATTAGAGGGATGTCTATCTAAGTGGGAGTTCTTTAGTAATATGATTAATTGAACTTTAATTTATCATGAACTTAGTACCTGATAGTATTTTGCATGTCTATGTTGTTGTAGATAGATGGCCCGTGTTGTTGTTCCGTTGAATTTTAATGCGTTCCTAGAGAAAGCTAAGTTGAAAGATGATGGTAGCAACTACTCGGACTGGGTCCGTAAGTTGAGGATTATCCTCATTGATGCACAAAGAATTACGTCCTGTAAGCACCGCTAGGTGCCAAACCCGCTGCAGGAGCAACGCCAGATGTTATGAATGTCTGGCAGAGCAAAGCTGATGACTACTCGATAGTTCAGTGTGCCATGTTTTGCGTCTTAGAACCGGGACTTCAACGATGTTTTGAACGTCATGGAGCATATGAGATGTTCCAGGAGTTGAAGTTAATATTTCAAGCAAATGCTCGGATTGAGAGATATGAAGTCTCCAATAAGTTCTACAGCTGCAAGATGGAGGAGAATAGTTATGTTAGTGAGCATATACTCAAAATGTCTGGGTATAACAATCACTTGATTCAACTGGGAGTTAATCTTCCTGATGATAGTGTCATTGACAGAATTCTTCAATCACTGCCACCAAGATACAAGAGCTTCGTGATGAACTATAACATGCAAGGGATGGATAAGACAATTCCCGAGCTCTTCGCAATGCTAAAGGCCACGGAGGTAGAAATCAAGAAGGAGCATCAAGTGTTGATGGTCAACTAGACCACCAGTTTCAAGAAAAAGGGTAAAGGGAAGAAGGGGAACTTCAAGAAGAACGGCAAGCAAGTTGCTGCTCAAGTGAAGAAGCCCAAGTCTGGACCTAAGCCTGAGACTGAGTGCTTCTACTGCAAAGGGACTTGTCACTGGAAGCGGAACTGCCCCAAGTATTTGGCGGATAAGAAGGATGGCAAAGTGAACAAAGGTATATGTGATATACATGTTATTGATGTGTACCTTACTAATGCTCGTAGTAGCACCTAGGTATTTGATCTTTGGTTACATTGCTAATATTTGCAACTCGAAACAGGGACTACGGATTAAGCGAAGATTGGCTAAGGACGAGGTGACGATGCACGTGGGAAATGGTTCCAAAGTCGATGTGATCGCGGTCGGCACGCTACCTTTACATCTCCCTTAGGGGTTAGTTTTAGACCTGAATAATTGTTATTTGGTGCCAGCGTTGAGCATGAACATTATATCTGGATCTTGTTTGATGCGAGACGGTTATTCATTTAAATCTGAGAATAATGGTTGTTCTATTTATATGAGTAATATCTTTTATGGTCATGCACCCTTGAAGAGTGGTCTATTTTTATTGAATCTCGATAGTAGTGATACACATATTCATAATATTGAAGCCAAAAGATGTAGAGTTGATAATGATAGTGCAACTTATTTGTGGCACTGCCATTTGGGTCATATTGGTGTAAAGCGCATGAAGAAACTCCATTCTGATGGACTTTTGGAATCACTTGATTATGAATCACTTGGTACTTGCAAACCATGCCTCATGGGCAAGATGACCAAAACTCCGTTCTCCTGAACAATGGAGCGAGCAACAGATTTGTTGGAAATCATACATACTGATGTATGTGGTCCGATGAATGTTGAGGCTCGCGGCGAGTATCGTTATTTTCTCACCTTCACAGATGATTTGAGCAGATATGGGTATATCTACTTGATGAAGCATAAGTCTGAAACATTTGAAAAGTTCAACGAATTTCAGAGTGAAGTGGAAAATCATCATAACAAGAAAATAAAGTTTCTACGATCTGATCGTGGAGGAGAATATTTGAGTTACGAGTTTGGTCTTCATTTGAAACAATGCGGAATAGTTTCGCAACTCACGCCACCCGGAACATCACAGCATAATGGTGTCTCCTAATGTCGTAATCGTACTTTACTAGATATGGTGTGATCTATGATGTCTCTTACTGATTTACCGCTATTGTTTTGGGGTTATGCTTTCGAGAAGGCTGCATTCACATTAAATAGGGCACCATCTAAATCCGTTTAGACGACACCTTATGAACTGTGGTTTGGCAAGAAACCTAAGTTGTCGTTTCTTAAAGTTTGGGGCTGCGATGCTTATGTGAAAAAGATTCAACCTGATAAGTCGAACCCAAATCGGATAAATGCGTCTTCATAGGATACCAAAAGGAGACTATTGGGTACACCTTCTATCACAGATCCGAAGGCAAGACATTCGTTGCTAAGAATGGATCCTTTCTAGAGAAGGAGTTTCTCTCGAAAGAAGTGAGTGGGAGGAAAGTAGAACTTGATGAGGTAACTGTACCTGCTCCCTTATTGGAAAGTAGTTCATCACAGAAATCTGTTCCATTGACTCCTACACCAATTAGTGAGGAAGCTAATGATGATGATCATGTAACTGCAGATCAAGTTACTACCGAATCTCGTAGGTCAACCAGAGTAAGATCCGCACCAGAGTGGTACGGTAATCTGATAACCCACAAGTATAGGGGATCGCAACAACTTTCAAGGGTAGAGTATTCAACCCAAATTTATTGATTCGACACAAGGGGAGCCAAAGAATATTCTCAAGTATTAGCAACTGAGTTATCAATTCAGCCACACCTGGATAACTTAATATCTGCAGCAAGGTATTTAGTAGCAAAGTAATATGATAGTGGTGGTAACGGTAACAAAAGAGTAACAAAAGCAAAAGTAATATTTTTGGTGTTTTGTAGTGATTGTAACAGTAGCAACGGGAAAGTAAATAAGCGTAAACCAGTATATGGAAAGCTCGTAGGCATTGGATCGGTGATGGATAATTATGTCGAATGCGGTTCATCATGTAACAGTCATAACCTAGGGTGACGCAGAACTAGCTCCAATTCATCAATGTAATGTAGGCATGTATTCCGAATATAGTCATACGTGCTTATGGAAAAGAACTTGCATGACATCTTTTGTCCTACCCTCCCGTGGCAGCGGGGTCCTAATGGAAACTAAGGGATATTTATATATAATTTTTGGCCTCGCGAAGGAGAAAGCATCACTCAAGCTTGGGGGAGGCTTAAATCAATGTTATATTCATGCCCCAATCATGAGCTCCCAAGAGAAACAATTATTCAAAATCTTTATGCTCGGCTTTCTGAAAACAATCGCACCATGCTCGATACTTCTTGTGTTGGCTCTTTTATGATGAAGACTATTGAATTTAAATGGGATTTATTGGATAGAATTAAACGCAACTCTGAAGATTGGGATCTCGATGAAGGTAAGGAGTCAGGTATGACACCTAAGTTTGATTGTGTTAAATCTTTTATGGATACCGATATTTTCCGTAAGTTTAGCACTAAATATGGACTTGACTCTGAGATAGTAGCTTCTTTCTGTGAATCTTTTGCTACTTATGTTGATCTCCCTAAGGAGAAGTGGTTTAAATATCATCCTCCCATAGAAGTAAAAGTAGCCGCACCTATTAAAGTTGAAGAAAAGACTGTCACTTATAATGATCCTATTGTTCCTACTTCTTATGTTGAGAAACCACCTTTCCCTGTTAGAATAAAGGATCATGCTAAAGCTTCAACTGTTGTTCGTAAAAGTAATATTAGAACTCATACACCTCCTGAGCAAGTTAAAGTAGAACCTAATATTGCTATTGTTAAAGATCTCTTGGCTGATAATATTGATGGGCATGTTATTCAATTTTGCGGTGAAACTGCTAGAATTGCTAAACCTGGCGCTAAAGATAAACATAGACCTGTGGTAGGCGTGCCTGTTATTTCTCTTAAAATAGGAGATCATTGTTATCATGGCTTATGTGATATGGGTGCTAGTGCTAGTGTTATACCTTATACTTTGTACGAAGAAATTAAGCATGAAATTGCACCTGCTGAGATAGAAGGTATTGATGTTACAATTAAACTTGCCAATAGAGATACTATATCAGCTATGGGTATTGTTAGAGATGTTGAAGTCTTGTGTGGGAAAACTAAATATCCTGCTGATTTTCTTGTTCTTAGTTCCCCACAAGATAGCTTTTGTCCCATTATATTTGGTAGACCCTTCTTGAATACTGTCAATGCTAAGATAGATTGCAAAAAGAATGTTGTTACTACTGGCTTGGATGATATGATTCATGAGTTTAATTTCTCTAAATTTAGTAAACAACACCGTGAAGAAGAATTGCCTAGTAAGGATGAGATTATTGGTCTTGCTTCTATTGCGGTACCTCCTAGTGATCCTCTAGAACATTATTTGCTAGACCATGAAAATGATATGTTGATGAATGAAAGAAGGGAAATAGATGAAGTATTCTTTAAACAGGATCCTATCCTGAAACACAATTTGCCTGTTGAAATCTTAGGGGATCCTCCTCCACCAAGGGTGATCCCGTGTTTGAGCTTAAACCGTTGCCTGACAATCTTAAATATGCTTATGTTGATGAAAAGAAGATATATCCTGTTATTATTAGTGCTAACCTTTCAGAGCCTGAAGAAGAAAGATTATTGAAAACTCTGAAGAAGCATCGTGCTGCTATTGGGTATACTCTTGATGATCTTAAGGGCATTAGTCCCACTCTATGTCAACATAAAATAAATTTGGAAGAAGATGCCAAACCAGTTCGTGATCCTCAACGACGTCTGAATCCTAAAATGAAAGAAGTGGTAAGAAAAGAAATACTAAAGCTTCTGGAGGCAGGTATAATTTATCCTGTTGCTGATAGTCAGTGGGTAAGTCCTGTTCATTGTGTCCCTAAGAAGGGAGGTATTACTGTTGTTCCTAATGATAAAGATGAATTGATTCCACAAAGAATTATTACGGGTTATAGGATGGTAATTGATTTTCGTAAATTAAATAAAGCTACTAAGAAGGATCATTACCCCTTACCTTTTATCGATCAAATGCTAGAAATATATTATGCAAACATACACACTACTGCTTTCTAGATGGTTATTCTGGTTTCTCTCAAATACCTATGTCGGCTAAAGATCAATCAAAGACCACTTTTACATGCCCTTTGGGTACTTTTGCTTATAGACGTATGCCTTTTGGTTTATGTAATGTACCTGCTACCTTTCAAAGATGCATGATGGCTATATTCTCTGACTTTTGTGAAAAGATTTGTGAGGTTTTCATGGAGGATTTTTCCGTATATGGATCTTCTTTTGATGATTGCTTGAGCAATCTTGATTGAGTTTTGCAGAGATGTGAAGAAACTAATCTTGTCTTGAATTGGGAAAAGTGTCACTTTATGGTTAATGAAGGTATTGTCTTGGGGCATAAAGTTTCTGAAAGAGGTATTGAAGTTGATGAAGCCAAGGTTGATGCTATTGAAAAGATGCCATGTCCTAAGGACATCAAAGGTATAAGAAGTTTCCTTGGTCACGCCGGATTTTATAGGAGGTTCACTAAGGACTTCTCAAAAATTTCTCGGCCTCTGACTAATTTATTACAAAAAGATATACCATTTGTCTTTGATGATGATTGCGTAGAAGCATTTGAAATACTTAAGAAAGCTTTGATCTCTGCACCTATTGTTCAGCCACCTAATTGGAATTTACCCTTTGAAATTATGTGTGATGCTAGTGATTATGCTGTAGGTGCTGTTCTAGGGCAAAGAGTTGATAAGAAATTAAATGTTATCCATTATGCTAGTAAGACTCTAGACAATGCTCAAAGAAATTATGCTACTACCGAAAAAGAATTCTTAGCAGTTGTATTTGCTTGTGATAAGTTCAGACCTTATATTGTTGATTCTCAAGTAACTATCCACACTGATCATGCTGCTATTAAATACCTTATGGAAAAGAAGGATGCTAAACCTAGACTTATTAGATGGGTTCTCTTGCTACAAGAATTTGATTTGCATATTGTTGATAGAAAGGGAGCTAAGAACCCCGTTGCAGATAACTTGTCTAGGTTAGAAAATGTTCTTGATGACCCACTACCTATTGATGATAGCTTTCCTGATGAACAATTAAATGTTATAAGTACTTCTCGTAGTACTCCATGGTATGCTGATTATGCTAATTATATTGTTGCTAAATTTATACCGCCTAGTTTCACGTACCAGCAAAAGAAAAAGTTTTTCTATGATTTGAGACATTACTACGGGATGACCCACATCTTTATAAAGAAGGAGTAGATGGTGTTATTAGATGTTGTGTACTGAGCATGAACAGAGCAGATCTCACGCAAGTGTCACTCGAAGCTTATGGAGGACACCACGTTGGAGATAGAACTGCACATAAGGTATTGCAATCCGGTTTTTATTGGCCTACTCTCTTCAAGGATGCCCGTAAGTTTGTATTATCTTGTGACGAATGTCAAAGAATTGGTAATATTAGTAGACGTCAAGAAATGCCTATGAATTATTCACTTGTTATTGAACCATTTGATGTTTGGGGCTTTGATTATATGGGACCTTTTCCTGCCTCTAATGGATACACACATTTTTTAGTTGTTGTTGATTACGTTACTAAGTGGGTAGAAGCTATTCCAACTAGTAGTGCTGATCATAACACTTCTATTAAAATGCTTAAAGAAGTTATTTTTCCGAGGTTTGTAGTCCCTAGATACTTAATGACTGATGGTGGTTCACATTTTATTCATGGTGCTTTCCGTAAAATGCTTGCCAAATATGATGTTAATCATAGAATTGCATCCTCTTATCACCCACAGTCTAGTGGTCAAGTAGAATTGAGTAATAGAGAGATCAAATTAATTTTGCAAAAGACTGTCAATAGGTCTAGAAAGAATTGGTCTAAGAAACTTGATGATGCATTATGGGCCTATAGAACTGCATATAAAAATCCTATGGGTATGTCTCCATATAAAATGGTTTATGGAAAAGCATGTCACTTACCTCTCGAACTAGAACATAAGGCATATTGGGCTATTAAAGAGCTCAACTATGATTTCAAACTTGCCGGTGAAAAGAGGTTATTTGATATTAGCTCACTCAATGAATGGAGAACCCAAATTTATGAAAATGTCAAGTTGTTTAAAGAAAAAGTTAAAAGATGGCATGACAAAAGGATACAAAAGCGTGAGTTTAACATAGGTGATTATGTATTGCTATACAACTCTTGTTTAAGATTTTTTGCAGGAAAACTTCTCTCTAAATGGGAAGGCCCCTACGTTATCGAGGAGGTCTATCGTTCCGGTGCCATAAAAATCAACAACTTCGAAGGCACAAATCCGAAGGTGGTAAACAGTCAAAGAATTAAACATTATATCTCAGGTAATCCCATTAATTTTGAAACCAATATTATTGAAACCGTAACCCCGGAGGAGTACATAAGGACACTTTCCAGAACGTTTCGGACTCTGAAAAGGAATAGGTATGTGGTACGGTAAGTAAACCGACTCCAAAACCGTTTTTAAGGCAATATTTCTCCATTTTGGAATATTTAGGAAAATAAAAAAATAAGTAGCAGTCCGGGAAGGACACGAGGGCCCCACGAGGGTGGAGGGCGCGCCCTACCCCCCTGGGCGCGCCCCCCTACCTCGTGAGCACCTCGTGTGCCTTCCGGACTCCATTTTCTTGCATGATACATATTTTGGTCAGTAAAAATTCATTATATATTCTCCCCAAGGTTTTGACCCCTGTATTACGCAAATATCCTCTGTTCCTGTTTTGAGCTGTCCCACTGCAGATTAGATCAACATGTCGTCCCAGGATTTGGAAGGAGAAAGCTATGTGGATGATTACTTAGCAAACCCCAAGGTCTATGGAGATGTGGAACACGATGGTTGGACCACGGAGGAAGAAGAGGAATATGAACCCAAGGGGAAGGAGGAGACGAGCTCAGATGAAGATGAAGCCCCATTACCTCAACCTGGGGACATGCACGTGGAGTTCAAAAAGTCAAGTCTCCCAGATAGGGTAAAGTGTAGCGACCAGACCTCAAACAGTCGATCTACGTGCTCGGTGTCATCCTGGATCGATAATCTTGACACCACACACAGTGCTTGAAGGATTTATAACAGAGTAGCAATCACACACTTATTACATCGAATGTCTCAAAAGAGAACTTAGCAAAATAAATATGGCTTAAGGCCATCTAATAACGATAACAATGGAAGGCTTGGAAGATAAGCGAGTCCATCAACTCCAACGGCATCACTGAGTATAGAACCACGACCTAAAAGCACCTTACTCGTCGTCTAAAAAGTCTGCAACATGAAACGTTGCAGCCCGAAAATGGGTCAGCACATGGAATATGCTGGCAATGTAACACATAGAGAGTAATGAAAGATTAAGCCTATACTACATGCATATATGGCTGGTGGAAAGTTCTATGGTTACGATTTTGCGAAAAGCCAAATTTTCCCTACTACAAAGGAATAAATTTATTTAACTATCATGGTGGTTGTTAAACATTGAGAATGGTTGACATCATCCTCAATCCCAATTAAAGTAATCATCATTAAAACCCAACAGTATTAATTAAGGTAACATGATGAGATTCACTTAATAATCCAAGTACTAGATACTCAAGACGTCCATAACCGGGGACACGGCTAATCATGATTAGTTTGTACACTCTGCAGAGGTTTGTGCACTTTTCCCACAAGACTCGATCTCCTCCGTTTGATTTCTCGCACTACATGGTGTTTGAGAAACGTATGACCAAGACATAGTCTTTCAGAAGCTCTAGCACCTTACGAATGGGTAGACCGTACCAACCTACAACCCCTACATCAGCTAGTCTACCACTGTAAGAGTTCGCACGACTTAATCAACTACGCTAGAGCCCATAGTAGCATGTGGCTGCACACGGAAGTTTCTAGCATGAATAATCTTATGATCCCTTTGAGCCTGGGTGGCGGTCCATAAAAAGCAGGCAATCTGGTCTACCAGTGCCTAGGCAGCGATCTGGAATAACCGGTACCTCAATCAACCCAGATGTGTGTTTAAGTTGCCACCTTAGATAAACCATTTATTAACAGTCTCACATCTGTCATGGATATTCACTCAAACCCAATCCACGTCTACGAGCATAGCATGGCATAATAAGCAAACATAGAAGTAACTCCCAAGGGTTTGATAATAAATCAGATAATAGGTACTACCTCAAACTACTTCCCAAAACCCACGATTTAATTAGATCCTAATCATGCAATGTTTGAGGATTGATCTAATGAATAAAAACTAGGTATGAAAAGTATATGATCAAAGTGTTACTTGCCTTGCTGATGATCCATGAAACCTAGAGACTCGAAGTAACAGGCGGTGCACTCCGGGTATTCTATCGCAGACAAACAAACAAGCATACAATAAGTACTCATCTAATGCACAGGTAAAACTCAAATAGGAGATCTAACCAGAAAGTTCAACTTAAGAACTCCGGTTTGCAAAAAGAATCAAATCAAACGAAGCAACGAAACCCAAACTGCGAAAGAAAACAACTTCATTTTACTAATATGGACCTAAGTCAAATTTTACAGAAGCAAAAACTTGTTTAAGTTGGTTAAGCGGATAGAGGGTTTGAAACGAAACTCCAGCGCTTGAATCGCTGATTCCGATAAACGAGCGAAAAGTTATACTAAAACGAAAATCGGATCAGAAATCGCGATCAGAAATAATCGCGCAAATTCCAAGAAAAAGAAAAAACGACGAACAGTTTAACGAACGAACGTTCGTTAACTGGATCTAAACGACGAACACGTTCGTTAAAACGAATGAACGATCGAACGCTCGCTATTTGACCGAACCGGAAAAAAACCGATCTAATAAAAAAACAGAAACTAAAAAAACCGGCGAAAAACCGACGGAAAAACCGAACGGTTTTTCGAGAAAAACCGGCGGTGCGGAAAATGAGGCAACCTCGGCGACGGCTCGGCAAGGCGGCGGCAAGGGGCGGCGGGCGGAAGGGCGGGCAAGGGCGGCGGATCGGGTCGGCGGCGGCTAGGGTTAGGGTTTGGGCGCGGGTGGGCTGGCGGCGGCGGCTGGTGGGCTGGGCGGCTCGGGTACGGCCCGAAGTCGGTTCGCATTTTTTTAAATTAATTCCGCGCAGAAAAACAAATGAAAGAAATACTAAACGGACTCCAAAAATCCCGAAATAAATTTTTCCCGACTTCCAAAACCAAGCCGGACAAGATGAACATTTATTTGGGGCCTAAATTCAAAAAATGGCGAAAAACTCCAAAATAAAATCTTATTTGATTTTAATATTAAATCCTCAATATTTCTTTATTTTGGGAAAGTCATTTTATTCCCTCTCTCATATTTTTGTAATAGAAATAATTGATGATAAAATAATTAAAATCAAATGATCCTATTCTCAAAATTTGAGAGAAACTCAAATATGAAAATAACGAAATCCCCAACTCTCTCCGTGGGTCCTTGAGTTGCGTAGAATTTCTAGGATCAAAACGCAAAGCAAATAAAATATGATATGCATTGATGATCTAATGTATAACATTCCAAATTGAAAATTTGGGATGTTACATAAAGAAACCAAAGTTCGAGTTTATCCCTTTTCGTCTCTTGCAGGAAAATAAGCAGGACAAATTGCTAGGGCTAGAGAGAAAGAAATTATTGAAACTGATAATATTGATGAAAGTGATGATGAGGATAGGCATGTTATTCCTGAAGGTTATATTTTTGATAAAGAAGCTTCTGCTGCTATTTTGGCTTGCAACGATAACGATGAGCTTAGAAGGTTAATAGCTAAATGGAACAAGAAATCTCTTAGAGATAGAATGAGGCCTTACCATGCTTTTGCTAATTCACCTATTTGTGTTGCCAATAAGGATTATGAATTCTCTGTTGATCCTGATATAATTACTTTGGTTGAATCTGATCCTTTTCATGGTTATGATTCTGAAACTGTTGTGGCACATCTTACTAAATTAAATGATATAGCCACCCTGTTCACTAATGATAAGAGATCTCGCTACTTTTATATTCTTAAAATATTTCCGTTCTCATTAAAGGGTGATGCTAAGATATGGTTTAATTCTCTTGATCCTGATTGTGTGCGTAGTCCCCAGGATATGATTTATTACTTCTCTGCTAAATATTTCCTTGCTCATAAGAAACAAGCTGCTTTAAAGGAAATATACAACTTTGTGCAAATTAAAGAAGAGAGTCTCCCACAAGCTTGGGGGAGACTTCTCAAGTTACTTAATGCTTTGCCTTATCATCCTCTTAAGAAAAATGAAATACTTGATATCTTTTATAATGGACTAACCGATGCTTCCAGAGATTACCTAGATAGTTGTGTTGGTTCTCTTTTCAGGGAAAGAACACCGGATGAAGCTGAAATTTTATTGAATAATATGTTGACAAATGAAAATAATTGGGCACCTCCTGAGCCAGCTCCTACTCCAATTACTGAGCCTATTCCTAAACCAACTCTGAAGAAGAGAGGTGTTCTATTTCTCAGTCCTAAAGATATGCAAGAGGCAAAGAAATCTATGAAAGAAAAAGGTATTAAAGCTGAAGATGTTAAGAATTTACCTCCTATTGAAGAGATACATGGTCTTAATTTACCGCCTATTGAAGAAACATATGATCTTGATCCATTACCTATTGAAGAACCTCCTGATCCCGATAACCCGACACAGGTAGTAAAGGTAAATTCTCTTTATAGATATGACAAAGCTGAAATCCCTCCTACTAAAATTGCTAGTCAGTGCTTGGATGAGTTTGATAACTTTATGTTTAAGCAAGAAGACTTCAATGCTTATTTTGGTAGACAATTAAAACAAAATGCTTATATGATTAAACACTTGGGTGATTATATGGCTAATATTCGAGGTGAACTTAAACTTGTTAGCAAACATGCTTCTATGGTTACCACTCAAGTAGAACAAGTACTTAAAGCTCAAAAAGAATTGCTCGATGAAATGAATAGTAAGAAAAAGGATTATGCTATTAGAGTGGCTACTAGAACTGGTAGAATGACTCAGGAACCTCTGTATCCTGAAGGCCACCATAAGAGAATTGAGCAAGATTCTCAGAGAAATAATATTGATGTACCTAGTTCTTCTAAAAGGAAGAAAAAGAAAAATGATAGGACTTAGCAAACTTCTAGTGAACCTATTGCTGAACCACCAGAGAATCCAAATGACATATCTATGTCTGATGCTGAAACACAATCTGGTAATGAACCTGAACCTAGTGAAAATGTTAATGATGATGTTCATGATGATGCTCAACCTAGTAATGATAATGATGTAGAAGTTGAACCTGTTGTTGATCTTGATAACCCACAATCAAAGAATCAACGTTATGATAAGAGAGACTTTGTTGCTAGGAAACATGGTAAAGAAAGAGAACCATGGGTTCAGAAACCCATGCCCTTTTCCTCCCAAACCATCCAAGAAAAAGGATGATGAGTATTTTGAGCCCTTTGCTGAAATGATTAGACCTATCTTTTTGCGTATGCGATTGACTGATATGCTCAAAATGAATCCTTATGCTAAATATATGAAAGATATTGTCACTAATAAAAGAAAGATACCGGAAACTGAAATTTCCACCATGCTTGCTAATTACACTTTTAAGGGTGGAATACCAAAGAAACTTGGAGATCCAGGAGTACCCACTATACCATGCTCCATTAAAAAGAAATTATGTTAAGACTGCTTTATGTGATCTTGGAGCCGGTGTTAGTGTTATGCCTCTCTCTTTATATCGTAGACTTGATTTGAATAAGTTGACACCTACTGAAATATCTTTGCAAATGGCTGATAAATCAACTGCTATACCTGTCGGTATTTGTGAGGATGTGCTGTTGTGGTTGCAAGCGTTACTATTTTAACGGACTTTGTAATTCTTGATATTCCGAGGGCGATAGTATGTCTATTATTCTTGGAAGACCTTTTCGAATCTGCGGGGCTGTTATTGATTGCAACAAAGGCAATGTCACTTTTCATGTTAATGGTAATGAGCATACGGTACACTTTCGAGAAACAACCTCAAGTTCATAGTATCAACTCCATTGGAAAAATTCCATCGATTATATTTGGAGGTTTTGAATTTCCTCTTCCTCTTGTCAAGAACAAATATGATATTCTTATTATAGGGATGTGCATATCCCGTTGAGGTAACTATAGTGTTATTCGAAATTTCTCCGGTTCCATGTTAATCGGAATCGGTTTGTTAACAAGACTTGATCAACCTTGTTAGTGGATTCTTTTGATGAGCATGAGATGGATGAAACTAGAAGCACAAACTTCTGTACCCTCTTTATACTTTCTCGTTATTTAGTTGAAATAAAGTAAAAATAGTATTTTTACATGCATTTTCGATTTATCCGTGCAATATAAAAATATCCGAAAATAAAAGTCCTCAGAATGCCATGCCAATTTAATATGATTTTTTAAGAATACTTGAGGATTTATGGTGCAAAAATCACCGCTGGGGAGCTGCCACACAGCCACGAGGTGGAGGCGCGCCCTACCCCCAGGCACGCCCCCTGCCTCGTGGGCCCACGGTGGCCCTCCTCCACTTATTCCTGCACCCATCCTCTTCTTCTTCCTCCCACAAACCCGAATAACCAGCTCAAGCACGAGTTCTAGCTCACCTTGCTGCGATTTTCGATCTCCTTGCTCAAAGCACCTCTCGCGAAACTGCTTGGGGAGATTGTTCCTTGGTATGTGACTCCTCCATTGGTCCAACTAGTTTTTGTTCTAGTGCTTTATTCATTGCAAATTTGTGCTGCATAGGTGACCATGTTCTTGAGCTTGCATGTCAAATTTATATGGTTCCAAGTAGTTCTAATGCTTGATATAGGCTCTAGGCACTTGTAGGAGTAGTTGCTATCAATTTTGTTGAGCTTGGTTCACCTTAGTTTGAAGTTACTAAAAATTTCAGAATTTTTTCAGAGAAAACATTATGCTTAGGAAGATGTTCCAAGGTGGTTCTTCAAGGAAGCAAGGCCCCAGGCTTGCAATGCGTGATGCCGATGAGGAGCCCCCAAGGGATGCTCTCGTGAGGCCCTGTGAATGGCCTTCGGAAAATTTCATGGATCGAGCGGGAATCAAAGAAGAATTTAACGCATATTTGCGTAACGCCGATCTTGTGGACTTCGAGGCAGACAAATGCCCACAGTATCATGATCTCACTAGTTTATTTGTGAGGAGGTTTGAGTTTTCATCTTTGCGTAATTCTCCTTCAGTCATGTTTGATCTTTATGATAAATCTTATACCATGGACTTAGAGGATTTTACTTTTGCTTGCAAACTTCCACAATGGGGTAGTGTTAGGGATCCCCCTAAATCTGAATTTAGAAACTTTCTTGCTAGTATAACTGTAGGGGAATCTAGAGATATAACACAAGCTACCATAGGGAGCATTCACTTTCCTGCTATACATTATTTTGCTCTCTTCATAGGTAGGTGCATAAATGCTAAGGATGAAGCATGTCACATGTGTGTCCCTGACCTTAGCATTCTCAGGAGTGATGTGTTAGGAGACCAATCTTATCATATGGGAGCCACTGTAGCTCGTAGGTTGCATCATAATAGATATAATGGAGATTTCTTTGGAGGAATTTTTGCAACCCGCTTAGCTAATTTTCTTGAAGTGGATGTTTGTGAAGGTGACATGGAGTTGCCTCCTACTTATTTAGATTTTGATTCTATGGTTTCCCACCAGTTTGTCGAGAGGACTGAATCACCTCTCCAGTATCGACTAATCTTTAACAAACGGCATGTTGTCAGTATTACTCTCCCTGCTCCTGCCTTCTTTGATTCCCAGACAAAAGGAAGATATGTTATTACCAGAGAGGAGGCAGATGAGTACGAGAGGAGAGCAGAGGCAGCCCGCCGCCACGCTGCAGCGCAGGAGGCGATAGTCGCTGCATCTCAGTACGACCCCAGCTACACCTACGGGTATCCGTCAGGCTATCCCCGGCAATGGCGCCAGAAATTGTTCTTGATAACCCACAAGTGTAGGGGATCACAACAATTTTCGAGGGTAGAGTATTCAACCCAAAATTATTGATTCGACACAAGGGGAGCCAAAGAATATTCTCAAGTATTAGCAACTGAGTTGTCAATTCAGCCACACCTGGATAACTTAATATCTGCAGCAAGGTATTTAGTAGCAAAGTAATATGATAGTGGTGGTAACGGTAACAAAAGAGTAACAAAAGCAAAAGTAATATTTTTTGGTGTTTTGTAGTGATTGTAACAGTAGCAACGGGAAAGTAAATAAGCGTAAACCAGTATATGGAAAGCTCGTAGGCATTGGATCGATGATGGTTAATTATGCCGGATGCGGTTCATCATGTAATAGTCATAACCTAGGGTGACACAGAACTAGCTCCAATTCATCAATGTAATGTAGGCATGTATTCCGAATATAGTCATACGTGCTTATGGAAAAGAACTTGCATGACATCTTTTGTCCTACCCTCCCGTGGCAGCGGGGTCCTAATGGAAACTAAGGGATGTTAAGGCCTCCTTTTAATAGAGAACCGGAACAAAGCATTAACACATAGTGAATACATGAACTCCTCAAACTATGGTCATCACCGGAGTGGTCCCGATTATTGTCACTTGAGGGTTGCGGATCATAACACATAGTAGGTGACTATAGACTTGCAAGATAGGATCAAGAACACACATATATTCATGAAAACATAATAGGTTCAGATCTGAAATCATGGCACTCGGGCCCTAGTGACAAGCATTAAGCATAGCAAAGTCATAGCAATATCAATCTCGAACATAGTGGATACTAGGGATCAAACCCTAACAAAACTAACTCGATTACATGATAGATCTCATCAACCCATCACCGTCCGGCAAGCCTACGATGGAATTACTCACGCACGGCGGTGAGCATCATGAAATTGGTGATGGAGGATGGTTGATGATGACGACGGCGACGAATTCCCTCTCCGGAGCCCCGAACGGACTCGGATCAGCCCTCCCGAGAGGTTTTAGGGCTTGGCGGCTCCGTGTCGTAAAACGCGATGATTTCTTCTCCTCTATTTTTTCTCCCGAAAGCAAATATATAGAGTTGTAGTTGGCGTCGGAAGGTCTCGGGGGCCCACAAGGTAGAGGCGCGCGAGGGGCACGCCCCCACCTCGTGGACAGTGTGGGCCCCCAGGCTTCATCTTTGGCAAGGATTTTTATTATTTTTTATAAGATGTTCCGTGGAGTTTCAGGTCATTCCGAGAACTTCTGTTTTCTGCACATAAAACAACATCATGGCAATTCTGCTGAAAACAGCGTCAGTCCGGGTTAGTTCCATTCAAATCATGCAAGTTAGAGTCCAAAACAAGGGCAAAAGTGTTTGGAAAAGTAGATACGACGGAGACGTATCAACTCGTCTCATAATCCTGTTCTGGAGGTCATGTTACTTGACCATGACGAACCTACAAACTATGAGGAAGCGATGATGAGCCCAGATTCCGCGAAATGGCTTGAGGCCATGAAATCTGAGATGGGTTCCATGTACGAAAACAAATTGTGGACTTTGGTTGACTTGCCCGATGATCGACAAGCCATCGAGAATAAATGGATCTTCAGGAAGAAGACTGACGCTGACGGTAATATTACTGTCTACAAATCTCGACTTGTTGCGAAAGGTTTTTGACAAGTTCAAGGAGTTGACTACGATGAGACATTCTCACCCGTAGCGATGCTTAAGTCTGTCTGAATCATGTTAGCAATTGCTGCATTTTACGATTATGAAATTTGGCAAATGGATGTAAAGACTGCATTCCTGAATGGATTTCTGGAAGAAGAGTTGTATATGATGCAACCTGAAGGTTTTATCGATCCAAATGATGCTAACAAAGTGTGCAAGCTCCATCGATCCATTTATGGACTGGTGCAAGCATCTTGGAGTTGGAATAAATGTTTTGATAGTGTGATCAAAGCATATGGTTTTATACAGACTTTTGGAGAAGCCTGTATTTACAAGAAAGTGAGTGCGAGCTCTATAGAATTTCTAATATTACATGTGGATGACATATTGTTGATTGGAAATGATATAGCATTTCTGGATAGCATAAAAGGATACTTGAATAAGAGTTTTTCAATGAAAGACCTCGGTGAAGCTACTTATATATTGGGCATTAAGATCCATAGAGATAGACCAAGACGCTTAATTGGACTTTCACAGAGCACATACCTTGACAAAGTTTTGAAGAAGTTCAAAATGGATCAAGCAAAGAAATGGTTCTTGCCTGTGTTACAAGGTGTGAAGTTGAGTCAGACTCAATGCCCGACCACTGCAGAAGATAGAGAGAAAATGAAAGGTGTTCCCTATGCTTCAGCCATAGCCTCTATCATGTATGCAATGCTATGTACTAGACCTGATGTGTGCCTTGCTATCATTCCAGCAGGGAGATACCAAAGTAATCCAGGAGTGGATCACTGGACAACGGTCAAGAACATCCTGAAATACCTGAAAAGGACTAAGGATATGTTTCTCGTTTATGGAGGTGACAAAGAGCTCGTCGTAAATGGTTACGTCGATGCAAGCTTTGACACTGATCAGGATGAATCTAAGTCACAAACCGGATACGTATTTATATTGAATGGTGGAGCTGTCAGTTGGTGCAGTTCTAAACAAAGCATCGTTGCGGGATCTACGTGTGAAGCGGAGTACATAGCTGCTTCGGAAGCGGCAAATGAAGGAGTCTGGATGAAGGAGTTCATATCCGATCTAGGTGTCATACCTAGTGCACCGGGTCCAATGAAAATCTTTTGTGACAATACTGGTGCAATTGCCTTGGCAAAGGAATCCAAATTTCACAAGAGAACCAAGCACATCAGGAGACGCTTCTCCATCCGCGATCAAGTCAAGGAGGGAGACATAGAGATTTGAAAGATACATACAGATCTGAATGTTGCAGACCCGTTGACTAAGCCTCTCTCATGAGCAAAACATGATCAGCACCAAGACTCCATGGGTGTTAGAATCATTACTGTGTAATCTAGATTATTGACTCTAGTGCAAGTGGGATACTGAAGGAAATATGCCCTAGAGGCAATAATAAAGTTGTTATTTATATTTCCTTATATCATGATAAATGTTTATTATTCATGCTAGAATTGTATTAACTGGAAACTCAATACATGTGTGAATACATAGACAAACAGGGTGTCACTAGTATGCCTCTACTTGACTAGCTCGTTAATCAAAGATGGTTAAGTTTCCTAGCCATTGACATGAGTTGTCATTTGATGAACGGGATCACATCATTAGAGAATGATGTGATTGACTTGACCCATTCTGTTAGCTTAGCATTTGATCGTTTAGTATATTGCTATTGCTTTCTTCATGACTTATACATGTTCCTATGACTATGAGATTATGCAACTCCCGAATAACGGAGGAATACTTTGTGTGCTACTGATACGTCTCCAACGTATCTATAATTTTTGATTGCTCCATGCTACTTTATCTACTATTTTGGACTATATTGGGCTTTATTTTCCACTTCGGAAGCCTAGCCCAGAATTGTTGTTTTTTGCCTATTTCAGTGTTTCGAAGAAACGGAATATCAAACGGAGTCCAAACGGAATGAAACCTTCAGAAACGTGATTTTCTCACCGAACGTGATCCGGAGACTTGGACCCTACTCCAAGGAACAAAGAGGAGGTCACGAGGTGGGGCGCCCTTAGCGCGCCCACGAGGTAGAGGCGCGCCAAGGGGCGCCCCACCTCGTGGGCCCCTGTTGCTCCACCGACGTACTCCTTCCTCCTATATATACCTCGTACCCCGACGGATCAAACACGGAGCCAAAACCTAATTCCACCACTGCAACTTCCTGTATCCACGAGATCCCATCTTGGGGCCTGTTCGAGCTCATGGAAGGGCATCCACCATGGAGGGCTTCTACATCATCACCATAGCCCCTCCAATGAAGTGTGAGTAGTTTACTTCAGACCTACGGGTCCATAGCTAGTAGCTAGATGGCTTCTTCTCTCTTTTTGGATCTCAATACAATGTTCTCCCCCTTTCTCGTGGAGATCTATTCGATGTAATCTTCTTTTTGCGGTGTGTTTGTTGAGACCGATGAATTGTGGGTTTATGATCCAGCTTATCTATGAATAATATTTGAATCTTCTCTGAATTATTTTATGTATGATTGAGTTATCTTTGCAAGTCTCTTCGAATTATCCGTTTGGTTTGGCCAACTAGATTGGTAGTTCTTGCAATGGGAGAAGTGCTTAGGTTTGGGTTCGATCTTGCGGTGTCCTTACCCAGTGACAGAAAGGGTTGCAAGGCACGTATTGTATTGTTGCCATCGAGGATAACAAGATGGGGTTTTTATCGTATTGCATGAATTTATCCCTCTACATCATGTCATCTTGCTTAAGGCGTTACTCTGTTTTTAACTTAATACTCTAGATGCATGCTGGATAGCGGTCGATGAGTGGAGTAATAGTAGTAGATGCAGAATCGTTTCGGTTTACTTGTCTCGGACGTGATGCCTATATACATGATCATACCTAGATATACTCATAACTATGCTCAATTTTATCAATTGCTCAACAGTAATTTGTTCACCCACCGTAGAATACTTATGCTCATGAGAGAAGCCACTAGTGAAACCTATGGCCCCCGGGTCTATTTTCATCATATCAATCTCCATCACTTTAATACTTGCTTTGTTTTTACTTTGCTTTTTACTTTTCACTTTGCATCTCTATATAAAAATACCAAAATATTATTTATCATCTCTATCAGATCTCACTCGTAAGTGACCGTGAAGGATTGACAACCCCTAATCGCGTTGGTTGCGAGTAGCTATCGTTTTGTGCTTGGTACGAGGGACTTGTGCGTGGCCTCCTCTTGGATTGATACCTTGGTTCTCAAAACTGAGGGAAATACTTACGCTACTTTGCTGCATCATCCTCTCCTCTTCGGGAAATCCAACGCGATCTTGAAGAGGTAGCAAGAAGAATTCTGGCGCCGTTGCGGGAGGCTCACGCAAGAACAAGTCAACCATACCAAGTACCCGTCACAATCCCTATCTCTCACATTAAATTATTTGCCATTTGCCTCTCGTTTGTCCTCTCCCCCACTTCACCCTTGCCGTTTTATTTGCCCTCTCTTTTTTTTGTTCGCCTTCTTCCCGTATGTATCTTTGTTTTGTTTCCTTGTGCCTTCTATTTGCTTGCATCTTTTCTTGCTAAAAATCTGTTGATATGGACCCACTTAAAGTGTTCTACTTGGATCATCTTCGATCCTTATGCGCTCGTGCTAAAACCCCAACTAGCCTAGTTGATGGGAAATCTTTAGATGAGCATGCTCATTTTGTGCGTCACCGTTTGTCTGAAAAAGGGAAACTCTTATGGAGTCAAATAAACAGATTGCTGTGTTATGCTTGGAATCTTTGTGAAATTTATGATTTTACTTGTTGCTCTAAGAACCCTAAAAAAACCTTCCTTACCTATGTGAGTTTAATGAAAATGAAATCTTATCTTCTTATGCAAAGGGTGTTTATATTTACTATGATATCGAACAAATTGAAGAATTTGTTGCTTTTAAGGGTGCTTATGAAGTTGCTTCTTTGATTGAAAAGTATGATATTACTCTCTACGAATCTGAAAATTTTGACATACTTAAATATTTCTATGAAAACTGTGCTCATAATGTCTGTGTCAAAGAATTTACTGAGAGAATGACCGTTGCTTTGGAAGGAAATAATGATATGCATGAATCTATAGATAATGATGATTCCGATGATTTGATTGAAATATCCCTTGATGAACATGATGCTTGCTATTCTTGTGGCCATGATGCCAATATTTATGAAGATGAATTTGCTATAGTTCCTTATGTTAAACATGAGATCGTTGCTATTCCACCCATACTTGGTAGTTCCTTCGATGAAAAGCATGATTGCAATGATTTCACTATAGATTCTCTTGATGTCAATTGTGCTAATAATATGCAAAACCCTAAGCTTGGGGATGCTAGTTTTGCTATGTCTACTACTTGTTGCAATGATCATGATTGGGGTGATTCTTCTTATGATCTTGAAAATTTATTTAAGCCCCATGATGCATATGAGATTGATAATAGTGTTTGCAATAATAATGAAAGTGGGTTTTGGAAGAGTGTCAACTTTAGATCCCACATATTTGGAGAATGTTCAATCCTATGGTATTTTTGATAAAAGTGGGTTTGGAAAGGTCATGACTTTAGTTAATGATAATCCCGCTATTTTGGAAGAGTGTCAACTTCGCATGCATGTGGATCGTGTTGAGAATATGCTATGTGATAGCTATATTGTTGAATTTTCTTATGATCCTACATGTAATTATTATGAGAGAGGAAAATATGGTTATAGAAATTTTCATGTTACTAAATTACCTCTCATTATGTTGAGATTGCTATTGTTCCCTTCCGCTTCCTTGCATATGCTAGTTTTTGCTTGCTACGGTAATTTGTTTGCCTATAATATGCCTATGCATAGGAAGTATTTTAGACTTAAGTGTGTTTGTCACATGTTTTATGATGCTCTCTTTGTGCCTCAATTCTTGTCCTTCTTGTGAGCATCATTGAATCTCAATGCCTAGCTAAAAAGGCTTTAAAGAAAAGCTTTTGTTGGGAGACAACCCAATATTTTTCCTTGCTGCTTAGTAATAAATAATCCATCTAGCCTATGTTTAGATGTGGTTTTATGTTTTAATTAGTGTTTGTGCCAAGCTAGACCTATTGGATCTTCTTGGATGATAGTTATTTGATCTTGCTGTAATTTCCAGAAACTTTGCGCTCAGTGCCCGAATTATTAAAAATCACCAGAACGTGATAAAATACTTATTCAAATTGCTGCTGATCAATAAACAAATTTTCTAGATCGTCTAATTTTTGTAGATTTGTTTGAATTCCAGAAGTTCGAGTTAGTTACAGATTACTACAGACTGTTTTGATTTTGACAGATTCTGTTTTTCATGTGTTGTTTGCTTATTTTGATGAATCTGTGGCTAGTAAAATAGTTTATAATCCATAGAGAAGTTGGAATACAGTAGGTTTAACACCAATATAAATAAATAATGAGTTCATTACAGTAACTTAAAGTAGTCTTTTGTTTTCTTTCTCTAAGGGAGCTCACGAGATTTCTATTGAGTTTTGTGTTGTGAAGTTTTCAAGTTTTGGGTGAATTCTTTTGATGGATTATGGAAAAAGGAGTGGCAAGAGCCTAAGCTTGGGGATGCCCATGGCACCCCCAATATAATCCAAGGACAACAAAAAGTCAAAGCTTGGGGATGCCCCGGAAGGCATCCCCTCTTTCGTCTACTTCCATCAGTAATTTACTTGGAGCTATATTTTTATTCACCACATGATAAGTGTTTTGCTTGGAGCGTTGTGTATTATTTGCTTATTTGTTTGTTAGTTTACCACAATCATCATTGCTGTACACACCTTTTGAGAGAGCCATACATAAATTGTAATTTGATAGAATACTCTATGTGCTTCACTTATATCTTTTGAGCTTGATAGTTTTGCTCATAGTGCTTCACTTATATCTTTTGAGCGCGATAATTTTTGCTCTAGTTCTTCACTTAGATCTTTTAGAGCACGGTGGTGGATTTGTTTTAAAGAAACTATTGATCTCTCATGCTTCACTTAGATTATTTTGAGAGTCGTTAATAGCATGGTAATTTGCTAAATGTTAATATACTTGGTATTCAAGATATGTGAAACTTTCTTTTGAGTGCGTTGAATACTAAGAAAAGTTTGATTCTTGATAATTGTTTCGAGATATGAAGATTGTGATATTAGAGTCATTCTAGTTGAGTAGTTGTGAATTTAAAGAATACTTGTGTTGAAGTTTGTGATTCCGTAGCATGCACGTATGGTGAACCGTTATGTGATGAACTCGGAGCATGATTTATTTATTGATTGTCTTCCTTATGAGTGGCGGTCGGGGACGAGCGATGGTCTTTTCCTACCAATCTATCCCCTAGGAGCATCGCGTAATACTTTGCTTTGATAACTTCTAGATTTTTGCAATAAGTATATGAGTTCTTTATGACTAATGTTGAGTCCATGGATTATCGCACTTTTCCCATCCTTCCACCATTGCTAGCCTCTCTAATACCGCGCAATTTTCGCGATATCATACACCCACCATATATTTTCCTCAAAACAGCCACCATACCTACCTATCATGGCATTTCCATAGCCATTCGAGATATATTGCCATGCAACTTTCCACCGTTCCGTTTATTATGACACGCTCCATCATTGTCATATTGCTAGCATGATCATGTAGTTGACATCGTATTTGTGGCAAAGCCACCGTTCATAATTCTTTCATACATGTCACTCTTGATTCATTGCATATCCCGGTACACCGCTGGAGGCATTCATATAGAGTCATACTTTGTTCTAAGAATCGAGTTGTAATTGTTGAGTTGTAAGTAAATAAAAGTGTGATGATCATCATTATTAGAGCATTGTCCCAAGTGAGGAAAGGATGATGGAGACCATGATTCCCCCACAAGTCGGGATGAGACTCCGGACGAAAAAGAAAAAGAAAGAAAAAGAAAGAAAAAAAAGAGGCCATAAAAAAAGAGAAAAGGCCCAAATAAAAAAATGAGAGAAAAAGAGAGAAGGGACAATGTTACTATCCTTTTACCACACTTGTGCTTCAAAGTAGCACCAAGATCTTCATGATAGAGAGTCTCTCATTTTGTCACTTTCATATACTAGTGGGAATTTTTCATTATAGAACTTGGCTTGTATATTCCAATGATGGGCTTCCTCAAATGCCCTAGGTCTTCGTGAGCAAGCGAGTTGGATGCACACCCACTTAGTTTCTTTTGTTGAGCTTTCATATACTTATAGCTCTAGTGCATCTGTTGCATGGCAATCCCTACTCACTCACATTGAGATCTATTGATGGGCATCTCCATAGACCGTTGATACGCCTAGTTGATGTGAGACTATCTTCTCCCTTTTTGTCTTCTCCACAACCACCATTCTATTCCACATATAGTTCTATATCCATGGCTCACGCTCAAGTATTGCGTGAAGATTGAAAAAGTTTTGAAAATGTTAAAGTATGAAACAATTGCTTGGCTTGTCATCGGGGTTGTGCATGATTTAAATATTTTGTGTAGGGAAGATGGAGCATAGCCAGACTATATGATTTTGTAGGGATAACTTTCTTTGGCCATGTTATTTTGAGAAGACATAATTGCTTATTGTAGGGAGCCAATATGAGCATCTAGGTTCCGCTATTGGTTATTGACCGGAGACATGTCTCAGTCATGTCTACATAGTTCTCGAACCCGTAGGGTTCGCACGCTTAACGTTCGGTGACGATCGGTATTATGAGTTTATGTGTTTTGATGTACTGAAGGTATTTTGGAGTCCCGGATATGATCACGGACATGACGAGGAGTCTCAAAATGGTCGAGACATAAAGATTGATATATTGGATGACTATGTTTGGACATCGGAAAGGTTTCGAGAGAGTTCGGGCATTTACCGGAGTACCGGGGGGTTACCGGAACCCCCCGGGGAGTATATGGGCCCTAATGGGCCTTAGTGGAGAGAGAGAGGGGCAGCCAGGGCAGGCCGCGCGCTCCCTCCCCCTCTGGTCCGAATTGGACTAGGAAGGGGGGCGGCGACCCCCTTTCCTTCCTCTCTCTCTCCCCCTTCCTTCTCTCCTACTCCTACTACATGGAAGGGGGAATCCTACTCCCGGTGGGAGTAGGACTCCCCAGGGCGCGCCATAGTAGAGGGCCAGCACTCCCCCTCCTCCACTCCTTTATATACAGGGGAGCGTGACATCCCATAGACACACAAGTTGATCATTGATCTCTTAGCCGTGTGCGGTGCCCCCCTCCACCATAATCCACCTCGGTCATATCATCGTAGTGCTTAGGCGAAGCCCTGTGCCGGTAGCTTCATCATCACCGTCATCACGCCATCCTGCTGACGAAGCTCTCCCTCGACACTCTACTGGATCGTCAGTTCGTGGGACGTCACCGAGCTGACCGTCTGCAGATCGCGGAGGTGTCGTACGTTCGGTACTAGGATCGGTCGATCGTGAAGACGTACGACTACATCAACCACGTTGTCATAATGCTTCCGCTTTCGGTCTACGAGGGTATGTGGACAACACTCTCCCCTCTTGTTGCTATGCATCACCATGATCTTGTGTCTGCGTAGGAATTTTTTTGAAATTACTACGTTCCCCAACAGACCGGAGGCGTAAACTGTGGAGGGGGGCGCCGCACACGGCTAGGAATCAATGTTGGGTGTTCTAGCGGTCCCCCCCCCCTCATATATATAGGTTGGAGGGAAGGAGAGGCTGAAGGAAATATGCCCTAGAGGCAATAATAAAGTTATTATTTATTTCCTTATATCATGATAAATGTTTATTATTCATGCTAGAATTGTATTAACCGGAAACATAATACATGTGTGAATACATAGACAAACAGAGTGTCACTAGTATGCCTCTACTTGACTAGCTCGTTAATCGAAGATGGTTATGTTTCCTAACCATAGACATGAGTTTTCATTTGATTAACGGATCACATCATTAGGAGAATGATGTGATTGACATGACCCATTCCGTTAAGTATGTTGCTATTGCTTTCTTCATGACTTATACATGTTCCTGTAACTATGAGATTATGCAACTCCCGTTTACCGGAGGAACACTTTGGGTGCTACCAAACGTCATAACGTAACTGGGTGATTATAAAGGAGTACTACAGGTGTCTCCAAAGGTACATGTTGGGTTGGCGTATTTTGAGATTAGGTTTTGTCACTCCGATTGTCGGAGAGGTATCTCTGGGCCCTCTCGGTAATGCACATCACTATAAGCCTTGCAAGCAATGTAGCTAATGAGTTAGTTACGGGATGATGCATTACATAACGAGTAAAGAGACTTGCCGATGAATGAGATTGAACTAGGTATTGGATACCGACGATCGAATCTCGAGTAAGTAACTATACCGATGACAAAGGGAACAAAGTATGTTGTTATGCGGTTTGACCGATAAAGATCTTCGTAGAATATGTAGGAGCCAATATGAGCATCCAGGTTCCGCTATTGGTTATTGACCGAGAATAGTTCTAGGTCATGTCTACATAGTTCTCGAACCCGTAGGGTCCCACGCTTAACGTTACGATGACAGTTTTATTATGAGTTTATAAGTTTTGATGTACCGAAGGAGTTGAGTCCGGATGAGATCGGGGACATGACGAGGAGTCTCGAAATGCTTGAGGCGTAAAGATCGATATATTGGACGACTATATTCGGAGTTCGGAAAGGTTCGAGTGATTGGTATTTTTGAGTACCGGGAGTTACGGGAATAAGGGAACAAGTATTGGGCCTTATTGGGCCATACAGGGAAAGAGAGAGGGCTGCCTAGGGCAGGCCGCTGCCCCCAAGGCCTAGTCCGGGTGGACTAGGGGAGGGCTGCGCCCCTCCTTCCTTCCCTTCTCCCTCCCCTTCCTTGTCTCCTACTCCTAATAGTTGGAAGGATTCCTAGTTGGACTAGGAAGGGAATCCTACTCCGGTGGGAGTAGGACTCCCCCTAGGCGCGCCATAGAGAGAGGGCGGCCCTCCCTCCTCCACTCCTTTATATCTACGGGGCGGGGGCACCCCATAGACACACAAGTGGATCTACGGATCGTTCCTTAGCCGTGTGCGGTGCCCCCTCCACCATAATCCACCTCGGTCATATCGTCGCGGAGTTTAGGCGAAGCCTGCGCGATGAGAGCATCATCATCGTCACCACACCGTCGTCTTGTGGAACTCATCCCGACACTTTGCGGATCGGTCAGGGGATCGTCATCGAGCTGAGCGTGTGCTGAACTCGGAGGTGCCGTGACGTTCGGTACTTGGATTGGTCGGATCGTGAAGGCGACGACTACATCAACAGCGTTGTGATAGCGCTTCCGCTTACGGTCTCACGAGTGCGTGGACAATACTCTCCCCTCTCGTTGCTATGCCATCACCATGATCCTTGCATGTGCGTAGGAATTTTTTTGAAATTACTACGTTCCCCAACAATGGTATCAGAGCCTGGTTTTATGCTTAGGTGTCATATGCACGAGTAGAACACAAGTGAGTTGTGGGCGATACAAGTCATACTGCTTACCAGCATGTCATACTTTGGTTTGGCGGTATTGTGAGATGAAGCGGCCCGGACCGACATTACGCGACGCGCTTCGCGAGACTGGTTTCACCGTTGCGAGCTTTTCGTGCTTAAAGGTGACGGCGGTGTCTGTCTCTCTCACTTTAGTTGAACCGAGTGTGGCTACGCCGGTCCTTGCGAAGGTTAAAACAACACCAACTTGACAAACTATCGTTGTGGTTTTGATGCGTAGGTAAACGGTTCTTGCTCAGCCCGTAGCAGCCACGTAAAATTTGCAACAACAAAGTAGAGGGCGTCTAACTTGTTTTGCAGGGCATGTTGTGATGTGATATGGTCAAGGCGTGATGCTATATTTTATTGTATGAGATGATCATGTTTTGTAACCGAAGTTATCGACAAATGGCAGGAGCCATATGGTTGTCGCTTTATTGTATGAAATGCAAGCGCCATGTAATTGCTTTACTTTATCACTAAGCGGTAGCGATAGTCGTAGAAGCAATAGTTGGCGAGGCGACAACGATGCTACGATGGAGATCAAGGTGTCGCGCGGTGGCGATGGTGATCATGGCGGTGCTTGGAGATGGAATCACAAGCACAAGATGATGATGGCCATATCATATCACTTATATTGATTGCATGTGATGTTTATCCTTTATGCATCTTATCTTGCTTTGATTGGCGGTAGCATTTTAAGATGATCTCTCACTAAAATTATCAAGAAGTGTTCTCCTTGAGTATGCACCGTTGCCAAAGTTAAATCGTGCCCGGACACCACGTGATGATCGGGTGTGATAAGCTCTCGTCCATCTACAGCGGGTGCAAGCCAGTTTTGCACACTCGAATACTCAGGTTAAACTTGACGAGCCTAGCATATGCAGATATGGCCTCGGAACACGGAGATCGAAAGGTCGAGCGTGAATCATATAGTAGATATGATCAACATAGTGATGTTCACCATTGAAAACTACTCCATCTCACGTGATGATCGGTTATGGTTTAGTTGATTTGGATCACGTGATCACTTAGATGACTCGAGAGATGTCTGTCTAAGTGGGAGTTCTTAAGTAATATGATTAACTGAACTTAAATTTATCATGAACTTAGTCCTGGTAGTATTTTTCAAATTATGTTGTAGATCAATAGCTCGTGTTGTTGCTTTCATATGTTTATTTTGATATGTTCCTAGAGAAAATTATGTTGAAAAATGTTAGTAGCAATGATGCGGATTGGATCCGTGATATGAGGTTTATCCTCATTGCTGCCTGAAGAATTATGTCCTTAATGCACCGCTAGGTGACAGACCTATTGCAGGAGCGATGCGCGGGCGTTATGAGCGTTTGGCTAGCTCAATATGATGACTACTTGATAGTTTAGTGCACCATACTTAGCGGCTTAGAATCGGGACTTCAAAGGCGTTTTGAGCGTCATGGACCATATGAGATGTTCCTGGAATTGAAGTTAATATTTCAAGCAAATACCGAGTTGAGAGATATGAAGTCTCCAACAAGTTCTATAGCTAAAGGATGGAGGAGAATAGCTCAACTAGTGAGCAAGTGCTCAGATTATGCAGGTACTACAATCGCTTGAATCAAGTGGGAGTTAATCTTCGAGATAAGATAGTGATTGATAGAATTCTCTAGTCACCATCACCAAGTTAGTAGAACTTCGTGATGAACTATAGTATGCAAAGGATGACGAAAACGATTCCCGAGCTCTTCGTGATGTTGAAATCGACGAAGGTAGAAATCAATAAAGAGCATCAAGTGTTGATGATTGACAAGACCACTAGTTTCAAGAGAATGGCAAAGGGAAAGAAAGGGAACTTCAAGTAGAATGACAAGCAAGTTGTCACTCTCGTGAAGAAGCCCAAAGCTGAACCTAAAGCCTGAAACTGAGTGCTTCTCTTGCAAAGGAAATGGTCCTTTGGAAGTGGAACTACTCCAAATATTTGGTGGATAAGAAGGATGGCAAAGTGAACAAGGGTATATTTGATATACAGGTTATTGATGTGTGCTTTACTAGTGTTTATAGTAGCCCTGAGTATTTGATACTTGTTCGGTTGCTAAGATTAGTAACTCGAAGCAGGAGTTCTGAGAATAAACAAAGACTAGTTGAAGGGAAGTGACGATGAGTGTTGAAGTAGTTCCAAGATTGATATGATCATCATCGCACCTCCCTATACTTTCGGGATTAGTGTTAAACCTAAATAAATGTTATTTGGCGTTTGCGTTGAGCATGAATATGATTTGATCATGTTTATTGCAATCTGATTATTCATTTAAAATCAGAGAATAATTGTTGTTACTGTTTAAATGAATAAAACCTTCAATGGTCATACACCCAATGAAAATAGTTTGTTGGATCTCAATCGTAGTGATACACATATTCATAATATTGATGCCAAAAGATGCAAAGTTAATAATGATAGTGCAACTTATTTGTGGCCTTGCCGTTTGGGTCATATCGGTGTAAAGCGCATGAAGAAACTCCATCTTGATGGGTTTTGGAATCACTTGATTATGAATCATTTGATGCTTGCGAACCGTGCCTTTTGGGCAAGATGATTTGAAACTCCGTTGTTGGAACAATGGAGCGAGATCTTGACTTGTTGGAAATAATACATACCGATGTATGCGGTCCAATGAGTGTTGATGCTCGTGGTAGGTATCGTTATTTTCGACCTTCACAAGATGATTTGAGCAGATATGAGTATATCTACTTAATAAAGCACAAGTCTGAAACATTTGAAAAGTTCAAAGAATTTGAGTGAAGTGGAGAATCATCGTAACAAGAAAATAAAGTTTCTACGATCGATCGTGGAGGAGAATATTTGAGTTCTGAGTTTGGCCTTCATATAAAACAATGTGGAATAGTTTCACAGCTCACGCCACATGGAACACCATAGCGTAATGGTGTGTCCGAGCGTCATAACCGCACTTTATTTGATATGGTGCGATCAATGATGTCTCTTACCGATTTACCAATATCGTTTTGGGGCTATGCATTAGAGACAGCTGCATTCACGTTACATAGGGCACCATTAAATCCGTTGAGGCGACACCGTATGAACTATGGTTTAGCGATAAACCTAAGCCGTCGTTTCTTAAAGTTTGGAGTTGCGATGCTTATGTGAAAAGGTTTTCAACCTGATAAGCTCGAACCCAAATCGGAAAAGTGCGTCTTCATAGAATACCCAAAGGAAGCTGTTGGGTACTCCTTCTATCACAGATCCAAAGGCAAAACATTCGTTGCTAATAATGGATCCTTTCTAGAGAAGGAGTTTCTCTCGAAAGAAGTGAGTGGGAGGAAAGTAGAGCTTAATAAGGTAATTTGTACCTTCTCCCGAATTGGAAACTAGTTCATCACTGAAATCAGTTCGGTGATGCCTACACCAATTAGTGAGGAAGCTAATGATGATGATCATGAAACTTCAAGATCAAGTTACTACCAAAACCTCGTGAGGTCAACCGAGTAAGATCCGCACGAGTGGTGCGGTAATCCTATTCTAGAAGTCATGTTACTAGACCATGATAAACCTACGAACTATGAGGAAGCGATGATGAGCCCAGATTCAGCGAAATGGCTTGAGGCCATAAAAGCTGAGATATGATCCATGTATGAGAACAAAGTATGGACTTTGATTGACTTGCTCGATGATCGCAAGCCATGTTAAATAAATGGATCTTCAAGAGGAAGACAGATGCTGATACTAGTGTTACTATCTACAAAGCTAGACTTGTCGAAAAAGGTTTTTGACAAAGTTCAAGATGTTGAATACAATGAGATTTTCTCACTCGTATCGATGCTTAAAAGTCTGTCCGAATCATGTTAGCAATTGCCACATTTTATGAAATCTGGCAAATGGATGTCAAAACTGTTGGGGAACGTAGTAATTTCAAAAATTTTCCTACGATCACGCAAGACCATGGTGATGCATAGCAACGAGATGAGAGTGTTGTCTCGTGCCCTCGTAGACCAACAGCGGAAGTGTTGGCATAGCGTAGAGGAAGTAGTCGTACTTCTTCCCGATCCAACCGATCAAGTACCGAGCGTCACGGCACCTCCGAGTTACGCACCGTTCAGCTCGATGGCGTCCCTCGAACTCCGATCCAGCCGAGTGTTGAGGAGAGTTTAAATCGACCTGACGGCGTGGTGGCGATGATGATGTTCCACCGGCGAGAGGCTTCGCCTAAGCTCATAGCGGTATATTCGAGGTGTAGTTTGGTGGAAGGGGCACCGCACACGGCTGAGAGCGATCTCAATGATCAACTTGTGTGTCATGGGGTGCCCTGCCTTTGTATATAAAGGAGGGAAGGGAGGGCTGGCCGGCCAGGAGGGAGGCGCGCCGGGGTGTCCTACTCCTACTAGGAGTAGGATTCCCCCAAATCCTAGTCCAACTAGGGTTTGACCAAGGGGAAAGGGAGAGAGGGGGCGCCACCCCCTTCTCCTAATCCTAATAGGACTAGGGAAGGGGGGAAGGCTGCGGCCAGCAATATGGCCCCCTTTTCTCTTTCCCACTAAGGCCCATCAAGGCCCATTGACCCCCCGGGGGGTTCCGGTAACCCGGTACTCGATAAAATTCCCAATTTCACGGAGTGATTCCGAATCAAACATAGGCTTCCAATATATCAATCTTTATGTCTCGACCATTTGAGACTCCTCGTCATGTCCGTGATCTCATCAGGGACTCGAACAACCTTGGTACATCAACATCATAAAACTCATAATAAGCATCATCGAAGCGTTAAGCGTGCGGACCCTACGGGTTCGAGAACTATGTAGACATGACCGAGACACCTCTCGGTCAATAACCAATAGCGGGACCTGGATGCCCATATTGGTTCCTACATATTCTCGAAGATCTTTATCGGTCGGACCGCATAACAACATCGTTGTTCCTTTGTCATCGGTATGTTACTTGCGAGATTTGATCGTCGGTATCAATACCTAGTTCAATCTCGTTCTTGGCAAGTCTCTTTTCTCGTTCCGTAATACATCATCTCACAACTAACACATTTAGTTGCAATGCTTGCAAGGCTTATGTGATGTGCATTACCGAGAGGGCCAGAGATACCTCTCAGAGCAATCGGAGTGACAAATCCTAATCTCGAAATATGCCAACCCAACATGTACCTTCGGAGACACCTGTAATGTACCTTTATAATCACCCGATTCACGTTGTGGCGTTTGGTAGCACCCAAAGTGTTCCTCGGGCAAGCGGGAGTTGCATAATCTCATAGTTATAGGAACATGTATAAGTCATGAAGAAAAGCACTAGCAACAAACTATACGATCAGGTGCTATGCTAATGGAATGGGTCATGTCAATCAGATCATTCAACCAATGATGTGATCCCGTTAATCAAATAACAACTCCTTGTTCATGGTTAGGAAACATAACCATCTTTGATTAACGAGCTAGTCAAATAGAGGCATACTAGTGACACTCTGTAGGTTTATGTATTCACACATGTATTATGTTTCCGGTTAATACAATTCTAGCATGAATAATAAACATTTATCATGATATAAGGAAATAAATAATAACTTTATTATTGCCTCTAGGGCATATTTCCTTGATCTCCCACTTGCACTAGAGTCAATAATCTAGATTACGGTAATGATTCTAACACCCATGGAGTCTTGGTGCTGATCATGTTTTGCTCGTGGAAGAGGCTTAGTCAGCGGTGCGCAACATTCAGATCCGTATGTATCTTGCATATCTCTATGTCTCCCACGGACCAAATCCGGATGGAGTTGAGGCGTCTTTTGATGTGCTTGGTTCTCTTGTGAAATCTGGATTCCTTTGCCAAGGCAATTGCACGATATTGTCACAAAGATTTTCATTGGACCCGATACACTAGGTACAACACCTAGATCGGTTATGAACTCCTTCATCCAGACTCCTTCATTAGCTGCTTCGAAGCAGCTATGTACTCAACTTCACATGTAGATCCCATAGCGGCGCTTTGTTTGGAACTGCACCAACCGGCAGCTCCACCGTTTAATGTAAATCGTATCCGGTTTGCGATTTAGAATCGTCCGGATCGGTGTCAAAACTTGCGTCGGCGTAACCGTTCTGACGAGCTCTTTGTCACCGCCATAAATGAGAAACATATCCTTAGTTCTTCTCAAGTACTTAAGGATGTTCTTGACCGCTGTCGATGATCCACTCTGGATTACTTTGGTACCTGCTGCTAAACTTACTGACAAAGGCACACATCAGGTCTGGTACACAGCATTGCATACATGATAGAGCCTATGGCTGAAGCATAGGAACATCTTTCATTTTCTCTCTATCTTCTGCGGTGGTGGGCATTGAGTCTTACTCAACTTCACACCTTGTAATACCGGCAAGAACCCTTTCTTTGCACGATCCATTTGAACTTTTTCAAAACTTTATCAAGGTATGTGCTTTGTGAAAGTCCTATTAAGCGTCTTGATCTATCTCTATAGATCTTAATGCCCAATATGTAAGCAGCTTCACGAGGTCTTTCATCGAAAAACTCTTATTCAAGTATCCTTTTATGCTATCCAGAAATTCTATATCATTTCCGATCAATAATATGTCATCCACATATAATATCGAAATGCTCTGAGCTCCCACTCACTTTCTTGTAAATCTGAGCTTCTCCAAAAGTGCATATAAAACCAAATCTTTGATCACACTATCAAAACGTTTATTCCAACTCCGAGAGGCTTGCACCAGTCCATAAATGGATCGCTGGAGCTTGCACACTTTGTTAGCTCCTTTGGATCGACAAAACCTTCGGTTGCATCATATACAACTCTTCTTCGAAATCCATTCAGGAATGCAGTTTTGACATCCATTTGCCAAATTTCATAATCATAAAATCGGCAATTGCTAACATGATTCGGACGGACTTAAGCATCGCTTCTGGTGAGAAGGTCTCATCGTAGTCAATCCCTTGAACTTGTCGAAAACCTTTTGCAACAAGTCGAGCTTTATAAACGATAACATTACCATCAGCGTCGGTCTTCTTCTTGAAGATCCATTTATTCTCAATTGCTTGCCGATCATCGGGCAAGTCAACCAAAATCCACACTTTGTTCTCATACATGGATCCCATCTCAGATTTCATGGCCTCAAGCCATTTTGTGGAATCTGGGCTCACCATCGCTTCTTCATAGTTCGTAGGTTCATCATGTTCGATAACATGACTTCCAAAATAGGATTACCGTACCACTCAGTGCGGATCTTGCTCTGGTTGATCTCTGAAGTTACGTAGAAACTTGATCTGAAGTTTCATGATCATCATCATTAGCTTCCTCCTATTTGGTGTAGGTGTCACGAAACTGTTTTACGTGATGTACTACTTCTCAATAAGGGAGTAGATACTGATTATCTCATCAAGTTCTACTTTCCTCCCCTCACTTCTTTTCGTGAAACTCTTTCTCCAAAAGTTTCGAATTTAGCAACAAAAATCTTGCCTTGGATCTGTGATAGAAGGTGTACCCAACTGTCTCCTTTGGGTATCCTATGAAGACACATTTCTCGATTTGGGTTCGAGCTTATCAGGTTGAAGCTTTTCACATAAGCATCGCAGCCCCAAACTTTCAAAAGCGACAACTTTGGTTTCTTGCCAAACCACAGTTCATAAGCGTCGTCTCAGCGGTTTAGATGGTGCCCTATTTAAAGTGAATGTAGCCGTCTCTAAAGCATAACCCCAAAGCGATAGCGGTAAATCAGTAAGAGACATCATAGATCGCACCATATCTAATAAAATACGATTCTGACGTTCGGACACACCATTACGTTGTGGTGTTCGGTGGCGTAAGTTGCGAAACTATTCGCATTGTTTCAAATGTAGGCCAAACTCGTAACTCAAATATTCTCCTCCACGATCAGATCGTAGAAACTTTATTTTCTTGTTACGATGATTTTCCACTTCACTCTGAAATTCTTTGAACTTTTCAAATGTTTCAGACTTGTGTTTCATTAAGTAGATATACCCATATCTGCTCAAATCATCGATGAAGGTGAGAAAATAACGATATCATACGAGCCTCAACATTCATTGGACCACATACATCGGTATGTATGATTTCCAATAAATCTGTTGCTCTCTCCATAGTTCCGGAGAAGCGGTGTTTTAGTCATCTTGCCCATAAGGCACGGTTACATAAGTGCCAAGTGATTCATAATCAAGTGACTCCAAAAGTCCATCGGTATGGAGTTTCTTCATCGCTTTACACCGATATGACCTAAGCGGCGGTGCCACAAATAAGTTGCACCATCATTATCAACTCTGCATCTTTTGGTTTCAACATTATGAATATGTGTATCACTACTATCAAGATTAAGTAAAAACAAACCATTCTTCAATGGTGCATGACCATAAAAGATATTATTCATATAAATAGAACAACCATTATTCTCGATTTAAATGAATAACCGTCTCGCATCAAACAAGATCCAGATATAATGTTCATGCTCAGCGCTGGTACTAAATAACAATTATTTAGGTCTAATACTAATCCGAAGGTAGATGTAGAGGTAGCGTGCCATTGCGATCACATCGACTTTGGAACCATTTCCCAGCGCATTGTCACCTCGTCCTTAGCCAATCTTCGCAATCCGTAGCCCTGTTTGAGTTGCAAATATTAGCAGAACCAGTATCAAATACCAGTGCTCTGCGAGTATTAGTAAGGTACACATCAATAACATGTATATCATATATACCTTTGTTAACCTTGCCATCCTTCTTATCCGCCAAATACTTGGGGCAGTTCCGCTTCGATGACCAGCCTGCTTGCAATAGAAGCACTCGGTTTTGAGCTTAGGACCAGACTTGGGTTTCTTCTCTTGATCGACAACTTGCTTGCCGCTCTTTTGAAGTTTCCTTTTCTTTCCTTTGCCCTTTTCTTGAAACTAGTGGTTTTGTTAACCATCAACACTTGATGCTCCTTTTGATTTCTACCTCCATGACTTTCAGCATCGCGAAGAGCTCGGCATTGTTTTGGTCATCCCTTGCATATTATAGTTCATCACGAAGCTCTTGTAGCTTGGTGGCGATGATTGGAGAATTCATCAATGGCGCAATCATCCGGAAGATTAACTCCAGTTGAATCAAGTGATTGTTATATCCGGACATTACGAGTATATGCTCCTTGTGAACCGTTCTCCTCCATCTTACAGCTATAGAACTTATTGGAGACTTCATATCTCTCAAACCGGGCATTCGCTTGGAATATTAACTTCAACTCTGGAACATCTCATATGCTCCATGGTGTTCAAAAGCAACGTTGAAGTCGGTTCTAAGCCGTAAAGCATGGCACATTGAACTATAGAGTAGTCATCGACTTTGCTTTTCGAGACGTTCACAACTTCGGCGCAGCCCTTGCACCAGGCACGGCACCTAACGGTGCTTCGGGGCGTAATTCTTACATGCAGCAATAAGGATAATCCTCAAATTACGGACCCAGTCCGTGTAATTGCTGCCATCATCTTTCAACTTTGCTTTCTCAAGGAGCGCATTAAAATTCAACGGAACAAAGACGAGCCATCTATCTACACATCATAGACAAGCAAGATACTATCGGTACTAAGTTCATGATAAATTTAAGTTCAATTAATCATATTACTTAAGAACTCCCACTTAGAAAAATATCCTCAATTCTCTAAGTGATTGTGTGATCCATATCAACTACACCATGACCGATCATCACGTGTGATGGAGTAGTTTCAATGGTGAACATCAATATGTTGATCATATCTACTATATGATTCACGCTCGACCTTCGGTCTCCGTGTTCGAGGTCATATCTTATATGCATAGCTCGTCAAGTATAACCTGAGTATTCGCGTGTGCAACTGTTTTGCACCGTTGTATTTGAGCGTAGAGCCTATCACCCGATCATCACGTGGTGTCTCAAAGCACGAAGAACTTTCATAGCGGTGCATACTCGGGAGAACACTTCTTGATAATTTAGTAAGGGATCATCTTATAATGCTACCGTCAATCAAAGCAAGATAAGATGCATAAAGGATTAACATCACATGCAATCAATATAAGTGATATGATATGGCCATCATCATCTTGTGCTTGTGATCTCCATCTCGAAGCACCGTCATGATCACCATCGTCACCGTAGCGACACCTTGATCTCCATCGTAGCATCGTTGTCGTCTCGCCAACTATTGCTTCTCGACTATCGCTACTCCTTAGTGATAAAGTAAAGCAATTACATGGCGTTGCATCTCATACAATAAGCGACAACCATATGGCTCCTGCCGATTGCCGATAACTTCGGTTACAAAACATGATCATCTCATACAATAAAATATAGCATCACGTCTTGACCATATCACATCACAACATGCCCTGCAAAAACAAGTTAGGCGTCCTCTACTTTGTTGTTGCAAGTTTTACGTGGCTGCTACGGGCTGAGCAAGAACCGTTCTTACCTCGCATCAAAACCACAGCGATACTTCGTCAAATAGACTCCGTTTAACCTTCTCAAGGACGGGCGTAGCCTTTTCAGTTCAACTAAAGTGAGAGAGCAGACACCCGCCGGTCACCTTTAAGCAGCGAGTGCTCACAGCGGTGAAACCAGTCTCGCGTAAGCGTCTGGCGTAATGTCGGTCCGGGCGCTTCATCTCACAATACCGCTGAACCAAAGTATGACATCTTTGGTAGGTAGTATGACTTGTATCGCCCACAACTCACTTGTGTTCTACTCGTGCATATGACATCAACGCATAAAACCAGGCTCGGATGCCCTTTGTTGGGGAGCGTAGTAATTTCAAAAATTTTCCTACGATCACGCAAGACCATGGTGATGCATAGCAACGAGATGAGAGTGTTGTCACGTACCCTCGAGACCCGACAGCGGAAGTGTTGGCATAGCGTAGAGGAAGTAGTCGTACTTCTTCCCGATCCAACCGATCCAAGTACCGAGCGTCACGGCACCTCCGAGTTCTGCACACGTTCAGCTCGATGGCGTCCCTCGAACTCCGATCCAGCGAGTGTTGAGGAGAGTTTCGTCGACCGACGGCGTGGTGGCGATGATGATGTTCCACCGGCGCAGGGCTTCGCCTAAGCTCATAGCGGTATATTCGAGGTGTAGTTTGGTGGAAGGGGCACCGCACACGGCTGAGGCGATCTCAATGATCAACTTGTGTGTCATGGGGTGCCCTCTGCCCTGTATATAAAGGAGGGAAGGGAGGGGCTGGCCGGCCAGAGGGAGGGCGCGGGGTGTCCTACTCCTACTAGGGTAGGATTCCCCCAAATCCTAGTCCAACTAGGGTTTGACCAAGGGGAAAGGGAGAGAGGGGGCGCCACCCCCTTCTCCTAATCCTAATAGGACTAGGGAAGGGGGGAAGGCTGCGGCCAGCAATATGGCCCCCTTTTCTCTTTCCCACTAAGGCCCATCAAGGCCCATTGACCCCGGGGGTTCAGTAACCCGGTACTCGGTAAAATTCCCAATTTCACCGGAGTGATTCGGAGTCAAACATAGGCTTCCAATATATCAATCTTTATGTCTCGACCATTTGAGACTCCTCGTCATGTCCGTGATCTCATCCGGGACTCGAACAACCTTGGTACATCAACATCATAAAACTCATAGTAGCTGTCATCGAAGCGTTAAGCGTGCGGACCCTACGGGTTCGAGAACTATGTAGACATGACCGAGACACCTCTCGGTCAATAACCAATAGCGGGACCTGGATGCCCATATTGGTTCCTACATATTCTCGAAGATCTTTATCGGTCGGACCGCATAACAACATCGTTGTTCCCTTTGTCATCGGTATGTTACTTGCCGAGATTTGATCGTCGGTATCCAATACCTAGTTCAATCTCGTTCTTGGCAAGTCTCTTTTCTCGTTCCGTAATACATCATCTCACAACTAACACATTTAGTTGCAATGCTTGCAAGGCTTATGTGATGTGCATTACCGAGAGGGCCAGAGATACCTCTCCGACAATCGGAGTGACAAATCCTAATCTCGAAATATGCCAACCCAACATGTACCTTCGGAGACACTGTAATGTACCTTTATAATCACCCGATTCACGTTGTGACGTTTGGTAGCACCAAAGTGTTCCTCGGGCAAGCGGGAGTTGCATAATCTCATAGTTATAGGAACATGTATAAGTCATGAAGAAAAGCACTAGCAACAAACTATACGATCGGTGCTATGCTAATGGAATGGGTCATGTCAATCAGATCATTCAACCAATGATGTGATCCCGTTAATCAAATAACAACTCCTTGTTCATGGTTAGGAAACATAACCATCTTTGATTAACGAGCTAGTCAAGTAGAGGCATACTAGTGACACTCTGTAGGTTTATGTATTCACACATGTATTATGTTTCCGGTTAATACAATTCTAGCATGAATAATAAACATTTATCATGATATAAGGAAATAAATAATAACTTTATTATTGCCTCTAGGGCATATTTCCTTCAAAAACTGCATTCCTTAATGGTTTTCTTAAAGAAGAGTTGTATATGATGCAACCAGAAGATTTTGTCAATCCTAAAGGTGCTAACAAAATGTGCAAGCTCCAGCGATCCATCAATGGACTGGTGCAAGCATCTCGGAGTTGGAATATACGCTTTGATGTGTTGATCAAAGCATATGGTTTTATCTGAGACTTTTGGAAGGCTGTATTTACAAGAAAGTGAGTGGGAGCACTACAGCCTTTACGATAAGTATATGTGAATGACATATTGATTGATCGGAAATAATGTAGAATTATTCGCAAAGCATAAAGGAGTGTTTGAAAGGAGTTTTTCAAAGAAAGACCTCGGTGAAGCTGCTTACATATTGAGCATCAAGATCTATAGAGATAGATCAAGGCGCTTGATAAGTTTTTCAATGAATACATACCTTGACAAGATTTTGAAGTAGTTCAAAATGAAACAGTCAAAGAAAGAGTTCTTGCCTGTGTTACAAGGTGTGAGATTGAGTAAGACTCAAAACCCGACCACGGCAGAAGATAGAAAGAGAATGAAAGTCATTCCCTATGCATCAGCCATAGGTTCTATAAAGTATGTCATCTTTGTGTACCGGATCTATTGCATACCCTACCACTAAGCTTGGCAAGGAGTGCAATAGTGATCTAGGAGTAGATCAATGGACAGCGGTCAAAATTATCCTTAGTGGAATAAGGATATGTTTCTCGATTATGGAAGTGAAAAAGGTTAAATAAGTAAAGGGTTACGTCGATGCAAGTTTTAACACTAATCTAGATGACTCGAGTCTCAATCTGGATACATATTGAAAGTGGGAGCAATTAGCTAGAGTATCTCCAGCAGAGCATTGTAGACATAGAAATTTGCAAAATACTTACGGCTCTGAATGTGATGAGACCGTTGACTAAAATTATCTCACAAGCAAAACATGATCACACCTTAGTACTCTTTGGGTGTTAATCACATAGCGATGTGAACTAGATGATAGAGGCGAGGGTGTCCCGATCTTTCGATGAGATGATAACTATCAATTTGGTGGAGTAGACTTTGACGATCCGACTACAAACATGCACGACGTTGCGCCTTAGCAATCGCTAAACCAATCTCACGAGGTTCTTGGCGATGCCGGAAGCACGATCAGCGACCACGAAGGTCTATTCCTGCAAGCAATCGAAGAGCGAGCAAGAATATGATAAAGCAATCTGAATATTGCGAATATATATGATGTATTGATAATGGTGGGGATCCGTGGCGGTCTTGGTGCAGTCGTTGGACACAAGCGAAGTACACAAAGTTGCAATGGCTAACTTTTAACTAAACAAATCCCAAGGAAAAAGCTACTAGATGGATCTACTTATATAGGTGCAAGGGGTGGCGGCCAAGGAGGTGGGAGGACGTCCCAAGGCAGCCTAACACTAACCCTAGGTCGTACAAGGCCAATGGGCCCAAGTGGAGGTGACGTAACACCTTTGGACTTGTAGTTTGACTCGGATTCTGCTGCATCATCAGATTGTTTCGTCCATAACTCAACGCTCCCGACGGATTTTAAGGTGATTCCAATTGGGTTGGAAAATGCACGAAATCTATTTTCCAACAAAAAAAGAATCAACCAATTTGGAGTCCGTATGAAAAAGTTATTGACGTTTTGAGTCGGTATGTGCATGCAGTCCGAATCTGAGTCCAGAACGTGAGAGACTTGGACTCTATCTTCTCTTGGGCCAAAAGTGACGTGAGAGAACTTTTTGAACAACAGGTAAACATCTCTTTCTCCCTTATCTTCATATGTGGATTGTACAAATGTCCCATACACCTGCAATTAGACATGGCACAAAAGTTTGTGAAGTATTTTTGTCTTGGATGACATAAATAAATTATTGCATAGTTTGCATTAGAAATCACCTCACAAATATACATGTATGCAATATTTTGGTCGTATCCAAGGTAATCATGTCCTCATCATCCTCCCTTCTTGAAAACAAAGCCGTCCTCGGCGTTGCTTAATCTGAAATATGGCTAACAAAAGAGACAAGGTGTACATGTTGTATATGTATATGTCATCCATTTTTACTTCCCTTGATTTTTGCACATATGACACATGAATAGATGAGTAACTTGCATAGTTCATAAAATCTAAAGCCAAAACATTATCACAAGAAGTAGAAGGCATGAAAATATTACAAATCAGTTTGCACATATAAGTGAAGCTCTTATTCATTTCAAAAGATTGATAATGTTCATCATTAAACCATCCCAACATTGGTGAATAAACCTTACTTGCATCAAGTTTACATGCTACAACATGCTTAAATAAGAAAACATGCAATAAGTCATTCGACACAGAATCATCACCAAGATTAGAGGTCATATCAAAATGATTAAACATTGATTATTTTGCATCAATAGGTAATTCAATGGGTGCACTCGAAATTGTTGGTATTTCAGTTGTTTGATCACATGACGCATTCATGATAGTATCAAGATTCTCTAAAATAGGTGATGTGCTCAAATCACCAGTTAACTCAACACATGATGCATTCAAGTTAACTAGGGATGCATCATTCTCATGTGAAGTTATATCATTAATACCTTTTTGTTACCTTGTCGCAAAGGCGTAGCTGATGTAGGTGCGGGCCTTGATAATGCACCATACACTTGAGATGATGTCGCTCACAATCTGGGGTGGGGCTGCTCTAGTAGGTGCAACGGTGGAGGAACCAATGGCGATGGTGAGCATGAACTGGAATAGTAGTTGTTGTAGTCACCCAATGCATCCTCCTGTAGCTGTCTCTCAAAGGTACAAGCGAACATACATACCAATAATGGAGCGAGGAATATAGTGAAACCTTGCACGGATATCATGGTTCAAACCACCAAAAATCTATTCATTGTATCATCCTCAGATTCTTCTATGTCACAATGATGCATATAAGATTTGAACTCTTTGTAGTAAGCATGAACAGTGTTTCTTGCCTTGTTTTAATTGTTCAAATTTGCGAAGCAATTCACGACGATAGTAAGGAGGAAAAATTGTTGTCTCATTACAGCTTTCAAAACTTTCCAAGTTGTGGGTTGGTTATCAATGTTTTTCTTACAATGTACACTCCACCAAGCGAAGCAAAACCAGTAAATGCTCTAGTGGTAGCTCGTACTCTCTCAAGTTCAGAAAAATCATGGTGACTAAAAACTTCTTCTAATTCAAGCTCCCAAGCTAGATAAATAGCAGGATTAAATCTACCCTCAAATGATGGTAAAGACATACCCTGACCATATGCTTGTGTGTGTTGTCCCAACTCTCGTGATGATGATGATGTGTCCGTCGTCCAAGAACTTCTATCTCCGGAACCTGTCATGATTAGTAGAAACAAGAAACAAAATTCGAGAATAATGTTCCTATGAACTACTAGGATGTGGTTGTAAAGTGCTCACAGTAAAGCAAATATCAATATCTTACAAGTTCTTACCATGCGGCGGTGGTGACGGGCAACCAACGGTGTCAAGTAACTCTGAAGATTGTGTAAAGCGATTGCCAGAGGCGTCGACGATATACGGTGTAGAAATATGTTGAGATGGGTTGGCTATATATGGTAGCAAAAAATTAGCAATAATCAATTCATAGATGCAATGTTGAATAAGCGCTCAACGACGGTCTGTGCTGGTCCTAGGCTAGACCAGACTAGAGACGCGAGCCTAGAACACTAATGAGGTCACGGCGTAGCACAACTAGCATCAATGAAGGATAATAAGTAGCTCTAGACATCAAGATATAAGTGAAGATCTGGCAGTAAAGATAATGATGAAGAACAAGCGCCAAGCAGGATATACAACAACTCTCTCAATTTTCCTCTTGAAAAGTTTGTGCCAATTTTATGATAACTTTTTAAAAGAATGCTACTAACTCAAGCTTTCCAATTCAAAAGAATCACTCAATTCGAGTTGATATGAGGAGTCAAAAATTCTAAAACTGGTTTGAAAAACTGGAATAAGCTGGGTTCACGAACTTGGAGGGCAAAAGACCTATTTAGGAGCCGATTTTGAGGTGCCAAATATTGAACTAGCTTCTGCAACTATTTAGATGCGGCTCGTCTCTAGCTTTAATTTGAGTACTCGAGGAGCCAAAACGGACTTCGTATGAGGAAGTTATGCCTATTTTACTGAACAGTGCACAAAACAGATTCCAATCCGAATTCAGCTACGAGATTGAGTCTAGATAGATCCGAACTTTGTTTTTTTTCTCTCTTTTTTCTCACACTTTTTTCTTTTACTTCTTTTTCTCTGACTTTTTTTCTCTCTCCCTCTTTCCAAACAAACTAGATAAGATGCAGATTGGATCAAGTGAAGATGTGAACGATCTCAATTATGATTATGACAATGAACGGTGGGTAGCACGTGGTGGAAATTGATGGATGGATGGTGGTCAACGGAAGGAATAACAATGCAGCGGCGGCGTGACTAATGTGAACAGACCTCGAAACTCTAAACGAACTAGACACTAAGACCAGCAACTCGACACGACGATGCAACCGATAATTCAATAATGCAAACAATGAAAAGAAAATTGCAAAGGCTCGGACTGGCTTGGACAAAGGATGAATAGATCTAACTTTTTGTGGCTTTTCTTGGACAATAGTTAAGAAAATAAATCTAATCTAGGGATAATTGGAAATTCTCACCGAGCAACCTGGCTCGATACCACTTGATAGGCGAGGTGTCCCGATCTTCGATGAGATGATAACTATCAATTTGGTGGAGTAGACTTTGGCGATCCGACTACAAACATGCTGACGTTGCGCCTTAGCAATCGCTAAACCAATCTCTCGAGGTTCTTGGCGATGCGGAAGCACGATCAGCGACCACGAAGGTATATTCCTGCAAGCAATCGAAGAACGAGCAAGAATATGATAAAGCAATCTGAATATTGCGAATATATATGATGTATTGATAATGGTGGGGATCCGTGAGTGGTCTTGGTCTGGTCGTTGGACACAAACAAAGTACACGAAGTTGCAATGGCTAACTTTTAACTAAACAAATCCCAAGAAAAAAGCTACTAGATGGATCTACTTATATAGGAGCAAGGGGTGGCGGCCAAGGAGGTGGGAGGACGTCCCAAGGCAGCCTAACACTAACCCTAGGTCGTACAAGGCCAATGGGCCCAAGTGGAGGTGACGTAACACCTTTGGACTTGTAGTTTGACTCGGATTCTGCTGCATCATCAGATTGTTTCGTCCATAACTCAACGCTCCCGACGGATTTTAAGGTGATTCCAATTGGGTTGGAAAATGCACGAAATCTATTTTCCAACAAAAAAATAATCAACCAATTTGGAGTCCGTATGAAAAAGTTATTGACGTTTTGAGTCAGGTATGTCTGTGCAGTCCGAATTTGAGTCCAGAACGTGAGAGACTTGGACTCTATCTTCTCTTGGGCCAAAAGTGACCTGAGAGAACTTTTTGAACAGCAGGTAAACATCTCTTTCTCCCTTATCTTCATATGTGGATTGTACAAATGTCCCATACACCTGCAATTAGACATGGCACAAAAGTTTGTAAAGTATTTTTGTCCTGGATGACATAAATAAATTATTGCATAGTTTGCATTAGAAATCACCTCACAAATATACATGTATGCAATATTTTTGGTCGTATCCAAGGTAATCATGTCCTCATCACTAGATTACTGACTCTAGTAAACCCTTTGGGTGTTGGTCACATGTTGATGTGAACTATGGGTGTTAACCACATATAGATGTGAACTATTGATGTTAAATCACATGGCGATGTGAACTAGATTATTGACTCTAGTGCAAGTGGGAGACTGAAGGAAATATGCCCTAGAGGCAATAATAAAGTTATTATTTATTTCCTTATATCATGATAAATGTTTATTATTCATGCTAGAATTGTATTAACCGAAAACATAATACATGTGTGAATACATAGACAAGCAGTGTCACTAGTATGCCTCTACTTGAATAGCTCGTTAATCGAAGATGGTTATGTTTCTAACCATAGACATGAGTTTTCATTTGATTAATGGGATCACATCATTAGGAGAATGATGTGATTGACATGACCCATTCCGTTAGCCTAGCACTTGATCGTTTAGTATGTTGCTATTGCTTTCTCCACGACTTATACATGTTCCTGTAACTATGAGATTATGCAACTCCGTTTACGGAGGAACACTTTGGTGCTACCAAAGCGTCTGGCATGCTGGGTGATTATAAAGGAGTACTACAGGTGTCTCCAAAGGTACATGTTGGGTTGGCGTATTTGAGATTAGGTTTTGTCACTCCGATTGTCGGAGAGGTATCTCTGGGCCCTCTCGGTAATGCACATCACTATAAGCCTTGCAAGCAATTAAGCTAATGAGTTAGTTAAGGAATGATGCATTACGTAACGAGTAAAGAGACTTGCCGATGCGAGATTGAACTAGGTATTGGATACCGACGATCGAATCTCGGGTAAGTAACTATACCGATGACAAAGGGAACAAAGTATGTTGTTATGCGGTTTGACCGATAAAGATCTTCGTAGAATATGTAGGAGCCAATATGAGCATCCAGGTTCCGCTATTGGTTATTGACCGAGAATAGTTCTAGGTCATGTCTACATAGTTCTCGAACCCGTAGGGTCCGCATACGATTAACGTCTGATGACAGTTTTATTATGAGTTTATAAGTTTTGATGTACCGAAGGAGTTGAGTCCGGATGAGATCGGGGACATGGCGAGGAGTCTCGAAATGGTCGAGACGTAAAGATCGATATATTGGACGACTATATTCGGAGTTCGGAAAGGTTCCGAGTGATTCAGGTATTTTGCGGAGTACCGGGGAGTTACGGGAATACGGGGGAGAAGTATTGGGCCTTATTGGACCATACGGGAAAGAGAGGGCTGCCTAGGGCAGGCGCGCGCCCCAAGGCCTAGTCCGAATTGGACTGGGGAGGCTCGCCCCTCCTTCCTTCCTTCTCCTCCCCTTCCTTGTCTCCTACTCCTAATAGTTGGAAGGATTCCTAGTTGGACTAGGAAGGGGAATCCTACTCGGTGGGAGTAGGACTCCCCTAGGCGCGCCATAGAGAGAGGCAGCCCTCCCTCCTCCACTCCTTTATATCTGAGGCGGGGGCACCCATAGACACACAAGTGGATCTACGGATCGTTCCTTAGCCGTGTGGCGTGCCCCCCTCCACCATATTCCACCTCGGTCATATCGTCGCGGAGTTTAGGCGAAGCCCTGAGCCGGTAGAGCATTATCATCATCACCACGCCGTCGTCTTGTGGAACTCATCCCGACACTTTGCTGGATCGGTCCGGGATCGTCATCGAGCTGAGCGTGTGCTGAACTCGGAGGTGCCGTACGTTCGGTACTTGGATCGGTCGGATCGTGAAGACGTACGACTACATCAACCACGTTGTGATAACGCTTCCTCTTACGGTCTACGAGGGTACGTGGACAATACTCTCCCCTCTCGTTGCTATGCCATCACCATGATCCTTGCGTGTGCGTAGGAATTTTTTTGAAATTACTACGTTCCCCAACAGAGGCAGCCAAGGGGGCTCCCCAAGTAGGAGGAATCCTATTTGGATGCCTCCCAATTCAGCCTCCCCCCTTCCATATTCATCCGGAGGGGGAAGGAAGGAGAAGGGAGGAGAGAAGGAAGGGGGAGGCCGAATCCCTCCCCTTCCTTTCTCTCTTACCCTCTTCCCTTCCTCCTTATTTTGGCCTACATGAGGCGCACCAGCCCCCTAGGGGCTGGTTTGTCCCCTTCTTGGCCCATTAGGCCCATGTAGTTGCCGGGGGATGCCCGGAACCCCTTCCGGTGACCCGATATGTAACCGGTACCCCCGAAACACTTCCGGTGTTCGAATATTATCGTCCTATATAAGAATCTTTACCTCTCGACAATTTCGAGACTCCTCGTCATTTCAGTGATCTCATCCGGGACTCTGAACAACATTCGGTCACCAAATCATATAACTCGTATAATACAAAATTGTCATCGAATGTTAAGCAAGCGGACCCTACGGGTTCGAGAACTATGTAGACATGACCTGGACACCTCTCCGGTCTATAACCAACAGCGGAACCTGGATGCTCATATTGGTTCATATATAGTCTACGAATATCTTTATCGGTTGTACTGCAATGACAACATACGTAATTCCCTTTGTCATCGGTATGTTACTTGCCCGAGATTCGATCATCGGTATCTTCATACCTAGTTTAGTCTCGTTACCGGCAAGTCTCTTTACTCATTCCGTAATACATCATCCTACAACTAACTCATTAGTCACATTGCTTGCAAGGCTTATTATGATATGCATTATCGAGAGGGCCCAGAGACAGCTCTCCGATACTCGGAGTGACAAATCTTAATCTCAATCTATGCCAACCCAACAAACATCTTCGGAGATACCTGTAGAGCATCTTTATAATCACCCAGTTACATAGTGACGTTTGATAGCACACAAAGTATTCCTTCGGTATCCGGGAGTTCCATAATGTCATAGTCAAAGGAATATGTATATTCCATGAAGAAAGCAGTAGCAATAAAACTTAACGATCATTATGCTAAGCTAACGGATGGGTCTTGTCCATCACATCATTCTCCTAATGATGTGATCCGGTTCATCAAATGACAACACATGTATATGGTTAGGAAACTTAACCATCTTTGATTTACGAGCTAGTCTAGTAGAGGCTTACTAGGGACACTGTGTTTTGTCTATGTGTCCACACATGTATCAAGTTTCTGGTTAATACAATTCTAGCATGAATAATAAACATTTATCATGATATAAGGAAATATAAATAACAACTTTATTATTGCCTCTAGGGCATATTTCAGTCTCCCACTTGCACTAGAGTTAATAATCTAGTTCACATCGTCATGTGATTTAATACCAATAGTTCACATCTTTATGTGATCAGTTCACATCGCCATGTGACTAACACCCAAAGGGTTTACTAGAGTCAATAATATAGTTCACATTGCTATGTGATTAACACCCAAAGAGTACTAAGGTGTGACCATGTTTTGCTTGTGAGAGAAGTTTAGTCAACAGGTCTGCCACATTCAGAGCCGTATGTATTTTGCAAATTTTCTATGTCTACAATGCTCTGCATGGAGCTACTCTACCTAATTGCTCACAGTTTCAATATGTATCCAGATACTAAGAGTCATCCGGATCGGTGTAAAAGCTTGCATCGACGTAGCTCTTTATGACGAACTCTTTATTACCTCCATAATCGAGAAATATTTCCTTAGTCCTCTTAGGTAACTAAGGATAACTTTGACCTGCTGTCCAGTGATCCACTCCTGGATCACTATTGTACCCCCTTGCCAAACTCATGGCAAGGTACACAATAGATCTGGTACACAACATAGAATACTTTATAGAACCTATGGCTGAGGCTTAAGGAATGACTTTCATTCTCTTTCTATTTTCTGTCGTGGTCGGGTTTTGAGTCTTACTCAACTTTACACCTTGCAATACAGGCAAGAACTCCTTCTTTGATTGTTCCATTTTGAACTACTTAAAAATCTTGTCAAGGTATGTACTCATTGAAAAATCTTATCAAGCGTCTTGATCTATCTCTATAGATCTTGATGCCCAATATGTAAGCAGCTTCACCGAGGTCTTTCTTTGAAAAACTACTTTGAAACACTCCTTTATGCTTTATAGAAAATTCCACATCATTTCCGATTCACATATACTTATCAGAAAAGTTGTAGTGCTCCCACTCACTTTCTTGTAAATACAGGCTTCACCGCAAGTCTGTATAAAACTATATGCTTTGATCAACTCATCAAAGCATATATTCCAACTCCGAGATGCTTGCACGAGTCCATAGATGGATCGCTGGAGCTTGCACATTTTGTTAGCACCTTTAGGATTGATAAAACCTTCTAGTTGCATCATATACAACTCTTCTTTAATAAATCCATTAAGGAATGTAGTTTTGATATACATTTGCCAAATTTCATAAAATGCGGCAATTGCTAACATGATTCGAATAGACTTAAGCATCGATACTAATGAGAAAAACTCATTGTAGTCAACACCTTGAACTTGTCAAAAAACTTTTTGCGGCAATTTGAGCATTGTAGATAGTAACACTACCATCAGCGTCCGTCTTCCTCTTGAACATCCATTTATTCTCAATGGCTTGCCGATCATCGGGCAAGTCCACCAAAGTCCACACTTTGTTCTTATATATGTATCCCATCTCAGATTTCATGGCCTCAAGCCATTTATCGGAATCTGGGCCCATCATCGCCTCTTCATAGTTCGTAGGTTCGTCATGGTCTAGTAACATGACTTCCAGGACAGGATTACCGTACCACTCTGGTGCGGAATGTGCTCTGGTTGACCTATGAGGTTTGGTAGTAACTTGGTCTGAAGTTTCATGATCATTATCATTAGCTTCCTCTCTAGTTGGTGTAGGCATCACGGGAACGGTTTTCTATGATGAGCTACTTTCCAAATCGAGAGAAGTTACAATTACCTTATCAAGTTCTACTTTCCTCCCACTCACTTCTTTCGAGAGAAACTCCTTCTCTAGAAAGGATCCATTCTTAGCAACAAAGATCTTGCCTTCGGATTTGTGATAGAAGGTGTACCCAACAGTTTCTTTTGGGTATCCTATGAAGATGCACTTCTCCGATTTGGGTCCGAGCTTATGAGGTTGACGCTTTTCACATAAGCATCGCAGCCCCAAACTTTAAGAAACGACAGGTTAGGTTTCTTGCCAAACCATAATTCATACAGTGTCATCTCAACGGATTTAGATGGTGCCCTATTTAACGTGAATGCAGTTGTCTCTAATGCATAACCCCAAAATGATAGTGGTAAATCGGTAAGAGACATCATAGATCACACCATATCTAATAAAGTACGGTAACGAAGTTCGGACACACCATTACGCTATGGTGTTCCAGGTGGCATGAGTTGTGAAACTATTCCACATTGTTTAAATGAAATCCAAACTCGTAACTCAAATATTCGCCTCCGCGATCAGATCGTAGAAACTTCATGTTCTTGGTACGATGATTCTCCACTTCACTCCGAAATTCTTTGAACTTTCAAATGTTTCAGACTTGTGTTTCATTAAGTAGATATACCCATATCTACTCAAATAATCTGTGAAGGTCAGAAAATAACGATACCCGCCGCGAGCCTCAACACTCATGGGACTGCATACATTGGTATGTATTATTTCCAATAAGTCAGTGGCTCGCTCCATTATTTCGGAGAGCAGAGTTTCAGTCATCTTGCCCATGAGGCATGGTTCGCAAGCATCAAATGATTCATAATCAAGTGATTCCAAAAGTCCATCCGCATGGAGTTTCTTCATGCGCTTTACACCAATATGACCTAAACGGCAGTGCCACAAATATGTTGCACTATCATTATCACCTTTGCATCTTTTGGCATCAATATTATGAATATTTGTATCACCACGATCGAGATTCAACAAACCATTCACATTGGGTGTATGCCCATAGAAGGTTTTATTCATATAAACAGAACAACAATTATTCTCTAACTTAAATGAATAGCCGTATTGCAATAAACATGATCTAATCATATTAATGCTCAGCGCAAACACCAAATAACATTTATTTAGGTTCAATTCTAATCCCGAAGGTAGAGGGAGTGTGCGATGGTGATCGTATCAACCTTGGAATTACTTCCAACACACATCGTCACCTCGTTCTTAACTAGTCTCTGTTTATTTTGCAACTCCTGTTTCGAGTTACTACTCTTAGCAACTGAACCAGTATCAAATATCGAGGGGTTGCTATAAACACTAGTAAAGTACACATCAATAACATGTATATCAAGTATACATTTGTTCACTTTGCCATCCTTCTTATCCGCCAAGTATCTAGGGCAGTTCCATTTCCAGTGACCATTTCCTCTGTAGTAGAAGCACTCAGTTTCAGGCTTGGGTCTAGCTTTGGGCTTCTTCATGGGAGTGGCAACTTTATTTCCATTCTTTTTGAAGTTCCATTTTATTTCCCTTGCCCTTTTTCTTGAAACTAGTGGTCTTGTTAACCATCAACACTTGATGCTATTTCTTGATTTTTACATTCGTTGATTTCAGCATCACGAAGAGCTTGGGAATCGTTTTCGTCATCCCTTGCATATTATAGTTCATCACAAAGTTCTAGTAACTTGGCGATAGCGACTAGAGAACTATGTCAATCACTATCTTATCTAGAAGATTAACTCCCACTTGATTCAAACGATTGTAGTACCAAGACATTCTGAGCACATGCTCACTAGCTGAGCTATTCTCCTCCATCTTGTAGGCAAAGTACTTATCAGAGGTCTCATAGCTCTTAACATGGGCATGAGTCTGAAATATCATTTTTAGCTTCTTGGAACATCTCATATGCTCCATGACGTCCAAAAGATTTTTGAACTCCCGGTTCTAAGCCGTAAAGCATGATGGACCAAACTATCAAGTAGTCATCATACCGAGCTTAGAAAACATTCAGAACGTCTGCAACAGGTTCGTCACCTAGTGGTGCATCAAGGACATAATTCTTCTGTGCAGCAATGAGGATAATCCTCATATCACGGACCCAGTCCGCATCATTGCTACTATCATCTTTCAACTTAGTTTTCTCTAGGAACATATCAAAAATAGAACAGGGGAGCTATACGCGAGCTATTGATCTACAACATAGATATGCAAATACTATCAGGACTAATTTATGATTAATCGTATTACTTAAGAACTCCCACTTAGATAGACATCCCTCGAGTCATCTAAATGATCACGTGATACATATCAACTAAACCATGTCCGATCATCACGTGAGATGGAGTAGTCTTCAATGGTGAACATCTCTATGTTGATCATATCTACTATATGATTCACGTTTGACCTTTCGGTCTCAAGTGTTCTGAGGCCATGTTTGTACATGCTAGGCTCATCAAGTTAATCCGAGTATTCCGCATGTGCAAAACTGTCTTGCACCCGTTATATGTGAACGTAGAGCCTATCACACCCGATCATCACGTGGTGTCTCAGCACGACGAACTGTCGCAACGGTGCATACTCAGTGAGAACACTTATACGTTGAAATTTTAGTAAGGGATCATCTTATAATGCTACCGCCATACTAAGAAAAATAAGATGTATAAAAGATAAACATCACATGCAATCAAAATATGTCACATGATATGGCCATCATCATCTTGTGCCTTTGATCTCCATCTCCAAAGCACTGTCATGATCTCCATTGTCACCGGCTTGACACCTTGATCTCCATCGTAGCATCGTGGTCGTCTCTGTTGGGGAACATAGTATTTAAAAAAAATCCTATGATCACGCAAGATCTATCTAGGAGAAGCATAGCAACGAGTGGGGAGAGTGTGTCCATGTATCCTCGTAGACCGAAAGCGTAAGCGTTAAGTAACGTGGTTGATGTAGTCGAATGTCTTCGCGATCCAACCGATCAAGTACCAAACGCACGGCACCTCTGCGATCTGCACACGTTCAGCTCAGTGACGTCCCTCGAACTCTAGATCCAGGTGAGGCCGAGGGAGAGTTTCCTCAGCACGACGGCGCGTTGACGGTGATGATGAAGTTACCGACACAGGGATTCGCCTAAGCACTACGACAATATGACCGAGGTGGAAATCTGTGGAGGGGGGCAGCGCACACGGCTAAGAAATCAACTTGTGTGTCTATGGGATGCCCCCTCCCCGTATATAAAAGAGGGGAGGAGGGGGCCGGCCGGCCTCATGGGGCACACCCCAAGGGGGGAATCCTACTCCTACTAGGAGAAGGTTCCCCCCTTTCCTATTCCAACTAGGAGGGGAAGGAAAGGGGAAGAGGGAGAGAAGGAAAGGGGGGCCGCCCCCCCCCCCCCAATTCGGATTGGGCTTGGGAGGGTGCGCGCCTCCACTTGGCCGCCTCCTCCTCTCTTCCACTAAGGCCCATGAAGGCCCATTAACCCCCCGGGGGGTTCCGGTAACCCCCCGGTTCTCCGGTAAATACCCGATACACCTCGGAACCATTCCAGTGTCCGAATATAGTCATCCAATATATCAATCTTTATGTCTCGACCATTTCGATACTCCTCGTCATGTCCATGATCTCATCCGGGACTCCGAACTACCTTCGGTACATCAAATCACATAACTCACAATACATATCGTCATCGAACGTTAAGCGTGCGGACCCTATGGGTTCGAGAACTATGTAGACATGACCGAGACTCATCTCCGATCAATAACCAATAGCGGAACCTGGATGCTCATATTGGTTCCTACATATTCTACGTAGATCTTTATCGGTCAAACGGCATAACAACATACGTTATTCCCTTTGTCATCGGTATGTTACTTGCCCGAGATTCGATCGTCGGTATCATCATACCTAGTTCAATCTCGTTACCGGCAAGTCTCTTTACTCATTCCATAGTGCATCATCCCGCAACTAACTCATTAGTCACATTGCTTGCAAGGCTTATAGTGATGTGCATTACCGAGAGGGCCCAGAGATACCTCTGAGACAATCGGAGTGACAAATCCTAATCTCGATCTATGCCAACTAAACCAACACCATCGGAGACACCTGTAGAGCATCTTTATAATCACCCAGTTACTTGTGACATTTGATAGCACACTAAGTGTTCCTTCGGTATTCGGGAGTTGAATAATCTCATAGTCATAGGAACATGTATAAGTCATGAAGAAAGCAATAGCAATAAACTAAACGACCATAGTGCTAAGCTAACGGATGGGTCTTATCCATCACATCATTCTCTAATGATGTGATCCCGTTTATCAAATGACAACACATGTCTATGGCTAGGAAACTTAACCAACTTTGATTAACAAGCTAGTCAAGTAGAGGCATACTAGGGACACTCTGTTTGTCTATGCATTCACACATGTACTAAGTTTCCGGTTAATACAATTCTAGCATGGATGATAAACATTTATCATGATATAAGGAAATATAAATAACAACTTTATTATTGCCTCTAGGGCATATTTCCTTCAGTCTCTCCAACTATTGCTTCTACAAATATTGCTAACACATAGTGATAAAGTAAAGAAATTACATGGCGTTTGCATTTCATACAATAAAACGACAACCATAAGGCTCCTGCCAGTTGCTGATAACTTTTACAAAACATGATCATCTCATACAATCACTTATATGTCATCATGTCTTGACCATATCACATCACAACATGCCCTGCAAAAACAAGTTAGACGTCCTCTACTTTGTTGTTGCAAGTTTTACGTGGCTGCTACGGGCATCTAGTAACCGTTCTTACCTACGCATCAAAACCACAACAGTGATTTATCAAGTTTGTTGTTTTAACCTTCAACAAGGACCGGCCGTAGTCAAATTCGATTCAACTAAAGTTGAAAAAACAGACACCCGCCAGCCACCTTTATGCAAAACTAGTTGCATGTCTGTCGGTGGAACCGTTCTCATGAACGTGGTCATGTAAGGTTGGTCCGGGCCACTTCATCCAACAATACCGCCGATCACAACTCTTTGTGTTCTACTCGTGCATATACGCATAGACTTGGCTCGGATGCCACTGTTGGGAAACATAGCATGCAATTTCAAAAAAATCCTACGCTCGTGCAAGATCTATCTAGGAGATTCATAGCAACGAGAGGGGGAGAGTGTGTCCATGTACCCTCGTAGACAGAAATAGGAAGCGTTTGACAATGCGGTTGATGTAGTCGAACTTCTTCTCATTCCGACTGATCAAGTACCAAACGTACGGCACCTCCGAGTTCTGCACACGTTCAGCTCGATGACGTCCCTCGAACTCTTGATCCAGCAAAGTATCGAGGGAGAGTTCCGTCAGCACGTCGGCATGGTGATAGTGATGGTGAAGTGATCCGCTCAGTGCTTCGCCTAAGCACTACGTGAATATGACCGGAGGCGTAAACTATGGAGGGGGGCGCCGCACACAGCAAGGAATCAATGTTGTGTGTTCTAGCGGTGCCCCCATCATATATATAGGTTGGAGGGGAGGATAGGCACCCAGGGGGCGCCCCAAGTAAGAGGAATCCTACTTGGGTGCCTCCCAATTCGGCCTCCCCCCTTCCATATTCATCCGGAGGCGGAAGGAAGGAGGAGGGAGGAGAGAAGGAAGGGGGAGGCCGAATCCCTCCCCTTCCTTTCTCTCTTCCCCTGTTTCCTTCCTCCTTATTTTGGCCTACATGGGGCGCACCAGCCCCCTAGAGGCTGGCTTGTCCCCTTCTTGGCCCATTAGGCCCATGTAGTTGCCGGGGGGATGTCCGAAACCCCTTCCGGTGACCCGATATGTACCCGGTACCCCCGAAACACTTCCGGTGTCTGAATATTATCGTCCTATATATGAATCTTGACTTCTCGACCATTTCGAGACTCCTCGTCATGTCCGTGATCTCATCCAGGACTCCGAACAACATTCGGTCACCAAATCACATAACTCATATAATACAAAATCGTCATCGAACGTTAAGCGTGCGGACCCTACGGGTTCAAGAACTATGTAGACATGACCGAGACTCCTCTCCGGTAAATAACCAACAACGGAACCTGGATGCTCATATTGGTTCCTACATATTCTACGAAGATCTTTATCGGCCGTACCGCAATGACAACATACGTAATTCCCTTTACCATCGGTACGTTACTTGCCCGAGATTCGATCGTCGGTATCTTCATACCTAGTTCAATCTCGTTACCTGCAAATGTATTTACCCGTTCTGTAATACATCATCCTGCAACTAACTCATTATTCACATTGCTTGCAAGGTTTATTATGATGTGCATTATCGAGAGGGCCCAGAGATACCTCTCTGATACTCGGAGTGACAAATCCTAATGTCGATCTATGCCAACACAACAAACACCTTCGGAGATACCTGTAGAGTATCTTTATAATCACCCATTTACGTTGTGATGTTTGATAGCACACAAGGTATTCCTCCGGTATCCAGGAGTTGCATAATCTCATAGTCAAAGAAATATGTATATTCCATGAAGAAATCAATAGCAATAAAACTTAAGGATCATTATGCTAAACTAACGGATGGGTCTTGTCCATCACATCATTCTCCTAATGATGTGATCCCGTTCATCAAATGACAACACATGTCTATAGTTAGGAAACTTGACCATCTTTAATTAACGAGGTAGTCTAGTAGATGCTTACTAGGGACACTGTGTTTTGTCTATGTATCCACACATGTATCAAGTTTCCGGTTAATACAATTCTAGCATGAATAATAAACATTTATCATGATATAAGAAATATAAATAACAACTTTATTATTGCCTCTAGGGCATATTTCCTTCAGTGTTGTGGGTGTGGCGGCTAATTCTCGTGATTAGCATTGTAATGGCCGAAAGGCCTTGTATCCGACTTCTTTGTCGCTCCTTCTTTAATACGATGATATGCATGCTTGTGCATATTTGAGAAAAAAAGAGATGCATCTCTCTATTCACTGAACCTCACATGCAGGTGTTATTTTTCCTAAATACCCCTAAGAATCTTATATCGTCCAATGAACTTCAAAACTTATTTCGTCGTCTGATCCCCTTCATTCACGCCTTCCTAATAGGAGCCTAATCTACACGTAAAGCCACCATGCACCAAAGTGTCTTTGACCGGTCACGGTCCATGGCCGTTCATCGCGTCGCTAGCATGGCATCCGCCTGACGCGCATGGGGAAATGCCCCCAACGCGATACAAACTAGAACATCTGACTTTTTCATAATGTCGACCCTCCTCATGTGAGTACATCTGGTTTCCTTGATGGATAATCCGATTAATGCATGAACTTTGTGTGAAACTAGGAAGCCATGATTTATTACTGTAACATTGTTCATGAATTCAAGCAACATACATATGTTAGACTATATTGAGGTAACTTGGTTTTAATTAAATTCAAATGACTTGGTTTCATGTACTCCCTTCGTTTTTATTTACTCTGCATATTAGATTTGACTGAAGTCAAACTTCATAAAATTCGACCAAGTTTAGAGAAAACAATATAGTCATTTACCATAACAAATTTATATGATGTGAAAGTACATTCAATAAAGGATCTAATGGTACTAATTTGTTGTTGTATATGTTAATATTTTTGTCTATAAACTTTGTCAAAGTTCAAAGCTTGACTTTGACCAAAGCTAATACGCGGAGTAAATGAAAACAAAGGGAGTATGAGTTTATGGTTTTGTATCTGCCAATCAATTAGTGGCTAACCGGTGAAGCTCCATGTGTCATGGCCGAAGAACATAGGCTGGTCCAAGTTTGTGTTAGTGAAAGCTACATTGATATGTAAAAACTTCCCCTTGAATCCATAAAAACATCGAAATGCCACCACAAGATCAGCTGTGGTTTTTAAGTATGGAGGAAATAGCGGTCCTCAATGGATACATGTGATTTATGGCCATATTTGTTGTTTAATTTATATTGGATTAAAGTTTCATGCATGTCATACTGGTTTCCCTCCTATCTAAAGACAACCATTGTTGCTAGTAAGTAGAGTTCGTGAATCGGTGAACGTCACTATCATATGTATATGTAGATTCATACATTTGTCCTCTACCTGTTTTGCCAATATCCGCCAACTACCAGAAGGAAGACCCTGGCCGGAATCACAAGACTGAGCCTGATACGTAGCAGCCCAAGACTACAAGCAAAGAACCGTGACATGATGATCGCTCAGCTGGCGGAGAGACTGCTTTTCCAACGCATGGGGTTGTGGAAGAGGGGGAGATGATCACAGAGGCAGCCATTGCCAAGTATGTGGATCTGTTTCGTGGCCAGCTACCGGACTTGGCTGTCGCCGCACTTAGAGCCCTGTTCAGGCTCGACTGTGACCTCGCTACTGCGGTGGAGGATTCCTTACTTGACCATGGCGGAGGAGCTGGGCTAGAACTTCAATCTCAAGGCGGTGAAGACGCGACGTCTACTTGATGCCGCTGCCACGATTAGCTGCTGATGTAACCCAGTTACCATGATTAGTCACCTTCTTATTGTTGTTCTCTCAGTTGCTCTAGATAGGCCTGTTTGTAGCTTTGATCTTCAACTACTCTCTATTGTCGCCTTGGCAAGGCCCCTATTTGTGCTCCATGTTAGCCCTGATGTCGCCCTTGTTTGCAATGAATGAAAGCCTCTCCATCCTAAACTGGAACGTTTGTGGCCTTAACTGTCCCAACCGTCACACAACTGATCATGAGACTCTGCTACTCCTTGTAACCTTGTTTGTCTACAGGAAACCAAATTGGCTGCTGTTGACCCTCTCTTGGCTGCATTTTTGGGTGGCCAAAGACTAAAAAGCTTTGCTGATAAGCATGTTGATGGCGCCAAGGGAGGTATTCTCCTTCTCTGGAATGAAGACTTCCTTAAAGTGGATAACATTTCAACTGGTACCTTCAACATCTCCGCAACCATCACTATTGTCAAAACTGTCACTTCTTTCAAACTCACTTCAGTGTATGGCCCTACTAGAGGCAACCTGAAAGATGCTTTCTTCCAAGAGCTTGTGAGCCTCAAGCCCCAGCTAGGTACCAGGTGGCTTGTTACGGGAGATTTGAATCAAATCTACCGCGCCTGTGACAAAAACCGTGCAAACATTGACCACTCTCGCCTCATGCGCTTCCGAAACGCTCTCAACACGTGTGAGCTGAAAGAGATTCACCTCCAGAACAGAAGGTTCACCTGAAGCAATGAGCAGACTTACCCGACCTTAAGCAAGTTGGATTCTATTTTCTACTATGAGGATTGGGATGTTGACTTCAGCACTCACATCCTTCATGGCCTATCTTCCTCGCTCTCGGATCACTGGCCGCTCCTTTTGGCTAGCAACAGGGGGCCACGGCGACCAAAAACCTTCTGTTTTGAAATTTTTTGGACTAAAATGCCAAACTTCAAGAAGGCGGTACATGATGCTTGGAAGGAGGATACCAGTCATTCTGAGCCCTTTCAGGTGCTCTTTCACAAGCTTAAAATAACAAGTCAGCGCCTTAGGAAATGGAGCAAGACAATCTTCTCGAATCACAAAATCCAACTCCACATGGCCCTTGAGATCATTCTCCGCCTCGATGTGTCGCAAGAGTGCGGGACGCTTAGCCTGGTCGAATGGAACCTGAGAAAGGACCTTAAGAGGAAGGTTGTCGCCCTCGCTATCCTCGAGCGGGCGAGAAAAAGGAAAAGTTCAAGAATTGAGTTGCTCAAAGAGGGAGATGCGAATACCCCATTCTTTCAGCTCCGTATCAACCATCGCGGAAGGATGAACTTCATCCATCGTCTCAAGTACAATAATGGATGGGTAACGAGCCATGATAACAAAAAGGATATTATCTAGCGCCACTTTGCAAAAGCCATTGGGAAGGGCCCCCCGCGCTCCAAGGACTTCAATTGGGGCTGCATCCCACCATCGAATTGTGATCTCTCAGACCTGGGTGCCTTGTTCACTGAGGAGGAGGTCCGTGCTGCGATCAACGAACTGCCCGGGGACAAAGCCCCGGGACCAGACGGATTCACAGGAATTTTCTTCAAAGAATATTGGGACACAATAAAGCCAAAGATTATGCGAGTTTTTAACAGTTTTCCAATATTCAAGTCAGCAACCTCCACTGGATCAAGTCAGCTAACATTGCTCTCATCCTAAAAAGGATGGGGCGGAGGACATCTCTGATTTTTGACCAATAAGTCTCATTCATGCGGTTGCAAAAATAATTGCTAAAAGGATGGCCACTAGGCTGGCCCCTCACATGTCTGCACTGGTCTCCAACACGCAAAGTGCATTCACCTAGAAAAGAAGTATACATGATAACTTATTTATGTCCGCAATCTGGCTCGTCGATTTCGTCAAACCAAATCCCCAACTTTGCTATTCAAACTGGATATTAAGAAAGCCTTTGACTCGGTACGATGGGACTACCTCATGGATCCCGAGCCGTTTCTATGATTGGGTTTCAGCTCTTCTCTCCATGGCCTCCTCTAGAGTGCTTCTCAATGGCATTGCGGGAGACCCTATCAAGCATGGTTGTAGACTACGACAGGGAGACCCACTATCGCCACTGCCCTTTGTCCTTGCCATTGACCCCCTTCATAGCATCCTCGCTAAGGCAACTGAGCAAGGCAACCTCCATCCTCTCCGTGGAAATCCTATCCGGGCATCCTTGTATGCCGATGACGTGGCCATCTTCGTTGTGCCAATCAAGGAGGACATCCAATTCCCAGCGGCAACACCGAGCTCCTTTGGTGAGGTCACTGGCCTCGTCACCAACTACACGAAGAGTTTGGTTGCACCCATTCGTTGTACAAATATCGATCTTGACAACATCCTTCAGGACTTCCCTGCCGTCCGGACCGCCTTCCCCATGCGGTACCTTGGCCTTCCGCTCTCAGTCACGAGAGTTAAGCGCATACAATTTCAATACCTCGGGGACAAGGTCATGGGAAAGCTTCCACCTTGGTCGGCTCTCCATGTGGCTGTCCCTGGACGCACAATTCTGGTCAAAGCGGTCCTCACAGCCATCACAATCTATCACCTAACACCTTTTGAGCTCCTTGCTGAAGTTTGGAAGAAAAGTGATAGTCTCAGGCGTGCATTTCTTTGGGCAGGCTCTGATAAGGTTTCTGGCGGCAAGTGTAAGCTCAACTGGAATACTATCTGCAAGCCCAAGACTTATGGCGGCTTGGGTGTACTAAACCTCGAGAAATTTGCGACCGCGCTTCGACTCCGCTGGTTGTGGTTCGAGTGGGCCGATCCACCCAAGTCTTGGACCGGTATGGAAACACCTTGTAGCGATAGTGACAAGGATTGCTTTGCGTCTTTCACGATGGTGACCATTGGTGATGGTAAAAAGGCTAAATTCTGGGAATCTTCATGGCTTCATGGTCTCTGACCCAGAGATGTCGCACCCAAGATCTTTGAGATATCTAAAAAGAAGGTGTGCCTGGTCAGCAAGGCCCTGGGCAACAACTTCTGGATTAGGCATATCGATACTAGTAAGGGCCTCACCTTGACCCATATCCAGGAGTTCGCTGCCCTTTGGGAGATGCTCCATGATGTTACTCTCAACTTGGACAGGAAGGACGCAGTATCTTGGAAATTCACTTCCGGTGGTGAATATTCGGCAGCCACAGCTTACAAGACTCTGTTTGTGGGGCAAGTTCTCAGTCCAACCTCTACCACAATCTGAAAGACTTGGGCTTCGCCTAATTGCAAATTCTTTGCTTGGTTGATCATTCGGCACCGAGTGTGGACGGCCGAACGTTTGCATCGACGGGGATGGCCAACTTGCGTCCTTTGCCCCCTGTGTAAGCAGGTTCAAGAGTCCGCTGCTCATCTCCTATTCCAGTGTAGATTCACCATCCGCGTTTGGAATGAGGTCGTCACTTGGCTAGGCATGCACGGTCACTCACCGATGACTTAGCGACATGAGATCTCTGTTCATGATTGGTGGCTAAAAACGATCGACTCAGGCCGCTACATCAAGAAGATGATTGTCTCTATGATGATGCTTGTCTTGTGGGAAATCTGGAAGGAGCGAAACGCTAGAGTCTTCCGCAAAACAGCTACCCTGACTTCCGTTGTCGTTGCCAAGATCAAAGAGGAAGCCCATCTTTGGGCGCTGGCTGAAGCCAGGCACCTGAGTACTTTAATATCGCGAGAGTAGTCCTTTTCTTTTTTGCCGCTCTATGGTTTATGTCTGAACCTTCTCCTTATTTAATGAAAATGGCAAGTCTTTTGCTTCCTTTCCAAAAAAAATATTTGTAGCAAATTGAAGCTAACCCCCCCCCCCCCCTATCCCTTTTTTTCAGAACATAGAGTTAAAATAGATTACATCCTATTGCATTGCAAATTTAATTTGTCTGGTTGGATTTAATTCGTTAGCTCTATTTCAGAAGGACAGGTGCACGGTAACTGTTGAGGAATGGAAGCATTCACATTAAATTTGTTCAAACATCGATTCTGAACCTTCAAAGAGAGAGAGAGAGAGAGAGACAGAGAGAGAGAGACGGGGGCATTTCAATATGTGGCTTTTTAACAAATTATTACTCTTCGTATCCTGGTTACAGGTACCCGTTGCTCTTCATCTCAGTTATACCATGCAGCATTTGGCTGTTACACATAATAGATAGGGTCTCCAACTCCTAGGCAGAGAGAGAGAGAGATACGGGGGCATTTCAATATGTGGCTTTTTAACAAATTATTACTCTTCGTATCCTGGTTACAGGTACCAGTTGCTCTTCATCTCAGTTATATCATGAAGCATTTGGCTGTTACACATAATAGATAGGGTCTCCAACTCCTAACAAGTTGTAGTTGTTCATCAACAAGAGTAATTTCCTAGTTTGATTGCTGTCTCTGCCTGATTGTACTAGCTGTTTTCCTTGTTCAAGTGGGCTTGAATCATCAGTGTTGACTGTTGAGTCATGTGTTGTCCTGAATCATCAGAGCTGTGTGCTGCTTCTAGTAGAGGAGGACGTCATTTCTCTTTCAAGTCTCGCTCTCTGGTGAAGACCCGATTCTGCCTGCTGCCGCCGCCCTCTTGTCGGCCCTGCTGCTCGGGCTCGGGCTCGACTCGGAGTTGCCGGAACAATCGTCGGAGCGCTTCCTCTTGAGAGATCAGCGGGGAGAATCTGCCCCAGACATAGGGCGGCAGGTCCTTCCTTCGGGTGTGCGAGACGTCCAGCTCCATGTCAGGCCTCCAGAACGCGTACGTGTACACCTCGTCCTTGAACTCCTGCTCGTCAGGCGAAGGTCGAACTGCGGCGGCTGCTGCTGTTGCTGTGGCGACGGTGCCAACTTGGACAGGCCCACGAAGAAGGAGGAGACGCGCCGCCGATCATTATCATGGGGCTTGGCGGCGTAGGCGTGCGGGTGCGGATGGCAGAGCAGCATGCCGGCCGTGGCCATCTCGACCCTGACCACCAGCTGCCTCAGCCGCGACTCCACCCACCCCTTCCACTCCCGGAGATCCTCCTCCCCGCCGGCCACCTTCACGTCCACCCGCGGGTAGCTCTTGTACGCCTTGAAGAAATTGAACGGCCTGAACAGCGCGTCCCACGCGCCGGCCACGACGATCTCCTGGCAAACCTTGTGCGCCGCCTCGAACTCCGCTGTCATGGTTCGCAGGGTGGCGCGGGAGACGTTGTAGCACGAGTTCATGCACGGGTATGCCGGCGTGATGACGGGCATGAGGTGGCTGCCGTCGCGGGGGTTCCTCCGCGGGTCCCACACGGGGAGCCCAAGCGGCATCTCGCCGCCGCCGTCGTCATGCTCGATGTCCCTCAGCATCACCGGGCTGGGCCATTTCCACTATGAGAAGATCCGGAAGAAGCGCGGCACGAGCATGCTGGGCGCGGCGTTGGGGTAGAGCTGGCACACGCGCGCCACGAGGACGGCCCACCCCACGCCGCCGATGAAGCCCATGGCGTTGGAGTAGATGCCCCTCGCCTTGGCCCAATGCTTCATGCAGCGCAGCGTCGTGCGGAAGGCGCCGGCGTCCGGGACCAGCTGCAGGATCTCGTCGGCGATGCGGACGCCGTTGAGGCTGCGGACGGTGGCCATGTCCAGGCCGCGGAGCACGGAGCGGCCGCGCAGGTCCAGGTCGCTGGGCACCGCCGGGAGGCAGACGTTGGCGTAGAGGAGGTCCACCTGCACGCCGCGGAACCTCATCTTGATGAATGGCACGTACGCACCGGATACCAGCTGTAGCTCCGTCACCGCCTCGGTCTCGGCCAGCACGCCGCCCAGCACGTCGATGATTTCCCCACTTTACAAGTGGTTGGATGATTTGCCCTGTGATTGTCTCAATGACAGTGACCCCGGGCCCCATCCGGTAGCCTCTCGGGGGCAAATGATCAAATGGAGAAATAAAGTGGGGCAAAAGATCCAATTTCTCCATGCTCGGCCATGCCTCGGGGTACTCTCGCTGAGTCGTGAGCCGCTTCACCCAGCGGTCGACGATGCCCTGGAGGTCGCGCAACACATCCTCGCGGGCAGCCGTCTCCTCAGCACTCTCGTGCAGGCCAGCTTCACGCAGGTGCTTCTCCAGCTGCGCCGTGCTCTCGTGGTCCGCCGGCGTAGGGATTTTTTGTCCAAAAGGACCCTCTGCCGAGATGATTTGCCAAAAGGACTACCTCTGGATGAATTTGACAAAAGGACCCTCGGCGGTGGCGGCGGTAGCGGCAGCGACACGCGGCACCGCCGCCACGCAAGGAGGCGGCGGCCCTGCCGCCACCGCATGAGGCGGCCACTCCAAATTAACGGGTTCCCGGCTGCTCCCCACGCCACGACGGAACGGGCGGGCCAAGTGGGCCTCGCCGCCACGGCCAGCGGCCAGCCCGGCGCTGTTGGCGGGCGGGCCGACAAAGATTCGCTGCACCGGGGCCCGCCAGGCCTCGCCGCCACAGCCGGAGGCGGCGTCAATCTGGCGCTGCTGGCTGGCCGACACCTCTGCTGCACGCTGGCCGAGAGACGGGCCAGGCCGCCATCGTTGTCGGGCGGCATCTTCTCTTCGCATGCGCGCAAAGGAATTCCGTGATCGACGGCGCTGATTTCGATACAAACTTCGCCATTCCGATGATTCAAAATTGATGTTGATAGCCTGCTTTTGCTTGTTTTGCTTGAGTCATGCGCGCGACAGGTTCCTGTTGCAGACTTAGCTAATTCCCACGCGCGCTGGCTATTGCTTGAGAGGACGCGACGGCACTGCAGAAATACACTCACTGCTATGGAATCCGAGGTTCCCTGTTGTGCCGACACTGGGGATCCTAAAATTTCCGCATAATTTCCTCTGTTCTCGCTTATTCTCGCCATCATTTATCGCCCGAGCCTATAAAAGGAGACACGGAGGCTCTCGCCCAGCCATCCTCGAAATCGCCAAAGGCGCAAAGTGTGTAACACATTTTTCAGTCGGTATGAGTTTGCCTTGTTCGGATCAAAGCATTAGGCCGAGGAAAATGAAGAATGCAAGTTTGCCTCCGGGGGTGGCAGTCCTGCGGTGTTGGTGTGGCGATCTTTGCAAGGTGAAGGAGGTGACGGATTTTCAGATTGGTTGGGCATGAAGTTTTTCATGTGCGCCAATTATGAGGAAGATCCCGCGTATCTATTTCAGAGTACGACAAGCCTCCGTATGCTTTAACCATCACGAATAGATATTATTGGTATTTTGATTTATTCTTTAATAATATTCTTGTTTCTTGTTGTAGTCTCCTCCGCCACTGTGCATGTACTATCGTTGGATTGACACGAGAAGCCGGCTTGGGCAGTGACTGAGATTCGTGAAAGAAGTCGCCGTCGTGGAATAGTTTCTTTCTTGGAAGAGCGACGCGAGAAGGCGGAAGCTGAGGAGAAAGCAGAGCAAAGAGAGAGTTAAAAGAATACTATGCGGAGCAACACCGCTTTTTTCAGGATTTAGGAAAGAAAACAGGGAAGAGGCTCGTCGCATGGAGGAGCAGGAACGACAGCGAAAGGAGGCTCGTGGAGGCGGAGAGGCAGAGAAAGAAAGAAAGGGCTCGTGAGGCCAAGGCAGCAGAAGAAGCTGGCGATGGAAAAGGAAAATATCCACGCTGGACTTAGTAGATTCCTGTGGTAGTATTTTTAATTTCGCAATCATTTGTATCTTTATATCTGCACTTTAATGTAGCTTTATTTCAGGAGTTAAATGTAGCTTTATTCCTACGATGTATCTTATTTTCAGTTGTACCGTGTCGTAATGGAAAAAAATATAGTTTTAGAATAAAGTAGTGGCATTTTCTTTCCCTCAACTAATATCGAACATCGTGCAACAGCTATAAAATAAAATAAAGATAGAACATAATGCCCTACAATAAGAGAGTACAAACTAATAATGCAAGTACATCCGAATTAAACGGTAGAACTGGAATACAGCTTAAAAACTACATGAAGGCATCATCGTCATCCTCCATCAATGCAGAATTCTTGCCCTTCGAGGATGCAGAACTCTTACCCTTGGACGATGCGAACTCTTGCCCTTCGAGGATGCAGTACTTTGCCCTTAGACGATGCGTAACTCTTGCCCTTTGACGATGCAGCACCGGAAGCGGCGCCATGAAGATATCATCTTCGCCCTCGCTCTCCTCGGTCCATAAAAATGGATGCTTTTCTGCAGTCCTTCCGAAAGTTTCACTCTTGGCTCCACTACCTTCTTCCACCTTGCATTCAACCTAAGAAGTTCTTTACGCACCTCCTCATAGGTCCTTTCGGGCCACCTGCACTCCACGAATTGGTGAGCCAACTCATTCATTATGGTGTCACTACCGGTGAGTTCGTCCCATGGAACTATCCTATTGTCCATCCTGAAATTGGTAGCTAGCCTCAGAAGAGTGCTGCTCATCCCAGGGTGAAAACTACGATCGAAAGGATAGTGGGACATCTCGACTACACTACACTAGAATGCTTATCCACCTCCATCTAAAGGGGGTTTTATAGGTAGAGAGGAGAAAATGGCGGGAAAGAACGACTATAGTATGGCGGGAAAGGGTTGGCGGGAACATATGGCGGGAAGGGGTTGGCGGGAAACGGTTGGCAGGAAGATATGGCGGGAAGGGGTTGGCGGGAAACGGGTGGCGGGAACATATGGAGGGAAAGCGTTGGCTGGAAAATATTGAGGGGAAAGGGTTGCGCGAAAACATAAGCTGAAGAGTGGAGCGGGATAGTATGTCAGGGGATATAGGCGGGGAAAATTGTTCCTGACTGGTGAATTTTTATTTCAGCATACATAGATGTTCAAATCAAAAGTCTGACATCGACATATGTAGATACAATGGGTCGCGACGTGGATAGATGAATCATTGTAGTCGACGAGGGCCACTGGCCTTCCTTCGGACCGAAAGCTCCAAGCGATTAGGTGGTCGAGTTACACGAAGACCGCAACCGCACTCAGCTTGGTCTTCCCGTGTCTGCGACTCTGCATTGGTGGTGGAGTATGTAATCCTTGTTGCGAACCTGATGTGTAATTGTAGGCGTATGGTTGTTGTGAATCCTCGGGGATAAAAGATGGGCCAATAACGCCCTCTCTAAAGAAATCCGATTCTCTGCGTTAACATTGTCGCCGGTTTGGGTGTACTCATCGCTCCAATTTACATCGGTATGCCCTGCACATAGAAACATTGTAAACAAAAACTGTTAGAGGATAATATGTAATATCACTTTGTAAATGCATTAAAATGTAAACATGAATACTGATCAGATCCTCACCAGTCTTGTCTCGGACATTGTACCTCGTCTTGGTTTAAATCTGGGCCACGAGTCTCCTCGGGCATGGAGATCCTCAGCGGAGAGATACGGCTGAGATCCCTCACCTTGAGTGTATGTGCCATATCCTGTGTATGCATATGGGTTTGGGGAAAGATACAGCTCGGGCATCGAATCCAAGCCCATGCCATGGTCTGCGATGTCCGCCTCGACGGCAAAGACCAAGAAGAGCGATGTAGTGGCGAGAGAAGAGTCATGTCGTGGCAATGTCGTTGTAGTACTCGGACCTCCCCGCTGGCCATGGCTTGTACGCGCCTCGCTCGGTCTAGACGACGGCGCCAAGACTTGGTCCGGCTGACCTCGGCATTGGCATGTTGTACGCTCCAAAGGACAACGCGTCGCCTCTACCACATCTCAACTTTGTTAGCATGTATTCTTTAACACGCTTATTGAATGACTTGACAGCCCTGGGCGGCATGCTTTCCGTCGCCATCTGCTCTATATCTTGGGCAGTTTGAAGCTAGAAAAATATTTGGTTGTTATTTGTTGAAATGATTATGAAATGATGGACCTGAAAAATTACTAGTGATTACTATTTGTTCATGATAGTAAGCTGCATGCAGCTCAACAGTCTCGTGATCTCGCTCCTCGTGCGTGAGATTTGTTGGTATCGTAGCTGGTTGACCGGCCAGGCTTGTACGCGTGTTGATGCAGTACCACTGCTTGTACGCTTGAGCTGTACTTTCAACGTACGGTCTGCAAAATTATATAATAACATCAACCGTTGTGATGAAATGATGTACCTAAGTACGGTGATATGTATGGCTCAACACTGATTTTTTGATCTGCAGCCGCCCGGAGCACATGACTACAAGGGTAGCCCTCAAGCTTGGGCTTGTTACACGTGCACTCACAGGACGCTGGGCGAGGTGACAGCTTGCTTTTTGATCCTCTGTGGTGACCCTTAACGCATTTGGCTCGCACATTTACCTCCCACTTATTCCTAAGTCGCCCACTTTCCCGCAGCCATGGCTTTGGGACTTCTTTGCTTTCTCGCCCGGATGTCTTTGCATCTTCTCGGACCATGGCTTGTTCAATTCAACTAGTGCTTTAGCCACGGTAACCCCGTCTCGCAAAGTATGACAGGTCCGTTCCAAGTTTCTTCAATTAGGGCTGTGATTGGCAAGGCTCTCACCCCTTTAAGAACACCATTGTACACCTCGACATGTTGCTGGTCATTATTCCATACCGAGACCGTGTCGTGAGCCTGCGCCCACTTGGACAAATCAGGGCAATTCTCGCCGATCCACTAGCTCAAATTTATGGCCGTCCTTCACCCTCCGGTCTTCTCTTTGCGGCAAGGCCGCGCGCTCGATCTCACCATTGATAACGCCAGATGGCATTCATTTTGGCTTGAGTTTTCTGCATGCACATCCTCTTGAATAACTTGAACCAATCCTTATTCTTGAATTTGGAGTAAAGTTTCTTTGCCAAATGCCGCATGCACCACCTTCCCTCTAGATCAGGCCACTTCCACTCTTCTGACGACTGGTTAATTATGTCGAGAGCACTTAATAATCCTGTGTTGCGATCAGAGATGATGCAAATGTGACGCCCCCGATTCAATCATACACTAATCATACACGCAAACGTGTACGATCAAGATCGAGGACTCACGGAAGATATCACAACACAACTCTAAAAATAAAATAAGTCATACAAGCATCATAATACAAGCCGGGGGCCTCGAGGGCTCGAATACAAGTGCTCGATCATAGACGAAGTCACGGAAGCAATAATATCTAAGTACGACATAAGTTAAACAAGTCGCCTTAAGAAGGCTAGCACAAACCGGGATCAGATCGAAGAGGCGCAGGCCTCCTGCTGGGATCCTCCTAACTACTCCCGGTCGTCGTCGCCGGCTGCACGTAGTAGTAGGCACCTCCGGTGTAGTAGTCATCATCGACGGTGGCGTCTGGCTCCTGAGCTCCATCGTATGGTTGCAGCAATCGAGTAGAGATAGGGGGAAAAGGGGGAAACAATGCAACCATGAGTACTCATCCAAAGTACTACGCAAGCAAGGAGCTACACTACATATGCATGGATATATGTGTAAAGGGCCATATCGATGGACTGAATGCGAATGCCGTAATAAGAGGGGATAACTAGTCTTATCGAAGACTACGCTCGTCACCTTCGCCTTGCAGCAGTAGAAGAGGGTAGGTTGAAGTCCTCCAAGTAACATCACATAGCAATAATCCTACCCGCGATCCCTCCTCGTATCCACGAGAGAGAGCGACCACCGGTTGTATCCGCACTTGGAAGGGTGTGTTTTATTAAGTATCCGGTTCTAGTTGTCATAAGGTCAAGGTACAACTCCAAGTCGTCCTGTTATCAAGATCACAGCTATTCAATAGATTAACTTCCCTATAGGGTGCACCACATAACCTAACACGCTTGATCCCATTTGGCGGACACACTTTCTCGGTCATGCCCGCCGCTGAAGATCAACACGCCGCAGCCCCACCTAGGCTCAACAGAGAGGTCAAGACGCCGGTCTAAACCTAGGCGCCAGGGTCTGGGCCCATCACCTGAAACACACTTGCGTTGCGAGGGCAGCCAAAGCGCACTCTAGCCTAGTGGCGTTCCAGCCCAATCGGCGCGCGCCGCCGCCACGACGTCACGAAGTGCCTACGATACCACGACACCGAAAGTGCCCATATCTTTCCCACGAGTTGGTTAGTGCGATAGGCCCGTGAGCCAACTCAGATCAAATACCAAGATCTCGTTAAGCGTGTTAAGTATCCATGAACGCCGAACAGGCCAGCCCACCTCTCCCTAGGCGGTCTCAACCTGCCTGCCGCTCCGCCACAAAGATCCACTCATGGTGCTCCACCACCGACCCGACTTTAGTCTCCACATGTATCATGTATAAGTATATAGATATACCCGTGATCACCTCCCGAGTGATCACGGCGCGATAGTATAGCACAGCAGACGGACAAGAATGTAGGGCCACAGATGGAAATACTAGCATCCTATACTAAGCATGTAGGATTGCGGTAAAGGTAACAACAAGATTAGCAAGGACGGGCTATGCAAAGAAGATATGATTAATCGAAGCAAGAATATGCTACACTACTCTAATGCAAGCAGATAGAGTAGAATAGGCGATATCTGGTGATCAAGGGGGGCTTGCTGGTTGCTCGCAAGAGAGAGGGTCGTCAACTCAGTAGTCGAACTGGCAAAGCAGCAGGTGTCGGTCTCGTAGTCTACCGGAGAGAAGAGGGGAAGAAACAATGAAGACCATGTAAACAGATGCATATCGATGCATGACATGACAAGTAACAATGCTAGGCGTGTTCTAACGTGGTATGAGGTGGTACTGTTATGGGGAAACATCCGGAAAATATCCCGGTGTTTCGTGGTTTTCTAGCAAAGGAGCCGAGGGGGAAGTTGCGAGTTCGATAGGTTATGGGGTGTGGCGGATTTAACGGGTTGCGTGATCCGGAATCGCCTCGCTGCTCGAGCAACTTTCATGTTGAAAATATTTTAACCGAAGTTACGGATTAAAAGATATGATTTTCTAAAGATTTTATTAATTCCTGGAATTTAATTAATTATTTAATTAATTCGAAAAACAGGTTAATGACATCAGCATGATGTCATGCTGACATCAGCAGTCAACAGAGTTGACTTGGTCAACCTGATGTGTGGGTCCCACTGTCATTGACTAAGATTAACTAAAACAGATTAATTAGTTTAATTAGTGATTAGGTTAATCTAATCAGGATTAATTAACTTAATTAATTACTTAATTAATTAATTAATTTTATTTATTTTTATTATTATTATTTTTTAAATGTTCTGTATGGGCCCCAACGTGCTATAGGCACATGGGCTTATCGGGCGCCGCTTAGCGGGCGCGGGCGCAGACGCGCCCGAAGCGGGCGACGCCGGCAAGGGCGGACCGGAGAAGGCGCCGAGGCGAGGGGCAGTGGCCACGGCGAGGCCATGGTCGGGGGGAAGCCGGCCGTGGCTGTGGAGAGGCGGCCGCGGAGGAGCGCTGGGGCCAGCGCCATCGGCCGTGGCCGGCTGCAGTGCAGAGGATGCGGGGCGCAGGGGTGAGCGCCGGGATGGGAAGCAGGGGACGGAGGCGAGGGATGGGGTTGGGCAGCATCGCCGAGGGAGAGGAGGCCGGTGCGGTCACGGGAGGTCGCGGGCGCGGCGAGCGCGTGCCCGGGCGCGGTGAAGCTCGACGGGGTCCGGTGGTGGAGCCGGTCGGGGAAGGAGAGGCGGGGGCGGGACGGTCCGGCGCGGCAGGGCGCGGCGTTGGCCGAACGGAGGAGGCGCGACGAGTGCGGGGAGGCGCGGTGAACGCGGTGAGCAGGGGGCACGGCGGAGCACGAGCAAGGGGACGGGGACAGAGGGAGAGAGGGAGGCGCGGGGTGCGTCCATGGGCGCGGCCGGAGCACGACCAGGGCGCGTCCAGAGGCGCCGGAGTGCGGCCGTCGACGCGGCGAGCACGGCCGGGGCGCGGTGACCGCAAAAGGGCGAGGGCAGAGGGAAGAGAGGAGGGGCGCAGCTCACGGGGCGGTGTAGGGCACGCGGCAGTGGGCTCGTGGGAGGTTGGGGCGGTCCGATGAGGGAGAGGTCGAGGCAGCGGTAGTCCCGGCGTGGAGCGGCGAGCTCCGGGTGGCGACGGGGTTCGGCGGTGGTCTCCTCCCGATCCAGATCGGGGAGAGGGGGATATTTCGGGGAAGTGGGGGGCTGTCGGTGGGGAGAGGGGAGGAGGAGTGGATAAGGAGAGAGTGGGGCCAACCTGGCTGGCCTGGTTGGTTCGATGGCCACCGGGCCGCGTCCAAAGGGGGCTTCTCCTCCTTTGTTTTTTTCTCTTTGTATTTTCTTTCTTTTATTTATTTTCTTTTCTGCTTCAACTCATTTTAAATTACTTAGACATTTTATAAAAATGTGTTTACTTCACCATAATTACCGATGCAATATTTGGCAACCCCTAACATTTTAGTTTTAATTTTTGAAAACTTTTATTGCTATCATAAATTTGAATTTGAATTTCAAACAGTTTTGAATTAACCGTGATTAACTATAAAGTGATGAGGTGACGAGGCACCATCAACGTGAGATTATCTGTAGCATGATTATCCGGCGTTATAAATCTCCTCCATTACAAGAAATCTCGCCCCGAGATTTAGGAGGTAGAAGGAAACAAAGGGGTATTCATCACGAAGACGATCCTCGCTCCTGTGTGGCTTCGCCTTCTTGAGTGATTCACCATCGACCTTGAGGAACTTGATCGCCTTCCGATGTGTGTGGCGCTCAGCTTGGTCGAGAATGCGGACCGGATGCTCTTTATAGGAGAGGTCCTGTTGCAACCGAGCACTTCATGGTCCATCGCCGGATTGGGTCTTGAAGCAGCGCCGAGTTGTGACACATGGAACACATCGTGAACTCCGATAAAGGTTCGACGGAAGCTCCAGCTTGATATGCCACTTTTCCACGCCTTTCCGAATAGTGAATGGGCCAATATAGCGAGGAGCTAGTTTGCCCTTGATCCCAAGCGGTGAGCACCCTTCATTGGTGTAACGCGAAGATAGGCCTTTTCGCCAAAGTTGATAGACCATGTCTTTATGATGACGGTCATAATTACTCTTTCGACGTGATCGAAAGCAGTCTTGAGATTCTCGCGAATAATGCGGACTTGTTCTTCGCATGTTGGATAATATCCGGACCAAGAGTGGACGTTCCCGCTTCGACCAGTTCGGAGGGTTCGCACTTTCGTCCATATAACACTTCAAAGGGGCCATCTTCGCACTAGCTTGATAGCTATTATTATAAGAGAACTCAAGCATACGGAGAGATTCCTCCCATTTCTTGTCAAGGAAATAACACAAGCTCAAGCATGTCTTCGAGAACTTGGTTGACACGCTCAACTTGCCCTTGTGATCATGGATGAAACGCAAAGATCGAAAGATAAGTGAGTCCCCATAGCTTCTTGAAAACTTGCCCGTAATCTTGAAGTGAATAAGCCGCCACGGTCCGAATCGATAACCAAGTGGAATACCGTGAAGTGAAACAATTCGACATGTAGAGCGTTGCAAGATGACTAGCAGTGATCGTTTCTTTGACCGCCAGAAAATGTGCAACTTTAGAAAGTCGGTCAATGACGACAAGAATAGCATCATTACCTTTCTGCGATTTGGGAAATCCAGTGACAAAGTCCATTTCAACATGGTCCCATTTCCATTCAGGAATAGAGATAGGTTGCAGAGTTCCAGCAGGCCTTTGATGTTCGCTTTGATACGACAAGCAAACGCCACATTCAAGAACATAACGAGCAATGTCTTGCTTCATATTAGACCACCGTAATCTCTCGGCGAATGTCTTGGTACATCTTGGTGCTACCGAGATGAATAGACAAAGGCGATCATGAGCTTCTTTCATAACCTTTGGAGTCGATTCAGGTTTTCCTCTTACTCGGTACCACAAGGCGACCTTTGAAGAATAAGGTGCCTGCGCCATCCACAAATGAAGAATGAGGGCTTTCCTTCCGCGAGATAACGTTTAATCCTCTCGACTTCATCGCCACATTTCAGTATCCATTTGATGGTGTCCACAAGATCTGGTTTCGCAACTGTGGTATTGAGAGAACCCCGAAACAACATGGAGGTTCATCTTATGAAGCTCCTTAGGAGGGGGAGCGAGTGCACCAAGGAACAATATGGAGGTTCAGCTTTCTGAATTCTTCACGAAAGTGAGGGCTGAACTTTGTGAACTGGAGGTGGTTGCAGAAGACTTATGCTCAAGGCATCAGCCATTACATTAGCCTTGCTCGGTGTATAGGAAATACCCAAGTAAAAGTTCTGCAAGCAGTCTCCATCCATCTCTCGATGACGGAGGTTCAGTGTCTGGCTGAGTAAACAGATACTTCAGACTTTGGTGGTCGGTGAAGATCTCGCAACGACACGAGAAGGTAATGTCGCCACCGCTTCAAAGGCATGAATGACAGAAGAAGCTCGAGGTCGTGAACTGGGTAGTTCTCTTCGTGAGGGCGCAATTGCCGAGAGGCATAAGCAACCACTTTGCGCTCTTGCATTAGGACACAGCCTAATCCTTGACGGAAGCGCCGCAAAGAAATGACGTAAGTCCTTCTTAGTATCGAGGAGCTAGCACCGGGCAGAAGTCAACTTGTCTTTGAGTGCTTGGAAACTTTCCCGACATTTATCTCATCCATTGAACTTGACGCCCTTATGCAACAAGGTTAGTCGAGGCTCGGCAATCTTGGAGAAGTTCTCGATTTAATCGACGGCAATAGTCAAGCGAGACCGAGAAAACTTCGACTTGCTTAACGCTCTTCGAGGAGTCCAATCGAGAATAGCCTGAACTCGTTCAGGTTGACGGCAATACCATCCTTAGAGATGACATGCCCAAGATAGGTTACTTCGGGAAGCCGAATTCACATTTGGAGTACTTGGCATAAAGTTGATGCTCTCGTAGCTTTTCCAAAGACAAGACTAAGATGTTCAAGATGTTCTTCTTCATTCTTGGAAAATATCAGATATCATCCAGATAAACCACGATTTAACTTGTCGAGGTAATCCATGAATATATAGTTCATCAAAGCAGAGAAGGTGGCTGGAGCATTGGTTGCCGAAGACATGATGGTGTACTCGTATGAACCATAACGAGTCACAAAGGCGGTCTTTGGGATATCCTCCTCACTTAACACGGATCTGGTGGTAACCCAACCACAAGTCGAGTTTAGAGAACACTAATGAACCAGCCAGTTGATCATACAGATCATTGATCCGAGGAAGAGGATACTTATTCGAATGGTAGCTTGGTTTATAGGACGGTAGTCTTGGACCAATCGGTTTGTCCCATCCTTCTTCTTGACAAAGAGAGAAGGTGCTCCCCAAGGAGAGCAACTTGGGCTAATGAAACCACTTTGAAGAGACTTGTCGATTTCCTCCTTGAGCTTAAGGAGTTCATGCGGCGGCATCTTGTAGGGTCGCCATTATAGGAGTGGTGCTCGGTTTCAAGTCGATGACTAATTCGACAGCTCTAGCAGGGGAATCCTCGAAGTTCTTCAGAAAGACGCCGAGGAATTCACGACGACAGTGAATGTTTTCAATACCCTCGAGTGGTGCAGCGCTCAATGCATTCAATGCATAGAGCCTTGCCTCGCATTTTGCACCAGATGAGCTTGGTAAGTGACTATTTCATCGAAGGGTGTAGCAGATGGACGGTCTTAGTGGCGCAAACTATAGAAGCAGATGCGCTTTAACCAATTCATTCCCTGAATGAGGTCAATGCTACAAGACTTCAAAGACGATGGGTGAGACAAGGAATTCCAGTCCTTCGATTTCAACGGGACGCTCATTGCAAATCATGGAGGTTCGACATTGGCCCGCAGGGTGTGTTCTAATAGTGAAGCATTCATGTCTTCGCTTAATGCCATGCATGAATGCAAAATCTTCCGACATGAATGAATGTGATGCACCAGATCAAATAGAACACATGCCGGTACTCGAATTTACGAGGAGTGTACCCATCACAAAGAGCAGGTTGGTCTTGAGCTTCGCTCGATCAACGTGGTTGGCATGAACTCACCATAAGGCTTGGCATTGTTGTTGCGGGGCTGGTTGCTTCCACGGCCATTTGGAAGGGCCACCTGATTCGGTTCGTTGCATTCCTAGCACGGTGCCTGGCTGACCACACCGATGCACAAACCATTATTGGGGTGGGAACAGGAGCTTGGGGTGGTGGAGCTGGAAGCTTTGGCTGCCTAGTTGGAGTAGGCGACGAGTAAAGATAGCTCTCGCTTTGGGGCAGGTGCATTTGGCTGGTACATGCTGTTGGGAATCCATATCTTACGCTCGCGAGGACGGGCCCAAGATGAGCCCGTGTCACAGTTGCCTGTTAGAGCTCGTATTCCTGCAGACCAGTTTCGACATTGATAGCTTTGTTCACCAAGGTGGCGAAATCAGCAAAGTCATGCACTAGAAGTGCGAGCTTGATGTCACTTGAAGGCCGTCACGGAACTTCTCTGTCTGCAAGGCATCGGTTGTAATGTCCTCTTCAAAGATAGCGAGACAAGTCCAGAACTCCCGCCGATAAGCTTCAACAGTCTTGTTGCCTTGGGTGAGGTTGCGAACTCACGCTTCTTCCGTCCATGACTCCTTGAGGGATGAAGCGGCACGAAAGCAGCTTGAAGTCCGGCCAGTGATGATTGTTCCAACTGGCCGAGTACGCTGTGGCTGTCCCACCATTGAGTCATGGGTCCTTCAGAAGAAGGAAGCAAAGGTGACATAGCTGGCAAGGGCTACATCAGCAGACTCCATCTCATAGGTGATGTCACGGAGCTACCATCAAGATCCAGGCTGGGTTGAGCTGCGGTACACACTTGGGTTGAGGCGCTTGAAATCCTCGCAGAGTTCTTGTGTTTGGTCTGCTGGTCCATATTGGGGCGAGGAACCGAGCCATCATGTTCTCCATGAACTGGCGATTCATCTCAAGCTGTTGGATCATACCAGCCATGTACTCAGCGGTGGTGGAAGTTGCCACCACGACCACGCACCAGCTGGTCTAACCATCCCGCTAATATATAATAGGGGTAGTTCAAGAATTGAGAAATTATGCAAAGGACAAGAATCATTCATGATGAAACATGCATAATGAAAGCAAGACGATAGAAACTACATAGTAGTCGGCATATCTTACAAAAGGGATCATGCATAGAGTTCGCACACGAGTTCAAGACATAGACTAAGACATCATAGGCGCACGCAGCTCATGGCGAATGCATCTAACACTAACAAGCAAGCATACATCACCCCACGCGGCATCGCTGGAGGTAGTCAGAGCTCTGAAAGCTGGTAGTGCGGCAGCGGATAGTCCTCCACGCCGCTGACTGGGGCCGCGGATACTCTGGGTGCGTAACCCGACGCCTAAGTGGCGAAGAGGACCAAGCGCGGAGAGTAGCCTCCCACCTCCGCCAACCGACACCCCGGGCATCACGGTCTGGCTGGGTAGATCGCAGAACGCGGCAGCTCTGGATCGGACAAAGGGTGCAACAGTGTCGAGCACGGTAAAGGTGCCGACGGGTGGTGTACAACTCGTGGCGAAGAGCTCGGTTAGCTCGATCCAGCCCATCGAAGATGCGTAACAAAGTTCGATGGTAGAAGGGCTCTCGGGGTGACAAAGGAGTAGGCAGCAGTAGTATCCCTCCTCACCAACATCGATGCGATAGCAATGTGCCTCAAGGGGAGGTGTCCAACCCGATACTCTCCACGAAGCCGAGTAAGAGCAGCATAAGCAGCATCGTGGATCGCCATATCGATAGTCACCCCAACACCATGTGCGTGTGCAGACAAGAGTGGAGTCATACTCCCGAGAGTAGAGGTGGACGATGGCTCGCATCGCTCCCGGTTAAAGTCCCGGTACTCCTCAAAGACGGTGTACTCAGGTGCCAGCGATAACCCAGATAGGTCATCATCTCCGCTAGCACCGCAGTGATCCCGAGGCACCAATGGCCGCCGTGTGGCGCACGACCTGCCTCGTGGGTTCCATCCGAAAACAAAGATGTTTCACAGGAGTCAAATGACAAGTGTGGAAATTGATCAAAATACAAGTCCAAGGAATAACTATGGCTTTATCCAACTTTGGGGTGAATGTGGTCACGGGATCCTAGTGTTAGTTAGTAAATTCGCTTAACCCGAGTAGAAGAGAGTTCAGAGTCCCGAGTAAAGGTCGAGGAGTAAAAGATCCTAGTACCACCCGATGGCTTACATGGGCCCGTAAGGCACACAACCAAGTTAGTAAAAGTTTTTGCAATGTCTAGACTCGACTTCGCCAAGGAGTGTGGAAGGGGATTCTACAGCAATGGCTCGATACCAACTTGTGACGCCTCGATTCAATCAGACACTAATCATACACGCAAACGTACGATCAAGATCGTGGACTCACGGAAGATATCACAACACAACTCTAAAAATAAAATAAGTCATACAAGCATCATAATACAAGCCAGGGCCTCGAGGGCTCGAATACAAGTGCTCGATCATAGACGAGTCAGCGGAAGCAACAATATATGAGTACGACATAAGTTAAACAAGTCCGCCTTAAGAAGGCTAGCACAAAGCGGGATACAGACGAAGAGGCGCATGCCTCCCGCCTCGATCCTCCTAACTACTCCCCGTCGCCGCCGCGGGCTGCACGTAGTAGTAGGCACCTCCGTGTAGTAGTCGCCATCGACGGTGGCGTCTCGCGCCCCGGCTCCATCGTCTGTTGCAGCAATCGAGTAGAGATAGGGGAAAAGGGGAAACAATGCAACCGTGAGTACTCATCCAAAGTACTCGCAAGCAAGGAGCTACACTACATATGCATGGATATATGTGTAAAGGGCCATATCGGTGGACCGAATCGCAGAATGCCGTAATAAGAGGAGGATAGCTAGTCTTATCAAGACTACGCTCGTCACCTTCGCCTTGCAACATGTAGAAGAGGGTAGGTTGAAGTCCTCCAAGTAACATCACATAGCAATAATCCTACCCGCGATCCTCCTCGTATCCCCGAGAGAGAGCGACCACCGTTGTATCCGCACTTGGAAGGGTGTGTTTTATTAAGTATCCGGTTCTAGTTGTCATAAGGTCAAGGTACAACTCCAAGTCGCCCTGTTATCAAGATCACGGCTATTCAATAGATTAACTTCCTGCAGGGTGCACCACATAACCCAACACGCTTGATCCCATTTGGCCGACACACTTTCTGGGTCATGCCCGCCGCTGAAGATCAACACGCCGCAGCCCCACCTAGGCTCAACAGAGAGGTCAAGACACCGGTCTAAACCTAGGCGCCAGGGTCTCGGGCCCATCACCCGAACACACCAAGACGCTATGAGGGCGGCCGAAAGCAGACCTAGCCTAGTGGCGTTCGATCCAATTCGCGCGCCGCCGCTCGGCCGACGACGTCACGAAGTGCTTTACCGATACCACGACGCCGAGTGCCCATATCTTTCCCACGAGTTGGTTAGTGCAAGATAGGCCCGTAGCCAACTCAGATCAAATACCAAGATCTCGTTAAGCGTGTTAAGTATCCGCGAACGCCGAACAGGCCAGCCCACCTCTCCCTAGGCGGTCTCAACCCGCCTGCCGCCCGCCACAAAGATCCACTCATGGTGCTCCACCACCAACCCGACTTTAGTCTCCACATGTATCATGTATAAGTACATAGTATATACCCGTGATCACCTCCCGAGTGATCACGGCCCGATAGTATAGCACTGTGACGGACAAGAATGTAGGGCCACAGATGGAAATACTAGCATCCTATACTAAGCATGTAGGATTGCGGTAAAGGTAACAATAAAGATAGCAAGGACATGCTATGCGGGAGTATAGGATTAATCGAAAGCGGTAACATGCTACACTACTCTAATGCAAGCAAGATAGAGTAGAATATGCGATATCCGTGATCGGGGGGGCTTGCCTGGTTGCTCTGGCAAGAGAGAGGGGTCGACTCCGTAGTCGAACCGGGCAGAAAGCGATGTCGGTCTCAGTAGTCTACCGAGAGAAGAGGGGAAGAAACAATGAATACCATGTAAACAGATGCATATCGATGCATGACATGACAAGTAACGATGCTAGGCGTGCCCTAATGTGGTATGAGGTGGTACGGTTAAGGGGAACATCCGGAAAATATCCCGGTGTTTCGTGTTTTCGAAGAGGAGCCGAGGGGAAAGTTGCGAGTTCGATAGGTTAGGGGGTGTGGCGGACGAACGGGTTGCGTGATCCGGAATCGCCTAAATCGCTCGAGCAACTTTCATGTCGAAAATATTTTAATCCGAAGTTACGGATTAAAAGATATAATTTTCTAAAGATTTTATTAATTCTCGGAATTTAATTAATTATTTAATTAATTGAAAAACAGGTTAATGACATCAGCATGATTTCATGTCGACATCGCAATCAACAGAGTTGACTTGGTCAACTGACGTGTGGGTCCCACTGTCATTGACTAAGATTAACTAAAACAGATTAATTAGTTTAATTAGTGATTAGGTTAATCTAATCAGGATTAATTAACTTGATTAATTACTTAATTAATTAATTAATTTTTTTATTTTTATTTTTATTATTTTTTTAAAACGTTCCAGAGCGGGCCCCACGTGCCATAGGCACATGGGCCTATCGGGCGCCGCTTAGCGGGCGCGGCGCAGACGCGCCCGAAGCGGGCGATGCCCCGGCAGAAGGACCTGTGAAGGCGCCGAGCGGGGACGGTGGCCACGGCGAGGCCATGGTCGGAGCGGGCGGCGCTGCCGTGGGCTGTGGAGAGGCGGCCGACGGAGGAGCTGGGGCGGCGCCATCGGCCGTGTGGCCGTGCAGTGCTGCAGAGGATGCGGGGCGCGAGGTGAGCGCCAAGAAGGGAAGCAGGGGGACGGAGGCGAGGGATGGTTCCTGGGCGGGCGTCGCGGAGGAGAGGAGGCCGGGTGCGGTCACGGAGGTCGCGGCGCGGCGAAAGGCGTGCCGGCGCAGTGAAGCTCGGGACGGGTCCGGTGGTGGAGCCGGTCGGGATGGAGAGGCGGGGCGGGACTGTCCGGGCTGGGTAGGCGGCGTTGGCTATTTAACGGAGGAGGCGCGACGAAAGGGGGAGGCGCGGTGAACGCGGTGAGTGGGGGCACGCGTGAGCACGAGCAAGGGACGGGGACAGAGGAGAGAGGGAGGCGGCGAAGTGCGCCCATGGGCGCGGCCAAGCACGACTGTGGCGCGCCCAGAGGCGCGAGAGTGTGGCCGACGGCAGCGGAAGGGCCGGGCGCTGTGACCGCAAAAGGGCGAGGGCAGAGGAGGAGAGGAGGGCGAGCTCACGGGGGGTGTAGGGCACGCGGCGGTGGGCTCTGGGAGGTTAGGCGGTCCGATGAGGGAGAGGTCGAGGCGGCGGCAGCCCCAGTGGAGCGGCGAGCTCGAGGCGGCGACGGGTTGGCGGTGGTCTCCTCCCGATCCAGATCGGGGAGAGGGGGATATTTGGGAGAGGGGGGGCGGTCGGTGGGGAGAGTGGGAGGAGGAGGATAAGGGAGAGGAGTGGGGCCGACTGGCCGGCCTGGTTGGTTCGATGGCCACCGGGCCGCATGGTCCGGCCAGGGGGCTTCTCCTCCTTTTGTTTTTTTTTTCTCTTTGTATTTTCTTTCTTTTATTTATTTTCTTTTCTGTTTCAACTCATTTTAAATTACTTAGACATTTTATAAAAATGTGTTTACTTCACCATAATTACCGATGCAATATTTGGCAACCCCCGAACATTTTAGTTTTAATTTTTGAAAACTTTTATTGCTATCATAAATTTGAATTTGAATTTCAAAACAGTTTTGAATTAACCCGTGATTAACTACAGTGACAGAGGTGGCGTGGCACCATCCATGTGAGATTACTGTAGCATGATTATCCGGGCGTTACAGCAAACACCTGAACGCTCTTTCACGACACCCATCTTCACGCAGCTCAGGAACCACAACCAGCTATCTTTGTTCTCGCTCTCGACCAGTGCGTATGCAATAGGAAGAAGCTGATTATTTGCATCTGCTGCAATCGCCACCAATAGTGTGCCCTTGTACTTTCCAGTGAGAAAGGTACCATCAATCGATAATATCTGCGACAAAGTGCTCGAAGGCTTGTATAGTCTCGGGCGAATGCCTGTAATAAGCGGTCCAGGATTAGCTCACCCGGTTCTTTGGGTTCGACGTTCTTCCGCCAAACTTGAGTCCCCTCGTTAGCACTTGCTATCCGATGAAGCATTCTGGGGCATAAGAATAGGCCTCCTCATAGGTTCCATACAAGTTCTTGAATATATTTTCCTTCGCACGCCTAGCCTTGTTGTAGCCGACAGGAAGCCAATCTGATCTTCGTGATCTTTTGCAAAGCCCTAACACTAATGTTGAGACTTCCCGCACAATCGTTTCCATCACCATGCCACATATCTTGCCGTCACATTGCAGTGATCGTAAAGAGTCCCGGTTGCTCACAGCTATGTTGCACTATTTTTGTGATATGCCATGACCGACATACCCTGTGCTTCAGCCTAGCGAGAACTCTTCCATGGCAACCTTTCGCGTGTGGATGCATATGACCTTCAACTCTTTTTATCGATCGCTTCACTTTTTTGTGGCGGTGGAGGGCGATTGCATACCTATTAATTGCTTGGTAAGACTTCTTGGCTGGGAAAACCTGCCCAACCTCCGTGCTCCCCGCTTCTAGGCCGTAAACAGAGTCAAATTCATTTGTGATGCTCATATCCTGTAAAACCTAGGTTGCAAAGTGACGCCGCGACCGCCTCTCGGGAGGAACACCTTCTTCTTCGCTGACTCGAAGACGCGAAGAGTGATCGCCATCATCGGCGCCCCGCCAATCCCTCCACGTGTTCATGTCAACGGCCGCAGACCAATATCCCGTGTCATACACAGGCTGGTCGCCTGTCGCCCGATGGGCCGATGTTAGGGGCTAATGTGATGGCCAACTCGACCACCGCCTCGCCATCGCATCCGCAACATCGGTGACTGAAATGAACTCCACATACACCATCGGCCGACCAAACACCGGGTTATTGGGATTGCTTGCAAACCTCATGTACGACCCCACGATCGATCACCGTGACAGGCCGCAAACCCCAACGGGCAGGTGTCCCATCATTTGCTCCGACAGCCACGAAGGCCTCCATTGTCATTTTTTCCCCTGCATCCTGGGCCAAACACCGCCGGATGCACCTTCCGACAGCTGCGTAACCCACGTTGACCATGTCTCTAACTACAACTGTAGTCGACTCGCACAAGGACACATCCACCCGAAAGGACTGTCACAGAAGACGCTCCCATAGTACACTACTAAATTTTCCATAGTACCTAACCAACATACATGTTTACATTTCAAACAATTAGTAACTGAACATTTAGTAGTAGTACGATGACAACATTTACATATCATACGACTAAAATAATAATCGATTATCGTTATAAATATCCGGTTTGTTTTAGAATCATTTTCTTAGACTTTCCGGGTTGTCGGTATTTATATAATTTTTTCATATCATACAATAACAATCATTGATTTACAAATAATAATATCTGCAGCGGCATGCACATTATTCACAACAGTACATCAATACAAAAAATATTAACATGCACAAACATAGCTTTTGGAAAACATTTAATAGTACGATAATAACATTTTAATATCATATGCGTAATACATTTAATATCTTCCGGATTTATAGAATTTTTTCATATCATACAATTATAATCATTTATTTACAAATATTAATATTCGCAGCGGCATCCATATTATTCACAACATAACATCAATATAAAAAATATTAACAATATTACGGAGTCATTTATACCTCAGCTCCAATATGGATGTGCTTGCGACTGCAATTAAGCGTCCAAATAGTTCGAATAAATATCCGTCACCAGTATTATATGAACGGAGTCAACCTATTATCACATGAACATCAATATTACACACGGATTTTTCTTTCTGCTATCAAAAGTATAAAAATAGCACTTGCTTGTATGTAGACCTACGTAGTAATAAACATACCACATGAAATAACATACCACATGCAATGAACAATTGCAGTGCTATTTTTTTCTTAATTACCGTATTAAGATCATCTCTCACATCTCAATACTAATGGACACAGCTAACATTGATACAACATCTTCAACCTACTCTTCTAAAACATTAGTATAAATGTTGTATCTGTCGTCTGCAAATTTTTCTAACCTCTAAGCACTTACATCACATAGCTAATGACGAGCTAAAAGACTAACTAATTACCAACATGCATGCACAAAAAAATACTTATATTGCAAAGCTCATACCTCGTTCTTCCCCTTTGTACTTCACTTTGCACGGCAAATCCTACTCCAGAAACTCCAAATGACTCCTCCAAGTGCTGAAATAATGCCTAAAGCAACATAGAATACACACTTAGGAACTAATCAAACAAAATAAAAACATCATGCATGCGAATGAAACCAACAAAAATGGATAGATCTGACCTTAATCTATCTTTTCTTCAACTTCATCATCTTCAAAATCCAACTCTAAATCGCCCTAAATCACGAGTGAAAGTGCTTATTGAGCTTTTTTTCTCTCTGTACTTAGAGACTTAGAGAGCAAAGGAGAGGAACGAGGTCACAGAGAGTATGCTTGCGCACGGAGCTGAAGCATGGCATATAAAAAGGAAGAGGATCCCTGGTAGTGTCCGCAGATCAGGTTAAAACTTATCCCATCAGAGCCTCGGATTCCCGCACCGAGTGAATTAATTCCTTGATCTTTGTCGTGTCCTCTAAAGAAAAGCAGTGTTGAGTGATGATGCGGTCGCGTCCGTGAAGCAAAATTTAGCAACCGAGTGATTCCGGGCATCTGAATCACCAAGACAACACGTCAATTTGCGCCCATAGAAATTAGCGCACCGCATCGGATTCCAGCGTGAAAATCAGCATCATCGGCAACAGCATGCAAGGAGCAAAAGCAACAAGCATAAGCTGTCGGCATGGAGCAAAAGCATGCAAGGAGCAAAAGCAAACAACAAATCACGCTGGGAATCAGCGCCATTTGCCATAGTGCAGGGAATCAGCGCCTCGACCGTCATTTGCCACATGGGAATCAGCGCCATTTGCGGTGCCATTGTTGTTGGCGAGGATGGCCTCGGCCCGATGGCGGCGAGGCCACAAAGGGCTCGGGCAGCAGATCTTGTCGGCCCGCCAATGACCAGGCCAGGCTGGCCGCCTCGCCCGTGGTGGCGGGCCCACCTGGCCCGCCTGCTCCATCGCGGCGTGGGGAGCAGCCGGAACCCGTTAATTTGGAGTGGCGCCTCTGCGGTGGCGGCAGGCCGCCGCCTCCTTGCATGGCGGCGGTGCCACGTGTCGCTGCCGCGCTGCCGCCACCGTTGAGGGGGTCGTTTTTGTCAAATTCATCCAGAGGTAGTCCTTTTTGGCAAATCATCTCGGCAGAGGGTCCTTTTGGACAAAAAATCCGGCGTAGGGCCAACCAGGAAGATCGGGGACGCCATTTTTTGTGGGCTGCTAATAGGGCAGAACTAAATCAATCGACTTGAACGAAGATGTAGAGAGGTCTTGCTTTTATCTGCGTGGTGATTGATGGGAGAGGGAGACGGTGTGTAGTCGAACTCGGATTCCAGTAAAAGAAACGCGTGCGATTGCAGCGTTGGTTGCAGTCCGAAGCCGTTTCCGGCAACAGCTCGTTTGCCTCCAGCAGGTTTCAGTTTCATCTATACTACTATTAAAAGAGGGCCAATAGCTCCTGTGCGACGTTTTTGAGGTGAATTAGCAAGAGTGCGACGTAGTTCGAGCGAATGGCTGGGGTGCGACACATTTGAGCAGGTAAATAGCCCACGCACGACATGGTTGTTAAATGTGGTTAAATTGGTCGTCAACCAAGCTCGCCCGTTTATGTTAGGACATGTGGGTCCAACTTAATTGTTCCTCAAAACAGTGACCGTGCCTCGCCGCCGACCACCATGCCGGGCCATACTCTGCCCACTTCTTCTCCGGTGGCGGCGGATCTTATGTTCTTGAGGCGGCGGGAGCCCTCGTTCTCAACGGTGGCGGAGCCTTCGTCCTCGAGAAAATGGTGAGTGAATTCAAACCCTAGTCGCCTTCTCGTTCCTCTCTCGGGCCCGTAGATCTCAGCTCGCTTCTCTGTTTTCGCTATGGAATCGATAGGTTGTGAGGGGAGCCCGTGGGCATACTGAGATGGAGCCACCAGATTCAACTTCGAATAGGTAATGTGCCTCTCTCCGATCCAATTTTGCATGCAATTAGGGGGTGGCCTCGTCTGCTCTTTCTCATGAGCTCACACTGTCCGCCACTGACAGAGAGGGATGCTGCGCTTCGGACCTTCGAATTGACGGTCAATTTCTTTCCATCAAAGGCAAAATTAGTTGATGGTAGCATACAAAACATTGAGAGAGACACAATTGTTAAATGGGAGGTTGAGTTTACAGAGATTGATCCACAAGTTCTACGTAACATGGGAGAGACGGCAGTGAAGAAAGCGGGTGGAAAAATTGGGAGAAAATTGTTTGGGGTCCAGAGCAAGAAGTATCACTGCTGTTGCGGTTTGATGATTGGAAAGGAGAGTATGTTAGAATAGAAGATGGTGAACAGATTGTTGAAGAAATCGATCAAGCAAAATGGCTGGACAAGCAAACGGGCTAGTTTTTTTTCGAGCTCGTTGATCTGAACATTTTTCAAGGTTGGATATGTGCCATCACAATTGGCTGAACAGATGGTAGACGATGATTGGGCTACACAGAGGCCATTGATTCCCATGTGTCTTGAACTTACAGTAATAGCCAAGAGGGACATGTGGATCGAACTGGCTCAAACTGAAGCTCGCAAAGAATCGTTGATTGGAATGTAGTTGAATTAGATGAGCCTCTTGATTTGGTCATTGCACCAATGCTCGACATTGAGATGGCCAAACTTTTGGCATCCCAGTTGATGATGAGATAAGGTGAGAAGGGCGAATCTAGTTTGCTCGCTAATCTTGATGAAGAAGTAGATGGACAGTTGATGGAACAAGCTGCAGATGAAGTAGATGATGCACATGATGATGAGTTGGTGCATGTGTATGACAAAGAAAACCCTGTCATTGAAGTAGGCAAGTTGTTCCCAAGCATGAAGGAGTTTAGGATGTGTTTCAAGACTTATGCGGTGAAACATGAATTTGATGCCAAGACTGTTTGGTGATAGAAAGAAGTTTTATGCGAGGTGCGAGAGGATTTGATGGTAGTGTGAAGCCTTGCAAGTGGTACATATCTGCTAGGCGCAACTTTGATGGAAGTCTTGTCGGGGTTAACCAAATCCCCAATCAACATACTTGTATTACAAGTTCACAGACAAGATCAACCATGACATCACAACTTTGGGTTGCGTAAAAGATCACCCCAATTTTAGCCAAAACACCAAACACTACCGCCAAGAAACTCAAAGTAGACTTGGAAAAGATGTACCCCATTAAACTGAAATATACCACAGTGTGGAAGGCAAAACAAAGGGCAATGAAAAATTTATATGGTGATTGGGCAAATACATCTAGGATGCTTTACAACTTCAAAGCAGAGGTGGAAAAGAGGTCACTGGCGGTGTTGTGGAGATAGATCTGAGAGGTATCACCCTCGGTGAAGTCAAGTTCTCCAAGTTTTTATGGCTTTGAAGCCTTGCATCGATGGGTTCAAAGCAGTGGTGCCATCCATATTTGAGCATAGACTCATCATTTTTGACAGCAAGTGGAATGGTCAGTTGGCGACATGCAATTCTCTAGATGGACACAACTGGATGTTTCCTATTCTTTGTTGGCTTGTTTCATCATAAGCAGAGGCTTCATGGACATGGTTCATGATCCGATTGAAAAGGTGCCTAGGGCCAGTGTCACCTTTGGCTATACACTGAGATGCATGTAAGGGGCTTGAAAATTCAGTGAAAATGTTTTCCCACATGCTTTGAAAGCGAGAGGAGTGCTTGGTCATTTGTGGATGAATTTGATCAAAAATTTAGAGGAGAAGAATTTGGGCGCATGTGGCAAAGCAGCAAGATCTTACACTAGAGCAGACACACAAATATCATCTTGATAAGATAATGGCAGCATGTGATGAGTTTGGTCCATGGCTGAACACCTACCATTCTTTGTTATGGTATGTGTCAACATTCAACACTGCCATCAAGTGTGACCACATCAACAACAATTTGGCGAGAGTTTCAACAACAAGGTGAAGGAGTTAAAAGATTTGCACTGTGCATGACATGGTTGACCAAATCAGGATCATGCTCATGCGGTTGTGGGAATTGAGAAGAAGGATAGGTGATTGTGCGCAAGGTGATAAGCTTCCAAAGAGTGGTACAACAGTGGTCAATAGGAGCAGAAATCTTTCACATTTGTTTGTTGAAAATCTTCACCTTGGGGTGCTGAAGTTAGAGATAACAAAACTGGAAGGAGACATGTTGTTAACACTGAATTGCATGATTGCACTTGCCTCGAGTGGCAACACTTTGGTAAACCATGTGAGCATGCCATTCTCTTCTTAGCATCCCAACCAAGATAAACATGCACCCATATTTGCACGAATATTATTGGTAGCAAGATTCAAAGATGCATATGCTACTCCAATTCCAGCACTTACAGATCGGTCTCGATGGCTGAAGTGGACATTGAATTTTCCATGTTCCTCCCTTGACGAAAAGAAAATTTGGCGAGGCCTAAACAGAGTAGATTCAAGGCATGGTTTGAGAAAGGTGAGAGTAGTAAGAAGGGAAAGAAAGATGGAAAGCCAAAAAGGGCCCAAAAAGGTAACAAAAATAGATGCAAGTTGTGCCAGGAGCTTGGGCACAGAGTGGGATCTGTCAAATGCCGTTACACTCCTGATAAGCCAAAGTACGTTCTTGTTTATTTGTCTGTGTTTTGATTTGGTGCTTTTTTCTAATTACTATATGTATAACATTTTCCCAATGGCCAGGAGGAAGCGAGCAAGTCAACCCCTTGTTGTTGAACAGTGTTGGCCAACAAAAAAAAGCAAGAGTCGATGGCGGTAGAAAGAGGAGAAGTGTGCTGAGCTCGAGCGATCAAGAAAATCCTGCTGCAGATCAACATTCAAATCAAGAAACTGCTCGAGGTTGAAACTGAACTCGAGCGTGTCGAGGTTCGGATCAAGAAACCCATGTTGAGGTACACACCAAGAAACTGCTCTCGAGGTTGAAACTGAACTGAGCGTGTCGAGGTTCGGATCAAGAAACCCATGTTGAGGTACACACCAAGAAACTGAAACTGCTGTCAACATTGAGATGGAAGACACTGATCATGAGGGTGTTGGCGAGGTGTTGAAAAGACCAGTGAAGAAAACCAAGATGATCAGTGAACTTGTGTGTGTAGTAGAACCAAGAACAAGAAATGCTAAGGCGAAGAAGGGCACGCGACGTGGTAGGAAGAGGTAGAACAGAGAACAGTTTGAAAATTTGGGGCATGTAATAATATTTGTAACTTGATGCGTACTGGTAGTCACTATGTATCCCCGTATTTCTATTCAAACTTGTTTGTTGGTACCTACCAGCCAAATAAAATTCAAATTTAAATTCAAATTTGGGCTCAAATTTGAATTAGGGATGGGGTATTGATGTTTTAATGCTATCTAAACTACCTCAACTGAAATTATGTTTGCTTGCTGATCATTCCGAGCCCTTTTGGTAAGTTGAACTCATAGTCATGAAAAGTGTTTCTCAAATGACCTCCAAAGGTAGGGTAAACGGCCTCATATTTAAGCAAGTTTTTTTGGCACCTTGTCTAAACCAGCCAAATAATTTTTCTACACATCTATTCTACCTATATAGTGTACATCTAAAGTCTCACTATTTATTGAATTAATTTTCTATTATTTTTCTTGTTTTTGAGAAAACAAGGTTTAATAGAAAATTATATATAAAACAAGTTTAAAACATGAAAATGAGAAAAGTAAGTTAAGATCTTTCTTAGTCAATCCAAAATGAAGTTTTGGTGAGGTTTACACACTTTTCATTTTCAAAACCCCACCTACTCTCTCGGGTGCCCACTACTCTCATCCTTGAACTCCATACTACATTGTTCGAGGAGTGACAATTTTGTGAAGGAATTTTCGTAAAAATGTATGTAAACCATATTTATATTTTTTTCTCGTTACTACACGACATAATAAGACTATGTGCGCAAGTTTTATATTTTTTTGTTTTTTTTAATTAGTTATGCTCAACCCTAATCAGCCAAAACCCCTCAAAACCCCTCAAAACCCCTCCCAAAACCCCTCAAAACCCCGCACACTACCGGGCCGTCGATCGTTGTGCGTGGACGGTTGAGATCAGGCGCTAGGGTTAGCTACAGTGTGCATCGATCCGCATGAGGCGCGCTGATTGGTTGAATCGGTGGGGTTTGGATCCGCCTCTCGCTGGGGCATCGGACTGTTCATTTGAATCCAACGGCAAGAGTTGAAGCGGTGCATGGACCAAGCCTCACGCAGTGCCCTTTCCATCATTGCATGCGTGCATGCCCACCGCAGAACTCACGCCGCGTGCGTTGCATGCGGGCCCGTTGCATGCATGCCCTCGACGTAGCCCTCGCCCGCCACCCCTATCGACGCAGAAGTTGTCGCATGCCTACCATTAGAAGCAATGCATCGTCGCATCAAAGCATGCACCCGCCACAATGCAGCAGCTCGATGAAGACAACCAAAAGCCAACGCCGCATGGCGTCTTTGTACATGGCGTGCTCCTCTTTGAGGACGCACATCGGCATGGGGTATCGGGCATCGATGCAGTTCAAACGGCGTCTTGCCTGCTACAAGATGGGCAAATGAAGGCGCCCATTATTGTCACTTGTCACGACTCCCATCGACGGGCCCCCATCGACCGAACGTTGCCCTCGGCCGTGCACTAGCAAGAATGGGCTAGGGCATGAATGCACGGGCGCACACGCAAAGAACCCGGGCGGCGTGTCCCTTGACCCACGACGCACAGACGCGCGCGTGAGCCCGTCCCCTTGACCCGCGACCGATGGCATGTATGATCGCAACCCGCTTCCCACGCCCCACCAAACGCCGCCACCCCTCGTGTACACACTTTCATGGGCGCCACGCCCCACCAAACGCCGCCGCCCATTAATTCTACTGGGTGAAACCACGTCGCACTTGGGCTATTTAAGCCGGGCACTATCGCCTTCCTCTCCCTCCTCATCCACACCCCATCCGCCTCCTCTGCCTCCTTCTTCCTTCTTCTCCAAAGAAACCCGATCGAGCCCTCGAGCCACCCCGCCACCATGCAAGACACCGCCCCACCTACCGCTTCCCCCAACCGTGCCGGAAAGGCTCTACCCGGACGGAGTGTATGTAGAGAGAACCCTTAGGGTTTGGGCGATCTTGAGGTGGAGGGGCGCAAGGGAGTTAACGGAGTTCTTCCTTGGGGCCGGCTTCCGCCACCTCCCCCGCGGCTCTCCTCGGATGTACCATCTTGAGGAGGTCAACCACAACGGCATTGTGGTTGGGCTCCTCGCCATGTTCACTAATCCTTTCGATGCTTTCCATCTCCTCGGGCGAGCGTATTGGGTTGGTTATGAGTTCATAGCTTTCACAACCTACAATATCTACACCGACTTCAACGGCATCTTCCCCAACAATGGCGTTATGCACACGCTCCCGTACCCCATCAACAATGGGGGAGGAGGAAAGGCGGCGCCCGGAGGAGCGAGGTGGTGGCCTGAGGAGGAGGAGAAGAAGAACCCGAAGAACCCGCGTTTGGTGCCCCCTATCTATCTAGCGAGATCTATCGTATTAGTTTTTTTAAGTTGTAATCGTTAAGCTACTATTATTAAGTTTTATTAGTACTTTAAGTTGTAAGGCTATCATGGAGTTGTAAGGCTATCGTGGAACTATGGGTTGGAATCTTTATGCTTCTATATAATCGTTATGCTACTATATATATTGTGTGTTTCGTGCTATTTTTTGTGGACTGCTATGGGTTGTTTTTGCTTATTATTCGTGTGTTGCTATGGGTTGCCACGGCCCGGATTTCTAGACCCCAATCACCACAGGCGCCTCACCACACACACCATCTTCAAAATATTGGCCAAATCATGGACATGCAACTAGGAGCCCCATGCAAACCCACTATGGACATGGGAGGAAATGCAAACTAATTTACTTCGGGCATTTCATGCAAGCATGCAACTCATTTAGTTCATGGAACCATAGACATGCATTAGTTTTGGGCAAAAATGATCCATCACAAAATTTAGTGCAAGAAAAAGGCCAAAATTGAAACAAGTAACATTTTATTGGGCCCCATTTTATTTGTCAAGTGAGAGGTGGGCGGGCTGGTGCCCCACGCTGGCTGGGCTGGTCACGCCCAACATCTATTCAGCAGCGCAATTTTGTATTTTATCGAAACTGAATTTGGGTGTGTACTCTTATAATCGAAGAACAAAACAGAGGAAGCAGAGCATGAACTTTGAATAATTTGTGTTCCAAATTGCTGCTTCAATTCAGATACATAACTTGGCATGGCGCATGATCACATCCTCTACCACGACAGCCTAAATGCCCATTTTAATGATGGATGAACAACAAATAAAACAAAAACAGAGCAATGATACAACAATAGAACCCCCCGCCATGATATTTGCTTGCTTCGCAAATCGATCATCCGCATTAGATGTTTCTTGATCTTCTTGGTTCCTCGGTCGATTCGGACTCAGATGCGATTCGGCATGGCGCATACATCGCCATCTAAGACGACTCGCCCGCCTTCCGCCCGAAAGCTCCCCGTATTCTCCACAAACAATCGGCGTCATCCCGCCTAAATTGAGCTCCCGAGTTGCGCCACTTTCGAATCAACGTAGCCCTCAAACTGAATCCTATCAACATATTCATCAATCAACTCAAAATGGTAACATTTCTTCAAGATCTGAAAAGAACAACATGAACCCTAAATCCCAAATTCGAGGAGAAAAAACAAAATATGGAGAAATCGAGCAAAAGACAATGAAAAGAACGGGCTAAGAACTATGATCTAACCTTGCCATCCCTTCCCGTCATTGGTTTGCTCAAGCATTTCACAAATTCCATAAGATTGCCATTGTCATCCCTCTTAGTGACCAACCGTTTAAGAGGGTGCAGGCGCAAGCGGTCGAGGGCACCTTGTGAGCAAAGATGGTCCATCTGTCGCCATTTTGAGTCTGCAAGGAGGAGGTGAGACATTTGCGCTAGGTCACGGAGAAGAGAAAGGTTGGGGAAAGGGGATGAATGGGCGGCGGCAAGGACGGGCATGGGCGCTCGTCTCTTCTAGCTGCGAGGAGGTGGGTCCGCGAATAGACAAGTGGTTGGTCCTGCGCTATGCGTGGATAAGTGATGGGTCCAGCCCCCAACAGTAACGAGGGCATCGTTGAGTTTAATGACCATGTCGTGTGTGCGCTATTTACCTGCTCAAATGTGTCGCACCACAGCCATTCGCTCAAACTACGTCGCACCCCTGCCAATTCACCTCAAAAACGTCGCACAGGAGCTATTGGCCCATTAAAAGAGCAAACATAAATTCCCCTAAAGCTACACAACAAACTGTACACAGGACAACCAGGACCATGCGATCGAATCCACTTAAACACATCCTACTGTCCGTATTACATCAAAAGTCTGTCATTCAGATCGACGGGTCAGATCAAATGTTCTGCCTGGCATACGCGCTTGTCTGCGGAAACAAGCACTCCGCGCCCTGATCTCGCGAACCCCACCCGCAACAACCCCGATTTACGGATCTATTGTCACCCGACGTTGACGTGGTTATCCCGCTTATTCCTCTGCTCCAGATCCAGTCCTTTCCATCTTCCCTATCACCTCCGCCCATCACGCATGCCACGCGCTGTGCAGGCCCAGGCTAATTCCTCATATGCTCCGGCGCCGAAGGGGACGGCGGCCAGAAGAACAACGAGTCTCGGAGGAGGACAAGCGGCGGCCGTAGCTGGTGGTCAACTGGGAGAGCGCGCTCCTGTCGCTGCAGAGGAAGAAGCAGTGCGCTCGCCGCGGCCCCTCACAGCGTCCGCCGCCTCCCCTCACTCCGGCGCCGCGAGCAACCTCACCGGCCGGATCCCCTCGATCTGGACACGCCGTTACCACATCCTTCAAGGTAACCGGACTCCGTGTAAACTGCCTCCACTACGCCCCACTTCTCGCACTTCGTTTGCTGCCTGAATGCGACCACCGCCGATCCATCCATGTGCGGACACGCCAGCCTTAACGGCATCTCCTTCCACTTGCTGGCGTACTCCTCAGGTGGACGCCCGCCACGATCTGGATGTCGAACCGCCTCAATAGCCTGGCGCCACCCATGAATTAGGTAGTTGTTGTTTTCCCTTTATATTCCATAGAAGATGCAACTCCAAATGATTTGCTTTATGTATAACTACTGCACAAGCCAACATGTTCAGGTTTGATCTCAGCGTATCTTGTATCATTGGCCTAATTACTTGGTTGTGGAAGGAGACAATGATTATGGAATTAGTGGCTTCTCCTTGATGATGCTCTATGACACAACAATGCTAAACAGTGAATTGGAACTTTTCGTAGCAAGTGGGTGGTGGATCGGTTGATCTGATTTGAGAGGATTGTGATTTGATTTTCGGACCTCTTGCAGCTTGAGGACGAGGTATGTGCCCCTCCCCTGGTTACTTGCCAGTACAATTAACCATGTCGGATTCAGTACAATTTTTAACCAATTTGTAGGAAGAGATGGATCTGCCTCTGGTGGTGGGAGACAGACAATGCCTATTGGTGCTATTGCATAACGCAAGCTCCGGTGCCGCCGCGATGTTGGTAGGCGAAGAGGACGCAAACATTACAGCTCTGAACTCCACAACATACATTGCTCTCATTCTGTTGCTATTGTTGTGGAGCACTGAGGATGCACGCGCCACGGACGCCAGGTCTTCCAGTCAGGAGACGCGAAATCTGCCACTGCCAGGTCTCTATGTGCGCTGGTATGCTTTGTGTGTGATTCAAAGTTTGGCAACTGGCATGATGTGAGAAAAAACATCAGTGGATACTGCTCATCAATTGCTGACAGTTGGTTTGTTCACTTTAGACCAACGAGTGAATCCACAGGTGATGTTTGCAGCAATAAAACCGCAACCTTCATTACAGGACAAGTTAACCTGAATCTAATGGATTTGTCTTCACATAATGTTCTCTTAGTTGGGTTGCAGCATGCAGCAAGGTGAGCAACCAATAATCATCGTGAGATTTCTTTTCTGAATGCCGAAGAAAGCTACCGAGCAAGTTCATGTATGTACAACACTTCTAATTGTTGCTTTTAGAGAAGCCCCAGTTGTAGGTAAGCCACACTGCCAATCTCATCTTACTACTCCCTCCGTCTCAAAATTCTTGTCTTAGATTTGTCTAGATACGGATGTATCTAATGCTAAAATGTGACTTGATACATCTCTATGTAGACAAATCTAAGACAAGAATTTTGGGACGGAGGGAGTACTATATATTTCTATTACTATCTCTTCCCCTTATTTTAGCGAATGTATTCAGCTGCGATGTCGTTACACAGCTCTTTATGTTTTTAGTCTTTTTATTTACTAGCATTGTGCTCCGCTTTGAGATTCAAAGAATCACAAATGAACTGTGAGACTATTATGCCCAGAATTAGCGAAGAGCCTAAGACATGCTAAAAACATATTTTAGCTAAGATAGTTATGAAAAAGAGACTTTGTTAATCAGTACTGACATGCATAACATCGATGCTAGAATCTTATTTTTTGTGTGTATAATATGAACAACATGATTTTTTCCAAGTCATAAATTGCTTGGAAAAATGAAACATCGATGCTAGAATCCTGACGAGACTATGTCAGATGAGGGAGATTATTTTGGCTGATGGTGCCGTGGCGGCTGCATGGCGGAGGGCTGCACGCTTGACTTCGACATCGCCGTCTTCAACATGGATAAGATCTCCCTTGCCGGCCACAATGAGGCCCGCACCTGCACTGCTGTTTCCATTCCTTCTCCCTCTGCGGGAATTGGCTTCTGATGTTTTTTTGTTTTGTGTCTGTCTCTGCAGTATATGGTGGCGGGCGGGCGTAACCTCTTACCACTGCTCCCGGAGGCGTCAAGGGCGTCATGCCCTCTGTCATGATCGGATGGGGATCCCAAGTTCAGTCCCATCTTCGCTTTGCTCCCCCTCACTGCAGTTTCTCTCCTATCTGTCGAGATTTACTATGTCTCTCTACATCTATTCTACTTGATATTGTTCTTGGAGCATCAAAGGCAATTGCTTTACTGGTTAACATGTGTAGGAGGGTTTGTGGTTTAGCGTCATTATACCTCTGTAAATACATGTATAGGAGGATTCTTGGAGCTTTGCACAATCAGTAAGGCCATCAAAGCTAATTGCCTTGCTGGTCAACATGTATAGGAGGACCTCTGTACATACATGTTTGCTCTTTGCTATAAAAGAAGTCTCCTTTGGTGGTGAGAATAAAAAGGAAGAAATTTACTACTCACAATAAAATTTAATTGGGTGAACTATAGAAGCTGAATTTGTTAGAGAAAGGTTGAGAACCCACTCTTTCTTTCTTGCAGGATTGAGAAGATTGTGACTTTGAAACCTTTTAGATGTACAGAAAGAAAGCAGATTGTGGTCAACTGGGAGAACGCCGAGTCTCGGAGGAGGACAAGTGGCGGGCGTAGCTGGTGGTCAAATATGGTATGGGGAGAGTGGTTTCACATATTGCACTTGTACAGAAAGAGAGCACATTGTGTTTCTTTTCGGAGGATAAATTTTGCCAGCAATTGTGGTGCTTGCAAGCAGAAAACTTGTTGATTTAGTTGTCTCACCACTGATTCTGCTGAAGATATAATTTGTATTGAGTTATATATATTGTGCCAATCCTAACGTTAGTATAAGCAACCTAACATGTTGAGTTGACTGCAATTAAAACAAATAGAATTTAATATTGTATATGGTGTTACATGTCATAATATGTTTAGTTCCTGTTAGTTCTATTTATTTGCATCTTCTGCTTTCCGTCCATCGAGACATGCCACACATGGAGAACCAGAAACTAGGTGCAATCTGATGCTCCCTTGGTAGAACCTGCTTTGAGAAAATAGTACCCAATGTTCCAAGCTTTCCACTCTCTTTTGGTGACTATTCTGTGATTCTTCCTTGGTAAAATAGTACCCACTTTGAAACCTTTTAGATCCCCCCTTCCTGCACCACACTCATCATGTAGTTTGATCAGCTTGTGATATATCTTGCATGTTCGAAACTATTATATTGTATGAATACCTATGCAGGTCATTAGGTAGAGTTGGAGTTGGTTGTGTTGTACATCTCTGGTCTTGTAGTTTGAGTGTTTGATTAAGGTACTGTTGTATTAATGCGTTTTTGTTAATTCTGTATGGTTGTCTGGTTAAGAAGTCCACTATGTGCATGTTTGATACGAGATAATTATGTCTTAACTAGGATGATTTAAAAAATTCTTTCTATGATTATACGTGCGTTGCACGTGCACGCTTACTAGTTTGGTAGAAATGAAACGAAAACACATTCCGCATAGGATTTGATTTAGATTCCAATTCTAATTTCTTGTTTGTCTGCCACATGAATTTGTGAATTTTTTTTGCGAGGATTAAATGGATGATCTACTGAATGGCGGACAAAAATCGCGACTCACGATCGACGGTTGTAGCCCAGTGAATGAAAGGACTACTTGGCTGCAATTTTTTGTCGTGCAGGAATCGGCCGCCAACCATCGTCATGTAGCAGTGCTCATTTTAAATTGTAACATTGTACACAATCAATATAAAAAGTAAAACGGTGGTACATTTTTTTACCTATGAAGAAGAAAAAATCTAGACAACATCAGATTCACAGTATAAATATATCTAATATATTCATCTAAAATAAAGATAATATGCTGACAATACATTTGACATATATGTTAGACAATAAATTGTTGTGATTATCGGAAACCAAGAAATGATAAACCAAGATGTGACAAACTGCCAACATTATCATATTTTTCTAACTCATGGATTTCGCTAAGAAAAGCGAGTATCATTGTAGGAGTCACTTTTCAAGCTTGAACAACTTCAACTTTGTGTGGACTAGTGAGATTCTCCAACTTCTCCCCAAGCATAGATGCAATGGAGTCATCAGATCGATACAATTTTCTTTTTAGTTCTTCACTAGTTTGGTGCCATTGTTGCCATTCTCCGTGGCCATTTCTGTTGCACTTTCACTAGGCGGTCTGGCTTAAACTTCAGTAGCATGGTCCTTCGCAAAGATGAGGCTCGTTGAATACAAAATCTTAATAACCATGGCTGCCCTGAAAATAGGCGTCTGGTTGCCACGGAGACTGTTCATCATGCCATTGCCACAACTAGAGTGGTAACTGCTGGATATATTAGCATTCTTTGATTGATTTAATCTCTAAATAAATAATGAACGTGGCATTAACAATATGAAGCTTATACATATATCTAAACATGTGAGCACATACTGAACATAGAAATGAAACATCTATGAACATAGTAAATATGGCTACCACATGAACGAGTAAATAGGAGATCGTACCCTCCGGTAAGCCAAGCTAAAGCTTGACGGCGGTGGCGGACTCATCTGCAGCCTTCTTTTTGGCGACAACGTCCTCAGCCATGGCGTCGGTATTGGGAAAGTAATGGAAGAAGAGGACGAAGACGAACCGGGAGCATTCGCACTGAGACACTCCCCAAAAGCCCTATCGCCTTTCTCCTTGTGCAGGATCACAAAGCACGGGGTTCTGGAGGCCTTCTCTCTCCGAACCTCCGAACGGCCATGCACACAGTCGACAGGATGTAATCGTCGGAAGCAGCTAGAGGGAGTGTGTAAGGGCATATTTATCCCAAAAGTGTTTTGGTGATTGATAACAATGCTTCTGCGGACTAATCGTGTGCCTTGAGTTTCTCAGACTTTCATCGCTAGGCACAAGACGGTTTGGTGCCCCTCGAAGACTATTGAAGACGGTGTTTTTCTACGTTTCTTTTCGATGGATTTGAGTCGTAGGAAAGAGGTACTATTAAGAGGGGGTCCGCTTCGGAAAGGTTCGGGTGGAATCATCACGTACACGTTTTCTTCCTCTGCACCACCTTTCCCCTTGCGCTTTGGAGCATCCTCCATATTCCTCATTTCTATGCAAAGAGAAGGATTCCTAGGTGTTGTTGTTCTGGGGCATGCAGTAATACTGCTCTACGGAGCGGTAGTACCTTGAGCCCTCTAGTAGTACCGCAAGCCCACGTGGTAGTATCTTGTTGGGGAGCGAGCAGAAATTTAAAATTTTCCACGTGTCACCAAGATCTATCTATGGAGAAACCAGCAACGAGGGGAAGGAGAGTGCATCTACATACCCTTGTAGATCGCTAAGCGGAAGCGTTCAAGAGAACGGGGTTGAAGGAGTCGTACTCGTCATGATCCAAATCACCGGAGATCCTAGTGCCGAGCAGACGGCACCTCCGCGTTCAACACACACGACAGCCGGTGGCGTCTCCCATGCCTTGATCCAGCAAGGAGAGAGGGAGAGGTTGGGGAAGACTCCATCCAGCAGGAGCACAACGGCGTGGTGGTGGTGGAGGCGTGGTGATCAGCGAGGCTTCGCCAAGCACCGCGAGATATGAGGAGAAAGAGAGGTAGGGTTGCGCCAACATGAGAAGAACTTCGTGTGTTGGGCTGCTCCTTTGCCTCCACTATATATAGGGGGAGAGGAGGGGGGCTGCGCCCCCACCTAGGGTTCCACCCTAGGGGCGGCGGCCAGCCCAAGATCCCATTTGAGGGGCGGGCAATGGGGGGAGAGGGGAAACTTGCCCCCCAAGTTAGGTGGGTGCGCCCCCCTCCCCAAATCCCTAGGCGCCTTGGGCCCTTGTGGGGGGGGGGGGCGCACCAGCCCACCTGGGGCTTGTCCCCTCCCACACTTGGCCCATAAAGCCCTCCGGGGATGGTGGCCCCACTTGGTGGACCCCCGGGACCCTCCCGGTGGTCCCGGTACGTTACCGATAAAACCCGAAACTTTTCCGATGACCAAAACATGACTTCCCATATATAAATCTTTACCTCCGGACCATTCCGGAACTCCTCGTGACGTCCGGGATCTGATCCGGGACTCCGAACAACATTCGGTAACCACATACAAACTTCCTTTATAACCCTAGCGTCATCGAACCTTAAGTGTGTAGACCCTACGGGTTCGGGAACCATGTAGACATGACCGAGACGTTCTCCGGTCAATAACCAACAGCGGGATCTGGATACCCATGTTGGCTCCCACATGTTCCACGATGATCTCATCGGATGAACCACGATGTCGAGGATTCGATCAATCCCATATACAATTCCCTTTGTCTAGCGGTATTGTACTTGCCCGAGATTCGATCGTCGGTATCCCGATACCTTGTTCAATCTCGTTACCGGCAAGTCTCTTTACTCGTTCCGTAACACATCATCCCGTGATCAACCCCTTGGTCACATTGTGCACATTATGATGATGTCCTACCGAGTGGGCCTAGAGATACCTCTCCGTTTACACGGAGTGACAAATCCCAGTCTCGATTCGTGCCAACCCAACAGACACTTTGGGAGATACCTGTAGTGCACCTTTATAGCCACCCAGTTACGTTGTGACGTTTGATGCACCCAAAGCATTCCTACGGTATCAGGGAGTTGCACAATCTCATGGTCTAAGGAAATGATACTTGACATTAGAAAAGCTTTAGCATACGAACTACGATCTTTGTGCTAGGCTTAGGATTGGGTCTTGTCCATCACATCATTCTCCAAATGATGTGATCCCGTTATCAACGACATCCAATGTCCATGGTCAGGAAACCGTAACCATCTGTTGATCAACGAGCTAGTCAACTAGAGGCTTACTAGGGACATGGTGTTGTTTATGTACCCACACATGTATCTGAGTTTCCTATCAATACAATTATAGCATGGGTAATAAACGATTATCATGAACAAGGAAATATAATAATAATAACTAATTTATTATTGCCTCTAGGGCATATTTCCAACAGTCTCCCACTTGCACTAGAGTCAATAATCTAGTTCACATTGCCATGTGATTAACATCGATAGGTCACATCGCCATGTGACCAACATCCAAAGAGTTTACTAGTGTCACTAAACTAGTTCACATCACCATGTGATTAAGACTCAATGAGTTCGGGGTTTGATCATGTTTTGCTAGTGAGAGAGGTTTTAGTCAGCGGGTGCGCAACATTCAGATCCGTATGTATTTCATAATTCTCTATGTCATATTGTAAATGCTGCTTCCACGCTCCACTTGGAGCTATTCCAAATGGTTGCTCCACTATCGTATCCGGTTTGCTACTCGAGTCATTCGGATAGGTGTTAAAGCTTGCATCGGCGTAACCCTTTACGCCGAACTCTTTATCACCTCCATAATCGAGAAACATGTCCTTTATTTACTCCAAGGACAATTTTGACCGATGTCCAATGATCCCCATTCTGGATCATTCTTGTACCCCTTAGTCGACTCATGGCAAGGCACACTTCCGGTGCGGTACACAACATAGCATACTATAGAGCCTACGTCTGAAGCATAGGGTACGACCTTCGTCCTTTCTCTCTCTTCTGCCGTGGTCGAGCTTTAACTCTTAACTTCATACCTTACAACTCAGGCAAGAACTCCTTCTTTGGTGATCCATCTTGAACACCTTCAAGATTATGTCAAGGTATGTGCTCATTTGAAAGTATTATTAAACATTTTGATCTATCTTATAGATCTTGATGCTTATTGTTCAAGTAGCCTAATCCAGGTTTTCCATTGAAAAACACTTTTCAAACAACCCTATATGCTTTGTAGAAATTCTACATCATTTCTGATCAACAATATGTCAACAACATATACTCATCGAAATTCTATAGTGCTCCCACTCACTTCTTTGGAAATACAAGTTTCTCATAAACTTTGTATAGACCCAAAATCTTTGATCATCTCATCAAAGCGTACATTCCAACTCCGAGATGCTTACTCCAGTCCTTAGAAGGATTCTGGAGCTTTGCATACTTGTTAGCGTCTTCGGGATTGTCAAAACCTTACGGTTGTATCACATACAACCTTTCCTCAAGAAAACTGTCAAGGAAACAATGTTTTGACATCCTATATGCAAGATTTCATAAATAATGCGAGAATCGCTAATCCAATTCCAACAGACTCTTAGCATCGCTACGAGTAAGAAAGCCTCACCGTAGTCAACTCCTTGAACTTGTCGGAAAACATCTTTAACGACAAGTCGAGCTTTCTTAATGGTGATACTTACCATCATTGTCCGTCTTCCTTTTAAATCCATCTTTACCCAACGTCCTTACGACCATCAAGTATTTCTTCCAAAGTCATGGATCCTCTCTCGGATGTTATGGCCTTGATCCATTCGTCGGAATCCGGGCCCACCATCGCTTCTCCATAGCTCGTAGGTTCATTGTTGTCTAGCAACATGACCTCTAAGACAGGATTGCATACCACTCTGAAGTAGTACGCGTCCTTGTCGACCGAGGCCCGGTAGTGACTTGATCCGAAGCATCATGATCACTATCATCAGCTTCCACTTCAATTGGTGTAGGTGCCACATGAACAACTTCCTGTGCCCTGCTACACACCGGTTGAAGTGATGGTTCAATAACCTCATTAAGTCTCCACCATCCTCCCACTCAATTCTTTTGAGAGAAACTTTTCCTCGAGAAAGGACCCGTTTCTAGAAACAATTACTTTTGCTTCCGGATCTGAGATAGGAGGTATACCAACTGTTTTGGGTGTCCTATGAAGATGCATTTTTATCCGCTTGGGTTCGAGCTCATCAACCTGAAACTTTTTCACATAAGCATCGCAGGCCCAAACTTTTAAGAAACGACAACTTAGGTTTCTCCAAACCATAGTTCAAACGGTGTCGTCTCAATGGAATTACGTGGTGCCCTATTAAAGTGAGTGCGGTTGTCTCTAATGCCTAACCCATGAACGATAGTGGTAATTAGATAAGAGACATCATGGTACGCACCATATCCAATAGGGTGCAACTATGATGTTCGGACACACCATCACACTATGGTGTTCCAGGCGGTATTTATTGTGAAACAATTTCCACAATGTCTTAATTGCGTGCCAAAGCTCGTAACTCAGATACTCATCTCTATGATCATATCATAGACATTTTATCCTCTTGTCACGATGATCTTTAACTTCACTCTGGAATTACTTGAACCATTCAATAATTCAGACTTGTGTTTCATCAAGTAAATATACTCAACATCTACTCGAATCATCTGTGAAATAAGAACATAACGATATTCACTGCATGCCTCGGCACTCATTGGACTGCACACATCAAAATGTGTTACTTCCAACAAGTTGCTATCTTGTTCCATCTTCTTCAAACCGAGGCTTTTCGGTCATCTTGCCCATGTGGTATGATTTGCATATCTCAAGTGATTCAAAATCAAGTGAGTCCAAGCGATCCATCTGCATGGAGTTTCTTCATGCGTATACACCAATAGACATGGTTCGCATGTCTCAAACTTTTCAAAAGCGAGTGAGTCCAAAGATCCATCAACATGGAGCTTCTTCATGCGTTTACACCAATATGACTTACATGGCGATTGCCATAAGTAAGTGGTACTATCATTACTATCTTACATCTTTTGGCATGAAAATGTGTGTCACTACGATCGAGATTCAATAAACCATTCCTTTTAGGTGCAATACCATTGAAGGTATTATTCAAATAAGCAGAGTAACCATTATTCTCCTTAAATGAATAACCGTATTGCGATAGACATAATCCAATCATGTCTATGCTCAGCATAAACACCAAATAACAATTATTTTAACACCAATCTCGATGGTAGAGGGAGCGTGCGATGCTTGATCACATCAACCTTGGAAACACTTCCAACACATATCGTCAGCTCACCTTTAGCTAGTCTCCATTTATTCCGTAGCTTTTATTTCGAGTTACTAACACTTAGCAACCGAACCGGTATCCAATACCCTGGTGCTACTAGGAGTACTAGTAAAGTACACATTAACATTAACATAATGTATATCCAATATACTTCTATCGACCTTGCCAGCCTTCTTATCTACCAAGTATCTAGGGTAATCCTGCTCCAGTGGCTGTTCCCCTTATTACAGAAGCACTTAGTCTTGGGTTTAGGTTCAACCTTGGGTTTCTTTACTAGAGCAGCAGCTGATTTGCCGTTTCATGAAGTATCCCTTCTTGCCCTTGCCCTTCTTGAAACTAGTGGTTTCACCAACCATCAACAATTGATGCTCCTTCTTGATTTCTACTTTGCGGTGTCAAACATCGTGAATACCTCAAGGATCATCATATCTATCCACGATATGTTATAGTTCATCACGAAGCTCTAGCAGCTTGGTGGCAATGACTTTGGAGAAACATCACTATCTCATCCGGAAGATCAACTCCCACTCGATTCAAGTGATTGTTGCACTCGGACAATCTGAGCACAAGCTCAACGATTGAGCTTTTCTCCCTTAGTTTGCAGGCTAAGAAAATTGTCGGAGGTCTTATACCTCTTGGCGTGGCACGAGCACTGAAATCCCAATTTCAGCCCTCGAAACATCTCATATGTTCATGACGTTTGAAAACGTCTTTGGTGCCTCAAGTCTAAACCATTTAAGCGAACTATCACGTAGTTATCAAAGCGTGTATGTCCGATGTTCGCAACATCCACGACGACGTTTGGGGTTACTGCACACTGAGCGGTGCATTAAGGACATAAGCTTTCTCTTGATCGCATAATCGCCATGTCAACTTTCAACTATATTTTCTCTAGGAACATATCTAAAACAGTAGAACTATAGCGCGAGCTATGACATAATTTGCAAAGGGCTTTTGACTATGTTCGGGATAATTAAGTTCATCTAATGAACTCCCACTCGATAGACATCCTCTAGTCATCTAAGTGATTACATGATCCGAGTCAACTAGGCGTGTCCGATCATCACGTGAGACGGACTAGTCATCATCGGTGAACATCTTCATGTTAATCGTATCCTCCATACGACTCATGCTCGACCTTTCGGTCTCTTGTGTTCGAGGCCATGTGCGTACATGCTAGGCTCGTCAAGTTAACCTAAGTGTTTCGCGTGTGTAAATCTGGCTTACACCCGTTGTATGTGAACGTTAGAATCTATCACACCCGATCATCACGTGGTGCTTCGAAACGACGAACTTTCACAACGGTGCACAGTTAGGGGGAACACTTTCTTGAAATTTTAATGAGGAGTCATCTTATTTACTACCGTCGTTCTAAGCAAATAAGATGTATAAACATGATAAACATCACATGCAATCAAATAGTGACATGATATGGCCAATATCATTTTGCTCCTTTTGATCTCCATCTTCGGGGCTCCATGATCATCATCGTCACCGGCATGACACCATGATCTCCATCATCATGTCTCCATGAAGTTGTCTCGCCAACTTATTATTTCTACTACTATGGCTACCGGTTAGCAATAAAGTAAAGTAATTACATGGCGTTTGTTCAATGACACGCAGGTCATACAATAAATTAAGACAACTCCTATGGCTCCTGTCGGTTGTCATACTCATCGACATGCAAGTCGTGATTCCTATTACAAGAACATGATCAATCTCATACATCACATATCATTCATCACATTCTTCTTGGTCATATCACATCACATAGCATACCCTGCAAAAACAAGTTAGACGTCCTCTAATTGTTGTTTGCATGTTTTACGTGGCTGCTATGGGTTTCTAGCAAACGTTTCTTACCTACATAAAACCACAGCGTGATATGCCAATTACTATTTACCCTTCATAAGGACCCTTTTCATCGAATCCGTTCCGACTAAAGTGGAAGAGGCGGCACCGCTAGCCACCTTATGCACCAAGTGCATGTCGGTCGGTGGAACTGTCTCACGTAAGTGTCGTGTAAGGTCGGCCCGGGCCGCTTCATCCCACAATACCGTCGAAACAAGATTGGACTAGTAACGGTAAGCATATTGAACAAAATCAACGCCCACAACTACTTTGTGTTCTACTCGTGCAAAGAATCTACACAATAGACCTAGCTCTAATACCACTGTTGGGGAACGTAGCAGAAATTCAAAATTTTCCTACGTGTCACCAAGATCTATCTATGGAGAAACCAGCAATGAGGGGAAGGAGAGTGCATCTACATACCCTTGTAGATCGCTAAGAGGAAGCGTTCAAGAGAGCGGGGTTGAAGGAGTCGTACTCGTCGTGATCCAAATCACCGGAGATCCTAGTGCGAGCAGACGGCACCTCCGCGTTCAACACACGTACAGCCGGTGGCGTCTCCCATGCCTTGATCCAGCAAGGAGTGAGGGAGAGGTTGGGAAGACTCCATCCAGCAGCAGCACTGTGGCGTGGTGGTGGTGGAGGCGTGGTGATCCAGCGAGGCTTCGCCAAGCACCGCGAGATATGAGGAGAAAGAGAGGTAGGGCTGCGCCAACATGAGAAGAACTTCGTGTGTTGGGCTGCTCCTTTGCCTCCACTATATATAGGGGGAGAGGGGGGGGGGCTGCGCCCCCACCTAGGGTTCCACCCTAGGGGCGGCGGCCAGCCCAAGATCCCATTTGAGGGGCGGGCAAGGGGGGGAGAGGGGAAACATGCCCCCCAAGTTAGGTGGGTGCGCCCCCCTCCCCAAACCCTAGGCGCCTTGGGCCCTTGTGGGGGGCACACCAGCCCACCTGGGGCTGGTCCCCTCCCACACTTGGCCCATGCAGCCCTCCGGGGATGGTGGCCCCACTTGGTGGACCCCCGGGACCCTCCCGGTGGTCCCGGTACGTTACCGATAAAACCCGAAACTTTTCCGGTGACCAAAACATGACTTCCCATATATACATCTTTACCTCCGGACCATTCCGGAACTCCTCGTGACATCCGGGATCTCATCCGGGACTCCGAACAACATTCGGTAACCACATACAAACTTCATTTATAACCCTAGCGTCATCGAACCTTAAGTGTGTAGACCCTACGGGTTCGGGAACCATGCAGACATGACCGAGACGTTCTCCGGTCAATAACCAACAGCAGGATCTGGATACCCATGTTGGCTCCCACATGTTCCACGATGATCCCATCGGATGAACCACGATGTCGAGGATTCGATCAATCCCGTATACAATTTCCTTTGTCTAGCGGTATTGTACTTGCCCGAGATTCGATTGTCTGTATCCCGATACCTTGTTCTATCTCGTTACGGGCAAGTCTCTTTACTCGTTCCGTAACACATCATCCCGTGATCAATCCCTTGGTCACATTGTGCACATTATGATGATGTCCTACCGAGTGGGCCAGAGATACCTCTCCGTTTACGGAGTGACAAATCCGATCTCGATTCGTGCCAACCCAAGACACTTTGGGAGATACCGTAGTGCACCTTTATAGCCACCCGATTACGTTGTGACATTTGGTGCACCCAAAGCATTCCTACGGTATCGTGGAGTTGCACAATCTCATGGTCTAAGGAAATGATACTTGACATTAGAAAAGCTTTAGCATACGAACTACGATCTTTGTGCTAGGCTTAGGATTGGGTCTTGTCCATCACATCATTCTCCAAATGATGTGATCCCGTTATCAACGACATCCAATGTCCATGGTCAGGATACCGTAACCATCTGTTGATCAACGAGCTAGTCAACTAGAGGCTTACTAGGGACATGGTGTTGTTTATGTACCCACACATGTATCTGAGTTTCCTATCAATACAATTATAGCATGGGTAATAAACGATTATCATGAACAAGGAAATATAATAATAATAACTAATTAATTATTGCCTCTAGGGCATATTTCCAACAAGTATCGTAGGCGCCCGCAGTAGTACCGCTCCCACAGAGCTGTACTACCGTGGCCTCAGACCGGACTCAGCTGCTCGTGCGGTTGTAGGGGCGGACATAGTTTTTTACGTCCGCGCCCTACGCGGTAGTACCGCCCCAAGCGCATGGTAGTACCGTGAGTCCTGGTATGGCACAGCTACATGAGCGGAAGTAGGGGCGAATGTAATTTTTTACATCCACTCCCTGCACGGGTAGTACCGCATGCCATGTGCGGTAGTACCGTGTCGGATTTTTGCATCGATTGTTTTTCAGCGGAAGTTGGCACAGATGTATTTTTATTCATCCGCGCCCTTCCCAGGCTAGGACAATCCTGCCTTGCGGTAGTACCGCAAGGGGGAGCGGTAGTACCGCGTCTGCGGCAGTACCGCTCTCAGCCTCTGCGCGTCAGGCCTATCCTAGTTCCTGCCGTAGCAGCGGTAGTACCGCGGTCGGTCGCGGTAGTACCGTGAGGCCTTGCGGTAGTACCGCTTGTCAGGGGCGGTAATACCGCAGGTCGCGGGCTGGTTAAGTGGATAACGGTTGGATTTGGTTCTCCACTATATAAGAGGTGTCTCCTTCCTCTAGTTGACCACCTCTTCCAACCCTAAGCTCCATTGTTGCTCCAAGCTCCATTTTTGCCCGATCTCTCTCCCTAGCCAATCAAACTTGTTGATTTGCTCGGGATTGTTTGAGAAGGCCCCGATCTACACTTCCACCAAGAGAAATTTGATTCCCCCCACTAATCCCTTGCGGATCTTGTTACTCTTGGGTGTTTGAGCACCCTAGACGGTTGAGGTCACCGCGGAGCCATAGTCCATTGTGGTGAAGCTTCGTAGTGTCATTGGGAGCCTCCAATTAAGTTGTGGAGATTGCCCCAACCTTGTTTGTAAAGGTTCGGTCGCCGCCTTCAAGGGCACCAATAGTGGAATCACGGCATCTCGCATTGTGTGAGGGCGTGAGGATAATACGGTGGCCCTAGTGGCTTCTTGGGGAGCATTGTGCCTCCACACCACTCCAACGGAGACGTACTTCCCCTCAAAGGGAAGGAACTTCGGTAACACATCCTCTTCTTCGCCGGCTCCACTCTTGGTTATCTCGTGCCTTTACTTGTGCAAGCTTATTTGTGTTATATCCCTTGCTTGCTCGTGTGCTTGTTGTTGTTGTTGCATGATATAGGTTGCTCACCTAGTTGCATATCTAGACAACCTACTTTAATGCAAAGTTTAAATTGGTAAAGAAAAGCTAAAAGTTGTTAGTTGCCTATTCACCCCCCCCCCTCTAGTCAACTATACCGATCCTTTCAATTGGCATCAGAGCCTCGTCTCTTTAGTAAGGACTTTGTCGTTCAAAGAGTATGGTTGACACCATAGACGGTGCGGAGGAGCACTCCGGTGTGAATCCATTCTCGTCTACGGCCGATGGGGGAACCGCGGTCTCTCGTGAGAAATTCAATGTGGCTTTGGACACATTGAAGACCTCCATGACGACCGAGGTTGAAAGCATGTTTAATAAATTCATAGAAGGGCTTAAACTTTCCACCGCGCCGTTGAAAGTGGGTGATCCCGCTAATAAGGTTACGGATGCTAACTCCGACAAGGGGGAAGCTACTAGCGAGAAAGGTCCTTCTTCTAGTGGTAAAAATGGCACTGGCATCTTTGCCCATGTGGAACCTCCACTTGTCTATGGTGGACCGCTTCCTTCCACTCATTTTAATCATGCCGGCCCTGCCCCTAAGATTGAGAAGAATATGGAATTTGATTCTTGGGTCTATCGCTTTAAGCGTCATTTAAATCATGTGAATACTAATCTTTGAAGAATCATTGAAGAATGTTTCTATCCGCATGACCGAAGCAACTTCACTCCTAGAGAAGCCTTGGATAATCAACTCAATGAGAATGCTCTCTTCATCATCCAAGAAACAATTCACCCCGAAGATCTTCCTCATCTCCGGCCCTACTCCATGGACAAAGATGCTTGGCACCAAGTTGTTTCTCTCTACCGGGGAAGTGCAAGCATTCAACGCTCAAACTATGAAGTGGTGCAAGATGAAGCCGATGAGTTTGCAATGAAATAAGATGAAGAACCTCGTGAGCTTTATCGGAGGGTAACCAAACTCGCGGTTTCACTCCGAGATCATGGAAGCAAGGACACGGACGACAATTGGATCAAGCGCAAATTCCTCAAGGCAATGATGTATTATCACAAAGCCATGTCCTCCGTCATTCGTCAAAGGCCGGACTTCCACACCTTGTCCTCAAGTGAAGTGTTGGATGAGTTCGTTGCTATGAGCATCTTGGACAAGACCGCCGAGAATGCAGTACTATGGTCTCAAAGAGTAAAGAAGCCCAACCTTGCACTAAAGGCCAAGGTTAATGTGGAGGAGGAGGACGAAGAGGAAGAAGAGGAGAGCAACCCCGAATATACAAAGTATGCCTATCATGAATACATGGCTTTTGCTTCAAGGAAATTTTGAAGCAAGAAGAACTCAAGGCCCAACTTCAACAAGAACAATTCAAGTGGCACAAAGGTCAAGAAACGTGTGAGGACTTGCTATAATTGTGGCAATGTGAGCCATTTTGTTGTGGAGTGCCCTTATGAGAAGAGGGAATACAATGGTGGCAAGCTCATCCGAAAGGACAAGGCCAAGTCTTTCCCCAACAAGAGCAACTTCACCAAGAAGACTCCTCTCAAGGCATTGGTGGTACAAGAAGAGTACAATGAGGATGATGATGACGATGGTGATTCGGTTGCCATGGCCTCCGTTGCCATTGCGACGACTCCACGGGTGTCTCTCTTCGACTCACCAAATGAGAGCATCACCGCCAAGTGCCTCATGGCGAAAGCCACCAACAAGGTAACCCCCAACATCAAAACTACCATCATTAATCATCCTTCTTTGATGGATTGCATTGATGAACATGAGGAATCCAATGTGGAGGAGAATGAGTTGGAGTCCTTTATGGGTAAACTCAAGGGTAAATCCAAGAAGCACTTCGTTGCTCTCTTGGAACAACTTGGTGAAGCCAATGACATGATCGAGGCTCACGAAGATACCATCTCTAAGATGGAGGGGCATAGTCGAGACTATGCCGATGAGATTTCGGATCTTTCCAATGCTCTTGAGGAAGAGTGTGGTCTTCGTTTGGCTCTTGAGGAGTCACACAACGATGATCATGCTAAGTTAAAAAAAGATCTTGATCATGCACTTGTTGTTTTCTCGTGTGCTCAACTCCGAGAAAGCCAAGCTAGGGTTGATCTTGCTAGACTCAAAGAGGAGTTTGACATACTTGACAAGGCTCACAAAGTCTTGAAGGGTGCTCATGCTAGCCTCAAGGAGTCTCATGATCAACTCCAAGTAAAGCCACATTTCCTCATATGGTGTTAATTGATAATGCAAATGCTACTAACCCATGTTGTGAGCATGTGCATCTTGTTGAGGAGAATGCTAAGTTAAAGGAGCAGCTTGAGAAGGGTCTTGTATCATGCATACAAGGCGAGAAGAACCTCAACAACCTTTTGAGCAATCAAAAGGAAGTTGTGGCCAAGGAAGGGATTGGGTCCGCACCCAAGTCCAAGAATAAGAAGAAGGATGACAAGGCCAAACGACCTCCCCCTCTCAAGCAAACATTTGTGAAGGAGGGAGAGGTGCTACTAAGGAGAAGAAGAAGAACACCGTGAAGGGTGGTGATGCCAAGAAGGGCAACACTTCCCTTCTCAACAAAGCTGGCAACTTTAACCCTTCTTATGTGTTGTGTCGTGCTAGTGATGGACATGTTTATGCCAAATTTGTTGGTTCTCCTTATGAGTACATTGAATGGTCTATTTGGGTTATGAAGACCCTTGTTACTAACATCAAAGGACACATTACAAAATGGGTACCTAAAACCAAGCATTGATCTCTTATAGGTGTTTGCTTCCGGTGGGGGATCATGGTTGCTCGATAGTGGAGCCACTAATCATATGACCGGAAGCAAGGATTTGGTGGTGGATGTTCACAAGATTCCATCTATGCCCACCAATGTTGAGTGGGGTGATGCCTCGTCCTCTAAGGTATTGGGGCTTGGCAAGGTTGTCATTTCTCATGATCTCACGATTGAGAAGGCCATGCTTGTTGAGTCCCTTGCATACAATTTACTTTCCGTTCGTCAACTTGCAATCATGGGCTTTGCCACTTTCTTTGATATTGATACCGTGGCCCTCTTGTGGAGCAAGACTCTTAAAGTAGCCTTTGTTGGGCATGTCGAGAACGGTCTATATGTGATTAACTTTTCGGAGCGACCCGATAAGACCGCGACATGCCTAATGGCTAAAGTTGACGTGGGATGGCTTTGGCATCGCCGTTTAGCCCATGTCAATATGAGATCTTTGCAAAGTCTTATCAAGGGGGACCATGTTCGTGGACTAACAAATGTTAGTTTTGCTAAAGATCGTGCTTGCAGTGCTTGTATCGAAGGAAAGCTACATGAGAAGGCTCACCCTCCCACCACCATTATTTACTCGAAGAGGCCTTTGGAGCTCCTTCACTTGGATCTCTTTGGGCCTCCATCCTTTGATAGTCTTGGGGGTACAAAGTATTGCTTGGTGATCGTGGATGACTATTCAAGATACACATGGGTATATTTCTTCAAGAGGAAGAGCGAGACCCAACAAACCGTCATTGACTTTGCGAATGAAGCCCAACGTCAACACAATGCAAAGATCTTGACTATAAGAAGCGACAACGGCACCGAGTTCAAGAACTACACCTTGGACGAGTTTCTTAGTGATGAGGGGATCAAGCATCAATATTCCGCACCATACACCCCTCAACAAAATGGTGTAGCGGAGAGGAAGAACCGGACGTTGGTAGATGCGGCAAGGACCATGATGGCGGAGTTCAAGTCTCCATACAACTTTTGGGCCGAAGCCATCAACACCGCGTGTCATGCATCAAATCGGCTCTATCTCCGCAAAGGCTTGAACAAGACTCCATATGAGATACTCACCGGTAACAAGCCCAACCTCAAGTACTTTTGGGTGTTCGGGTGCAAGTGTTTCATTCTCAAGAAAGGTGTTTGGTTGTCTAAATTTGAGGCTAGAGCTTATGAGGGCATATTTGTTGGTTATGCTACAAACTCCCATGCTTACCGTGTCCTCAATAAGTCCACGGGTCTTATTGAGGAGACGTGTAACGTGGAGTTTGATGAGAATAACGGCTCCCAAGTGGAGCAAAGTGGCACCTGTGATGTAGGTGATGAAATTCCTCCCCAAGCCATAAGAAGAATGGGAGTTGGTTTTATCCTACCCATTGAGGAACCCCTTGTGGCCGAAGGAGAAGGACAATGCTCCACTCAAGTGGAGCCATCACCAACCCAAGGCTCACACGCTTCCGAAGAACAAAATGAAGGCCCTCAACCTCATGAACAAGTCCAAGGGAAAGATCAATATCAAGATGGTGTTGAAACACCAAGTGATGCCCAAGGCCAAGTTCTCTCCTCCGAGAAAGTTCAAGATCAAGAACAAGCTCAAGACGGCACTCAAGATGATCAAGTGACCGCTCCTCGACTCACCCCTGAGGAGAAATTGGAGCGTCGTGCCGCCAAGATTGCTTCCATACTCTCCACCAAGGGTCATCTCATGAGGAATGTACTTGGAAGCATCCAAAAGGGGGTAAGCACTCATAGACAATTGGCAAGATATTGTGAACATCACGCGTTTGTCTCTTGTGTTGAACCCCAAAAGGTATATGAGGCGCTCGAAGATCCAGATTGGCTTAATGCCATGCATGAAGAACTCAACAACTTCGAGTACAAAAAGGTGTGGAGATTGGTGCCAAGGACAACAGGAAACCACAATGTCATTGGAACCAAGTGGATATTCAAGAACAAGCAAGATGCTCATGGGACCATCGTCCGCAACAAGGCTAGATTGGTGGCACAAGGCTACTCCCAAGTCGAGGGTATCGACTACGATGAAACCTTTGCTCCCGTTGCTCGCCTTGAATTCATTCGTTTGTTGATTGCTTATGCTTCCCATCACAACTTTAAGTTGCAACAAATGGATGTTAAAAGTGCTTTTCTTAATGGTCCTATTAATGAGTTGGTATATGTCAAGCAACCCCCGGGGTTCGAGGATCCCTACTTTCCTGATCATGTCTATCAACTCGATAAGGCACTCTATGGCCTTAAACAAGCCCCACGTGCGTGGTATGACCACCTTACCGAGTTGCTACAAGACCGTGGATTTGAATTAGGGCTAATCAACCCCACTCTTTTTACTAAGAAGGTCAAAGGAGAGTTGTTTGTGTGCCAACTATATGTTGATGATATTATCTTTGGTTCCCCTAACAAAGATTTCAATGAGGAATTTGCCGCACTCATGACCTCAAAGTTCAAGATGTCTTTAATGGGGGAGTTGAAGTTCTTTCTCAGGTTCGAAGTGAAGCAAAGAAGAGAAGGAACCTTCATCAACCAAGCCAAATACACTCAAGACATGCTCAAAAGATTCAAGCTAAGTGACAAGCCGGCTTCCACTCCAATGCCCACCAAGTGCCAACTTGACATTGATCCCAATGGTAAAGCGGTGGATCAAAAGGTATATCGTTCCATGATTGGATCCTTGCTTTACCTTTGTGCATCTAGACCGGATATCATGCTGAGTGTGGGAATTTGTGCACGGTTTCAAGCCACACCTAAGGAAAGCCACTTTGTGGCGGGCAAGCGAATCTTTCGATATGTGGATCATACCCCAAACTTTGGCTTATGGTATCCAAGAGGAGCAAACTTCAAGCTTGTAGGGTATTCGGACTCTGATTGGGCAGGAGACAAAGTGGATAGGAAGTCCACTTCCGGAGAGTGCCAATTTCTTGGTTGCTCTTTGGTGAGTTGGTCTTCTAAGAAGCAAAGTTGTGTGTGTCTCTCTCATCCACCGAAGCGGAGTATGTGGCTGCCGGTAGTTGTTGTGCACAACTCTTATGGATGAGGCAAACTTTAAAGGATTACGGTGTCATTTGTGACAAAGTGCCTCTTTGGTGTGACAATGAAAGTGCCATCAAGATTTCTCTCAACCCGGTGCAACACTTCAAGACGAAGCATATTGAGATTCGGTATCACTTCATCCGGGATCACATTAGGTGAGGGGAGATCGAGCTCAATTATGTCAACACTCATGATAACCTTGCAGATATTTTCACGAAGCCTTTGTATGAATCAATATTTTGCGAGTTAAGGCATGCGCTAAATATCATTGATTCGAGCAATGTTGCTTGAACCCTTGCGCACCCCACCATACTCAACTTGTTATCGTGTTTAGGTGTAGGCATGGACATAGGGGGAGTGTTGTTCTCTCAATGAACTCTCCCTCCCCCCATTATGCATAAATTGATCAACTCTTTCACATTAGCCACTTTTGATGGTACTTGTGCTTCAAAGACGAGTTTTGGTCATGGGCCCAAGGATAATTCTTCGCGGTGCCATACCAATTGACTCAAACATAGGTGGCTCCCGCCACCGCCCTCTCCTTGGAGGGATTGTGTCTCGTGGTTGGTCCTTGTTGTCTATTGCCTTTCTTTCTTCGTGTTGAGTGTGTTCTTGTGGTGTCTCTTTCGCTTGAAGTTTCCTTGCAAAGACCCTTTCTCTTTCGTCTGAAACATGCATCTTCTTGAGCTCACGGTACTATCGCGGCACGCCACAGTACTACCGCAAGTGGAGCGCACGGTACTTCCGCACCCAACGCGGCAGTAATTTTTTACTGCCGCCTGGGGAGCGGTACTACCGCTTCGGTGCGGTACTTCCGCCCGAGCGGTACTACCGTGCTGACGAGTGCGCGTGGGGGTTAAGACCTGGGCAGGGGGAGTTCCAACTCCCCCATACCCATTCGTCTGTTTCTCTCCCCATCGCCTGTCTTTCCCCTGCTCAAGAACGACACCGGAGACCCTCGCCGGATCTCCGTCTCCGGCCGCTCTCCTCAGATTCCGTCCGGTGGGATCGTTCCCCACCACTTCCTCTTGCCATGGAACAAGGTTTCTCCTCAAATCCCTCTCTCTTTTGTTCGTTCTTTTGCCTCTAGGTTTTTGGGGAGATGCATGTGTTCTTGAGATTTTAGGCCAAATCTATGCAAGAGTAGGATGTAGGCGAGTAGTGTTGCGTAGAAATTATACTTGATATGTTGTCCCGTGGTAGATTTGATCAACCGTGGTACCGCCTCGTTTTCGCGGTTATTCTCAGATTCAAATGGTTCAGATCTGACGCCGATGCGGTACTACCGCATCTCCGGTGCGTTACTACCGCTTGTACGGTACTACCGCCCCTCAGGTGCGGTACTACCGCACGAGCCGTGGTACTAAAGTTCTACTACCGCTCTGAGCCCGGTACTACCGTGCCTTCACGCGGTGCTACCGCGACTAGGAGCGGTAATAAAATTTTAGTATCGCGCGAACTGGCAGTACTACTGTTGTTGTCAAATCTTCTTCTTGGCAATTACCACGTATGCTTTCTACATGTTTCCCTTGCTTTGCTGAGGTCTTTGTATTGATTCTTCTCGCTTTTCGTTTGTGCTTTTTGCTTTGTGTCTTAGGTGGTGGCTCCGGTGCTCCTGCTCGCCGTTCCAATCCCAGTCGTGACACTAGCTCCAAGCGTCTGCGCAATCAAGATGAAGCTCCAGAGGGCTCCAGTGCCCCCAAGCGCAATGTCAAGTCCTCCGCCAGCAAGTACAAGGAACCCGCAAAGGGCATGGACGAGATACCACTTTCTGAGTTTATCTCTCGAAGGCAGATCAACCCATATGTGAATACCCGTGCTATCTTCAGAGGAAATGACTTGTTTTGGACCAAGCAACAGACTCTCATTTATCTGGATGTGATCAAGGCCAAGCAAAACACCTATGTGGATGTCAAGTGGATTGACATGAATCACATGAGGCAGGACAAGCACCGTGATTACTTTGTAGAGGCTCTGGACTTGGTGGAGCATTTTGGCATTGAACATGTGATCTCCTTTCACCTGGACTATGACCCTGAGATTATTTGCCAGTTCTTTGCCTCAGTTCACTTTCACTATGGGGAGGATCGAAGGATGACCTGGATGACCAATGGACGTCAGTTGACTGCTACCTGGAAGGACTTCATGGATCTGCTCCACGTACCTGATGAGGGGCTCAACACACCCGTTGGTGTTCGCCCTCATGTCAACCCTGAGTCAGCCAGCAAGAACAGGCTCCAACAGTATTATGTTGCGAAGACGCTTCCCAGTGGCAAGACGACGTGGGTGCTGAACCCATTTATGGACATCATGCATCACATCTTCCGCAACTCTCTTTTCCCTCGCGTTGGTGACAAGGACAAGGTGCATGCCTATCTGGTGGATATGATGCTCCTGTGCGAGGAGGCGCGTGTGTCTCAGTCTCAACCACTTGATGTTTCACATATCATGTGGTGTGAGCTTCGGTTCGTGGTGTTCAACTGCAAGGTACCCATCTATGGACCGTACCTATTTCTGTTGATCTCCAAGACTTGGGAGAAGCTGTTCTCCGGTGATGAGTTCCTTGCTCCAGACTGGATTCGTCATGAGTCCATCAGTCTCCATGTCAAGCCCAAGTGGGCCAACACTACTACTCGTGCTGAGGCGACGGCTGCTAAGAGGACTGTTGATGGGGAGGAGGCTGAGGCGGAGGATGCTGGTGAGGACCGCGCTGCTGGGTTTGCCCCTCGCTCCTCTGAGCCCTCGTGGACCAAGAAGTTGAAGGACAAGATGAAGACTCCGTTCTGCATGCAGGCAAAGGGATAGTACATGACTCACATTGCCTCCAAGGAGAGTCGCCGCCGCGACAAGAAGATTATGAAGGGCTTTGGCGAGGAAGTCTCTGGTGGTTCTGAGGAGATCATCACTCCAGAGGCTGAGTGGATGGCGAAGCAAGGCTTCAAGTGGACTGATTCTGAGGAGGATTTCGAGGAGACCGTCCCCGCTGCCGAGTCTGACGAGGAGTGTGCGAGTGATTACTCCGCTTGAGCCACCACTTGTGTGTAGGTGTCCTCCCTGCCTTTTTGGCATCTCGATGCCAAAGGGGGAGAGAGTGTAGGATTTGCGATTTGCGAGTCGTTTTATCTTGTTGCTTCTTTCGTGTTTCTTCAGTTGAACCTCGTTTGCTTTGGTTTGGTTTGCGCTTCTGAGACTTATCCTTCATATGGTGTAAGACATATGCACTCTATCGTATCCTAGTGAGCTTATGATATATTGTGCTATTTATGCTATGCTCGTGTTTGTTTTCTTGCTTAGTGTTAGCCTTATTATTGCGAGATATGCCTTGTCTATAAAATATAGGGGGAGTGTTGATCCTAGTATGTTTGTCATGCATTCCATAGCACCTATCTAGATTGCACACATCTAGGGGGTGCCCGTCTATATTTTAGAGATGAAGGGTTTGTTTATGCTCTATATTATTTCCCTTTGTGCAAATCCTGTATTGTCATCAATCCACCAAAAAGGGGGAGATTGTAAGGGCATATTTATCCCTAAAGTTTTTTGGTGATTGATGACAATGCTTTTGCGGACTAATCGTGTGCCTTGAGTTTCTCAGACTTTCATCGCTAGGCACAAGACGGTTTGGTGCCCCTCGAAGACTATTGAAGACAGCATTTTTCTACGTTTCTTTTCGGTGGATTTGAGTCGTAGGAAAGCCGTACTATTAAGAAGGGGTCCGCTTCGGAAAGGTTCGGGTGGAATCATCACGTACACGTTTTCTTCCTCTGCACCACCTTTCCCCTTGCGCTTTGGAGCATCCTCTATCTTCCTCATTTCTATGCAAAAGAGAAGGATTCCTAGGTGTTGTTGTTCTGGGGCATGCGGTAGTACTGCTCTACGGAGCGGTAGTACCGCAGGCCCCTACGGTAGTACCGCAAGCCCCTGCGGTAGTATCGTAGGCGCCCGCAGTAGTACCGCTCCCACAGAGCTGTACTACCATGGCCTCAGACCGGACTCAGCTGCTCGTGCAGCTGTAGGGGCGGACGTAGTTTTTTACGTCCGCGCCCTATGCGGTAGTACCGCCCCAAGCGCGCGGTAGTACCGTGAGTCCTGGTCTGGCACAGCTACATGAGCGGAAGTAGGGGCAGATGTAATTTTTTACATCCGCTCCCTGCGAGGTAGTACCGTATGCCATGTGCGGTAGTACCTTGTCAGATTTTTGCATTGATTATTTTTCAGCGGAAGTTGGCACGGATGTATTTTTATTCATCCGCGCCCTTCCCAGGCTAGGCCAATCCTGCCTTGCGGTAGTACCGCAAGGGGAGCGATAATGCAGCGTCTGCTGGCGAAGACCGCTCTCGACCTCTCTAGCGTCAAAGCCTATCCTAGCTCCTGCCGTAGCAGCGGTAGTACCACGGTCGGTCGCGGTAGTACCGTGAGGCCTTGCGATAGTACCGCTTTTCAGGGGCGGTAATACCGCAGGTCACGGGCTGGTTAAGTGGATAACGGTTGGATTTGGTTCTCCACTATATATAAGAGGTTTCTCCTTCCTCTAGTTGACCACCTCTTCCAACCCTAAGCTCCATTGTTGCTCCAAGCTCTATTTTCGCCCGATCTCTCTCCCTAGCCAATCAAACTTGTTGATTTGCTTGGGATTGTTTGAGAAGGCCCCGATCTACACTTCCACCAAGAGAAATTTGATTCCCCCCACTAATCCCTTGCGGATCTTGTTACTCTTAGGTGTTTGAGCACCCTAGACGGTTGAGGTCACCGCGGAGCCATAGTCCATTGTGGTGAAGCTTCGTGGTGTCGTTGGGAGCCTCCAATTAAGTTGTGGATATTGCCCCAACCTTGTTTGTAAACGTTCGATCGCCGCCTCCAAGGGCACCAATAGTGGAATCACGACATCTCGCATTGTGTGAGGGCGTGAGGAGAATACGGTGGCCCTAGTGGCTTCTTGGGGAGCATTGTGCCTCCACACCGCTCCAACGGAGACGTACTTCCCCTCAACGGGAAGGAACTTCCGTAACACATCCTCGTCTTCACCGGCTCCACTCTTGGTTATCTCGTGCCTTTATTTGTGCAAGCTTATTTGTGTTATATCCCTTGCTTGCTCGTGTGCTTGTTGTTGTTGCATCATATAGGTTGCTCACCTAGTTGCATATCTAGACAACCTACTTTGATGCAAAGTTTAAATTGGTAAATAAAAGCTAAAAATTGTTAGTTGCCTATTCAACCCCCCCCCCCCCCCTCTAGTCAACTATATCGATCCTTTCAGAGTGGAACAATAGATGATGGTTAGGGTTATGCGTAGGAATTGAGTGTGTAGATCAGGGATGCCATTGCCTCCAATATATAGCCTGTTGCGTAGGAGGGCATGGGCCTAGTCCCATGACCGAGTTGACAATCAGCCTATACGGTCCTACGTCTCACACAGTGTCACTTCCATTAGTGACTCGTGATTAATTCATCATTTTTGTCCGAAAAAATAAAGTGCACGCATGACACAGGTATGAGCTCGGTTCGGCTCATTCACGAAACACGACCCACACGCGGAGAGGTGCGAGGCATGCGGCGGAGGAGTGCACATGCATCATTTCTCTTCTCAAGCTCCAATAGCATGTGTAAGAGAAACCCTTATAAAGGGGTGTCAACTCTCCTCCACTTGTGAGGTGGTACTAAACTTTGCATCACCTCGTACCGAGGAAGCTGCCGTTCAATGTGGTCGTGAACGACCAGTGCAGCCACCACAAGATCTTCATTATCCGAGGACGAATTGTCCGATAAATAAATGAAATGGTGGAAGAAAAATTCATCTCCACTGTTCATACCTTTGTGGGCAAGTGTCAAACACCTTGCGGTCGTGGTGGCAAAGAGGCCGTGATGATCACCTCGATGCAGCAGGGGTGGTTGGCGGCCGACTACTGGCCGCTCTGGAGCACTCGTCGGAAGCTGCCGTGGCCGCCGTGGTCCATAAACGTCGCCGGCGGTCGTATCCCCTCTGCCACCGGCTACGACGGCGACGGCCAAATCTCCTCCAAATGACGGCCAAAACTCCTACGAATGCGCGGGCGTGGTGGCGGCCATGTCGAGACGTGGTTTGATATGGACGGCCGGGGGGTGAGCAGTGAGAAGGCGGCCGGAGAAAAGTGGTTGCACCGGCGGCGGGGTGGAGGCGTTGGAAGCGAAGGGACTGCTAGTGTCCCCGACAGACGGGCCACGGGGGACAAGGGCGTGCATCAAGGCCGTCCGCGCGATGTCTGTTTCGTCCAAACTCAACGCAAGTTTAGGCCAGGAATGGGTCGAAAACAGGCAAAATCTCCGGACATTTGTCCGTTTGAGGCCGCGTGTGGGGTCACGCTATTCGTCCGTTCTATCCCAAACAGACGCGGCCGAACAGAATGGGTCCCGCGGTGGAGTTGACCTGAAGCCGTGAACCTGTCATCCGAACGTGTCGGCGGAGGATCGGTGTATCCGGTTTGAGGGAGTTTCCCTACCCCTCCCGTTGAACGTGTGTACACGTGGCAGATGAGCTACCCCACGACCGGTTTTAAATGGACGAGGCTTGCCTGCTCCGCGAAAATACTCCCATCCGTGCTCCCCCGTAAGTGGCGCTCATCCAACGACCCACGCTGCTGGCCCCCTTTTCCCTTAAAAACCCAGCAATTAAACAAAACCGGCCACCCGTCTCTTAATTAAAACCGGCCGCTCGGGACTTTCTCTAGGCAAACGTAATTAACAGAACAGAACAGAGATTTGGAGGGAAATAAATGCCTTGCCCGCCAAAAGCATTGGCCGTGAACTTATCCCGCACATAGAGTACGAAACAAACCAAACTATACACTTCTTCATCAAATCTATCTACAAACACTGATCCAACAAAGGGACTTGCTGGAGGAACTTGATGGCTTCTTCACCAATTCTTGCCAGAACCAATGAGGAATCAGATCCCCCAAATGTAAGCCATATTGTTCCATTGCGTTCTTCCTTTTTCTCTGACCCAACAGTCTTCTCCCAATCCTGCAATGAAACAGATCTATGACTTTCACGTTTTTGTGATTGATGTCAGTGGGACCACGTAGCAAAATGAAACCAGATAGTAGATGCGTATATTTCTTACTCCTAGTGCGCCAATATCCAGCTAACATGTCTTGCACAGATCGCACAATACAAAGTTGTATTACTGATGGAAAAATTGACACTGATGCTGGACATATAAGAGAAATGTAATGGTTCGAGGGGCAAAGACATAGCTCTGATTAGTTGAGAATGCGTAGTCAGAAGATTGAAATTATTAACCAGCTTGTTCAGAATGGGAAAACAACACAGATTCCTCTCCTTTCCATTCCACTGTGACATCGAAATAAATAGTCATAGCGAGGTTATCGCTGATTTACAACACAGATATGTTTTCTTCTCCTTTACCTTGTATTTTCACCAATTGCTAAAGTGAGTACTAATTTAAACAGGGGTCGAAGAAACTACAGCAAGCAATGCAACAGAGCAAATTGAAAAAAGGGTGCCAAAGATTGGCATGCAGTTTTTATCTGAAGAAGAAGCATATGACTTCTATAACAAGTATGCTTATTCCTTGGGTTTTAGCATCCGAAGAGGCAATCATCATGAAGTAAAAAATTCCAGTACAATACAACAACGGACATTCACATGTTCTCGTCAAGGTATGGACTAGTTCTAACTTGTTCTGGTCATATGAATTTTTAGATGCGACTAATAAGAAAATTACTTCAACTAATAGGAGTTCGTGCGGAAGATAAAAGAGAGGAGAAATTCAGTTATAGTAGGCCCGAGACACGATGTGGTTGTGATGCACGTATGAAGATAAGTCTTAATAATGGGATTTATTATGTATACGAATTTAAAGAAGCCCATAACCATAGTCTTGCTACTGGAAACATGTCGCAATACTTAAGATCACACAGGAAAGTAACTGAAGCTCAACTAGCCAATGCCGAGGTCGCAAAGTCAGTGGGCATTTCAAATAAAGCAACTATTGATCTAATGACGAAAGAAGCATGTGGACCTGAAAACCTTGGCTTTATAAGTACTGACATGAAAAATCGTTTGTACTCAAAGAGAACACTAAAAGCAAAGGTCGGTGACACGGGTGGAGTGTTAGAATATATGGAGAAGAAGGTTTCAGAAGATGTCAAGTTTTTTTATTCAATTCAAGTTGATGAGGATGATTTGATAACTAATATATTTTGGACGGACTCCAAAATGGTCCCAGACTATGCATTATTTGGTGATGTCATATGCTTTGACACCACATACAGGAAACTAGACGATGGGCGTCCGTTTGGGTTAATTGTTGGCGTGAATAATCACAAGAAAACAATTGTGTTTGGTGCTGCACTTCTCTATGATGAAACAGCAGATAGTTTTGCTTGGCTTTTTAGAACATTTTTAATAGTAATGTCTGGAAAACATCCACATACAATTCTGACTGACGAAGATGCAGCAATGGCTAAGGCGATCCGCTCAGTCCTGCCTCACTCTCATCATAGACTTTGCGTGTGGCATATGAATCAAAATGCTATCAAACATCTTGGTGGAGTTGTTACAGATTACAAGAAGTTAAATGCTATTTTTCAGCATTGTATCTATGATATTGAGGAAGAAGATGAATTTATAAGTGCATGGAATGAAATGCTTGACAAGTATGAACTCCGGGACAATGCATGGCTCCAAAGGTTATTTGAGAAAAGGGAGCATTGGGCCCTAGTGTATGGCAGGAATAGTTTCTCTGCACACATGAGCAGTACCCAAAGGAGTGAAAGCATGAACAACGAACTAAAACATTACATTAGTTCTAAGTATGACATGCTTACTTTTTTTGAGCATTTCGAACGTCTAGTTGCAGATAAAAGATTTGAAGAGGTGAGATGTGACTTCAAAGCAACACAAAGTACCCCTAAGCTGAAGGCAGAAAGCTATATGTTAAGGCAAGCATCAACTACATATACTCCACCAATATTCAAGATGTTTCAGGAACAAGTGCTTCGGACCTTAAACTATGACACGTTCCTTTGTGATGACAGTGACACCGAGGAGAAGGTTTACAAAGTAAAATTTCATGGTACAGAGCGTGATCATGTTGTTAAAAAAAATTCGAAAGAAGAAAAGGTCAATTGCAGTTGCAAGAAGTTTGAATTTGCTGGAATTCTTTGCTGGAATTCTTTGCTCTCATTCCTTGAAGGTACTTGACATTAATAAATCAAGCATATCCCTCAACAGTACATCTTGAAAAGATGGACAATTGATGCAAAAGTTTTGGATATAACAAGCAACTGCAACCTACATGAAGACCGCAAAGCAATACTGACAAAACGCTATAAAGAGTTGTGCAGAATGTTTATCCAAATAGCTGCTCGAGCCGCAGAGTCTGAAGAGTCGTACTTGATGGCTGCTAATTATGCAGAGAAATTAGCAGAAGATGTGGAGAAATGTCTAAAACATAGATCTGATCCAGATACAGGTAACTCTGTTTGTTCACAAGGTATGTACATTCAGTTTTATGCTCTTATCAAGCTTAAATTTTACTTTTATAGTTGCAGACTCAAACAATATCACGACTACAAGTTCAGAACAGAATGAGAGGCCTACCAAGCCAAAAGGAATGAAGGTGAAGGAGAAGACAACTCGAGGATCAAACAGACATCCAGATTTATGTAACTCCCTTGGCACAATGTCTGTAAGTTTAGTTTTATGATCTTATCAAACTAAAATATGTTTGCTTTTACAGTTGCAGACTCAAACAATATCACGTCTACAAGTTCAGAACAAAATGAGGGATTTGCCAATCCAACAGGTAACAAGGTTAAAAAGAAGACTATTCGAGGGTCAAGTATACCCGCTGATGTGGGTGTGTAGTTTTATAATGTTATCAAACTTGAATTTTATTTAAATATATATTTGCAGAACCAAACATTAACTCATCTACAAGTTCAAAACAAAATAAGGGCCTTGCTAAGCCAAAAGGTATCAAGTTGAAGGAGAAGACTATTCAAGGAGCAAGTAGACCTATTGGTGGCTTAGAGAAAGCAAAATCAAAGAGGAAAAGGAAAGTAGATAATCCTGTAGCGCTACAACCTCATGGCACCTCAATGGTATAAATAAATTCACACTTGATCTGATATAAAAACTTAAGTTATACAAGATTTATCTCACCATTTTTTATAGGGTCATTCGGAGGTTTTTATGAATCAAATGCCTGCATATCTACCACAGTACAACCCAATCCTAAATCCTATGGCGATGTATGGTCAAGACCAAAGATTGCCAGCTGAATTGCAACATTACAATAGCTTCATGGTATAAGCAACCTACACTCATATTTCAGTTTTATCATTTCGAAGATTTATGGATACTAACCTTTGCTACTACTCACAGGGTCATTGGGGAGTTCCGACAAATCACGTTTATACCTATTCAGAACAATGCAACTCAGCTCTGGATGCCTCACTATTGCCGTCTCTTGGTACGATGAGAGGACACCCAGCTCCAAATGCCTCGTTGCGGCCATCCGTTGGTACGATGAGAGGACGCCCAGCTCCGAATGCCTCGCTGCAGTCGTCCATTGGTACGATGATAGGACACCCAACATCAAATGCTTCACTGCAGCCATCCTTTGGTACAATGACAGGTCAAAATCAAGTCTTCTTCCAACAACAGAAGCCAATTTAATCCGCCATCATTGTCAGAGACTCATTTTTTTGAGCTAATTTTCTAGAAACTTGTAATGTATTACTGGATTTATGGGGAGTCTGTGCATATAGATCGAATGCACAACTTAATTAAGTGAGAGCAATGCATACTTGATGTTCAAAAGCATAGATTTAAGGCGTAAGTATTTTAGTTGATTGCCATGCGTAGCTTAATCAAGTCAGACCAAAAGCACAGTTCTTGTCCAAAAGCATAGTTGCTTGCATCTCACCCACCTCACACGGACAAAAGAAGCATTTGGTTGAGAAATTAGAAGAACATCAGCCATCTACTTGAGTAATTGGACGACGTACCTTCGACCACGGCAAGTCTTGGAAGCTCAGTAGTTGGGTCGCGGCGAACGCGCCAAACAGGGCCACGAAGGTGACCGCCGAGGTGGGATGGCACGCAGTTCGCCGACGAGCGCCGCGCCGGGCGACGGAGGCTGCGGCCTCAGGAACAGCACGCATCTCGACGACGAGCGCCGCACCGGGCGATGGAGGCTGCGGCCTCAGGAACAACGCGCAGCTCGACGACGAGCGCCGTGCCGGGCGACGGAGGCTGCGTCCTCACGAACGGCGCACAGCTCGCCTACGAGCGCCGCGAGGGCCGAGGGACGCCGTGGCCGCAGGTCTGGTGTGCAGTTCGCTGACGAGCGCCGTGCCGGGACGACCACGGAGCGCTCGCCGACTAAGACAGCCGGCTGGATGAGCAAGCTTGCGGGGATGTCGAGAAGCTACTGCTTTGCCTGTGGGGAAAGTGAGTGGATAGGAGAGGAACGAAACGAGCGGCTGGTCTTTTCCTGCGTTTAATTAAGAGGCGGGTGCCGGCCGGTTTTGTTTAATTGCTGGGTTTTTTAAGGAGCGCTGCTACACAGATGACACACAGCGGCCGATTCTTGCACGACACTGCTAATCAAGCCGTCCATGCAAATGAGCAAACTATGGCTAGCCAATGGATTCATCATCGTTCAGTTATCGTCCCAGCAAGTATGTCTGTATAGTAGTTTCGTTTTTTAAGCAGAAAGGAGGCCAGCAGCGTGGGATCGTTGGATGAGCGCCACTTACGGCGAAGAAGCACGGATGGGAGTATTTTCGCGGAGCAGGCAAGCCCCATCCCTACCCTGACCCCTGCTCCTGTAATAGCTGCTGGCTCAGGCGATTCCTCCTCCCCATCTAGCTTTCCAAACGCCAAAGTCCCTCTGTGCTTCAACAACCATGAACACAAGAAACCGCAGCTCCATGGCTCCTTCCCCTGCCGGCGGGCGGCCACGCCTACGGCCAGAAGACCAAAGCTTTGGCTTCGATACACCCTGATCCGCCCCGGTCCATTCAGATTTGAGGGAAAATCTCCCTTGGTTTCTGGGTGAATTGAGCCGGATTGGAGATGTATAAAAGCAAAGCTCTATGGCTGAGGTGCACCGCGGTGGTCTGTGCACGCCGACGGATGGCAGGGCCCGAGATCCCCGCAGTTCTGGCTCCGGAGCTGAGCCTCTTCAGATCTTCCGATCCCTCGGCAGGCAAAGACGGATCGGGGCAGCTCCCGGAGTGGAGCTAGCGGATCTGCCCGGACCCGACCCGACCCGACCCTCCAACTGGTGAGACCGTGGCCCGGGATCGGGGCTGCGGGACCTGCCCAATCCTCCCGACTCTCTGCCTGCCTGGAGATTTTAGCTCGGCCCGCATCCGGCCTCCAATCCCCGTGGGCCGTGGGCCGTGGCCCGTGCGCCCGGCGTAATCCGTTTTGGGACTAAATGCCCAACACGCCGCTAGTCGACCGTTGGTTCGCACCACACACCCAAGCCACAACAAGGCCCCTCCTCAGAGCGCACAGACCGAGGCGACGAACGCGCCGCGATCCGCGAGGTCTCCGCCGCCCCGCGCCGCCCTGCTCCTCCCGCCGGTAAGCCCCACCGTCTCCCCATCTTTCCCTCCTCTTGCATTTCGTGCTGCCTCAGTTGCCTCGCTTCCCTCGCCATCCAGGATCTGAACCCCAAAACCCTAGTGCTCTGCTTTCGCGGCTTGTTCTTCGATTCCTAGTTCCGATCCGCTCATACTTTTCCCGTGTGGTTTCCGCGGGAGTCGGCCCGGGTTGTTATCTGTTGACGCAGCCGTGACCGTTGGCTGTAGCTTAACCTGTATACAGCCCGTTGGGAGTTTTCATCTGTCGCCTAGGCTACAATCGCGGTACGGTGCTGGGATCCGTTTAGTCTTACCGAATTGCCCATTCACATTTGTTCATCGGGCAGGTGATAATATCCGTTGGGTCTTACCAAAACAAATAATCTGTCTTCATCTTCCCCATTACAGTAGGGCAGTGATGATATCTGCTTGCTGAGCATCCCCACCTTATAGTAGCCAATTCTGATATCTTGACAGGATTTGTTGAAACCTTACCAAATCAGCAACTAACCGCTTGTTTACATTCACTAATATCTGCAGCAATGGTGAAGGAGAAGAGCCGTCTGAATATTGTGGTCATAGGCCATGTCAACTCTGGGAAGTCGACCACCACGGGCCATTTGATATGCTTGCTTGGGGGCGTTGACAGGCTTGCAATTGAGAGGCTCGAGAAGGAAGCTGCTGAGATGGATAAGAGGTCATTCAAGTATGCGTGGGTGCTTGACAAGCTCAAGGCTGAGCTGGAGAGGGGTAATACCATTGACATCACACTCGAAGTTCGAGACCACCAACTACCTCTGCACGGTTATTGATGCCCCTGGTCACCGCGACTTCATCAAGAACATGATCACCGGTACCTCCCAGGCTGACTGTGCTGTTCTCATCATTGACTCGACCATTGGTGGTTTTGAGTCTGGTTTCTCCCAGGATGGGCAGACCCGTGAGCATGCTCTCCTTGCTTTCACTCTTGGAGTGAAGTAGATGATCTGCTGCTGCAACAAGGTATGCCCTATTGAAAACTCTTTATATGACAAGCATTTTACCATATGTTGTAACTATGATACGTCTCAGCTGCTATCAACACTTCCATGTTTTACGTTATCTATGGGCAAAAGCACCAGACATGTAATATTGCAGTTATTTTACCTTGACTGGCTGTTCCATTTGTACTTAAGATTAGCCAGATACCTGAAATGATCTGTCTGTGTAACATAATTTGATTTGTATAGTCTTGGAGTATCTGCCTTGTTGCCTTATAAATTACAAGTTTCATTGTCATTCAACTGCTAGCAGCAGATAATTTCTTGATAATGTGGGTGTGCTTATGTTTAAATTATGTCCGTTGGCCATTAATTTTGTTTCATATGTTGTATAGGGTTGCAATTTTCACTTTTATCTAACTAATGTGAATTTTCTGCTTCTTTGTTCGACACGGATCAATATATCCTGAAGTAGATTAGTTAGGTTTCTGGAAAAGCAATATGGTCATGCAAGATGTGCTTCATTGCCTTGAAATTCGCAAGTTTTGTTGAGCTAAAGAGAATGTTGTCCATCTCTGTTCAGATGGATGCCACTACTCTTGTTTACTGCAAGCTTATGTTTAAATTATGTTCTTCGGCCATTAAGTTTGTTCCATGTTGTAGTCCTGGAAATGGTTTCCATCTCTCTTGGTTGTATGGGTTACAGTTTGCAGTTTAATCTAACTAATGGAACATTCTGCTGCTCTGTTCTAGACTGATCTATACATCCTAAATTAGACTAGTTAGATTTCTAAATGAGCATATGGCCCTACAAGATGTGCTGTTATCTTTTACTGTCTTATCTTTGTTGCCTTGAAGTTTGCAATTTGTGTTAACTAAAAGAGAATGTTGTGTATCACTGTTCCAGATGGATTTCACCACTCCCAGGTACTCTAAGGCACGGTATGATGAAATAGTGAAGCAGGTGGCATCTTATCTGAAGAAGGTTGGGTACAACCCGGACATTGTCCCCTTTCTTCCAGTCTCAGGATTTGAGGGTGACAACATGGTTGAGGGGTGTGCCAACCTTGACTGGTATGAGGGCCCCACCCTCCTTGAGGCTCTTGATCAGATCGTCGAGCCCAAGAGACCCATCACAAAGCCCCTGCATCTTCCGCTTCAGGACGTTTACAAGATTGGTGGTATTGGAACTGTGCCCGTTGGTCGGCTTCAGACTGGTACCATGAAGCCTGGCATGGATGTTACCTTTGGTCCCACTAGCCTGACCACCAAGGTGAGCTCCCTTGAAATGCATCACGAGGCTGTCCAGGAGGCCCTTCCTGGTGATCTTGTTGGCTTCAATGTCAAGAATGTAGCTGCCATGGATCTGAAGCGTGGGTATGTGGCATCAAATGCCAAAGATGACCCTGCCAAGGAGGCTAGGAGCTTCACTTCGCAGATTATAGTGCTGAACGACACCGGAGTTATCAGGAATGGGTACACACCTGTGCTGGACTGCCACACCTCCCACATAGCTGTGAAGTTTGCTCAGTTGCTGACCAAGATTGACAGGCGATCTGGCAAGGAGGTTGAGAAAGAGCCCAAGTTTCTTAAAAAGGGTGATGCTGGGATTGTGAATATGATTCCCACTAAACCTTTGGTAGTGGAGACCTTCACCAACTACCCTCCTCTAGGCCGTTTTGCTGTTCGTGATATGAAGCAAACGGTCACTGTTGGAGTTGTCAGGAGTGTCGTGAAGATGGAGCCTGTGCCACCTCCATTGTCAGCAGCTGAGGACAATCAGCCTCTGCTGCCTCAATTGGCAAAGGCTAGGGACATCACTGTTGCTAGGGATGATAACTCGTTGCCTCCTGCCACCGAACCTAATGTGGTGGAGTATATTTCGGTCGTGGCCACACCTCTTGGTGGTGGCCCACCGACATTGTAAGTCTTCAAGTTGACCTACTTTGTCAGTTAAAGTCTTTGTTACGTATTTATATTTGTGAATGATCTAATTGGGTTTTTCTGCAGCATCACAGTGAAGGGAACAGACACCTACGGTGGCCCGTTTATGGAGAGTGCAGAAAAGAAACTGAAAAGCAACCGTGAGCTAGTTTTCCTTGTAGGTCCCAGGAATGAGACTCCGGCCGCAGGTTTGTTGATTGCTTGTGTGCACACTGAGCTGCAGATTCTTCTCTTCTGACATTCAGGCTGTCTTAATTCTATTGTTTGAAGTGCAGATGCGCTTATGTGCTCGCTGCGTGGCTATCAAGACAAGGATACAAACCTGCTGCCCATGCGGTACTATGAAGCATAGGTGTCTTGGTCCAGTTACATAGGTGTGTTTCAAGGATGAAACTGGAAGCTTATATTGTACTCCCTCTGTCCGAAAATACTTGTCATCAAAATGGACAAAAATGAATGTATCTAGAACTAAATTACATCTAGATACATCCCCTTTTATTCATTTTGATGACAAGTATTTCCGGACGGAGGGAGTAGTATATATATGTGATGTACGACCTTTGTGATGCTATAATAGGTCCAGCAATTTGGACACGGAGTTTGTGAGCGCGAGCACCTGTGTGCTCGGTATTGCAATTGGCTTCATTTTGCTATTCTTCTGATTTCGTGTAGCCAGTGTTCGTTTCTGTTTCTCTTCACATTAGTGTCCATGCTTGAAGAACCTGAACACAGACCAAAGCTGATACTCCCTCCGTTTCACAATACATGCCTTTCATTTGTCAAAATATAGATGTATCTATACATGTTTTAGTATATAGGTACATCCATTTTGAATAAATGGAAGTCAAGTAGAGTAGTAATTATACATCGTCTTATCTGGATCGTTTTATTCTGGGATATCACAGAAAATGACTGCCAAGCCACCAGATATACTAGGTCTACACAACTGGACGGTATAGGTACATCCATTTTGAATAAATGGAAGTCAAGTAGAGTAGTAATTATACATCGTCTTATCTGGATCGTTTTATTCTGGGATATCACAGAAAATGACTGCCAAGCCACCAGATATACTAGGTCTACACAACTGGACGGAACCGTAATGCAGGCCAACACAGACTTGCACCTAAACATTGCTATGTACACTCTGACGGAACCTTAATACACTCTGCTTGCTGCGTCGTGGCAATTACGCCATGAACACAAGCGTGCAGATCACTCTGTAACTTAACTAAAACGACTCTTCAACTTTTCTTCTCTTGAAACTTCACCAGTTGCTATTTAATTGCATAAGAAACAGGGCTATCTTCACATTTACAGTTCTTCATGACAACTAGTAGCAGGCAGAAGAGCAGCTTGTGTACTTTTCGGCGGGAAGGTCTCGTATTGATCCACTGGATTTTGTCCATGTGATGCTTGCAGAGATACTAAACACTACTACCTCTAGTGACCTACTCCCTCCGTTCCTAAATAATTGTCTTTCTAGATATTTCAATAAGTGACTACATACGGAGCAAAATGAGTAAATCTACACTCTAAAACATGTCTACATATATCCGTATGTTGTAGTCCATTTGAGATAGCTAGAAAGACAATTATTTGGGAACGGAGGGAGTAAAACGTACTGTATTATATTTGTTTATAGAGGGAGTATTTCTGAAAACGTCCGACTCTAGCTTGAAGGAACTGAGAACTTTTCACATGCTTTTGTTGTCTATTCGACATTCACAACTTAAGATATTGTCGCAACAGTAGCTTATTGTCGCTTGTTGATTATGTTAATAGTTCAGAACTTTAGCTTGGAGAACAACAGTTTTGGATCTTGTTTGTGTTACTGTAAGCAACAAAGGATCACCCAATCATCTCGATGTTTGAATCCACTAGAACCGAACAAGGGCCTTAAAACCGAAACCGAAACGTGTCAACTAAATAGAGGAAATTTCTTGTTGAAGCTTGCAATTCATCTGCCCAAAACCGAAACATGCCAACTAAACAGAACACCTTCAACTAGCGCTTGTTTCTTGTTTTTTTAAACTGTTTCTTGTTAAGTGTAGCACAAATATAACTTTGTACTAAATCAGGGTCCATTAATATGGATCGGGCAGAGTATTTTTTTTCTCCATGTTAAACTGTTAAGTTAGTTCCAGGTCATATTAATTGACCACAAAAAGGAGCATATGTTCTCGGCTTACTGATAAAACAAAATGCTGCCAGGATTAAACTTACACTTCATTCAATCAAGGAATACTAAAGTTGACTCAAATTATGTTATCAGCTTTGGCACAAAGGGCATTACAAGTTGCAACACAAACTTGAACTGAAGACACTATGGGAAGTTCTTCTTTGCAACATGAGAAGCCCATATAGCTTTGCCGGACAGGAAGTGAACTGAGGCAGCCGAATCGATCCCACTGGTAATTATCTTCTCCACCAAAAGCTTCTTAGTCTCAGCAAAGGGGAAGCTGGATGGCGGAGGGTTGTCGCGGCACATCTTACACGCCAGCCTATTGTATAGGAACACATTCTTTAGATTCACCGCGGCTTCCATGACACACCTGACATGCGTCAGCATGTATTCTTCAGATTCAAAACCAAAGATTACTGGCGTTTCCAGACTCCGGTGCTGGAAACGAGATGCAGATGATTCCCACCTTACACCCTTCCTTATGCAATACGAGAGTGCTCTCCTCTTCTCCCTGTCCGTTTCCATTTTACACAAATGATCCCACACCTGCATAGATAGGCCGACACCGGTAAATGGAAACGGTTTATCAATATTGCAGCCATTTGAATTTGAAGCAAAAAGCTAAGAACATACCGTCAAATATAGCTCCTTCAAGTTGGGCGCAGCTTCAAGAATGAACAATGACCAGGAGAGGTCATACCCTTCTGGAATTTCAGCCATATGCACAAAAGTTAGCTGGTAGAACACGGATGCCAGCTGTCTCGTCAGATGTTCTGGTTGCACCCAAATCTGCATCAAATAAACATGTGATGATATAAGTGGAAAAAGTAGTGAACCCATAACTAGCAAAACATCTATGTCGACTTACCTTTTCGCTCTCAAATCCTAACCTCAGGTTACGCACAGAGGTGCCGCCAAGAAACTCACTTAACTTGACTATTTTGTGGCTACTAAGACAAACATTGGTGAGATCTACAGTCTCGAGCAATGGTACATCACCAACTGATAGTGGATCTTGGAAAGCGATCCAACCATGAAAGGCCATCTGTGTGAGTTTTGGGAGGGAGATGAGCACGACTTTTCTAAATGAACAATTAACGATCTCAAGCTCACTAAGCTCCAGGTGTTCAACTTGCAGTGTGGTCCAAACCCCTGAGTCGCAATTGAACATGCGTAGGTGTTTTAGTTGCTTGCAGGTAAGGAGGACATTACAGATGTCTGATTTACCAAATCTCAAATCCTGCAGTTTGAGGCGCGTGAGACCACCAAATGCACCCGGGCAAGCTTCAAAGAACAACATAAAATTTCTCCCATAGTAGACCAGATCATCATCCCGCGGCAGGAGTAATACGCCTCTGTCAAAATTGCGAATTGGGCTATCTCAACCTTGTGGGTAGCCATGATCTGGCCAACAGAATGTCCAATGGATATGGTGTCATTGTCTCTCAAAAAGAACTTCATGGACAGGAGGTGGATGGTGTTTCGGCTTGGATCCCTGCGTGACATGATGCTCTTTGTTGCTTCAACCGCAGCTCCATTGATTCGAACAATTTCGCGTTGGTAGCATGCAGTTGTTCCCTCAGGGAGGAAATCCAAAACGTCTATCGTAATTTGAGAGAGCATAGCAGGGAGCTGCTGCCACCGTCGGGAGAGGACACATGTTCTTACAGCGTCGCGAACATTGAGCCGGTCAAGAATGGTGAGCAAAATATGATCAGGCAAGTTGCTAAGCATGTCTTCTCGATTACCATCCTGCATTTGGCATGGAAACATATTAGAGTTGATTTCTTAGTCTCGAAGGCGCACTTCCAAAAAATTTAGCCTAAAGATACTATTTTGATGTAGTCTAAAGATGCAATTCTGTGGTCTCGAAGATACAATTTTGACATTTTTGACAAATGAAAACTGCTTGCTATGTGTAAAGAGTTTTTTTATTTTTGCCGAGAATATTGTGTAAGATGATCTACAGGAAGGATTCCCTGAAAAGAAAGGACAAAGGACTCACCTCCATGGTGTAGATCAGCCGATGACCAAGAGGAGGAGCGAGGGAGGTCCTCGTCGCCGGATGTGTTTTCTGATGACTCGCGGGTGGCTCGGTCTCCACTGAACCTGATGGCTTCGGCGCCGACCGCTTGGAGGGGATATATAATGGCTTGGTTCAAGCTTCCAACTTCGGAGTCAGAAATTGGAGAGCAAACTCGAAATTGGAAGGCGATCCCCCTTAATTCTGCTGGGGCGTTGACCGAGAAAGAGGCGGAGCCGATCTCCGTCCGAAATGAAAACAGAAACGGATCGCTTTCGGTATGCAGCTCGAAAAGGAGCTGCTTTTTATTCGCCGGCCTCTTCCGGAACTACAAACAAGTGCAGCAGAGGCCGCAGTCGTCGGCCAGACGGCCGGCAAGAGCAAATTAGGGAGCCGGCGCCGCTGCCAGCGCTCGCGCGACGGACGGCCACGAAGCTCCGTTGCAGGTGTTGCTGATGCGGCGCGATGCACCAGTGTGGGAGAAAAGAAAGACGACGGCGCGACGAGGGAGCGCGGCTGCGTCGGCATTCGGCTGGTGGATGGGCAGCTGACCCATCTCTCGCCTCCAATTAATCTCCCCGCATCTCTCTCTCTCTCTCTGTATGGAAACCCTAGATCTGACAGGGACCGCGAGGTTGGGATGGAGTTCGGACTTTGGAGGGGACGACTAGCTCTTGATGTCCGCCTAAATCGGCGGAAACTGCAGAACGAAACTTGTGCAGAACCAGCCTGTATTTGGCGATCGGTCGCTGCGCAATCGGCTTCGGACAGGAGTCAAATTTCGTGTTTTGACCCTTTTTGCATAAAAATTCAGGATCTGACCCCTGTTGGAAAGAATTTCGGGATTTGACCCTTTCGCTACCGCCAGGGGTTATGGCGATAAGGTTATCTGCCACCGCCAGGTCCATGGCGGTAGGGGCGACGAAGAGGAACGGCAATGCCGTTTGCGGTGGCGTGGATAAGTAACTCTCATCGCTGGGGACCCAGCAGTAGTTATCTAAACCTACCGCCGAACACATGCGGTAGGTTGTTTTGCCTACGAAAGTTTCAGAACGAAATATCGAAGTGCCATGGCGGTAGGTTGTGTGACCTTACCGCTGTGGTCCCTCAATGATAGGGTCTGTGTTTTACACATTCAAGTTTAATTGCTTATTTCTTTTCACGTCAATGATATAGAGGCTAAAAAACAGATCTCAAACAAATAGCACTACATACACAATAATAGCACTTGAAGTATACAGACATGGTTTTTATCATGAAAGTATATACTCATTTCTTTTACCATGAAAGTATACTCATATTGACAAGAACAAATGGCATGCAGTTAACTTAATGTTCAAACTGAATGATAATAAACAGATGGCATTACAAAAGGTACATAGTTTCATTATTCATCGAGAACACAACTGAAAGACACAAGACAAACTAATAAGACGATTTGCGGATAATTTCGAAGAGCGGGCAGACATCATCATCTTGAGCTCCTCGTATGTTAGGCCCGGCCGTGGAGACAGATACTGGCGGCGGATCCACCGGTTCAAAGCGGAGGCGGAACGCTGGTCGGCATCCGACCGTTCAAGCACTCCCACCTTGCCCCGCCATTGGAGTTTTGGCCTCCGCCCTTCCCCAGTTGATGATATCGAACGCAGATGCACTTGGGGGCGGCATCCTGGCTCTCTCCTCCACATTGCTCTCAAAGTAGATTCTCCGGCCCAAATTGCTCAGGAGATAGTTGGAGTAATTCTGCGCAACTTCAATGCACGCTTCGGCGGACACGGCAGATACTTGGATCTGCCTCCATCTCGCCTTCACTTTCTTCCACTCCTTCACGCTCTGCGACCAACCCACGACATCGCCGAGGATCTGCTCGCCTCTCGTGCCACCGCTTTGCCCTCGTCGCCTCTAGGACCTCGTCGAGACAGATCCCACCTGGCTGCAGCAGCTCGGGAAGTTCTCGTACATGTACTGGGAGCGGCATCTCGACGGAATCTGCTGCAGAGGAGTGGGAGGAAAGCGGTGATGGAGTCGGCGGTGCTTGCTCCAAGCTTTGTACCTAAACATATAGATTCATCACACAAAAGGTTCATCACCTTGAAAAAAATCTAAATCTAGGTTCATTTTGAGAGTTCAACATTTGTTCTCCAACTACATCCACTACTTGAATCATAGCATATCAACATGCATCATCATATCAAAACAAATTCCTCCACACATGCATCATATAAAAAAATCCTCCAAAATAATATGAACTAGGGTTCATCTTCACATAACCATACCAACTAGTGACTAGAGTTCATATCTAACAAAATATAACATCTAGAATCAATCTAAATCAATCCTAGGGTTCAAAATAATTAATTCTAGTTCAAAAAGGGGAGTGATTTGAATCAAATAATGCGACAAATCGGAAACTATTTGTCTAAAACTAATTGAAGGGATCGAAGAAGCTTACCTTGCTTTCTTCCGGGCCATCTCGATCCGCAAAAACGGTGAAGAAACGACGAAGATCAGAGGGAGGAGTGGAGGAGATGAGAGAGGGGGCGAGAGGAAGAACTCCTCTGTTCTTGGGGCGGCTGGTTGGGGGAGAAGGGGGAGGGGTGGGACGGCCCGTGGCTTATAAGTGCCCTAGACCCTACCGCCAGGTTCCCCGGCGGTAGGATCGGACAGGCTACCGCTACAGGTTCTGGCGGTAGGGTGAGACGGACGGGGACGGAGGCCGTTAACGCTCCTGACGTGGATAAGTATCCTACCGCCACAGGTTCTAGCGGTAGGCTAAGTAATCCTACCGCCAAGCCTCGTGGCAGTAGGAAAAAGGGTCAAATCCCGAAATTCTTTCCAACAGGGGTCAGATCCTGAATTTCTATGCGAAAAGGGTCAAAACACGAAATTTAGCCCGGACAGGATAGAGCTTCTGTTTTGGTGGCTGACCACTCGTGTCGACATAAAAAATAAACCTTAAACTTATAGACGAAAGTTAGATCAAACCCCAAACTTCAAATCCCGAAAATTAGCACACCAAACTCTTTAATTCCGGTCTATTTTTAACCTTAAGTGAGCTCCTAAACAGGGATTATCGATGTGACATGTTAAATCCTAAGATTGTTGGCTGTGGACTCGACTGGGCCGGCCCATCAGGCATGAAGTGAGTTTTTTTTCTTTTTCTTAAGGTGTGACGTAAAAGTATTTCTTCACTTCATTAAAGCGTGATGTGACAAAAACTACTCGGGCAGAGTCAAACTTGGAACCTGGCCGAGTTGAGCTCAGGACATCTACAGTGCCAGCCGCTAATATAGGTGCTTACGGAAAAGAAAAGAAAGATCTTAAAATTAGGAAAATACTTAAGCGTCTTGCGTTCCAACGGCGGGCGCTAATTGCGTTCAGTAAATAACTAGCCCGGGCGCTTCGAGCTGGTAGAAAAGAGGCTAAGAGCAGGAGAGCGGCGTTGCAGCACCCGAGCACCAGTGCTCTCTATATTTGACTTTTTCAAATTCGTATTTTTAAAGTTTCAGAAAAATATGAAATTATTTCCTGGGATGCATATACACATTCCGAATACCCGTTGCAAGTTTCGGTACAAATCCCCTTTTGTTTTGGACTATAGAAAAAAAAAATTCTGACAGTATATAGGAGAAAAAAGGTGCCATTTCTGTCAGAAATTTCTTTTTTTTGTATTTTCCAAAATACATAGTATTTCTTCTCTAGATTTCTACCGGTCCTTAGGAATATGTGTATGTATTCACATATTTGTTTTAAGACTTTTTTGAGCATCGAAAGTGTGTTTTTCAAAAGATTCAAATATCAAGAGCAATGAAGCTCGGTAGCTGCAGGCACTTTTCGCTAAGAGCAGGTACAATAGTCCTAGTCAGCCGGCTGCAACGGATTCCACGTCGACAAAATTCTGACCTGGAGGAAAAAAGTGAAGGAGAGAGAAGCGAGCGGGCTCTTCGTCAAGCGCCCGGCTAATACACAGAACGTGAGACACAACAGCCCGTTTGCAGCCCGACGCGAGCGCTAGCGCCGCCGCTTCCGATCCCCTGCGCCTCCCCTGCCTCCCGCCCTTCTCCTTCCATCTCCGCGCGGGAAATCCACTCCTCCGTCGCTCCAAATCGTCTATCTCGCGCCAAATCGAAGCTTTAATCCAACTCCCCCCAAATCGCCACCCTCCTGAACCCTAGAACACTGTCGGCGCCCATCAAGGAAATGGGTCAGCAGTCCAAAAGGACTCGTGCGCCGACGCCTCAGGTCGTTCCGCTGTCGCCGCCTCAGCTCATCACGCCGCTGTAGCCCCATCTCGTCCCGCCGTCGGCGCAGCTGGTCGTCCCGCCGATGGTACCTAATCTTGTCTCGCCGCCGCGCCAGCCCGGACGGGGCGCCTGGATTCCCCCACGACCAGCACAGGCAGCAGCGGCCTCTGCACCATGCTGGCTCGCCCAGCCGCAAGGCCCTTTGTGCTATATTCCTGAGAATATTGATGATTTCAATCCAGCAACATGGTATGTGTGCTCCCGTGTTTATGCATCTCCAGTTAGTTAATATGGTACATTTTTGTATGATATACAGCCTGTTATTTTGTACGGGTTTTCCCCTGTTTATGCATTCAGAAACATGGTCATCCTATGCTACTTGGTACAATTTTGTCCCTGCTTATTTGGATGATGTGCAGCTATGCGTTTATATCTCCATAAGGTAGTAATACCTGCTTGTAACCATCTGAATTTGATATATATGTGTGTAATCTATCTACAGAGTGTCCACATGACCGGAAAAAAAGCTAATACTGATGGCATTTGTTGCTTTGCATCTTCGACATGACTGAGAAAAATAAGCAGTTGTACCGAACATCTGTTGCAGTATGAAATCGACTGTTTGATCACCTATTATTGTCTATAAGCAAGGGAGTGGATTCTCACCCACCTGGTGGGTTCCTTAGTTTCCTTAAGAGCACACCAAGCCTTTCACAAGCCGTGAACAAAGGGAGTTCATCGCAACAAATCAAGCAAGGAGATGCCACCAACAGCACCGATTGTGTAAGGACTGAAAAGCGCTTGTTGTGGACAAAACAAGAGGATCTTAGATTGGTAAGCATTTTTTTTGCATGTTGGTCTTCATATGTTACATTACTAGGACATCAATAAACCTCTTTTGGTAATATTGTAGGTCGCTGCTTGATTGTGTAAGGACTGAAATTCTCATGTGCTGAAATATAAGTATCTATTACTTGAAATTCTCATGTGCTGAAATATACACTTGTTATTCAGGATCCAAATGACAAATTGGGCAAATGATTTAGGAATGTGTTGTACTGTATGGTTCAGAATTTACACATCTTGTTCTTTTAATAATGAGTTCTCTTTTGTACCGTTCAGTTAATGGGAATGTACCATTGCACATATATTTGATCTGCAAACAGACTCCTTTTTATATGGGGAGTGTCCTCTTTTTAAGCTTGTTCCTTCCCTATTGGAATAGTATTTCATTTGGGACCTCTTCTTTGATGCACATGTTGTAAGTTTGCAATGGCGAAATATTTATCATCTGCCTTTGTTTCCCTTTTTTCCATACAGTGGCTGGAGGTTGTCGATGCAAATGGATTAGATGTTCCTTTCTGTTGCAGTTTCAACCTATCGTCATCAAGATCAAAATTAATGAGTGGTTTGCGAGAGATCTTACCTAATATTATGTTCGGTTTATGCTTTCTTATGAAGACTCGTGTGATGTTTAAGTGTCATGGTGTTATGTTCATCATTGTCGTCCAGATAAAAATTAACGGCTTGTTTGTCGGGAGTTTTTATTTTAATGTTTGGTTAATGCTTCCCTATTCAGACGTTGGTAATGTTTAACTGTGTTGTCATGGTCTTATGTACGTTTGATGCTTGCTTGTTAATGTGGCGTGAATGGCATATATGTATGCTGATGAGATGGCCACAAAGATGCAGCTTGCATTGGATCACAGCTGGTCATATGCACATGCAAGTATTAAGTGTTCTTGTATTTATTACAATCAGCTTTGTAGCCAACCTAAGAGCCAACCTATTGTATGGATGAAGGCTTTAGCTGATGTGGCAATGTCTTATAGCCAGCAGCCGGCTGTGCTATTAACCGAGCACTACTAACTATTATGAGAGATATAATAAGCGGCCCCATATATTGATCGATGGAGATATCACCAATTATCACTACTAACTATTATGAGTGATATAATAAGCGGCCCCATATATTTAAGCACACACCGAAGCGTTGAACTTTGAAACCATTTTTTAGGGGCAAACAAATATTCAAAACATAAACAATTTTGGAAATGTCCGGACATTTAAAGAAGTGTGAGCACTTTTTGAAAATTTTGAATACTTTAGGAAAACAACTATTTTGAAAAAGCAATCAATTTAAGTGAACACATTTTGAAACCTGAAGAATGCGAACACCTTTTGAAAATTGTAAAACTAGGAACAAATTTTGAAACCTGAACAAATGTGTAAAGAAATTTTATGTGTCATCTAAAAAATATCACAAGTTTGGATAGATGTATGTGGCATTTCAAAAAAAAAATTACAATGTAAAAAAATATACGTGTGATTCAAAAAGAATCAAAAAAATGTGTTTGTGACATTTAAAAAAGTGCATACAATGTAAAAAATAAAAGCAAAAAAACAAACAATATGAAGAAAATCAAAAAATAAAAAAAGAGAAAATTATAACGAAGAAAGAAAAACCAGAGAAAAAGCAAAGTCTAATGAAGACAAAAACAGAAGAAAACCAAAGAAAAAATAAATAAAAAACAAAGAAAAACCGGAGCAGCACGAGCAACTATGTTAATGGGCCGGCCCAATTCAGCTTTAAATCCTCTCGAGATTTAAAATAAACCGGGATCGGAGAGTTTGGTGTGCTAATTTGAGGGATTGAGAGTTCAGGGTTTCATTTGACTTTTGCCTACAAGTTCAAGGTTGTGTTTAGATTATTCCCTTTTTCTAAGTGCAAATCAAGCGGTGCGTCCGTTTATTCTTCTCGTGCATGGGCTCACCGCTCACATCAGCAACCATCTTTTTGCAACGTGCTTCCGTTCAATAATTTTGATGTATGTAGTCTAAAAGATGCAATTCTGTAGTCTCGAAGATACAATTTGCTTACATGATATCTCAGTGGTAAAATAATTATTTATTTCAGATGTGCCTACATGAGATATAGTTACCTCACATTTAAGTTTCTCACCACACGATCTAAAGCTGTAATTTTCTTGTAAATTTGTGATCGTCCTCTTTTTGTTTGTACTTGGACCTGAACTGGACTGGTCTTTTTTGTTTGTGAGTCTGTGTGAAGAGTGGTCCACTTTTGTGTTTGTTTTTAGTGGTCTCTAGGAGAGAATTTGAAGAGTCTGGGCGAGCAATTTTTCAAGTATTTCCGTTCGTCACTCTCTGTACTCACTCTTTTTTACTTTTTTCCCTTTGTTTTTCCCAATTTTTCTTTTGGTTTTTATTTTTTTCTTCATAAAATCCACTTTTTAAATCATAAGTATATTTTAAATTCACAACTATTTTAAACGATGTCTCATCTAAGTTTGTCATTGTTTGATTTAGTTTCTGTAATTTTCGTGCAAGCGCTTTATCTTTCGCCTCGTTTGTCACTGTTTTTTTGTGCGTATCATGTTGTTGCCTAGACTTGTTACATATCATGCCGTTCTCTATGTTATTTATAGACTATGACGTAGATTGAAAGAGACAAGAAGAAAAAAAAGCTCTATCACGGTCGCCGCCTTACGGTTCATTTTGACACTGTCTCTTATTCCTTCTAAACTTCATCAAGATGAGATTTAACAATGCCTTATCTAAGTTGTTGTCTATTGGGATCTTGCTAATGTATTTTCACGCAAATTCTCGATCACCCATCGTCGGCTAATGTGTTTTGTGTTGTTCTGTTTTGTCCAGTGGCGGATCCAGGACCTAGGCTGTGGGGCCCGGGCCCGGGCCGTGAAGATGAATTACTTTGTTCACTGTAGCATATGTCGCACTGTAGCAGCCTGGGGCTCTAGGCTTGGCCCAATCCTGGCTCTGCCCCTGGTTTTGTCCACTTTGTCATCTTGGTCGTGGTGCATGTCTTTTTTTTGTCGGACTTTCTTTTTGCTTGCACTCTTTTGGCCCACTTTTATCTGGACTGCGTTGTAGAATTGAAAGGGACAGGCTATGTCACTTGTCGTTGAATTTTTTCTATTTTCTTTCAAGTTCAATGTCGAAGATACACGCTCTATAGAAAAAATGGGCCCTACCTTGCTGTCGATATACAACTGAGCCTGGTCAACTTTTGTCTCAGCTGTAAGTCCACCCTCAATAAAGAATGGGACCGCCTTTTTCCAAGTTGCAACTCCATCCCTAACATGCATTTTTTTGGGTCCCAGTTATAAGTCTACCTTCGAGGGCTCAACCAATCTTTCTCTCATTGTTTTTCCCAGTTGAAAGTCAACCCTTGACTCGCAACCGGGGCCCGATCCTTTTTATCCCGGTCGCAATTCTACCCTCAACTCGCAACTAGGGCCCGACCTTTCTTATCCCAATTGCAATCTCACCTTTGACTCGCAACTGGGGCTGAGATATTTATTGTCCTAGTTGTAAGTCCACCATCGACTCAGGGCCTGAACTTTTTTTTGTCCCAGTTGCAAGTTCACCCTCTACTCGTAACTTAGGACCAACCTTTTTTGTCCAAATTTCAAGTTCACCCTTGACTCGCAACTGGGTCTGTCCTTTTTTTGTCCCAGTTGCAATCCCACCCTCGATTCGTAACTGGTGCCGGACCTTTTTCTGGGTCTGAATTGCAAGTCCATCCTCAACTCGCAACTGGGTCCGACCTTTTTCTTCCAGTTACAAGTCCCCCTCGACTCACAGATGGGGCCGATCTTTTTTAGTCCCAATTGTAAGTCCATCCTTGACTTGCAACTTCAGTCTAACAAATTTATGAACATTTGTCAATTTATGAATGTTTTTCCAAATTCCCGCGTAATTTTTAATTTGATGAACATTTTTTACCCACATTTTTTTCGAATTCTTTAATATCTTTTAAAATTCATGAACATTTTTTATAATTTGTCAATATTTCATATTCACGACAGTTTAATTTATGACATTAAATTTACACTTTTTTTAGTTCAAAGTGTATTTTATGTTTTACGAATATAATTTTCCAAAAATTGAACAAGTTTTTATTTCATGAACATTTTTTTAATTTATGAATATTTTCTAATCTACAAACATTATTCTTAGCTACCACATGAGTCGGGTCTGGCTCGCTCAAAAGTCCCAGCGTACAAATAAAGGGCTGACTCGAATGAGTTAATTAACTATTGTATGAGTCGTGTTAGGGTCCAGTGTATGGTTACTCCGGTCTAACAAAGAGTTGGCCACGGGCTTCGTGTTACTTTTTTTCCTCTCTTTTACGTACTTCATGTATCCAAAGGCAACTTAATTGATTGAGTTTAGTAAGCCTGGGCTAGTTCCCATTTAGCTGGAGCGAGTAAGCCGAGACAAACAAGCAGGCCCAAGACAAACATAAGAGAAACAAACAAACTAACTAAAGGGGCCACAAACAGCGCTGATTTCATACCTACTCCCTCCGTTCCTAAATAATTGTCTTTCTAGAGATTTCAACAAATGACTACATACGGAGCAAAATGAGTGAATCTACAATTTAAAACATGTCTACGTACATCCGTTGTTGTAGTCCATTTAAGATGGCTAGAAAGACAAATATTTAGGAACGGAGGGAGTACATGTAAAGTATTATCTCACATCTTGATGAGATATAGTCAGACCCTATTTATTTATTTATTCAAGGAATTTTTTGATCTATTCATCAATAATCATGGCAATATAAAAAACATCAGAAGCAACAGAAATTGCATTCAGGGCCACCTAGTGACGACTACAATCATGAGAGCAAGCTGAAGGTGCGTTGCCGTCATTGCCCCTCCCTCACTGGAGTTGCGCAATTTTTGTTGACAATCGTGAAGTCATCGTGCTAAGACCCCACAGGACCAGCGCAACAGAACAGCAACCGTCACCGGTAAAGAGATGTGTAGATCAGAAAGATCCAACATGCACGGACGGTCCCAGAAATCTCGTATTTGGGGGGCCAATGAAAGTTATAAAATATTGGAGGGGGGCACACACAAGTATTATATAGATAATATAGTGGTGATTTAAGAGAAAAATCCAGCATGGGTGGAGCCATGGCCCCAGCCCCCCTCCCCCCGCCCCTCCCCACCCTCCCCCTGTACTCCGTCACTGCCAACATGATTTATAGTCTGTGTCAAAGTTAATTCCCTATTATATTGTAGCAGAAGTTCATAAAAACATCGAAATGACAACCACAAGATCAGATGTGATTTATATTCGGTTAAAGTGTCATGTCATCTCTGATTTCAAATAATTATGGAGGAAATAGTAGTCCTAAATGAGTACTTGTGATTTATGACCATTTTTCTTCTTCTGGTTTCCCTCGTATCTAAGGCCAGTTACTGTTACTAGTAAGGTTTTTAGAAGTAGAATTTGGTGATGCCACTCTCTTAAGGCTTTTGAGAGATAATAAAACCACCTGAGAGTGATATTACGAAAGTTTTGACAACTGTTAGCATTGAGAAGTAAAACTTGTGATTCATACATTTGTCCTCCACATGTTTTTGCCAATGTTCTAGCAAACTGAAGTTAACAGACCTTCCCTCTTTTTTGGACCCCACAGTTAAAATAGATTCATCATGTTGCTTCGCACGGTAACTGGAGAGCAATGTAGGCATTCACATTAAATTCGTTCAAACAGCGATTCTGAACCACCAAAATTACAGCACAGCTCCTTAAAAGAAGAGAAAAACATATTTTTTTGCGGGGAAGAGAAAAACATTTCAACATGGGCTAAATGATTATCTCAAGAGAATTAGCATTATTTATATGCTAAAAGATACATCGTTCTCAGGTAGCAATACAATGACATCTCAGTCACATCATGCAGCTTTCGATTGTTACAGAGTACTACTCCTTTTGTACCGAAATACTTGTAGTTGAGGGAATTACCAACTCCTAACTTGTAGGTGTTCACCAGTAACAGTTATTTCTGCAGTACACTTGAGCACTGGCTCAGCCTGATTATAGCTGTTTTCCCCTGATCAAGTGGGCGGCGCTCTAGCTTATAGCTAGAACAGATCATGATGCCTTGTCCTGAATCATCAGTGCTATCTGTGTGCTGCTGCCAGTAGAGGAGGACGTCATTTCTCTTTCAAGTATCGCTCTCTGATGAAGACCCGATTCTGCCTGCTGCCGCCGCTCTCTTGCCGGCCCTGCTGCTCGGGCTCGGGCTCGACTCGGAGTTGCCGGAACCATCGTCGGAGCGCTTCCTCTTGAGACGATCAGTGGAGAGAATCTGCCCCAGCACATAGGGCGGCAGGTCCTTCCTTCGGGTGTGCGAGACGTCCAGCTCCATGCCAGGCCTCCAGAACGCGTACGTGTACACCTCGTCCTTGAACTCCTGCGTCGTCAGGCGAAGGTCGAACTGCGGCGGCTGCTGCGGTTGCTGTGGCGACGGTGCCGGCTTGGACAGGCCCACGAAGAAGGAGGACACGCGCCGCCGATCATCATCATGGGGCTTGGCGGCGTAGGCGTGCGGGTGCGGATGGCAGAGCAGCATGCCGGCCGTGGCCATCTCGACCCTGACCACCAGCTGCCTCAGCCGCGACTCCACCCATCCCTTCCACTCCCGGAGATCCTCCTCCCCGCCGGCCACCTTCACGTCCACCCGCAGGTAGCTCTTGTACGCCTTGAAGAAATTGAACGGCCTGAACAGCGCGTCCCACGCGCCGGCCACGGCGATCTCCTGGCAAACCTTGTGCGCCGCCTCGAACTCCGCTGTCATGGTTCGCAGGGTGGCGCGGGAGACGTTGTAGCACGAGTTCATGCAGGGGTATGCCGGCGTGATGACGGGCATGAGGTGGCTCCCGTCGCGGGGGTTCCTCCTCGGGTCCCACACGGGGAGCCTAAGCGGCATCTCGCCGCCGTCGTCGTCGTGCTCGATCTCCCGCAGCATCACCGGGTTGGGCCACTTCCACTGCGAGAAGATCCGGAAGAAGCGCGGCACGAGCATGCTGGGCGCGGCGTTGGGGTAGAGCTGGCACACGCGCGCCACGAGGATGGCCCACCCCACGCCGCCGACGAAGCCCATGGCGTTGGAGTAGATGCCCCTCGCCTTGGCCCAATGCTTCACGCAGCGCAGCGTCGTGCGGAAGGCGCCGGCGTCCGGGACCAGCTGCAGGATCTCGTCGGCGACGCGGACGCCGTTGAGGCTGCGGACGGTGGCCATGTCCAGGCCGCGGAGCACGGAGCGGCCGCGCAGGTCCAGGTCGCTGGGCACCGCCGGGAGGCAGACGCTGGCGTAGAGGAGGTCCACCTGCACGCCGCGGAACCTCATCTTGATGACCGGCACGTAAGCGCCGGGAACCAGCTGTAGCTCCGTCACCGCCTCGGTCTCGGCCAGCACGCCGCCCAGCACGTCGAAGAAGTCGTGGTGGCGGTCAACGTAGGCGGGCCCGACGACGAGGGCGTCGATGTCGGAGCCGCGGCCATGGACGCCGAGGCGGTACGAGCCGAAGGGGAGCAGCAGGGCGGTCGCATGCTCGGCCATACCGTCGGGGTACTCTCGCTGAGTCGTGAGCCGCTTCACCCAGCGGTCGACGATGCCCTGGAGGTCGCGCAGCACATCCTCGCGGGCAGCCGTCTCCTCAGCGCTCTCGTACAGGCCAGCTTCACGCAGGTGTTTCTCGAGCTGCGCCGTGCTCTCGTGATCCGCCGGCGTCGGGCCGACCAGGAAGATCGGGGACGCCATTGTTCGTGGGCTGCTAATAGGTAGGGCAGAACTAAATCAATCGACTTGAACGAATATGCAGAGAGGTCTTGCTTTTATCTGCGTGGTGATTGATGAGAGAGGGAGACGACATTATAGTCGAACTCGGATTCCAGTAAAAGAAACGCGTGCGATTGCAGCGTTCGTTGCAGTCCTAAGCCGTTTCCGGCAACAGCTCGTTTGCCGCCAGCAGGTTCCGGTTTCATTTGGTAGAAATGAAACAAAACACGTTCCGCAAAGGATTTGATTTGGTGGGATTTGGATTCCAAATCTGATTTCCTCGTTTGGCAGCCACATGGATTTGTGAAAGCCTATTTGTGAAATGAAATGAATGACCTATTTCGTTTGCCCACTATTTTGAATTGTACACAATCAACACACCCCATCTCTACAAACAACCCATTTAAAAAACAAAATAGTGGTGCATTTTTTTACCTATGAAGAAAATAACGCAGACAACATCAAATTCACAATATATAAATACATCTGATATATTCATCTAAAATGAAGATAATATACTACAATATGTTTGACATATTCTAAGTGCATATGTCACATATAAGTGGGACAATATATTCATCTAAAATATAGACAATATATGTCACAATTCACCATATTCAGATTGGGAATGCACAATTCACCATATTCATGTCCAAAAGGCAGAAAGGCCTTCATTCATACAAGCATAGTTCATCTCCACCAGACACAAAGGCATCACAGTTCAGTTATACAAGTATGTTAAGCTCATAAGACACAAATGCAGCATAGTTCAGGTATGAAAGGCATAAAGACAAGACATATTTATTGATTGAGTTGCTTTAGTACTCATCTCTCCTTCATTTTGCTTGGCAAGACCATTAAAGAATGAAACTTGGGCTCGTCAGAAACCAAGATGTCATAAACTGACAACTTACTAGAAGAACGCCCGTGCATTGCAACGGGGCCATATTAATTTTAAGAGTTCAATATTAATATTCTCATACATATCAAGTGACATTGGCGACCTTTTTTACTCCTCACACACACTCTCTCTCCCTCCCTCTTCCTCACTCTCTCTCCCCCTCTCCTTCTCTCTCTCTCTAACACACACACACATATCCATCTTATTGGGTACGGAACCATAATCCATCTATTTCACACACACACACGCTAGTGCATAACAATATGGATTATGTGTATTATATTTGCCACCAGAACCGAGGGAATTAATTTCATGTAAATCGGCCAGCCACAGGTCCAAGAATACACAGAGGAGGTGGCCCGGGTCGGCGTCGGCGCCATCCGGCGCGGGCCACGGGCCCGCTTCCAAGTGCGTCTGCGCGCTGGCCACCCACGCCGGGTCCTTTAAGTGCCCCTTCCACCGCACCAACTCCCAGGGCCACGGCCACGGCCAGGGAAGCCGCCTTTCTTCGCCCCCTTCATCGGCCACGGCCAACGCGGTGCCGCGGCACCCGGCCTCGCCGTCCTCGTCCTCCGGCACCGTCTCGACCCAGTGACGCAGCCCAAGCATCGGCCTCGAGAATCAAGAACGCTTGACAACGGAGAGGGAAGGGAAGATCATATACATGTCATAAGAAAGAGAGTTTATTTACTGCTCCCTCGATGTATTGTTTACTTTGTTTGGAGATTGATTACCATCCGTGAGTTAAGGTAAGGTTAATGTGATTGAGCGATTTTTCTGAAAATCAAATATTTATTTTCTAATTAATTTGATTGAGTGATTTAAGGTAAGGTTAATTAATTTATATTTGATTTTTAGAAATTGTTCGTGATTGATTCTACATTACTAAATAACTTGCGCTGGTATGGAAAGTTCTGATCTGTTCAGATTTCTTTCGTTGTGTGAGAGGGTGACGCAAAAATAAACCAATGAAGTGGGTGGAGCGGACGAAAAAAATCTATGAAAAAAACCAGCGAAGGTGGGAGGAGATACCAAAAAAATCATGAGAGGTGGGACGAAAAAAAACTTAGAAGCGAGACTACCAACTGCTCCATTAGGAGGTAGAGATCATATGGATCACTGCAGGATGTAATGACCAAACTCGTTAAGGTTTGAGTCTCATTGCTTACCATGCTAGCCCCTTGATCAATTTGCTAGCATACATGGTACAGATGAATATCATCGCATGATCCAGAATTACATAGTTTAGCAAACTAATAGCCCAAGGTTAGCTTAGCAATGTATGAATAACAATGGAATCAAATAAATGAGAAGTAGTGTCGAGTAGAGACTCATGCCCCTACATTTTCCTTACTCATCATGAATCACCTAGAACATGTATTGGCAAGTGTTGAGGAACACGGTAATTTAAAAAAAAAATCCTACGATCACGCAAGGTCTATCTAGGTGATGCATAGTAACGAGCAGGGAGAGTGTGTCCACATACCTTCGTAGACCAAAAGCGGAAGCGTTATATCAACGCGGTTGATGTAGTTGTACGTCTTCACGATCCGACCAATCCTAGCACCGAACGTACGGCACCTTCGTGTTCAGCACACGTTCAGCTCGATGATGCCCCTCGTACTCTTGATCCAGTTGAGGTCGAGGGAGAGTTCTGTCAGCACGACGGCGTGGTGACGGTGATGATGAAGCTACCGGTGCAGGGCTTCACCTAAGCACTACGACGATATGACCGACGTGTGTAACTGTGGAGGGGGGCACCGCACACGGCTAAGAGATTGTCTATTGTGCTTTGGGGTGCCCCCTTGGCCACGTATATAAAGGAGGGAGGAGGAGGAGGCCGGCCTAGGAGGGGCGCGCCTATAGGGGGAGTCCAACTAGGATTCTCAATCCTAGTTGGAGTCCCCTTCCTTTTCCAAGAGGGAAGAGAGGGAAGGAGTAGGAGAGGGAGAAGGAAAGAGAGGGGGGCGCCGCCCCCTCCCTAGTCCAATTCGGACTTGCCATGGGGGCGCGCAGCCACCCCTTGAGGCCCTTCTCTCCTTTCCCGTATGGCCCATTAAGGTCTAGTACTTCCCCCGGCGAATTCCCGTAACTCTCCAGTACTCCAAAAAATACCCGAATCACTTGGAACCTTTCCAATGTCCGAATATAGCCTTCCAAAATATCGATCTTTACCTCTCGACCATTTAGAGACTCCTCGTCATGTCCGTGATCTCATCCGGGACTCCGAACAAACTTCGGTCATCAAATCCCATAACTCATAATACAAATCGTCATCGAACGTTAAGCGTGCGGACCCTACGGGTTCGAGAACTATGTAGACATGACTGAGACACATCTTCGGTCAATAATCAATAGCGGAACCTGGATGCTCATATTGGCTAGCGGAACCTGGATGCTCATATTGGCTCCTACATATTCTACGAGGATCTTTATCGGTCAAACCGCATAACAATATACGTTGTTTCCTTTGTCATCGGTATGTTACTTGCCCAAGATTCGATCATCGGTATCAACATACCTAGTTCAATCTCGTTAATGGCAAGTATCTTTACTCGTTCCGTAATGCACCATCCCGTAACTAACTCATTAGTCACATTGCTTGCAAGGCTTATAGTGATGATCATTACCGAGAGGGCCCAGAGATACCTCTCCGATACACGGAGTGACAAATCCTAATATCGATCTATGCCCACCCAACAAAGATCTTCGGAGACATCTGTAGAGCATCTTCATAATCACCCAGTTACATTTTGACGTTTGATAGCACACAAGGTGTTCCTCCGGTATTTGGGAGTTGCATAATCTCATGGTCAGAGGAACATGTATAAGTCATGATGAAAGTAATAGCAATAAAACTAAACGATCATTATGCTATGCTAACGGATGGGTCTTGTCCATCACATCATTCTTTAATGATGTGATCCCGTTCATCAAATGACAACACATGTCTATGGCTAGGAAACTTAACCATCTTTGATTAACGAGCTAGTCTAGTAGAGACATACTAGGGACACTCTGTTTGTCTATGTATTCACACATGTACTAAGTTTCCGGTTAATACAATTCTAGCATGAATAGTACACATTTATCATGATATAAGGAAATATAAATAACAACTTTATTATTGCCTCTAGGGCATATTTCCTTCAGTCTCCCACTTGCACTAGAGTCAGTAATCTAATTCACATCGCCATGTGATTTAACACCAATAGTTCACATCTTTATGTGATTAGTTCACATCTCCATGTGACTAATACCCAAAGGGTTTACTAGAGTCAATAATCTAGTTCACATCGCTATGTGATTAACACCCAAAGAGTGATCATGTTTTGCTTGTGAGAGAAGTTTAGTCAACAGGTCTGCCACATTCAGAGCCATATGTATTTTACAAATTTTCTATGTCTACAATGCTCTGCACGGAGCTACTCTAGCTAATCGCTCCCACTTTCAATATGTACCTAGATCGAGACTTAGAGTCATCCAGATCGGTGTCAAAGCTTGCATCGTGTAACTCTTTACGACGAACTCTTTGTCACCTCCATAACCGAGAAACATTTCCTTATTCCACTAAGGATAATTTTGACCACTGTTCAGTGATCCACTCCTGGATCATTATTGTACCCTCTTGCCAAACTCATGGTGAGGTACACAATAGGTCTAGTACATAGCATAGCATACTTTATAGAACCTATGACTGAGGCATAGGGAATGACTTTCTTTCTCTTTCTATTTTCTGCCATGGTCGGGCTTTGAGCTTTACTCAACTACACACCTTGCAACACATGCAAGAACTCCTTCTTTGACTGTTCCATTTTGAACTACTTCAAAAACTTGTCAAGGCATGTACTCATTGAAAAAATTATCAAGCGTCTTGATCTATCTCTATAGATCTTTATGCTCAATATGTAAGCAGCTTCACCGAGGTCTTTCTTTGAAAAACTTCTTTCAAACACTCCTTTATGCTTTCCAAAAAATTCTACATTATTTCCGATCAACAATATGTCATTCACATATACTTATCAGAAATGTTGTAGTGCTCCCACTCACTTTCTTGTAAATACAGGCTTCACCGCAAGTCTGTATAAAACTATATGCTTTGATCAACTCATCAAAGTGTATATTCCAACTCCGAGATGCTTGCACCAGTCCATAGATGGATCGCTGGAGCTTGCACACTTTGTTAGCACCTTGATGATTGAAAAAAACCTTCTTGTTGTATCATATACAACTCTTCTTTAAGAAATCCATTAAGGAATGTAGTTTTGACATCTATTTGCCAGATTTCATAAAATGTGGCAATTGCTAACATTATTCGGACAGACTTAAGCATTGCTACGAGTGAGAAAATCTCATTGTAGTCAACACCTTGGACTTGTCAAAAATCTTTTTTTTCGACAAGTCTAGCTTTGTAGATAGTAACATTACTATCAGCGTCTGTCTTCCTCTTGAAGATCCATTTATTCTCTATGGCTTGCCGATCATAGGGCAAGTTATCCAAAGTCCACACTTTGTTCTCATACATGGATCCCTTCTCAGATTTCATGGCCTCAAGCCATTTCGCGGAATCTAGGCTCATCATCGCTTCCTCATAGTTCGTAGGTTCGTCATGGTCAAGTAACATGACCTCCAAAACAGGATTACCATACCACTCTGGTGCGGATCTTACTTTGGTTGACCTACGAGGTTCAATGGTAACTTTGATCTGAAGTTTCATGATCATCATCATTAGCTTCCTCACTGATTGGTGTAGGAATCACTGGAACTGATTTCTTTGATGAACTACTTTCCAACAAGGGAGCAGGTACAATTACCCCATCAAGTTCTACTTTCGTCCCACTCACTTCTTTCGAGAGAAACTCCTTCTCTAGAAAGGATCCATTCTTATCAATGAATATCTTGCCTTCGGATCTATGATAGAAGGTGTACCCAACAGTTTCCTTTGGGTATCCTATGAAGACACATTTCTTCGATTTGGGTTCGAGCTTATCAGGTTGAAGCTTTTTCTCATAAGCATCACAGCCCCAAACTTTAAGAAACGACATATTAGGTTTCTTGCCAAACCACAGTTCATATGGTGTTGTCTCAACGGATTTAGACGGTGCCCTATTTAACGTGAATGCAGCTGTCGCTAATGCATAACCCCAAAAGGATAGTGGTATATCGGTAACAGACATCATAGATCGCACCATATCTAATAAAGTACGGTTATGACATTCAGACACACCATTACGCTGTGGTGTTCCAGGTGGTGTGAGTTATGAAACTATTCCACATTGTCTCAAATGAAGACCAAATTCTTAACTCAAATATTCGTCTCCGTGATCAGATCATAGAAACTTTATTTTCTTGTTATGATGATTTTCCACTTCACTCTGAAATTCTTTGAACTTTTCAAATGTTCCAGACTTATGTTTCATCAAGTAGATATACCCATATCTGCTCAAATCATCTATGAAGGTCAAAAAATAACGATACGCACCGCGAGCCTCTGTTAAGGCATATCTCTCTCGATGTGGTTTTGGTGATTGATGACAACATGTTTGCGGACTAATCGTGTGCTTTGAGCATTTCAGAGATTCATCCTTGGCACAAGACGATTTCCTTCCCTTGGAGTGTCATTCAAGACGGTGTAGCTCTTTCGTTTCTTTTTCGGTGGACTAGTTTCGTAGAGGGCACCGTACTATCAAGAGGGGGTCCGCTTTGGTAAGGCTATGGTGGAATCATCGCGTACACATCCGCCTCTCACCCTCTGAGCCTTTCCGCTTCTTTGGAGAGTTCTTCTCTCCTCCTTTGGGCTTTGTCTGGTCCCAGCGGCAGTACCGCGGTACCCAGCGGTAGTACCGCTTAGGGGTCACAGGCGGCAGTACCGCTCCGCAGCGGTAGTACCGCCGTGAGTCCTCAGCCGTAGTACCGCTGCGGTACCTGGCCCCTACCGCGTCGATTCGAGGGGTCATTTCCTATGTCGGATTCTGCGGTACTACGCAGCGGCAGTAGAGCAGCAGTACCGCTCATGAGCGGCAGTACCGCCCTACCACCGCGGCAGTACCGCTCGGGTCCTTTCTCCCTCTGCCTTCCAGACTGCGCGGTAGTACCGCCGGGGGGAGCGGTAGTACCGCTGAGCCCAGCGGTAGTACCGCCCTCTGCGGGGCTGTTTGGGGGGTAACGGTTGGATTGTACCCCCCACTATATAAGGAGGTCTTCTTCCCCGAAGTTGACCTACCTCTTCCCCCAAAAGCTCCATTGTTGCTCCAAGCTCCATTTTCGCCCAATCTCTCTCCCTAGCCAATCAAACTTGCTGATTTGCTCGGGATTGGTTGAGAAGGCCCCGATCTACACTTCCACCAAGAGAAATTTGATTCCCCCCACTAATCCCTAGCGGATCTTGTTACTCCTGGATGTTTGAGCACCCTAGACGGTTGAGGTCACCGCGGAGCCATAGTCCATTGTGGTGAAGCTTCGTGGTGTCGTTGGGAGCCTCCAATTAAGTTGTGGAGATTGCTCCAACCTTGTTTGTAAAGGTTCGGTCGCCGCCTCCAAGGGCACCAATAGTGGAATCACGACATCTTGCATTGTGTGAGGTGCTACCTCTTAAGCACTGCGTTGGATTTCCTCGAAGAGGAGAGGATGATGCAGCAAAGTAGCGTAAGTATTTCCCTCAGTTTTTGAGAACCAAGGTATCAATCCAGTAGGAGGCCACGCGCGAGTCCCTCGTACCTACACAAAACAAATAGCTCAACGCAACCGACGCGATTAGGGGTTGTCAATCCCTTCACGGTCACTTACGAGAGTGAGATCTGATAGAGATGTTAGATAATATTTTTTGGTATTTTTGGTATAAAGATGCAAGGTAAAATAAAAGGCAAAGTAAAAAAGCAAAGCAATAATAAAGCGTAGGAAGATTGTTATGATGAGAATAGACCCGGGGCCATAGATTTCACTAGTGGCTTCTCTCAAGAGCATAAGTATTCTACTGTGGGTGAACGAATTACTGTTGAGCAATTGACAGAATTGAGCATAGTTATGAGAATATCTAGGTATGATCTTATATATAGGCATCACGTCCGAGACAAGTAGACCGACTCCTGCCTGCATCTTCTACTATTACTCCACTCATCGACCGCTATCCAGCATGCATCTAGAGTATTAAGTTCAAGAAAACAAAGTAACGCTTTAAGGAAGATGACATGATGTAGAGGAATAAATTCATGCAATATGATAAATACCCCATCTTGTTATACTCGATGGCAACAATACAACACGTGCCTTGCTGCCCCTACTGTCACTGGGAAAGGACACCACAAGATTGAACCCAAAGCTAAGCACTTCTCCCATTGCAAGAAAAACCAATCTAGTAGGCCAAACCAAGTTGATAATTCGAAGAGACTTGCAAAGATAACCAATCATACATAAAAGAATTCAGAGAAGATTCAAATATTGTTCATAGATAATCTTGATCATGAACCCACAATTCATCGGTCTCAACAAACACACCGCAAAAAGAAGATTATATCGAATAGATCTCCACGAGAGAGGGGGAGAACGTTGTATTGAGATCCAAAAAGAGAGAAGAAGCCATCTAGCTACTAACTATGGACCAGAAGGTCTGAGGTAAACTACTCACACTTCATCGGAGGGGCTATGGTGATGATGTAGAAGCCCTCCGTGGTGGATTCCCTTCCATGGAGCTCTGAACAGGCCCCAAGATGGGATCTCGTGGGTACAGAAGGTTGCGGCGGTGGAATTAGGTTTTTGGCTCCGTATCTGATCGTTTGGGGGTACGTAGGTATATATAGGAGGAAGGAGTACGTCGGTGGAGCTTCGAGGGGCCCATGAGGCAGGGGGCGCCCTCCACCCTCGTGACCGCCTCGTGGCTTTCTTGACGGAGGGTCCAAGTCTCCTGGATCTTATTTGTTGAGAAAATCACGTTCCCGAAGGTTTCATTCCGTTTGGACTCCATTTGATATTCCGTTTCTTCAAACATCAAATAGGCAAAAACAGCAATTCAGGCTGGGCCTCCGGTTAATAGGTTAGTCCCAAAAGTAATATAAAAGTGGAAAATAAAGCCCAATATGGTCCAAAACAGTAGATAATATAACATGGAGCAATCAAAAATTATAGATACGTTGGAGACGTATCAGGCATCCCCAAGCTTAATTCCTGCTCGTCCTCGAGTAGGTAAATGATAAAAAGAGAATTTTTGATGCGGAGTGCTACTTGGCATAATTTCAATGTAACTCTTCTTAATTGTGGTATGAATATTCAGATTCGAAAGATTCAAGACAAAAGTTCATATTGACATAAAAATAATAATACTTCAAGCATACTAACAAAGCAATTATGTCTTCCCAAAATAAATGGCCAAAGAAAGTTATCCCTACAAAATCATATAGTCTGGCTATGCTCTATCTTCACCACACAAAGTATTTAAATCATGCACAACCCTGATGACAAGCCAAGCAATTGTTTCATACTTTTGACATTTTCAAAACTTTTTCAATATTCACGCAATACATGAGCATGAGCCATGGATATAGCACTATATGTGGAATAGAATGGTGGTTGTGGAGAAGACAAAAAGAGGGGAAGATAGTCTCACATCAACTAGGCGTATCAACGGGCTATGGAGATGCCCATCAATAGATATCAATGTGAGTGAGTAGGGATTGCCATGCAACGGATGCACTAGAGCTATAAGTATATGAAAGATCAAAAAGAAACTAAGTGGGTGTGTACTACCGTGGCCTCAGACAGGACTCAGCTGCTCGTTCGGCTGTAGGGCCGACGTAGTTTTTTACGTCCGTGCCCTACGCGGTAGTACCGCCCCAAGCGCGCGGTAGTACCGTGAGTCCTGGTCTGGCACAGCTACATGAGCGGAAGTAGGGGCGGATGTAATTTTTTACATCCGCTCCCTGCGCGGTAGTACTGCATGCCATGTGCGGTAGTACCGTGTCAGATTTTTGCATCGATTTTTTTTCAGCGGAAGTTGGCACAGATGTATTTTTATTCATCCGCGCCCTTCCCAGGCTAGGCCAATCCTGCCTTGCGGTAGTACCGCGTCTGCGGCAGTACCGCTCTCAGCCTCTGCGCGTCAGGCCTATCCTAGTTCCTGCCGTAGCAACGGTAGTACCACGGTCGGTCGCGGTAGTACCGTGAGGCCTTGCGGTAGTACCGCTTGTCAGGGGCGGTAATACCGCAGGTCGCGGGCTGGTTAAGTGGATAACGGTTGGATTTGGTTCTCCACTATATAAGAGGTGTCTCCTTCCTCTAGTTGACCACCTCTTCCAACCCTAAGCTCCATTGTTGCTCCAAGCTCCATTTTCGCGCGATCTCTCTCCCTAGCCAATCAAACTTGTTGATTTGCTCGGGATTGTTTGAGAAGGCCCTGATCTACACTTCCACCAAGAGAAATTTGATTCCCCCCACTAATCCCATGCGGATCTTGTTACTCTTGGGTGTTTGAGCACCCTAGACGGTTGAGGTCACCGCGGAGCCATAGTCCATTGTGGTGAAGCTTCGTGGTGTTGTTGGGAGCCTCCAATTAAGTTGTGGAGATTGCCCCAACCTTGTTTGTAAAGGTTCGGTCGCCGCCTCCAAGGGCACCAATAGTGGAATCACGGCATCCTCGCATTGTGTGAGGGCGTGAGGAGAATACGGTGGCCCTAGTGGCTTCTTGGGGAGCATTGTGCCTCCACACCGCTCCAACGGAGACGTACTTTCCCTCAAAGGGAAGGAACTTCGGTAACACATCCTCGTCTTCACCGGCTCCACTCTTGGTTATCTCGCGCCTTTACTTGTGCAAGCTTATTTGTGTTATATCTCTTGCTTGCGTGCGTTCTTATTGTTGTTGCATCATATAGGTTGCTCACCTAGTTGCATATCTAGACAACCTACTTAGATGCAAAGTTTAAATTGGTAAAGAAAAGCTAAAAATTGTTAGTTGCCTATTCACCCCCCTCTAGTGAACTATATCGATCCTTTCAATTAGTATCAGAGCATTATCTCTTTTTTAAGGATTGTACCGTCTGAAGAGTATGGTTGACGTCGTAGACGAAGTGGAGGAGCACTCCGGTGCGAATCCGATATCATCTACGGGAGATGGGGGTACCTTGATCTCACGTGAGGAATTCAATGTGGCGTTGGACACATTGAAAACCTCCATGACGACCGAGGTCGAGAGCATGTTTAATAAATTTCTAGAAGGGATTAAACTTTCCACCACACCTTTGAAAGTGGGTGATCCCGCTAACAAGGTGACGGATGCTACCTCCGACAAGGGGGAAGCTACTAGCAAGAAAGGTCCTTCTTCTAGTGGTAAAAATGGCACCGGCATCTTTGCCCATGTGGAACCTCCACTTGTCTATGGTGGACCGATTCCTTCCACTCATTTGAATCATGCCGGCCCGGCCCCTAAGATTGAGAAGAATGTAGACTTTGATTCTTGGGTCTATCGTTTTAAGCGTCATTTAAATCATGTGAACACTAACCTTTGGAGAATCATTGAAGAAGGTTTTTATCCGCATGACCGAAGCAACTTCACCCCTAGAGAAGCCGTGGATGATCAATTCAATGAGAATGCTCTCTTCATCATCCAAGAAGCAATCCCACCCGAAGACCTTCCTCATCTCCGGCCCTACTCCTTGGCTAAAGATGCTTGGCACCAAGTGGTTTCCCTCTATCGGGGAAGCGCAAGCATTCAACGTTCCAACTATGAAGTGGTGCAAGATGAAGCCGATGAGTTTGGAATGAAAGAAGATGAAGAACCTCGTGAGCTTTATCGGAGAGTAACCAAACTCGCGGTCTCTCTCCGAGATCATGGAAGCAAGGACACAGATGACAATTGGATCAAGCGCAAATTCCTCAAGGCAATGATGCCCTACCACAAAGCCATGTCCTCCGTCATTCGTCAAAGGCCGGACTTACACACTTTGTCCTCAAGTGATGTGTTGGATGAGTTCATTGCTATGAGCATCTTGGACAAGACCGCTGACAATGCGGTGCTTCCCTCTCAAAGAGTAAAGAAACCCAACCTTGCTTTAAAGGCCAAGGTTAGCATGGAGGAAGAGGGTGAAGAGGAAGAAGAGGAAGAAGAGGAGAGCAACCTCGAAGATACGAAGTATGCCTATCATGAACACATGGCCCTTGCTTCAAGGAAATTTTGCGGCAAGAAGAACTCAAGGACCAACTTCAACAAGAACAATTTAAGTGGTGCAAAGGGCAAGCAACGAGTGAGGACTTGCTTCAATTGTGGCAATGTGATCCATTTTGTTGTGGAGTGCCCTTATGAGAAGAGGTAAGACAACGGTGGCAAGCTCATCCGAAAGGACAAGGCCAAGTCTTTCCCCAACAAGAGCAACTTCACCAAGAAGACTCACAAGGCGTTGGTGGTACAAGAAGAGTACAATGAGGATGATGACGATGATGAAGATGGTGAGTTGATTGCCATGGCCTCCGTTGCCATTGCGACGACTCCATAGGTGTCTCTCTTCGACTCACCCAATGAGAGCATCACCGCCAAGTGCCTCATGGCTAAAGCCACCAACAAGGTAACCCCCAACATCAAAACTACCATCATTAATCATCCTTCTTCGACGGATAGCATTGATGAACATGAGGGAACTAATGTGGAGGAGAATGAGTTTGAGGCCTTTATGGGTAAACTCAAGGGTAAAACCAAGAAGCACTTCGTTGCTCTCTTGGAACAACTTGGTGAAGCCATGACATGATCGAGGCTCATGAAGATACCATCTCTAAGATGGAGGGGCATAGTCGAGACTATGCTGACGAGATTTCGGATCTCTCCAATGCTCTTGAGGAAGAGCGTGGTCTTCGTTTGGCTCTTGAGGAGTCACACAACGATGATCATGCTAAATTAAATAAAGATCTTGATCATGCTCTTGTTGTTTCTCGTGTGCTAAATTCTGAGAAGGCCAAACTTGGGGTTGATCTTGCTAGACTCAAGGAGGAGTTTGATATACTTGAAAAGGCCCATAAGACCTTGAAAGGTATTCATGCTAGTCTCAAGGAGTCTCATGATCAACTCCAAGTGAAGCTAACTAAGGAGAAAGCCACTTTTCCTCATATGGTTTTAATTGATAATGCAAATGCTACTAACCCGTGTTGTGAGCATGTGCATCTTATTGAGGAAAATGCTAAGTTGAAGGAGCAACTTGAGAAAGGCCTTGTGTAATGCATACAAGGTGAGAAGAACCTCAACGATCTTTTGAGCAATCAAAAGGAAGTTGTGGCCAAGGAGGGGATTGGGTTCGCACCCAAGCCCAAGAACAACAAGAAGAATGACAAGACCAAACAACCTCCTCCTCTCAAGCAAACTTTTGTAAAGGAGGGAGAGGGTGCTTCCAAGGAGAAGAAGAACAATGCGAAGGGTGGCGGTGTCAATAAGGGAAATGCCACCCCTCCCAACAAAGCCGGCGACTTTAATCCTTCTTATGTGTTATGCCGTGCTAGTGATGGGCATGTTTATGCCAAATTTGTTGGTTCTCCTCATGAATATATTGAATGGTCTATTTGGGTTCCTAAGACCCTTGTTACTAACATCAAAGGACCCATTACAAAATGGGTACCTAAAACCAAGCTTTGATCTCTTGTAGGTGTTTGCTTCCGGTGGGGGATCATGGTTGCTCGATAGTGGAGCTACAAATCATATGACCGAAAGCAAGGACTTGGTGGTGGACGTGCACAAGATTCCATCTATGCCCACCAATGTCGAGTGGGGTGATGCCTCGTCTTCTAAGGTATTGGGACTCGGCAAGGTTGTCATTTCTCAAGATCTCACGATCGAGAAGGTCATGCTTGTTGAGTCCCTTGCATATAATTTACTTTCCGTTCGTCAACTTGCAATCATGGGCTTTGCCACTTTCTTTCATATTGATACCGTGGCCCTCTTGTGGAGCAAGACTCTTAAACTAGCCTTTGTTGGGCATGTCGAGAATGGTCTATATGTGATTAACTTTTTGGAGCGACCCACTAAGACTGTGACATGCCTACTGGCTAAAGTTGACGTGGGATGGCTTTGGCATCGCCGTTTAGCCCATGTAAATATGAGATCTTTGCAAAGTCTTCTCAGGGGGACCATGTGCGTGGACTAATGAATGTTATTTTTGCTAAAGACCGTGCTTGCAGTGCCTGTATCGAAGGAAAGCTACATGAGAAGGCTCACCCTCCAACGACTATCATTTACTCGAAGAGGCCTTTGGAGCTCCTTCATTTGGATCTCTTTGGGCCTCCATCCTTTGATAGTCTTGGGGGTAGGAAGTATTGCTTGGTGATTGTGGATGACTATTCAAGATACACTTGGGTGTATTTCTTCAAGAGGAAGAGCGAGACCCAACAAACCGTCATCGACTTTGCAAATGAAGCCCAACGTCAACACAATGCAAAGATCTTGACAATAAGAAGTGACAACGGCACCGAGTTCAAGAACTACACCTTGGATGAGTTCCTTAGTGATGAGGGGATCAAGCATCAATATTCCGCACCTTACACCCCTCAACAAAACGGTGTTGCGGAGAGGAAGAACCGGACGTTGATGGATGCAGCAAGAACCATGATGGTGGAGTTCAAGTCTCCATACAACTTTTGGGCCAAAGCCATCAACACCGCATGTCATGCATCCAATCGGCTCTGCCTCCGCAAGGGCTTGAACAAGACTCCATATGAGATACTCACCGGTAACAAGCCCAACCTCAAGTACTTTCGGGTGTTCGGGTGTAAGTGTTTCATTCTCAAGAAAGGTGTTCGGTTGTCTAAGTTTGAGGCTAGAGCTTATGAGGGCATATTTGTTGGTTATGATACAAAATCTCATGCTTACCGTGTCCTCAATAAATCCACAGTTCTTGTTGAGGAGACGCGTAACTTGGAGTTTGATGAGAATAACGGCTCCCAAGTGGAGCAAAGTGGCACTTGTGATGTAGGTGATGAAATTCCTCCCCAAGCCATAAGAAGAATGGGAGTTGGTTTTATCCTACCCATTGAGGAACCCCTTGTGGCCGAAGGAGAAGGACAATGCTCCACTCAAGTGGAGCCATCACCAACCCAAGGCCCACACGCTTCGAAGAACAAAGTGAAGGCCCTCAACCTCATGAACAAACCAAGGGCAAGATCATGCTCAAGAAGGTGTTGACACACCAAGTGATGCCCAAGGTCAATTTCTCTCCCCCGAGCAAGTTCTAGATCAAGAACAAGCTCAAGTCGGCGCTCAAGATGATCAAGTGACCGCTCCTCAACTCACCACCGAGGAAGAATTAGAGCGTTGTGCCGCCAAGATTGCATCCAAGCTCTCCACCAAGGGTCATCTCATGAAGAATGTGCTTGGAAGCATTCAAAAGGGGGTAAGCACTCGTAGACAATTGGCAAACTATTGTGAACATCACGCGTTTGTCTCTTGTGTTGAACCCCAAAAGGTATACGAAGCACTCGAAGATCCAGTTTGGCTTAATGCCATGCATGAAGAACTCAACAACTTCGAGTACAACAAGGTGTGGAGATTGGTGCCAAGCCCAACAGGGAACCACAATGTCATTGGAACCAAGTGGATATTCAAGAACAAGCAAGATGCTCATGGGACCATCATTCGCAACAAGGCAAGATTGGTGGCACAAGGCTACTCCCAAGTCGAGGGTATCGACTATGGTGAAACCTTTGCTCCCGTTGCTCTCCTTGAATCCATTCGTTTGTGGATTTCTTACGCTTCTCATCACAACTTTAAGTTGCAACAAATGGATGTGAAGAGTGCTTTTCTTAATGGTCCCATTAATGAGTTGGTTTACGTCAAACAACCCCTCGGGTTTGAGGATCCCTACTTTCCCGATCATGTGTATCAACTCGATAAGGCACTCTATGGCCTTAAACAAGCGTGCGTGGTATGACCACGTTACCGAGTTGCTACAAGATCATGGATTTGAAGTTGGGCTAATCGATCCCACTCTTTTCACTAAGAAGGTCAAAGGGGAGTTGTTTGTGTGCCAACTATATGTCGATGATATTATCTTTGGTTCCCCTAACAAAGCTTTCAATGAGGAATTTGCCAATCTCATGACCTCAAAGTTCAAGATGTCTTCCATGGGAGAGTTGAAGTTCTTCCTCGGATTCAAAGTGAAGCAAAGAAGAGAAGGAACCTTCATCAACCAAGCCAAATACACTCAAGACATGCTCAAGAGATTCAAGCTAAGCGATGTCAAGCTGGCTTCCACTCCAATGCCCACCAAGTGCCAACTTGACATTGATCCCAATGGTAAAGCGGTGGATCAAAAGGTATATTGCTCCATGATTGGCTCCTTGCTTTACCTTTGTGCATCTAGACCGGATATCATGTTGAGTGTGGGAATTTGTGCATGGTTTCAAACCACACCTAAGGAAAGCCACTATGTGGCGGTCAAGCGAATCTTTCGATATTTGGCTCATACCCCAAACTTTGGCTTATGGTACCCAAGAGGAGCAAACTTCAAGCTTGTAGGATATTCGGACTCCGATTGGGCGGGAGACAAAGTGGATAGGAAGTTCACTTCCGGAGGGTGCCAATTCCTTGGTTGCTCTTTGGTGAGTTGGTCTTCCAAGAAGCAAAGTTGTGTGTCTCTCTCGTCCACCGAAGCAGAGTATGTGGCGGCCGGTAGTTGTTGTGCACAACTCTTCTGGATGAGGCAAACTTTAAAGGATTACGGTGTCATTTGTGACAAAGTGCCTCTATGGTGTGACAATGAAAGTGCCATCAAGATCTCTCTCAACCCGGTGCAACAGTTCAAGATGAAGCATATTGAGATTCGGTATCACTTCATCCAGGATCACATTAGGCTAGGGGAGATCGAGCTCAACTATGTCAACACTCATGATAACCTTGCAGATATCTTCACGAAGCCTTTGGATGAAGCAAGATTTCGCGAGTTAAGGCATGAGCTAAATATCATTGATTCGAGCAATGTTGCTTGAACCCTTGCACACGCCACCATACTCAACTTGTTATCTTGCGTAGGTGTAGGCATGGATATAGGGGGAGTGGTGTTCTCTCAATGAACTCTTCCTCCCCCCATTATGCATAAATTGATCAACTCTTTCACATTAGCCATTTTTTATGGTACTTGTGCTTCAAAGACGAGTTTTGGTCATGGGCCCAAGGATAATTCTTCGCGGTGCCATACCAATTGACTCAAACATAGGTGGCCTCGGCCGCCGCCCTCTCTTGGAGAGGTGTGTGTTTCTCGCTCTTTTTGTTGTTTTTGTGTGTGTGTTTCGTTCCCATTTTCATTTCGTTCTTCTCTCCTGAGCTAAGCCCTTTTTGCCTAGTTCTTCTTAGGCTGGCGGTACTACCGCATGAAGGCAGTACTACCGCTTGTGAGGGTCAAGCGGTACTACCGCCCTCACCAGCGGTACTACCGCTGCGGGGCGGGCGATGGGGGTTATATCGGGGCGGGGGGAGTTATTTTCTTCCCATACCCATTCGCCCCCACTCGCTCGTCTTCCTCGTCGCTCCAGCGACGCCTCGCTGCGGGAGGGCTCCGGCCGGCCGTCGTTTTCGGGCCGGTCCTCTCCATTTCCTCCGATGGAGTTGTTCCCCACCTCGTCCTCCAGCCATGGATGCCGGTATTGCCCATGTTCCCGTTTTCTCTTTGCCTAGATATTGCATCTAGATTCTTAGGGGCAATAGGCATTGTTTTCTCGTTTTGGCTATGAAGAGGATTGTGTAGGATGGAGATTGCTTCTAGGCCCTTTGGATTGATGTTTGGTAGGATAAATTTTTGAATTTGGCATCCCGGTAGTGCCGGATCTGTCCACGGCAGTAGGGAACCGTTGTTCCCCATCTTGAGCGGTACTATCGCACATCCTGAGCGGTACTGCTGCACGAGCGGTACTACCGCTCATCTTGAGCTGTACTGCCGCACGAGCTGTACTACCGCTGGTAGGTTGCGGTACTACCGCCGGATGCCCAGTTCCATCATTTTCTACCACACCATGATCCTTGTTGCTTCGTTTGGTGGCTTATGCTCTTTCTTTCGTGGTGTTTTTGTTGCTTGTGTGTTTGGTTCTAGGTGATGATCTTCCTGAGCAGCAGGCCCGCCGTATCAACCCCGGTCGTGTTTCATCAAAGCGCTACAACACTTCTGAGTCAGCAGGTGGTTCCTCCAGTGCTCCAGCACCGTCTGCAGGTGCTTCCTCTAGCGCACCACCTCCGCCTCAACTCCAGAAGAAACCTGCCAATAGGCCGAAGCCAAGGGGCAAGACTGTGACTGAGATGACTGCCAAGGAGTTCTGGGAAAAGCGTCGCCGTAACCCCTATGAGGAAGCACAAGAACCCAATTTGGTCAACCACCCATTCTGGAACCGCTTTCAGTTTGCCATCTTCTTTGACGTGATCAAAGCCAAGAAGAATCTCTTTGTTAATGTTCGCTCCATCGACACGGATGCCATGGAAAAGGATCCTGAGTACTTTGGTGAAGCTCTTCATATGTGTACCCAGCTGAACATTCTCAGGATCTGTCAGGACCCCGGTTCCAAGTCACATCGATCTAGCCGGTAACACCTCATATCACTTTGCGGCCTCACGCACGGTATTCCCATGGGTGTCGCTTACCATGGCCGGGACCGTTTGGCGCCTTTTGGCTCACGATATGATAGTGTCGCTAGCATCCATATGACAGAGAACCCGAGCCGACATGGCTAGTCGTGAACCCAAAGCGGCACTAACCCATGGGGACAGCATACATGAATCACATCGAGCATGTCGGTCATCAACGTATGAACTCGGGCTGTAGCACTGGCTAACAGACTCCGTATCCCGGGCAGTAGCAGAGCTAGGCAGGACTCGAATATCACCGCGTGACATTTCCCGAAGGGATGGACATAGGAACGAAGTGAAACACATGCCGCCAGTCAAGTGTCCAAAGCGGTAGTCTTTGGGCTAGCAGGACTCGTGAACCGGGCAGAAGCGGACTACTATCACTCGGGAAGCACTAGACTACGTTTCCCCATATGAAAGGCTGCCAAGGATAAACAACTAGATTGTCGGACCCCACACATATCAAGCATTTCAAACATACACACAATATGCTCAATATGTGTAAATACAACATGGCATCACAACATAACTCTACGACTCAAATATTTATTCATTAGGCTCCGAGGAGCGAGATATTACAAACATGGGTCTCATGACCCAACTCTCAGAGCATAAAAGTCAAAGCACAAACGAAAACTTAACATGTCTGAGTACAGACATCTACAAATGAAAAGGAGGCTGAGAAGCCTGACTATCTACCAGATCCTACCGAGGGCACAAGATCATAGCTGAGGTAACAAGCTAAACGTCGAAGCCCAAGCGGAACTACTAGCGAGACTGATGTCTCTCTGCAAAACATAAAATAAGCAAATGTGAGTACAAACGTACTCAGCAAGACTTACATCAGAACTAACTACATATGCATCATTATCAACAAAGGGGGTGGTGGAGTTTGACTGCAGCAAGCCAGCTTTGACTCGGTGGCTAACCTGAACTACGACTGCAAGTAACTCTTTTGAGGTGGCGCACACGAGTCCACATATTCACCATATCAATACACCACTATGGACCTGCTCCCGTCTCCCTACGAGAACGCCATCCATAGCACTCACGCTTATCTTGCGCATTTTAGAGTATCCACTTCCACTTGTCTATGAACTGTTATAGGCAACCCAGAAGTCCTTTTCCACGGACACGGCTATTCGAATAGATCATATTAACCTGCAGGGTGTACTTCTTCACACACGCTCACCACTTACCGTTTTTACGACATGTACTCGGCAACCTTCAAGCGGAAGCCCAACGTGGGTGTCGGCCACGGCCTACCTAAATAGTCAAGTCCCTAGTCCAGGTTTATCGCTTATTCGGTTCCATCCGCAGGAGTCCGCCGAGGTTTCCACTAACGGCCCCGAACGATGTGTGCAGGTTCCCAGATACCAAACGGCATTCGTACACCGGCCACGGTGTATCTACCGCATCATAGCCCACCCCTAGGGTCAGCGCCACGCACGGCCTCCAACACATATCCTACAAACACCGAAACTAGTTGCAACTCCCGGACAGAGAACAAGGTGGTTAAGAAGCCGGAGGGTCCATTGGTTTCGGGCCCAATGCGTGGTAGTAACTGTTTCATGGGTCACAAACACGTAACTCAGTTCTCGAGGACGGCTGCAATGAGACAACCCACCATGTACTCCTACATGGCCTCTCACCGCTACCTTTACCAAATCGTGTTCACACACTTAGCTCACACACAATAGGACATGTTCATAACAATTCCAATTCATTCCCGATGAATCGACTGACTCAACTCTAAGCGAGGCAGTGCATGGCAAACAAGCATGAATGAGTAGGCACAACAGGCTCAAACAACTCCTACTCATGCTAGTGGGTTTCATCTAATTCTTCGTGGAATGACAGTCATGCAGAGGATAAAGGGGTTCAGCTACCGCAGCAAGTAATGAGATGAATCGTTGTTGTCCTAATGCAGTAAAAGAGAGCAGGAGCGAGAGAGTGGGATTATATCGAATGAACAAGGGGTTTTGCTTGCCTGGCACTTCTGAAGATAATATAGTTCTTCATCCGTGTCATCGAACTCATCGTCGGGATACGCCTACCGAGAGGGAACAAGCACCGGCAAACAAGGAAGAAACACAATCAATGCAATGCAGCAATATGATGCATGATCATGACATGGCAATATGCTGTGATTTGGGCTAATGCAACAGCAAGTCATTTTGATTGAAGTGGAATTCAAAACTATATCAAATCCCAACTCCAAAACTATTATCAAAGTTGCCCTATTCATGTTTCATCCTAAACAGTGAAGTTAACTTGATCAAACATGCATGAAAATGGTACAGATGGATAGATTGGATTTTTCTGATAATTTTTCATATATAAATTATTTCAATCTGAGCTACGGTTGAATTACTATGAATTTTACAAGTTTTAAACATTTTCTGGAATTTCCTGAATTAAATTAAATCCAGAAATCGAATTAATGCGTCAGCATGACGTCACTGTGATGTCAGTAGTCAACTGGGTCGGCCAGGTCAAACCTGACTAGTGGGACCCGTACGTCAGCGTCTCAGGCTGGTTTAGGTGGATGACATGTGGGACCAGTCAAAGCTGACTTGGCCAAGGTCAAACTGGCACGTGGGGTCCACGGCATTAACACTAATTTAACAGATAAAATATACTAATCCTAATTAAGCGCAGGGGCCCACATGGCAGTGGCTCATGGGGTGATTAGCCCCTAACTAAGTGGCCACGTCGGCCCGCCGGAGTTTGGCCGGCGGCGACCTCAAGCCGCGGCGAAAGCTTGCCGGAAATCCGCTACGGGGCTCGGTTTTGCGCGTGGTTTGCGTCTCACGGACGCCGGGCAGGAGGCGATCCGGTGGAGGCCGCGTGGTGTGCTGGGGGTGTGTGTAGCAGCGGCGGCGGCGAGCCGGGCGGCCGCCGGAGTTCGGGAATCCAAGCTTTAGGCGTTACGGGGCACGGCGGGCGCGGCCGATGGGCTCTACTGGTTGCTGGGATCACCATGAACACGCGGAGGCAACAAGCGCAGGTGGAGGAGCTTGGGAGCACGAAGCTCACCGTCCATGGCGGCAGCCGGAGCTCGGGTTCGGTGGGGCAGCTAGCTAGGGGACGAAATCAAATGCACGGAGTGAGGGGAAGAGAAGAGGAGCTCACGAGGAGTGCGGAGGTGGCCTCGGCGTGCTCGGGGAGGGGCTGGTGACGACGGGAGGTCGCCGGCGATCTCGGTGGCCCGAGGAGGAAGAAGACGTCGGGGACGGCGCTCCGGGGCTCTTCTGGTCGCGTGAGACGACGAGGAGGACGAGGGCGGAACGGCGGAGCTCGAGGACGTGTCGGAGAGGCGTGGGGATGGCTGCGGCCGCGCGAGCGCTGGTCGGCGGCGACGGCTGCGCTCGGATGAGCTCAAGGGAGAGAGCCAGCGGAGGGGAGAGGGTGCAGCGAGTGAGGGAGAGGAGCGAGGGAACACGGGGCGTCGTCGTGGCGTCGCCAGGAGGGGCCGGGGAAGCAGGAGGTGGCCAGGGCAGCGTCGGCGCTCGCCACGCACCTGGTTGTCCTCCTGGCAGAAGGAGGAAGACGACACGGGGAGGTGGCGGTGGTGGGCTGGGCCAGGCCTCAGCCACAGTGCCGGGCCAGGTGGCTGTGCCAGGTAAGCTGGCCCAAGTGGCATCTCTCTCTCTCTTATTTCTATTTTTGTTCTGTTTTTCTATTTCTTTTTCTGTTTTTGATTTAGAAATAATACTAAACCATTTTATTAAATCCTGGGAACAGTTATGGGTGCTTTCTGAATTATTTCAGGGACCCTTAACAATTTCCAACATTTTTGGAGCATCTAAAATATATATAGCATTTAAAGGCCCCAATTCAAATACAATATGAGTTAATTTAAAATCCAGAGTGGCCTAAAAATAAGTGCATTATTTTTGGCAGAGGTTTTCACCTTCATCAAAATAATGAATTTTTCTAAAGGGCATTACGGGTTCATTGAAAATATTTTTATTTTGATCCTAAATGCATTTCATTTAGTGCTAGGGTTTGTCATCCCCATTTCAAATTTCATGACAATTAAACATGATGCATGGATGCAATGCCACTAGTTACAAGCAAGCTCTAGGGCTGTGACAACTCACCCCCACTAAACAAGAATCTCGTCCCGAGATTCAAGACGTGAGGTAAGAAGACAGAGGGGACACTGGCTAACACGATCTTGTCGATCCAATTTCCCTTCCCGAAGATGTTGGTTCATTGCTCCAATTGATCTTGGCGTCCTTGCTTTCGGGATCTTCATCCAACACGATGGCGACAGAAAGAGACTCTATAGGAGACGATCTCCTCGAAGATCGAGCACTCAAGATCAACTCGTGGAATGAGATGTTGAAACATCTCGAGTTGAGGCACAAAACACATCGAGAGGGATGGAAGAACAAACAACGAGGTTTGATTAGTGGGCAACAATTCCACGCTTAGAGAGATGGTGGATGGTGTCAAGGTGGCGAGGAAATAATTGCCATGATTCAATAACGGGGCACCTCAGGGGAGGTGACGCGAGGAACTATTCCCTTAAGTGGCAAAAAGAATTACTTTTGATTCAGAGATCATTGAAACTCTTCATACCAGCCTAAGGCAATTCACAACGATCGTTTGGTGGAGTGCAAAGGAATGGCATGCCCAGACTAGAATGGATGATGTGGACTACCTTGTTGAAGACAACGCAATGGATGATTTTTACTTATCATCGGAGGTGGAGGGGACCCATGACAAGACCACTTTTGAAGATGATCCCGACAAGAATCGCTGGGAAGGACACCCCATGGAAAATTGGCACAATGGGGTGCAAGCTGGGAGCAACATGCAAATGTTGGGAAGGTTCCAACCATCATATCTGCCCGAGATTCAGATCCGATTGGTAATAGGATACTTCAGACTCAGCATGTCTGAAAAGGAAAGGTTGCAACACAAATCGACGAGATGATGTTGCGAGATTCTCGGGAGATGGGCTATGGTAGTAAGCTCCAAAACATGAGCGGGTTCTGCTACAAACAGGTGAACACGTTGTCCCAGACAAGCATGGCCACGTAGTAGTCTTATATTAAACACTACCAAGTTCAGGTGGGGAACCATCATCGCGGATAACAAAGTCCTTGCATAAGTCATATGATTAGCTCTTATGAAGAAACTTCTTCTCCTTGAACAAATCAGTTAGTGGCTTGGTGTGCTAGGGAATTCATATGGAATGAAGATGATCAGTCTATCAGACCATAGAATACTTCGCACATGCATGACTGACTTGGGATGATTCCAGAGGAAGCAAAAACAAACCTTTCTCAAATTCATGGCGGCAACTTACACCTAGAGCACATGAATTCGAGGAAGTCACTTCTTCCATCCAAGCATAGGCTTCATGAGTGGAACACGAAGGCATTGCTTACAAAGTTTCCAACGCTAGGTTGATGTTCAACATGAATCATGGGGGAGACAAAATGCTACTGATGGGCTCAACAACAACTCATCGGAATTTCCATATCACTGGACTTCCACCATCATGTGAACACGGTGATAGCATTGGTCAGACCAAAAGATGTAATGGTGTATGCTCGAGGGATCAACCACGAGTAAGACAACATTACGAGCATCGTTGGTTCTGATTTGACTTGATGATAGCCCATACTCAAGTCAAAGTTTTGACAAGGCAATAGATCCAACAACTGATCACGAGGACCAACCGATGGAGATATCATCTTTCTTCAACACACACACACGCACAGAAGATATCCCTTAGAGATGAACTAAGTTAAGCAAAGCTTTATCTTCCAACTCTCCAAGTTGTTGTTTAGCTCAACCAACTAGCTCAGGGGTATCCAACACAGATTCTTGGAGAAAGGGTGGTTCACAAGAAACCAACTTGACCACGAGCTCAATATAACAGTCAGGAAACAACCCGGTAACACTTCCAAGAAGATATTTGGAAAGTCAGGAACCACCGGTATGTTACTAAGCTCGAGATCAATCTTGCTTTTGAGGGCAAGACGATATGATCAAAAGAGTGAGGGATTGACACAATCCTAACTCATAGATCGAAGAGTGCACCAGAACTAAGGACTAGGTAGCACGATCAATCTTAGGATGATGATTTAATAACCAACACGCTAAGAATGAGATTATTGTCCATTAACTACCAAGCAACGAGGTTGCTAGGAGTATCGATTTCACACATCACAGTTCACTTGTCGGCATTCCGGTTACAACAACTCGGAACCGAGGAATGAATAATGATAGCGAGAAGTATCACTACGTCAAGAATTCATGAGAAATGGTGCAATTCTCATGACAATCCTGACATAAAGAGGGCAATACTTCGGGGTGGAACAGAATAAAAGCTGGATTGGCATTTTAATCTGTTGAATACAACTGCTTGACCCAATCCTAGATATGGACGAGGTACTGGAGTTTGTTTCTCCTAGTCATTCCGGATAGAATGGCTTGACGGACCACAAGAGTAAAAGGGCATCGATGACACAAATGCACACATACTCTTGGTTATCAACTGATAGAGGAGGGTCGGAATACAACTAAAAAGAGCAACTCAAAGGAACATATAGCTTTTTGAGTTGTGGATGCATGGATTAGTATGTCAAGTAAGTTCAACAGGTTTCTTCCGGATAACCCATGCAGAAAGGTAGAACTGGCAGATTCACAATTATGAATGGAGAACTCCTCAAGAGTACTCTGATTGTGATCCTTCGGTTCAGCGAGGAACTTCTGCCATAAGCGGTTCATAGTATTTGGAAGAAGGAAATACCACGGACCTCGAGGACTATCGCAAAGTTACTAATATCCTAAAGGAACTAGCAAATACTAACAACATGAAGTAGGGTGAATCTCGGGTTCAAGAACCCAGGAATAGAATGCCTACTAACTAATAACATCACGGGATGCTTTCAAGAATAATGGCCGAATCATCACACCGGGATACAAAAGCATTGCTAAATTGCTAGGTGACTTCCTAAACACCTAGGGTCATAATAATAGCTCCAACATCTACGCCGAGGCAACAAAGTACCTCAACTTACCGATTAGTGTGCTAAAAAGGACATCGGGAACGGAAGGAAAGGATTTGCAAATGCATCAGACTATTTAGAGACCTGGGATGATTCGGACAGCATAACGGCTGTAATTGCTCAAAATGATTTGAGACATCCTGCAGAAATGGTGGCATAATCACTCAACATCACAATATCAAGGTTCCGAGATCAACAATTATCATACAGAAATAGTAGGAACTGAACTGGGGCTTAAAACCAACAATCTTAAAGGTCTATGGATTAGTAACACGTCATCCTGATAGATAGGTGAGAAGGCCTAGTTCTTAACCCCGTAGAAGAGAAGAGGATGACTCAGATCAGAAGGCCATGAGATATAAGGAGTAAAAAGAGCCTTACGTTCCCTTCCACAATCAATTCCCTTACATAACTAAAGCATTTCTAGACACAACTTGACCAGTTTGGCTTGGTAATCCTCTGAGCAAAAAGCTCGATACCAACGCTGTCAGGACCCGATTCCAAGTCACATCGATCTAGCCGGTAACACCTCATATCACTTTGCGGCCTCACGCACGGTATTCTACCGGTGTCGCCTTACCATGGCCCGGGACCGTTTAGCCTTTTGGCTCACGATATGATAGTGTCGCTAGCATCCATATGACAGAGAACCGGGCCGACATGGCTAGTCGTGAACCCAAAGCGGCACTAACCCATGGGGACAAGCATACATGAATCACATCGAGCATGTCGGTGATCAACGATGAACTCGGGCTGTAGCACTGGGCTAACAGGACTCGGTATCCCGGCTGTAGCAGAGCTAGGCAGACTCGAATATCACCGCGTGACATTTCCCGAAGGGATGGATATAGGAACAAAGTGAAACACATGCCGCCGATCAAGTGTCCAAAGCAGTAGTCTTTCGACTAGCAGGACTCCGGTGAACCGGGCTGTAGCGGACTACTATCGCTCAGGAAGCACTAGACTACGTTTCCCCATATGAAAGGCTGCCAAGGATAAACAACTAGATTGTCGGACCCCACACATATCAAGCATTTCAAACATACACACAATATGCTCAATATGTGTAAATACAACATGGCATCACAACATAACTCTACGACTCAAATATTTATTCATTAGGCTCCGAGGAGCGAGATATTACAAACATGGGTCTCATGACCCAACACTCAGAGCATACAAGTCAAAGCACAAATGGAAACTTAACATGTCTGAGTACAGACATCTACAAATGAAAAGGAGGCTGAGAAGCCTGACTATCTACCAGATCCTACCGAGGGCACAAGATCGTAGCTGAGGTAACAAGCTAAACGTCGAAGCCCAAGCGGAACTACTAGCGAGACTGATGTCTCTCTGCAAAACATAGAATAAGCAAACGTGAGTACAAACGTACTCAGCAAGACTTACATCAGAACTAACTACATATGCATCATTATCAACAAAGGGGGTGGTGGAGTTTGACTGCAGCAAGCCAGCTTTGACTCGGTGGCTAACCTGAACTACGACTGCAAGTAACTCTTTTGAGGTGGTGCACACGAGTCCACATATTCACCATATCAATACACCACCATGGACCCGCTCCCGTCTCCCTACGAGAACGCCATCCATAGCATTCACGCTTATCTTGCGCATTTTAGAGTATCCACTTCCACTTGTCTATGAACTGTTATAGGCAACCCAGAAGTCCTTTTCCACGGACACGGCTATTCGAATAGATCATATTAACCCTGCAGGGGTGTACTTCTTCACACACGCTCTCACCACTTACCGCCGTTTACACGACATGTACTCGGCAACCTTCAAGCGGAAGCCCAACGTGGGTGTCGGCCATGGCCTACCTAAACACTCAAGTCCCTAGTCCGGTTTATTGCCTATTCGGGTTCCATCCACAGGAGTCCGCCGAGGTTTCCACTAACGGCCCCGAACGATGTGTGCAGGTTCCCGAGATACCAAACGGGCATTCGTACACGGGCCACGGTGTATCTACCGCATCATAGCCCACCCCTAGGGTCAGCGCCACGCACGGCCTCCAACACATATCCTACAAACACGAAACTAGTTGCAACTCCGGACAGAGAACAAGGTGGTTAAGAAGCGAGAGGGTCCATTTGTTTCGGGCCCAATGCGTGGTAGTAACTGTTTCATGGGTCACAAACACGAACTCAGTTCTCGAGGACGGCTGCAATGAGACAACCCACCATGTACTCCTACATGGCCTCTCACCGCTACCTTTACCAAATCGTGTTCACACACTTAGCTCACACACAATAGGACATGTTCATAACAATTCCAATTCATCCCGATGAATCGGACTGACTCAACTCTAAGCAGTAGCAGGCATGGCAAACAAGCATGAATGAGTAGGCACAACAGGGCTCAAACAACTCCTACTCATGCTAGTGGGTTTCATCTAATTACTGTGGAATGACAGGTCATGCAGAGGATAAAGGGGTTCAGCTACCGCAGCAAGTAACAGATGAATCGTTGTTGTCCTAATGCAGTAAAAGAGAGCAGGAGCGAGAGAGTGGGATTGTATCGGAATGAACAAGGGGGTTTTGCTTGCCTGGCACTTCTGAAGATAATATAGTTCTTCATCCGTGTCATCGAACTCATCGTCGGGATACGCCTACCGAGAGGGAACAAGCACCGACAAACAAGGAAGAAACACAATCAATGCAATGCAGCAATATGATGCATGATCATGACATGGCAATATGCTGTGATTTGGGCTAATGCAACAGCAAGTCATTTTGATTGAAGTGGAATTCAAAACTATATCAAATCCCAACTCCAAAACTATTATCAAAGTTGCCCTATTCATGTTTCATCCTAAACAGTGAAGTTAACTTGATCAAACATGCATGAAAATGGTACAGATGGATAGATTGGATTTTTCTGATAATTTTTCATATATAAATTATTTCAATCTGAGCTACGGTTGAATTACTATGAATTTTACAAGTTTTAAACATTTTCTGGAATTTCCTGAATTAAATTAAATCCAGAAATCGAATTAATGCGTCAGCATGACGTCACTGTGATGTCAGTAGTCAATTGGGTCGGCCAGGTCAAACCTGACCAGTGGGACCCATACGTCAGCGTCTCAGGCTGGTTTAGGTGGATGACATGTGGGACCAGTCAAAGCTGACTTGGCCAAGGTCAAACTGGCACGTGGGGTCCACGGCATTAACACTAATTTAACAGAAAAAATATACTAATCCTAATTAAGCGCAGGGGCCCACATGGCAGTGGCTCATGTGGTGATTAGCCCTAACTAAGTGGCTACGTCGGCCGCGGAGTTTGGCGTGGCGACCTCAAGCCGTGGCGAAGCTTGCGGAAATTCGCCACGGGCTCGGTTTTGCGTGGTTTGCGTCTATGGGACGCCGGCAGCGAGGCGATCCGGTGGAGGCCGCGTGGTTTCTTTGGGTGTGTAGTAGCGGCGGCGGCGAGTCGGGCGGCCGGAGTTCGGGAATCAAGCTTTAGGCGTTACGGGCACGGCGGGCGCGGCCGATGGGCTCTACTGGTTGCTGGGATCACCATGAACACGCGGAGGCAACAAGCACAGGTGGAGGAGCTCGGGAGCACGAAGCTCACCGTCCATGGCGGCGGCCGAAGCTCGGGTTCGGTGGGGCAGCTAGCTAGGGGACGAAATCAAATGCACGGAGTGAGGGGAAGAGAAGAGGAGCTCACGAGGAGTGCGGAGGTGGCCTCGGCGTGCTCGGGGAGGGGCTGGTGACGACGGGAGGTCGCCGGCGATGTCGGTGGCCCGAGGAGGAAGAAGACATCGGGGACGGCGCTCCGGGGATCTTCTGGTCGCGTGAGACGACGAGGAGGACGAGGGCGGAACGGCGGAGCTCGAGGACGTGTCGGAGAGGCGTGGAGATGGCTGCGGCTGCGGCTGCGCGAGCGCTGGTCGGCGATGACGGCTGCGCTCGGATGAGCTCAAGGGAGAGAGCCAGGGGAGGGGAGAGGGTGCAACGAGTGAGGGAGAGGAGCGAGGGAACACAGGGCGTCATCGTGGCGTCGCCAGGAGGGGCCGGGGAAGCAGGAGGTGGCCAGGGCAGCATCGGCGCTCGCCACGCACCTGGTTGTCCTCCTGGCAGAAGGAGGAAGACGACACGGGGAGGTGGCGGTGGTGAGCTGGGCCAGGCCTCAGCCACAGTGCCGGGCCAGGTGGCTGTGCCAGGTAAGCTGGCCCAAGTGGCTTCTCTCTCTCTCTTATTTCTATTTTGTTCTGTTTTTCTATTTCTTTTTCTGTTTTTGATTTAGAAATAATACTAAACCATTTTATTAAATCTTGGGAACAGTTATGGGTGCTTTCTGAATTATTTCAGGGACCCTTAACAATTTCCAACATTTTTGGAGCATCTAAAATATATATAGCATTTAAAGGCCCCAATTCAAATACAATATGAGTTAATTTAAAAATCCAGAGTGGCCTAAAAAATAAGTGCATTATTTTTGGCAGAGGTTTTCACCTTCATCAAAAATAATGAATTTTTCTAAAGGGCATTCTGGGTTCATTGAAAATATTTTTATTTTGATCCTAAATGCATTTCATTTAGTGCTAGGGTTTGTCATCCCCATTTCAAATTTCATGACAATTAAACATGATGCATGGATGCAATGCCACTAGTTACAAGCAAGCTCTAGGGCTGTGACAGGATCATGCAGTTCAACAAGGATTTTGATGCTGATTTGGTGGCTCAATTCTATGCCACTGTCCATCTTGGGACTGATGCAGAAAGGACTCTGACTTGGATGAAAAATGGCAAGTTGCTCTCTGTCAAGTGGAAGGCCTTCATGGAGTTACTTCATGTGGAAGATCACGGGCTTGAGACTCCTGTTGGCTTCCGACCTCACTGCAATGCCAACTCTACTCACAAGCAAGAACTCTGGCCCTACTGTACTATGAAGGTTAACCCCGTGACTGAGAAGGAAACCTATGAGCTGTCTCCCTATCTCGACATCCTTCATCATGTCTTTCAAGAGACCCTTTTCCCTCGCATCGGGAATCTGTATATGGTCCACTCCTATCTCGTGGACATGCTTCTCTTCTGCCAGCAGGAGAAGGAAGCAAACACTGGCGAGTCCCTAGACATTTCTCATGTTATGTGGTCTGAGCTTCTTTCTGCCATTTCTGAGCGCAAGTGCCCGACCTATGGTCCGTTCATCATGTTGCTCATTGAGAAGGCTTGGGCCCACGTCTATCCCAAGGTTGGGCTGGAAACTGGAGAGTTGGTGTCTCATGAGATCAAGCGTCTGAGGAAGAAGGACAATTGGGACACCCCTGCTCCTAAGCCCGGGGGTCCATCTACTGCAGCTGCCATGGAGACCGAGGGTGGGGCTAAGGCTGATGATGATGAGGAGGACTATGAGCCGTATGGGTCAGAGCCCTCTTGGGCAAAGAAGCTCAAGCACAAGATGAAGAAGCTCTTCTGCATGGAGCCTCACGGTTAGTACATGACTAATGTGGCGGAGAAGAAGGCCAGGGGGCGTCACAAGGAGCTCATGCGTCAGCTAGGTGCGACTGTTGTCAGTGGGTCAGAGGGTCAGATCACTTAGGAAGAGGAGTGGATTCAGCAGCATTGCCCGTGGACCGATTCAGACGTCGAGCAGTTCCCAACCGATGACGGCGGTGCAGACAACCCCGGAGGGATGTGATGCTCGTGATCCTCAGCCTGCTATCACCTGGAGCCCTAGCTTCGCTCTTTGCCCTTTTGGTGTCTTGATCCCAAGGGGGAGAGAGTTTTAGGGATTTGTGTCGTTGCCGTGTTGCGTGTGTGTCGTTGTGTTTGTGTTCGCCGTCTGTTTTGCTTTTGTTTGATTTTATGCCTGTGAGACCTAAGTTCTAGACATATGGTGTGAGACATATGCTACCTTATCGTTATCTTATCTTTGTCTTTCTAGTACTTTGGTATCCTATGAGATGCTTGCTTATCTTGTTTTACATACCCTGCTCTCATACATCCTTTACTTAGGTTGTTGGACTATAAAATATAGGGGGAGTGTTGATCCTGATGTGTGCGTCGGGCATTCCAAAGCCACTCCTTTCTAGGTGCACACATTCAGGGGGAGCCCGTCTACATTTTGTAGTCCTAAGTATCTTTACTTTCATATCTTTCTTGTGCAAATCCCTGGTTGTCATCAATCCACCAAAAAGGGGGAGATTGTTAAGGCATATCTCTCTCGATGTGGTTTTGGTGATTAATCACAACATGTTTGCGGACTAATCGTGTGCTTTGAGCGTTTCAGAGATTCATCCTTGGCACGAGACGATTTCCTTCCCTTGGAGTGTCATTCAAGACGGTGTAGCTCTTTCGTTTCTTTTTCGGTGGACTAGTTCCGTAGAGGGCACCATACTATCAAGAGGGGGTCCGCTTTGATAAGGCTAGGGTGGAATCATCGCGTACACATCCGCTTCTCACCCTCTGAGCCTTTCCGCTTCTTTGGAGAGTTCTTCTCTCCTCCTTTGGGCTTTGTCTGGTCCTAGCGGTAGTACCGCGGTACCCAGCGGTAGTACCGCTTAGGGGTCACAGGCGGCAGTACCGCTCCGCAGCGGTAGTACTGCCATGAGTCCTCATTCGTAGTACCGCTACGGTACCTGGCCCCTACCGCGTCGATTCGAGGGGTCATTTCCTGTGTCAGATTCTGCGGTACCGCGCAGCGGCAGTAGAGCGACAGTACCGCTCATGAGTGACAGTACCGCCTGATGACCCACAAGTATAGGGGATCTATTGTAGTCCTTTCGATAAGTAAGAGTGTCGAACCCAATGAGGAGCAGAAGGAAATGATAAGCGGTTTTCAGTAAGGTTTTCTCTGCAAGCACTGAAATAGTAGGTGATAGATAGTTTTGTGATAAGATAAATAGTAACGAGCAAAAAGTAAATAAAGTAAATAACGTGCAGCAAGGTGGCCCAATCCTTTATGTAGCAAAGGATAAGCCTGGAAAATTTCTAATAATGAAGAAGAAGCTCCTGAGGACACATTGGGAATTATCGTCAAGCTAGTTTTCATCACGTTCATATGATTCGCGTTCGGTACTTTGATAATTTGATATGTGGGTGGACCGACACTTGGGTACTATCCTAACTTGGACAAGCATCCCACTTATGATTAACCCTTATTGCAAGCATCCGCAACTACAAAAAGAGTATTAAGGTAAACCTAACCACAACATTAAACATATGGGTCCATATCAGCCCCTAACGAAGCAACGCATAAACTAGGGTTTAAGCTTCTGTCACTCTAGCAACCCATCATCTACTTATTACTTCCCTATGCCTTCCTCTAGGCCCAAATAATGGTGAAGTGTCATGTAGTCGACATTCACATAACACCACTAAGGAAAGACGACATACGTCTCATGAAAATATCGAACGAATACCAAATTCACATGACTACTAATAGCAAGACTTCACCCATGTCCTCAGGAACAAATGTAACTACTCACAAAGCATATTCATGTTCATAATCAGAGGAGTAATAATATGCATAAAGGATCTGAACATATGATCTTCCACCAAGTAAACCAACTAGCATCAACTACAAGGAGTAATCAACACTACTAGCAACCTACTAGCACCAATCCCGGACTTGGAGACAAGAATTGGATACAAGAGATGAACTAGGGTTTGTAGATGAGATGGTGCTGGTGAAGATGTTGATGGAGATTGCCCTCTCCCGATGAGAGGAGCGTTGGTGATGACGACGATGATGATTTCCCCCTCCCGGAGGGAAGTGTCCCCGGCAGAATAGCTCCGCCAGAGCCCTAGATTGATTCCGCCAAGGTTCTGCCTCGTGGCGGCGGAGTTTCGTCCCGTAAGCTTGCCCACGATTTTTTCCAGGGTAAAAGTGATGATATAGCAGAAGATGGCCACCGGAAGCCCACCAGGGAGCCCAGGAGATAGGGGCGCGCATACAGCAGGGGGGCTCTGTCTCTGGACAGGTGTGGGCCCCCTGGCCTATTTCTTTTGCTCATAATTTCTTATAAATTCCAAAAAGTTGTTTCATGGAGTTTCAGGACTTTTGGAGATGTGCAGAATAGGTTTCCAACGTTTGCTCCTTTTCCACCAGAATTCCATTGCCAAGCATCCCCCTCTTCATGATAAACCTTGTAAAATAAGGAGAATAGCCATAAGTATTGAGATATAATGTGTAATAACAGCCCATAATGCAATAAATATTGATATAAAAGCATGATGCAAAATGGACGTATCAACTCCCCCAAGCTTAGACCTCGCTTGTCCTCAAGCAGAAGTCAAAATCGAAAAATATGTCCACATGTTTAGAGATAGAGGTGTCGATAAAAATAAAATACGGACATGAGGGCATCATGATCATTCTAATAACAGCAACACATATGGATTTTGTCATATGATTTCCTATGCTCAAGCAATAAGCAATTCACAATATCAAGTATGGTTCAAAAGCTTTGTTGGGAACTAACAAACTATAATCTCGGTCATTGAAGCAATTGCAATTTATCGTAATATCGGAAAGAGTCAATTAATAGAGCTTTTCACCAAGCTCACATACTCAACTATCTCGTAGTCCCCTATAATTATTAACACTCATGCAATACTTGTGGTTATAGAGTTTCAGCCGGACACTGAGAAAGATAGGGGCTTATTGTATTGCCTCCCAACATATCCACATTTAGGTGATGTCAACAATAATAGCCTATGCCAACTTACATCCAATTGGATATATGTATCATGATCTTTCAAACACGAGGAGCTTGCCAAAGGATAAAAAATAAAAGGGAAAGGTGAGCATCACCTTGACTCAAGCGTAAAGTAAAACATAAAGTAAAAGATAGGCCCTTCGCAGAGGGAAGCAGAGGTTGTCATGCACGTTTAGGTCTGATGCATAAAATCTTAGTGCAAAAGAACATCACTTTATATTGCCCCTTGTATGTGGACCTTTATTATGTTCCGTCGCTTTTATTACTTCCACAACAAGTTCGTACAAAGCTTATTTTCTCTGCACTAATAAGTCATAAATATTTAGAGAGCAATTTTTATTGCTTGCACCGATGACAACTTAGTTGAAGGATCTTATTCAATCCATAGGTAGGTATGGTGGACTCTCATGGCAAAACTGGGTTTAAGGATATTCGGAAGCACAAGTAGTATCTCTACTTGGTGCAAGGAATTTGGCTAGCATGAGGGGAAAAGGCAAGCCCAACATGTTTGGAAGGTCAATGACAATATACTTTAACTGAGATGTCGGAAAACATAAACCATTACGTTGTCTTCCTTGTCCAACATCAACTCTTTTAGCATGCCATACTTAATGAGTGCTTCACAATCATAAAAGATGTCCAAGATAATATATTTATATGTGAATCCCTCTTTCCTTATCACTTCCTATTAATTGCAACGATGACCAAGGCTACGTTCATCAACTCTCAACAATTTTTATGCCTCATACTTTCTATATGTGAAGTTATCACTATCCATAAGATCAATATGAACTCTTTTATTCTTTCTACTTTCTCAAGATCATAGCATCATAGCAAAGCCCTTGACTCAACACTAATCTTTATTATAGATAGCATACGGACTCGCTTACAAAAAGAGATCACAAAGCAAAGCTCAAAACTACTTGATATTAAAACTTCAATCTACTAGATGAAGATACTACTAAAAGGATCGAACTAAATAAAGCGGTAAAGATAGGAGTGTGATGGTGATACGATACCGGGGCACCTCCCCCAAGCTTGGCAATTGCCAAGGGGAGTGCCCATACCCATGTGATTATTTGTTCGGAGGTGATGAAGGTGGTGATGATGACGGTGGATAATCGCACATCGAGTGTAATAGCTCCTCCAACTTGCGAATAATGCCCTTGAGCCCAGCAATATGATCCTTCAACAAAATATTCTCCTGTGTGAGATACTTATTCTGTATGCGGGCTAACTCAATCATCTTGAAAGCTTCAATCTCTGTTGGAGTAAGAAGGTTAGGTAAAGGTTGAGGGATGTCTTCTTCTTTCACCACCGGAGCTTGAACCTCCATGGCCTTCTTGATCCCTTTGTCCTTGTTATTCTCCTCTTGTTCCTCTCTTTTCAACTCTATCTTAAATAGCCAAGCATCTTTGTCTTCGTTGTTGGAGGAGTGAGAAGTCATGACGCTCAATCTGAAACAGAAACAGCTCGAAACGAAAACAGAGGATATTTGCGTGATACGGGAGTCAAAACATTCGGGAGAATATATAATGAATTTTTACCGACCAAAATACATAACAAACAAGGAAACGGAGTCCGGGAGGCACACGAGGTGCCCACGAGACAGGGGGGCGCGCCCTACAGGGGGGGCGCCCTCCTCTCTCGTGGGAGCCTCGTGTCCCTTTCGGACTACTTCTTTCTTCCTAAAATTCTTAAATAATCCAAAACTGATAAAAATTGCCATTAGAGTTGTTTTGGAGTCGGTTTACTTACCGTATTACATACCTATGCCTTTTCGAGCAGGCGTTCGAAAGTGTCTCTTATGTATTCCTCAGGGGTTATGGTCTCAATAATATTAGTTTCCACATTAATAGGATTACCTGAAATATAATGTTTAATTCTTTGACCATTTACCACCCTCGGATTTGTGCCTTCAAAGTTGTTGATTTTTATAGCACCAGAACGGTAGACCTCTTCGATAACGTAGGGACCTTCCCATTTTGAAAGAAATTTTCCTGCAAAAAATCTTAAACGAGAGTTGAATAATAACACATAATCTCATACGTTAAACTCACGCTTTTGTATCCTCTTATCATGCCAGCGTTTGACTTTTTCTTTGAAAATCTTGGCATTCTCATATGCTTGGGTTCTCCATTCATCAAGTGAGCTAATATCAAACAACCTCTTCTCACCGGCAAGTTTGAAGTCATAATTGAGCTCTTTAATAGCCCAATATGCTTTATGTTCAAGTTCAAGAGGTAAATGACATGCTTTTCCATAAACCATCTTATATGGAGACATACCCATAGGATTTTTGTATGCAGCTCTATAGGCCCATAATGCATCATCTAGTTTTTTGGACCAATTCTTTCTAGATCTATTCACAGTCTTTTGCAAAATTAATTTGAGCTCTCTATTGCTCAACTCTACTTGACCACTAGACTGCGGGTGATAAGGAGATGCGATTCTATGATTGACATCATACTTAGCAAGTATCTTACGGAAAGCACCATGAATAAAGTGTGAACCACCATCAGTCATAAGATATCTAGGGACTCCAAACCTTGGAAAAATAACTTCCTTAAGCATTTTAATAGAAGTGTTATGATCAGCACTACTAGTTGGAATAGCTTCTACCCACTTAGTAACGTAATCAACAGCAACTAAAATATGTGTATAACCATTAGAGGCAGGAAAAGGTCCCATATAATCAAAACCCCAAACATCAAACGGTTCAATAACAAGGGAATATGTAACATCCCAAAATTTCAAATTTTGGAATGTTATATTAAATAAATGACTATGCTGTTGTCTGATTGTTTGTTTGATTGATTGAGTGAAATTAAGTGGAATTTGAAATTTTTGAAAGATTGAATGAGAGGGAATGAAATGACTTTCCCAAAACTTTCCCCTTTGTCTTTTTGGATCTCAATGAACTCAAGTTCATTCCAACACCAAACCCTAGAGTGAAGATGACATGACTTCTTCCATTTTGAAATGAATAGGGTTTTGGAAAAGATTTAAATTTCATTTGGGAATATTTCAAATTCAAAGCTTTATGCAACTCAATGATTTTCATGAGGGAAGATAAAATGACTTCTTCAATTATATGAAATATGAGTTGGAAGTTAAAAAGTATCAAATTGAAAGTCATTTGAAAGTGCCTTGAAACCACCTTTCAAATTTGAGTTTTGGAATTTGAATTCAAACTTTGGCAAGTGGGAATCATATCAAAATCTATGCCTGATAAATACTTGAGCAAAAGTATGAGAGGAGTAAATATGACACTCCAAAAATATCAGAGGAAAACAATGCCAAAAGTTTTGAATTCAAATTTGAGTTTTAATTGAATTTGAGAAAAATGAATTTTTATAAAGTTTGGATTTTGCCTTTGGAAAAATGTTCAAATGATAGGGAATATTTCCCTGATCATTTTGGGGTATATATGTCCTATATAAAATATTTATATTTTATAAGTTATCTCTGTTTTTGTTTTATTTAAAAAAATTAAATTTAAAAAAGGAGAAAACACCCCAGCGCCAGCCAGACCCTCTGCCCAGCCAGTGCTTGAAAGCCCACCGGGCCAGGCGCAGCCCAGTGGCCCACTGGCCACCGAGCAGCCCAAAGACCGGCCTCACCTCACCCCCCGCACCAAGCCCCTTGGCGTCGGTCGCCCGACCGCACCACCCCCTCCTCTCTCTCTCGGCAGGTGGCCCCGCCCGTCTTCAACCCCGCCCCACGCCACACCGCTGCCGCCGATCACGGATCTCCGAGATCCGGATCCGATCCTCCCGATCGCCTCCCTTACCCCGGACGAGGCCCCGCTTATATAAACCGGGTCCCCGCACCCCATTCCCCTTACCCCTCTGGAGCCCTCCTCCTCTCTCACGAGCTCACGGAGCCCGAGCCATCCGCCGCCGCCATTTCGTCGCCATGCCGCCCTAGCCCTCCCGAGCTCGCCCGACTCCACCAGACGCCTCCCGAGCTCGTCTGCACTCCGCATGAGCCACTCCGCCGCCCTCCCCGACGACCGGAGCCGTCAGCACACTCGCCACCGCCGCCGCCGCCGTCGGCGCCGGTGAGTCACCGAGACCCCGCCGTCTGATCACCGATCTACGGTGTAGATTAGAACCCCCGAAGGGGTATGTTTTTTATAAAAAAAACCGGCCGGTTCGTTGCGGTTTAAATTTAGTTAGGGTTTTATTTTTTAGCCCGGCCCGATTCAGTTTAACCGTAGGCCCGTTTAGTTTATATTACGCACAGTGCGTAGTTTAGGCCCATTAGGCCCTTTTTCTTTTATTTTCATTTTCTGTTTTAACAGAATAGTTCCTGTTTTGAAAAATTCATATCTTTTATTCTACTTAATATTTTTAGGTGATTCTTTTTTTGTTGGTTTGCAAATTTCTTATAGTTTCTGTAAAAAATATAATTAGCTATGTTAAAATTATTTATAATTGCTTTAATTTAGTTTTAGTCAGAATAGTAAATCTGTCACAAAATGAGCTAGGAAAATTATTTTGATATGATTCTTTTTGTTCCAACTTTGTTTTGACATTACCTAAACATAGTAATTAATTTGGGCATTTTAGGATTAATAAAAAAATTAGTTTCTAGCAGAATCATGTTATTCTTAATTAATTAACTAGCTACTGTTTTCCCATTATTTTAATTAGCAAATAAATTTATTTTTAACATGTGGATGATTATTCTAGGTTAGTTTCTGTCACTTTATAGGATGAACTTTTATTTATAATAAATAAAACTTTTATTTTATTTTTCTTAATAGAAATTGAATTAGGCCTAATAGGAGTTTTATAATAGCTTTTAAATTGATTCTTTTTGCTCCTAGTTGATTAATGCATTCTTTTCTGTTAAGTTAATAAAAACCCATGTTTAGGTTATGTTGAGAAAAAATTTGTTATGTAAAACTATTTTCTTTGTTGTTGTTGCTTGATGTAGGAAAACTTTGAGTTGGATTTCTTCGAGTTTTCTTTTGGGTTTTGATTCGTTTGTTTTGGTGTGTTATGTTACTATGCTAGTGTGTTAAGTGTTCATATGCTATGTGCTTATTATGGTTATTGTTTGCCTCGGTAGAATTTCCGGAGTGCGAAGCTTGCTACCACGAGTCCCTAGTTTTCGAAGATCGTCAGCAAGGCAAGTTCACTTTGACCATACTTTCATACCTATGTTTTATTGCATTTAGTGGCAACTTTGCAACCACCCCTCAGTAGTGTTATTGAATCCTTGTAGTTGAGTAGTATGCATGAGGTAGGAACCCATCACCCTGTTACCAAGCCCGGGACGACATTTTATTGCTACGCTATAGTAGACGGGGTTTGGTATGAGTGCTCGGGAGTGGTGTGAGAATGGAGGATCTACGTCAATGACGACAACTCCATGATGGAATCTGCAAGGACTGCATCTTCAAGGCCTCAAGACTTCAAGACTCGAGACAAGAATTCAATATACACTCTTTGGGTGAAGGATTTGTTGACGGGCACCTGGAGAAACCCGGTGGTTGGCGGGATGCATGGAGAAGCGCCATGACATCTTGCGGAAAGCTTCACCCAGACTCAAAGAGACGGAAGAATACTTCATGCCGGAAGCTTACGTGCAACCGCAAGTCATTATGGGCTCTGGCTTGGTTGACCTTAGTTGTGACTCTGGCTGGGACGGTACTAGCGGATGTAGAACTACGGTAGGATGGGATGAGTACGGACGGTGCTCGGAGGAACTCTTTGGAAGACCATGTTTCGTCATCTTGTTCTCAAACACTCACGAAGTGCGAGAACGTAATAAAGAGGATCGAATCTTGCGGGTAAAGTGTACAAACCTCTGCAGAGGGTTAAAACCTAATCGATTAGCCGTGTCCCGATTCACGGACAGTTTGAGCATCCGGACTTGGATCTATCTCGGAACTCTCAACACCGGATTGATAACTTAATTGTGGGCAACATATGATGATTTTGGGCTATGAGACATCGGTTGGCGGAACCATGTCATGATAGAAAACTCCATAGTACAGACTTCATTTATTCCTTTGATGTAGGTAAAATAAAACCAGCTTTTACATAAACAAAATTCAGAAAGCAGAGCCATAAAGCCATATTGCATATAGTATAGTTTTATCATCTGTTTTCTCATATTGTGATCTTGCGGTACATTCAATGTACTGACCTACACGGCTGCAACGTATCATGTTGCAGATATTTCTCGACGAGTAAGAGTTACGATACAGGTTACGGTCTACACTCAACCTGCCGATGGCGTTGATGGGACTCCACACCCGTTTGATTGTTTCCGCTGAGTATTATGAGGTATATATCATTTACGTTATTTATACATGTGATTGCACTTTGATATATACATTGATGTCTTGTGTGTGCAAAGATCTTGATCCGAGGATGGCACAGATACACGAGGCTTGACCGTCTCGAGGTCGGGTCGCTCTGAGAATAATTCATAGGCATTTCTTGGCGTCTACTAATGTTACCTATTCTTTGACATTCATCACAAGATAAAACAAACTTACGAGCATCTTTGAAAAGAGTAGGCCAATAAAACCAGATTGAAGTACCTTGTGTGCATTTCTATCTCGGCGTGGTGTCCTCCATAAGATTCAGAGTGACACTTGCGTAGGATCTCATTCTGTTCATGCTCGGGCACACAACTTCTAATAATACCATATACTCCTTCTTTATAAAGGTGTGGATCATCCCAAGTAATGTCTTAAATCATAAAGAACTTTTTCTTTTGCTGGTATGTGAAACTAGGTGGTATATATTTGGCAACAATGTAATTAGCATAATCAGCATACCAAGGAGCGACGAGAAGCATTGACAACCGCTAATTGTTCATCGGAAAACTATCATTAATAGGCGTGGGTCATCAAGAACATTCTCTAACCTAGATATGTTTATCGCAACAGGTTCTCGGCTCCCTTTCTATCAATAATATGCAAGTCAAATTCTTGGAGCAAGAGGACCCATCGATGAGTCTAGGCTTAGCATCTTTCTTTTCCATTAGATATTTAATAGCAGCATGATCGATGTGAATAGTAACTTTGGAATCAACAATATAAGGTCTAAACTTATCACATGCAAATACAACTGCTAAGAACTCTTTTCAGTAGTAGCATAATTTCTCAGGCGGTATCAAGAGTCTTACTAGCATCTTGGATAACATTCAATTTCTTATCGACTCTTTGCCCTAAAACAGCACCTACTGACATAATCACTAGCATCGCACATAATTTCAAAAGGTAAATTCCAATCAGGTGGCTGAATAATAGGTGCAGTGATCAAAGTTTTCTTAAGTGTTTCAAATGCTTCTACACAATCATCATCAAAGACGAAAGGAATATCTTTTTGCAATAAATTAGTCAGAGGCCTAGAGATTTTAGAAAAGTCCTTAATGAACCTCCTATAAAAGCCGTCATGACCAAGGAAACTTCTTATACCTTTTATGTCCTTGGGACATGACATCTTTTCAATAGCATCAACTTTGGCTTTATCAACTTCAATACCTCTCTCGGAGATCTTGTGCCCCAAGACAATGCCTTCATTAACCATAAAGTGACACTTTTCCCAATTCAGGACGAGACTAGTGTCTTCGCATCTCTGCAAAACTCGATCAAGGTTGCTCAAACAATCATCAAAAGAGGATCCATAGACGCAGAAGTCATCCATGAATACCTCACAAATCTTTTCACAAAAATCAGAGAATATAGCCATCATGCATCTTTGAAAGGTAGCGGGTGCATTACATAAACCAAAAGGCATACGTCTATAAGCAAAAGTACCAAAAGGGCAGGTAAAAGTAGTTTTAGATTGATCCTTTGCTGACACAGGTATTTGAGAGAAGCCAGAATAACCATCTAGAAAGCAAAAATGTGTGTGTTTGGATAGCCTTTCTAACATTTGATCAATAAAGGGTAAAGGTTAATGATCTTTCTTAGTAGCTTTATTTAACTTACGAAAATCAATTACCATCCTATAACCTGTAATAATTCTTTGCGGGATCAATTCATCTTTATCATTAGGAACAACAGTAATACCTCCCTTTTTGGGGACACAATGGACAGGGCTTACCCATTCACTATCAGCAACGGGATAAATAATACCTGCCTCAAGGAGTTTTAGAATCTCCTTTCTTACCACTTCGTTCATTTTGGGATTTAATCGTCTTTGTGGATCTCTAACCGGTTTGACATCTTTCTCCACTGAAATTTTGTGTTGACATAATGTGGGACTGATGCCCTTAAGATCATCCAGAGTATACCCAATAGCAGCCCGGTGCTTCTTCAGAGTTTTCAATAATCTTTCTTCTTCTTTCTCTGAAAGGTTAGCACTAATAATAACAGGATATATTTCTTTTTCATCAAGATAAGCATACGTAAGATTATCAGGTAAAGGTTTGAGTTCAAACACGGGATCACCCTTGGGTGGAGGGGATCCCAAGAATTTCAACGGAAGGTTATGTTTCAAGCACAGGTTCTTGTTTAAGGAACACTTCATCTATTTCTTCCCTTTCCTTCATAAACATATCATTTTCATGGTCTAACAAATAATGTTCTAACGGCTTAGTTGGAGGAACAACAATAGAAGCAAGACCAATAATCTCATCTTTACTAGGTGGTTCCCTTTCATGAGGTTGTCTACTAAACTTAGCAAAATTGAACTCATGAGACATACCATCTATGCCAAAAGTGACTCCCTTTCTTTTACAATTAATCTTAGCACTAGCAGTATTCAAGAAAGGTCTACCAAAAATAATGGGACAAAAATCATCTTGTGGGGAAGCAAGAACAAGAAAATCAGTAGGGTACTTAATTTTCCCACACAAGACTTCAACATCTCTAACAATTCCAATAGGTTTAATGGTGTCCCTATTAGCAAGCTTAATAGTAACATCAATGTCCTCCAATTCAACAGGTGCAATGTCGTGCATAATTTCTTTATATAGATCATAATGTATCGCACTAGCACTAGCACCCATATCACATAAGCCATGATAACAATGATCTCCTATTTTTAACAGATATAACATGCATGCCTACAACAGGTCTACGTGTCTTAGTATCGGGTCTAGCAATATTAGCAGTTTCACCCACGAAAGAGATAACATGCCCATCTAAGTCCTCATCCAAGAGATCTTTAATCATAGCAATACCAGGTTCAACATTAATTTGCTCAGGAGGTGTATAGGTCCTAGTATTACTCTTACAAACAACAGTCGAAGCTTTAGCATGATCTTTTATCCTAACAGGAAAAGGAGGTTTTTCAACATAAGCAGTAGGAACAATAGGATCACTATAGGTAATAGTCTTTTCTTCGACTGTAATAGGTGCAACTACTTTCACTTCAGGAGGATTATATTTAAACCACTTCTCTTTAGGGAGATCAATGTGAGTAGCAAAAGATTCACAAAAGTAGCTACTATCTCAGAGTCAAGTCCATACTTAGCGCTAAATCCACGAAAAGCATCGGTATCCATAAAAGATTTAACACAATCGAACTTAGGTGTCATACGACTCCTTACCATCGTCGAACCCCAATCTTGAGTTGCGTTTAATTCTTTCCAATAAGTCCCATTTGAAATCAATAGTCTTCAACATATAAGAACCAAGAGGAAGTATCGAGCAGGTTGCGATTATTAAGAGAAAGCCGAGCATAAAAATTCTGAATAATCATTTCCCGAGAGAGCTCATGATTGGGGCATGAATATAACATTGACTTAAGCCTCCCCCAAGCTTGAGCGATGCTTTCTCCTTCGCGAGGCCAGAAATTATATATGTAATTACGATCACGATGAACAAGATGCATAGGATAGAACTTCTGGTGAAATTCCAACTTCAATCGCTTATAATTCCAAGATCCGTATCATCACATAGCCTATACCATGTCAATGCATCTCCTTCAAAGATAAAGGAAGACCTTCCTTTTAACAACATCATCGGGAATGCTGCAAGCTTAAATAATCCACAAACTTCATCCACAAAGATAAGGTGTAAATCAGGATGCAATGTTCCGTCTCTCGCAAAAGGATTAGCTAGCAGTTTTCTATCATACCGAAGGAATCTCAAAGTGAATATTTTCATAAAGTTCAGTAGGTTGAGGAGCATCTCTTTGCTCTTCTTGTTGGGGTGAAGATACCCCAAACAAGCCCCTCAAAGGATTAAGTTCCATAGTGACAAGTGACAGAAAATTTCAACACACTATATAAATGTTTCCTTACCAAGTTCCGCTCACCAAAAGCGCCACTCCCGACAGCGGCGCCGGAAAATAGTCTTGATGACCCACAAGTATAGGGGATCTATCGTAGTCCTTTCGATAAGTAAGAGTGTCGAACCCAACGAGGAGCGAAGGAAATGATAAGCGGTTTTCGAGAAGGTTTTCTCTGCAAGCCTTGAAATAGTAGGTGATAGATAGTTTTGTGATAAGATAAATAGTAACGAGCAAAAAGTAAATAAAGTAAATAACGTGCAGCAAGGTGGCCCAATCCTTTATGTAGCAAAGGATAAGCCTGGAAAAATTCTAATAATTAAGAAGAAGCTCCCGAGGACACATTGGGAATTATTGTCAAGCTAGTTTTCATCACGTTCATATGATTCGCGTTCGGTACTTTGATAATTTGATATGTGGGTGGACCGACACTTGGGTACTGTCCTAACTTGGACAAGCATCCCACTTATGATTAACTCTTATTGCAAGCATCCGCAACTGAAAAAAGAGTATTAAGGTAAACCTAACCACAACATTAAACATATGGGTCCATATCAGCCCCTAACGAAGCAATGCATAAACTAGGGTTTAAGCTTCTGTCACTCTAGCAACCCATCATCTACTTATTACTTCCCTATGCCTTCCTCTAGGCCCAAATAATGGTGAAGTTTCATGTAGTCGACGTTCACATAACACCACTAGAGGAAAGACAACATACATCTCATCAAAATATCGAACGAATACCAAATTCACATGACTACTAATAGCAAGACTTCACCCATGTCATCAGGAACAAACGTAACTACTCACAAAGCATATTCATGTTCATAATCAGAGGAGTAATAATATGCATAAAGGATCTGAACATATGATCTTCCACCAAGTAAACCAACTAGCATCAACTACAAGGAGTAATCAACACTGCTAGCAACCTACTAGCACCAATCCCGGACTTGGAGACAAGAATTGGATACAAGAGATGAACTAGGGTTTGGAGATGAGATGGTGCTGGTGAAGATGTTGATGGAGATTGCCCTCTCCCGATGAGAGGAGCGTTGGTGATGACGATGATGATGATTTCCCCCTCCCGGAGGGAAGTGTCCCCGGCAGAACAGCTCCGCCAGAGCCCTAGATTGATTCCGCCAAGGTTCCGCCTCGTGGCGGCGGAGTTTCGTCCCGTAAGCTTGCCCACAATTTTTTCCAGGGTAAAAGTGATGATATAGCAGAAGATGGCCACCGGAAGCCCACCAGGGGGACCAGGAGATAGGGGGGCGCGCCCTGTAGGGGGGCCCTGTCTCCTGGACAGGGTGTGGGCCCCCTGGCCTATTTCTTTTGCTCATAATTTCTTATAAATTCCAAAAAGTTGTTTCATGGAGTTTCAGGACTTTTAGAGATGTGCAGAATAGGATTCCTATGTTTGCTCCTTTTCCAGCCAGAATTCCAGCTGCCGGCATCCCCCCTCTTCATGATAAACCTTGTAAAATAAGGGAGAATAGCCATAAGTATTGAGATATAATGTGTAATAACAGCCCATAATGCAATAAATATTGATATAAAAGCATGATGCAAAATGGACGTATCACCGCCCTACCACCGTGACAGTACCGCTCGGGTCCTTTCTCCCTCTGCCTTCCAGACTGCGCGGTAGTACCGCCAGGGGGAGCGGTAGTACCGCTGCCTCCCGCGGTAGTACCGCCCTCTGCGGGGCTGTTTGGGGGGTAATGGTTGGATTGTTCCCCCCACTATATAAGGAGGTCTTCTTCCCCGAAGTTGACCTACCTCTTCCCCCAAAAGCTCCATTGTTGCTCCAAGTTCCATTGTTGCTCCAAGCTCCATTTTCGCCCGATCTCTCTCCCTAGCCAATCAAACTTGTTGATTTGCTCGGGATTGGTTGAGGAGGCCCCGATCTACACTTCCACCAAGAGAAATTTGATTCCCCCCACTAATCCCTAGCGGATCTTGTTACTCTTGGGTGTTTGAGCACCCTAGACGGTTGAGGTCACCGCGGAGCCATAGTCCATTGTGGTGAAGCTTCGTGGTGTCGTTGGGAGCCTCCAATTAATTTGTGGAGATTGCTCCAACCTTGTTTGTAAAGGTTCGGTCACCGCCTCCAAGGGCACCAATAGTGAAATCACGGCATCTCGCATTGTGTGAGGTGCTACTTCTTGAGCACTGCGTTGGATTTGCCCAAAGAGGAGAGGACGATGCAGCAAAGTAGCGTAAGTATTTCCCTCAGTTTTTGAAAACCAAGGTATCAATCCAGTAGGAGGCCACGCGCAAGTCCCTTGTACCTACACAAAACAAATAGCTCAACGCAACCAACGCGATTAGGGGTTGTCAATCCCTTCACGGTCACTTACGAGAGTGAGATCTGATAGAGATGATAGATAATATTTTTGGTATTTTTGGTATAAAGATGCAAGGTAAAATAAAAGGCAAAGTAAAAAAGCAAAGCAATAATAAAGTGTAGGAAGATTGTTATGATGAGAATAGACCCGGGGGCCATAGATTTCACTAGTGGCTTCTCTCAAGAGCATAAGTATTCTACGGTGGGTGAACGAATTACTGTTGAGCAATTGACAGAATTGAGCATAGTTATGAGAATATCTAGGTATGATCATGTATATAGGCATCACGTCCGAGACAAGTAGACCGACTCGTGCCTGCATCTACTACTATTACTCCACTCATCGACCGCTATCCAGCATGCATCTAGAGTATTAAGTTCAAGAAAACAAAGTAACGCTTTAAGCAAGATGACATGATGTAGAGGAATAAATTCATGCAATATGATAAATACCCCATCTTGTTATCCTCGATGGCAACAATACAATATGTGCCTTGCTGCCCCTCACATCCTTTGGGAAAGGACACCGCAAGATTGAACCCAAAGCTAATCACTTCTCCCATTGCAAGAAAAACCAATCTAGTAGGCCAAACCAAACTGACAATTCGGAGAGACTTGCAAAGATAACTAATCATACATAAAAGAATTCAGAGAAGATTCAAATATTGTTCATAGATAATCTTGATCATAAACCCACAATTCATCGGTCTCAACAAACACACCGCAAAAAGAAGATTACATCGAATAGATCTCCACGAGAGAGGGGTATTGAGATCCAAAAAGAGAGAAGAAGCCATCTAGCTACTAACTATGGACCCGAAGGTCTGAGGTAAACTACTCACACTTCATCGGAGGGGCTATGGTGATGATGTAGAAGCCCTCCATGGTGGATTCCCCTTTCGGCGGAGCTCCTAACAGGCCCCAAGATGGGATCTCATGGAGTGCTGAAGGTTGCGGCGGTGGAATTAGGTTTTGGCTCCGTGTCGATGGTTTGGGTGCGTGAGGTATATATAGGAGGAAGGAGCGTCGGTGGAGCTTGAGGGCCCACGAGGGGGGGCGAGCCACCGGGGGGCCTCCACCCTCGTGACCGCCTCGTGGCTTTCTTGACGGAGGGTCCAAGTCTCCTGGATCTTATTTATTGAGAAAATCACGTTCCCGATGGTTTCATTCCATTTGGACTCCGTTTGATATTCCGTTTCTTCGAAACACTGAAATAGGAAAAAAACAGCAATTCTGGGCTGGGCCTCCGGTTAATAGGTTAGTCCCAAAAGTAATATAAAAGTGGAAAATAAAGCCCAATATGGTCCAAAACAGTAGATAATATAACATGGAGCAATCAAAAATTATAGATACGTTGGAGACGTATCAGGCATCCCCAAGCTTAATTCCTGCTCGTCCTCGAGTAGGTAAATGATAAAAAGAGAATTTTTGATGCGGAGTGCTACTTGGCATAATTTCAATGTAACTCTTCTTAATTGTGGTATGAATATTCAGATCCGAAAGATTCAAGACAAAAGTTCATATTGACATAAAATAATAATACTTCAAGCATACTAACAAAGCAATTATGTCTTCTCAAAATAACATGGCCAAAGAAAGTTATCCCTACAAAATCATATAGTCTGGCTATGCTCTATCTTCACCACACAAAGTATTTAAATCATGCACAACCTCGATGACAAGCCAAACAATTGTTTCATACTTTTGACATTTTCAAAACTTTTTCAATCTTCACGCAATACATGAGCGTGAGCCATGGATATAGCACTATATGTGGAATAGAATGGTGGTTGTGGAGAAGACAAAAAGAGGGGAAGATAGTCTCACATCAAGTAGGCGTATCAACGGGCTATGGAGATGCCCATCAATAGATATCAATGTGAGTGATTAGGGATTGCCATGCAACGGATGCACTAGAGCTATAAGTATATGAAAGCTCAAAAAGAAACTAAGTGGGTGTGCATCCAACTTGCTTGCTCACGAAGACCTAGGGCATTTTGAGGAAGCCCATCATTGGAATATACAAGCCAAGTTCTATAATGAAAAATTCGCACTAGTATATGAAAGTGACAAAATGAGAGACTCTCTATCCTGAAGATCATGGTGCTACTTTGAAGCACAAGTGTGGTAAAAGGATAGTAACATTGCCCCTTCTGTCTTTTTCTCTCATTTTTTTATTTGGGCCTTTCTCTTTTTTTATGGCCTCTTTTTTTTCTTCCTTTTTTTTATTTTTCGTCCGGAGTCTCATCCCGACTTGTGGGGGAATCATAGTCTCGATCATCCTTTCCTCACTTGGGACAATGCTCTAAAAATGATGATCATCACACTTTTATTTTTCTTACAACTCGATACTTAGAACAAAATATGACTCTATATGAATGCCTCCGGCGGTGTACCGGGATATGCAATGAATCAAGAGTGACATGTATGAAAGAATTATGAACGGTGGCTTTGCCACAAATACGATGTCAACTACATGATCATGCTAGCAATATGACAATGATGGAGCGTGTCATAATAAACGGAACGGTGGAAAGTTGCATGGCAATATATCTCGAATGGCTATGGAAATGCCATGATAGGTAGGTATGGTGGCTGTTTTGAGGAAGGTATATGGTGGGTGTATGATACCGCGAAAAAAGTGCGGTATTAGAGAGGCTAGCAATGGTGGAAGGATGGGAAAAGTGTGTATAATCCATGGACTCAACATTAGTCATAAAGAACTCATATACTTATTGCAAAAATTTAGAAGTTATCAAAGCAAAGTATTACGCACATGCTCCTAGGGGGATAGATTGGTAGGAAAAGACCATCGCTCGTCCCCGACCGCCACTCATAAGGAAGACAATCAATAAATAAATCATGCTCCGACTTCATCACATAACGGTTCACCATACATGCATGCTATGGGAATCTCAAACTTTAACACAAGTATTTCTCAAATTCATAAATAATCAACTAGCATGACTCTAATATCACCATCTTCATATCTCAAAACAATTATCAAGCATCAAACTTTTCTTAGTATTCAACGCACTCAAAAGAAAGTTTTACAAATCTTGAATACCAAGCATATTATTATTATTAAGCAAATTACCATGCTATTTAAGACTCTCAAAATAATCTAAGTGAAGCATGAGAGATCAATAGTTTCTTTAAAACAAATCCACCACCGTGCTCTAAAATATATAAGTGAAGCACTAGAGCAAAACTATAAAGCTCAAAAGATATAAGTGAAGCACATAGAGCAAAACTATAAAGCTCAAAAGGTATAAGTGAAGCACATAGAGTATTCTAACAAGTTCCAATTCATGTATGGATCTCTCAAAAGGTGTGTACAGCAAGGATGATTGTGGTAAACTAAAAAGCAAAGACTCAAATCATACAAGACGCTCCAAGCAAAACACATATCATGTGGTGAATAAAAATATAGCTCCAAGTAAAGTTACCGATGGAAGTAGACGAAAGAGGGGATGCCTTCCGGGGCATCCCCAAGCTTTGACTTTTTGGTGTCCTTGTATTATATTGGGGGTGCCATGGGCATCCTCAAGCGTAGGCTCTTGCCACTCCTTGTTCCATAATCCATCAAAAGATTTCACCTAAAACTTGAAAACTTCACAACACAAAACTCAACAGAAATCTTGTGAGCTCCGTTAGCGAAAGAAAACAAAAGACCACTTCAAGGTACTGTAATGAACTCATTATTTGTTTATATTGGTGTTAAACCTACTGTATTCCAACTTATATATGGATTATAAACTATTTTACTAGCCATAGATTCATCAAAATAAGCAAACGACACACGAAAAACAGAATCTGTCAAAAACAGAACAGTCTGTAGTAATCTGTAACTAACACAAACTTCTGGAACTCCAAAACATCAGCTAAAATAGGAAGACCTAGGAAATTTGTTTATTGATCAGAAGCAATTGGAATCACTATTTTATCACGTTCTGGTGAATTTTAATAATTGTTTTCGTGAATATAAAGTTTCTGGAAATTACAGCAAGATCAAATAACTATCATCCAAGAACATCCTATAGGTTTAACTTGGCACAAACACTAATTAAAAGATAAAACCACATCTAAACAGAAGGTAGATGGATTATTTATTCCTAAACAGATGCAAAAATAAAAAAAACTAAAATAAAATTGGGTTGCCTCCCAACAAGCGCTATCGTTTAACGCCCCTAGCTAGGCATAAAAGCAAGGATAGATATAGGTATTGCCATCTTTGGTAGGCAATCCATAAGTGGCTCTCATGATAGATTCATATGGTAATTTTATTTTCTTCCTAGGGAAGTGTTCCATGCCCTTCTTTAATGGAAATTGGAATCTAATATTCCCTTCCTTCATATCAATAATTGCACCAATCGTTCTAAGGAAAGGTCTACCAAGAATAATAGGGCAAGAAGGATTGCAATCAATATTAAGAACAATAAATTCTATGGGCACATAATTCCTATTTGCAACAATAAGAACATCATTAATTCTTCCCATAGGTTTCTTAATAGTGGAATCCGCAAGGTGCAAGTTTAGAGAGCAATCATAAAAATCACGGAAATCTAGCAAATCACACAAAGTTTTGGGAATAGTGGAGACACTAGCACCCAAATCACATAAAGCATAAAATTCATGATCCTTAATCTTAATTTTAATAGTAGGTTCCCACTCATCATAAAGTTTTCTAGGGATAGAAACTTCCAACTCAAGTTTTTCTTCATAAGATTGCATCAAGGCATCAACGATATGTTTAGTAAACGCTTTATTTTGACTATAAGCATGAGGAGAATTTAGCACGGATTGTAACTAGGAAATACAATCAATTAAAGAGCAAATTTCATAATTAAATTCCTTGAAATCCAATATAGTGGGTTTAGCAACATCTAGGGTTTTATTCTTTTCAATCCCACTTTTATCAATTTCATCATCAAGATCTAAATACTCCGAATTTTTGGAACGCCTTCTAGGTAAAGGTGGATCATATTCAATTTCATCAAGATTCATATTGCAAAACAAAGATTTAATAGGGGACACATCAATAAATTTTAGATCTTCATCTTGATTTTCATAGGAATTGGAAGAACACGCTTTAATAAAGGCATCTTTCGTAGCACGCATCCTAGCGGTTCTTTCCTTGCACTCATCAATGGAAATTCTCATGGCTTTGAGAGACTCATTGATATCATGCTTAGGAAGAATAGATCTAAGATTAAAGAATCAACATCAAGAGAAATTCTATCAACGTTCCTAGCCAATTCATCAACTTTAAGCAATTTCTCTTCAAACAAAGCATTAAAATTCTTTTGCGAATTCATAAACTCTTTAACACTAGTCTAAAATTCAGAGGGCATATTATTAAAATTTCCATAAGATTTATTGTAGGAATTTCCATAATTATTAGAAGGATTACTAGGATAAGGCCTAGGATTAAAATTCCCTCTATACGCGTTGTTACCAAAATTATTCCTACCAACAAAATTCACATCCATAGATTCATTATTGTTCTCGATCAAAGTAGACAAAGGCATATCATTAGTATCACAAGAAACACTCTTAGTAGCAAATAATTTCATAAGTTCATCCATCTTTCCACTCAAAACATTAATTTCTTCTATCGCATGCACTTTTTTATTAGTAGATCTTTCAGTGTGCCATTGATAATAATTAACCATAATATTATCTAGGAGTTTACTAGCATCTCCTAAAGTGATTTCCATAAAAGTGCCTCCCGCGGCCGAATCTAAAAGATTTCTAGAAGCAAAATTCAATCCGACATAATTTTTTTGTATAATCATCCATAAGTTCAAACCATGAGTAGGACAATTACGTATCATTAATTTCATTCTCTCCCAAGCTTGTGCAACATGTTCATGATCAAGTTGCTTAAAATTCATAATATCGTTCCTAAGAGAGATGATCTTAGCGGGAGGAAAATACTTAGAGATAAAAGCATCTTTGCACTTGTTCCAAGAATCAATACTATTTTTAGGCAAAGACGAAAACCAAGCTTTAGCATGATCTCTAAACGAAAAAGGAAATAGCTTCAATTTAACAATATCATTATCGACATCTTTCTTCTTTTGCATATCACATAAATCAACGAAGCTATTCAGATGAGTAGCAGCATCTTCACTAGGAAGGCCGGCGAATTGATCTTTCATAACAAGATTCAACAAAGCAGTATTGATTTCACAAGATTCAATATTGGTAAGAGGAGAAATCGAAGTGCTAAGGAAATCATTATTGTTGGTATTGGTAAAGTCACACAATTTGGTATTATCTTGAGCCATCGTGACAAGCAAGCAATCCAACACACGAGCAAACAAGAAGCAAGCGAGAAAAAGGCAAACGGAAAAAGAGAGGGCGAATAAAACGGCAAGGGTGAAGTGGGGGAGAGGAAAACGAGAGGAAAATGGCAAATAATGTAATGCGAGAGATAAGGAATTGTGATGGGTACTTGGTATGTTGACTTTTGCGTAGACTCCCCGGCAACGGCGCCAGAAAATGGCTCGTTGTCGGGAGTCCAAATCTTGACTTGACCTTGCGTAAGCCTCCACGGCAACGACACTAGAAATTCTTCTTGCTACCTCTTGAGCACTATGTTGGATTTCCCCGAAGAGGAGAGGATGATGCAGCAAAGTAGCATAAGTATTTCCCTCAGTTTTTGAGAACCACGGTATCAATCCAGTAGGAGGCCAATGCGAGTCCCTCGTACCTACACAAACAAATAGCTCAACGCAACCAACGCGATTAGGGGCTGTCAATCCCTTCACGGTCACTTACGAGAGTGAGATCTGATAGAGATGATAGATAATATTTTTGGTATTTTTGGTATTAAGATGCAAGGTAAAATAAAAGGCAAAGTAAAAAAGCAAAGCAATAATAAAGCGTAGGAAGATTGATATGATGAGAATAGACCCGGGGGCCATAGATTTCACTAGTGGCTTCTCTCAAGAGCATAAGTATTCTACGGTGGGTGAACAATTCATGTTGAGCAATTGATGAATTGAGCATAGTTATGAGAATATATAGGTATGATCATGTATATAGGCATAACGTCCGAGACAAGTAGACCGACTCTGCCTGCATCTACTACTATTACTCCACTCATCGACCGCTATCCAAAGCATGCATCTAGAGTATTAAGTTCAAGAAAGCAGAGTAACGCTTTAAGCAAGATGACATGATGTAGAGGAATAAATTCATGCAATATGATAAATACCCCATCTTGTTATCCTCGATGGCAACAATACAATATGTGCCTTGCTGCCCCTCATCCTTTGGGAAAGGACACGCAAGATTGAACCCAAAGCTAAGCACTTCTCCCATTGCAAGAAAAACCAATCTAGGAGGCCAAACCAAACTGATAATTCGAAGAGACTTGCAAAGATAACCAATCATACATAAAAGAATTCAGAGAAGATTCAAATATTGTTCATAGATAATCTTGATCATAAACCCACAATTCATCGATCTCAACAAACACACCGCAAAAAGAAGATTACATCAAATAGATCTCCGCAAGAGAGGGGGAGAACGTTGTATTGAGATCCAAAAAGAGATAAGAAGCCATCTAGCTACTAACTATGGACCCGAAGGTCTGAGGTAAACTACTCACACTTCATCGGAGGGGCTATGGTGATGATGTAGAAGCCCTCCATGGTGGATTCCCCTTCCGGTGGAGCTCCGGAACAGGCCCCAAGATGGGATCTCGTGGGTATAGAAGGTTGCGGCGGTGGAATTAGGTTTTTGGCTCCGTATCTGATCATTTGGGGGTATGTAGGTATATATAGGAGGAAGGAGTACGTCGGTGGAGCTTCGAGGGGCCCACGAGGCAGGGGGGCGCGCCCTGGGGGGGCACCCTCCACCCTCGTGACCGCCTCGTGGCTTTCTTGACGGAGGGTCCAATTCTCCTGGATCTTATTTGTTGAGAAAATCACGTTCCCGAAGGTTTCATTCCGTTTGGACTCCGTTTGATATTCCGTTTCTTCGAAACACTGAAATAGGAAAAAAACAACAATTCTGGGCTGGGCCTCCGGTTAATAGGTTAGTCCCAAAAGTAATATAAAAGCGGAAAATAAAGCCCAATATGGTCCAAAACAGTAGATAATATAGCATGGATCAATAAAAAATTATAGATACATTGGAGACGTATCATGAGGGCGTGAGGAGAATACGGTGGCCCTAGTGGCTTCTTCGGGAGCATTGTGCCTCCACACCGCTCCAACGGAGACTTACTTCCCCTCAAAGGGAAGGAACTTCGGTAACACATCCTCGTCTTCACCGGCTCCACTCTTGGTTATCTCGTGCCTTTACTTGTGCAAGCTTATTTGTGTTATATCTCTTGCTTGCGTGCGTGCTTATTGTTGTTGCATCATATAGGTTGCTCACCTAGTTGCATATCTAGACAACCTACTTAGATGCAAAGTTTAAATTGGTAAAGAAAAGCTAAAAATTGTTAGTTGCCTATTCACCCCCCCTCTAGTCAACTATATCGATCCTTTCAGCCTCAACACTCATTGGACCGTATACATCAGTATGTATTATTTCCAACAAGTCAGTTGCTCGCTCCATTGTTCCGGAGAACGGAGTCTTAGTCATCTTGCCCATGATGCATGGTTCGCAAGCATCAAGTGATTCATAATCAAGTGATTCCAAAAGCCCATCAGCATGGAGTTTCTTCATGCGCTTTACACCAATATGACCTAAATGGTAGTGCCACAAGTATGTTGCACTATCATTATCAACTTTGCATCTTTTAGCATCAATATTATGTGTATCACTACGATCGAGATTCAACAAAACATTTATATTAAGTGTATGACCATAGAAGGTTTTATTCATGTAAACATAACAACAATTATTCCTTGACTTAAATGAATAACCGTATTGCAATAAACATGATCCAATCATATTCATGCTCAAGGCAAACACCAAATAACATTTATTTTAGGTTCAACACTAATCCCGAAGGTAAAGGGAGTGTGCGATGGTGATCTTATCAACCTTGGAATCACTTCCAACACATATCATCACCTCGCCCTTAACTAGTCTCTGTTTATTTTGTAACTCCCATTTCGAGTTACTACTCTTAGCAACTGAACCAGTACCAAATACCGAGGGGTTGCTATAAACACTAGTAAAGTACACATCAATAACATGTATATCCAATACTCCTTTGTTCACTTTGCCATCCTTCTTATCCGCCAAGTATCTAGGGAAGTTCCACTTCCAGTGACCATTTCCTTTGCAGTAGAAGCACTCAGTTTTAGGCTTGGCTCTAGCTTTGGGCTTCTTCATGGGAGTGGCAACTTTCTTGTCATTCCTTTTGAAGTTTACCTTTCTTTCCCTTGCCCTTTATCTTGAAACTAGTGCTCTTGTTAACCATCAACACTTGATGCTTTTTCTTGATTTCTACCTTCGCTGATTTCAGCATCACGAAGAGCTTGGAAATCATTTCCGTTATCCCTTGCATATTATAGTTCATCACGAAGTTCTAGTAACTTGGTGATAGTGACTAGAGAACTCTGTCAATCACTATCTTATCAGGAAGGTTAACTCCCACTTGATTCAAGTGATTATAGTACTCAGATATTCTGAGCACATGCTCACTCATTGAGCTATTCTCCTCCATCTTGTAGGCAAAGTACTTGTCAGAGGTCTCATACCTCTCGACATGGGCATCAAACTGAAATATCAATTTCATCTCTTGGAACATCTCATATGCTCTGTGGTGTTCAAAACGTTTTTGAAGTCCCGGTTTTAAGCCGTAAAGCATGGTGCACTAAACTATCAAGTAGTCATCATACCGAGCTTTGTCAAACGTTCATAACGTCTGCATTTGCTCCTCCAATAGTTCTGTCACCTAGTGGTGCATCAAGGACATAATACTTCTGTGCAGCAATGAGGATAAACCTCAGATAATGGACCTAGTCTGCATCATTGCTACTATCAAATTTCAACTTAGTTTTTCTCTAGGAACATATCGTAAATAAAACGAGGAAGCTATACGCGAGCTATTGATCTACAACATAGATATGCAAATATTATAAGGACTAAGTTCATGATAAACTAAAGTTCAATTAATCATATTACTTAAGAACTCCCACTTAGATAGACATCCCTCTAGTCATCTAAATGATCACGTGATCCATATCAACTAAACCATGTCCGATCATCACGTGAGATGGAGTAGCTTTCAATGGTGAACATCACTATGTTGATCATATCTACTATATGATTCACGCTCGACCTTTCGGTCTCAGTGTTCCGAGGCCATATCTGCATATGCTAGGCTCGTCAAGTTTAACCCGAGTATTCTGCGTGTGCAAAACTAGCTTGCACACGTTGTATGTGAACATAGAGCTTAACACACCTGATCATCACGTGGTGTCTCAGCACGACTGTCGCAACGATGCATACTCAGGGAGAACACTTATACCTTGAAATTTTAGTAAGGGATCATCTCATAATGCTACCGTCGTACTAAGCAAAATAAGATGCATAAAAGATAAACATCACATGCAATCAAAATATGTGACATGATATGGCCATCATCATCTCGTGCCTTTGATCTCCATCTCCAAAGTACCGTCATGATCTCCATCGTTACCAGCATGACACCATGATCTCCATCATCTTGATCTTTATCAATGTGTCGTCACATGGTCGTCTCACCAACTATTGCTTTTGCAACTATTGCTATCGCATAGCGATAAAGTAAAGCAACTATATGGCGCTTGCGTCTTATGAAATAAAGAGACAACCATAAGGCTCCTGCCAGTTGCCGATAACTTCAACAAAACATATCATCTCATACAACAATTTATATATCATCACGTCGTGACCATATCACATCACAACATGCCCTGCAAAAACAAGTTAGACGTCCTCTACTTTGTTGTTGCAAGTTTTACGTGGCTGCTACGGGCTTCTAGCAAGAACCGTTCTTACCTACGCATCAAAACCACAACGATTTTTCGTCAAGTGTGTTGTTTTAACCTTCAACAAGGACCGGGCGTAGTCAAACTCGATTCAACTAAAGCTGGAGAAACAGACACCCACTAGCCACCTGTGTGCGAAGCACGGCGATAGAACCAGTCTCATGAACGCGGTCATGTAATGTCGGTCTGGGCCGCTTCATCCAACAATACCGCCGAATCAAAGTATGACATGTTGGTAAGCAGTATGACTATTATCGCCCATAACTCTTTGTGTTCTACTCGTGCATATAACATCTACGCATAGACCTGGCTCGGATGCCACTGTTGGGGAACGCAGTAATTTAAAAAAAAAATCCTACGATCACGCAAGATCTATCTAGGTGATGCATTGCAACGAGCAGGGAGAGTGTGTACACATACCCTCGTAGTCCGAAATGGAAATATGTGGAGGGGGCACCGCACACTGCTAAGAATCAACTTGTGTGTCTATGGGGTGCCCCCCGCCCGAGTAGATAAAGGAGGGAGGAGGAGGAGGCCGGCCTAGGAGGGGCGCGCCTATAGGGGGAGTCCAACTTAGTTGGAGTCCCCTTCCTTTTCCAAGAGGGGAGAGAGGGAAGGAGTAGGAGAGGGAGAAGGAAAGAGAGGGGGGCGCCGCCCCTCCCTAGTCCAATTCAGACTTGCCATGGGGGGCGCGCAGCCACCCCTTGAGGCCATTCTCTCCTTTCCCGTATGGCCCATTAAGGCCCACTACTTCCCCCGGCGAATTGCCGTAACTCTCCGGTACTCCGAAAAATACCCGAATCACTCGGAACCTTTCAAGTGTCCGAATATAGCCTTCCAATATATCAATCTTTACCTCTCTACCATTTTGATGCTCCTCGTCATGTCCGCGATCTCATCCGGGACTCTGAACAAAATTCGGTCATCAAATCACATAACTCATAATACAAATCGTCATCGAACGTTAAGCGTGCGGACCCTACGGGTTCGATAAGTATGTGGACATGACCGAGACACATCTCCGGTTAATAACCAATAGCGGAACCTGGATGCTCATATTGGCTCCTACATATTCTACGAAGATCTTTATCGGTCAAATCGCATAACAACATACGTTGTTCCCTTTGTCATCAGTATGTTACTTGCCCGAGATTCGATCGTAGGTATCAACATACCTAGTTCAATCTCGTTACCGGCAAGTATCTTTACTCGTTTCGTAATGCACCATCCCGTAACTAACTCATTAGTCACATTGCTTGCAAGGCTTATAGTGATGATCATTACCGAGAGGGCCCAGAGATACCTCTTTGATACACGGAGTGACAAATCCTAATCTCGATCTATGCCAACCCAACAAACACATTCAGATACATCTATAAAGCATCTTTATAATCACCCAGTTATGTTGTGATGTTTGATAGCACACAAGGTGTTCCTCCGGTATTCGGGAGTTGCATAATCTCATAGTCAGAGGAACATGTATAAGTCATGATGAAAGTAATAGCAATGAAACTAAACGATCATTATGCTATGCTAACGGATGGGTCTTGTCCATCACATTATTCTCTAATGATGTGATCCCTTTCATCAAATGACAACACATGTCTATGGCTAGGAAACTTAACCATCTTTGATTAACGAGCTAGTCTAGTAGAGACATACTAGGGACACTCTGTTTGTCTATGTATTCACACATGTACTAAGTTTCCGGTTAATAAAATTCTAGCATGAATAATAAACATTTATCATGATATAAGAAAATATAAATAACAACTTTATTATTGCGTCTAGGGCATATTTCCTTCAGCAAGTGTCACTTAAATGATATAACAGTCTCACCATTATACCTGAAGTTTCGGGGTAAGTGCAGTTCGGTTTATTTGCATAAAGCAATACTCAGAACATAGTGGTACACCCCAGTAGAGGTCCTGGACACATTGTCTCAAACCCAATGGAGGTCCTAGACGTAGTGGTACACCCCATGGTAGGTCTCTGAACACATTGGTTGGTTCCGGTTAAGGTCTTGTTCCCCTTTTCAACCCATCAAGTTTTAGTTAACGAAGTTGAGGTGCTGAGATCATCCAAATAGCTCCAAGTCTAGGTGCTCAAAGTTGTACATGACCATGCACATAGGTAAGCATGATCAATTTTTACACTCTCGAGAGATTGGTGTACGAAACCTTTCATAAGTGGTACCCGAGCCCTCAGGTAGACCCATACGCCTATTGCGGTACTTATGCTAGTCATAGTGAGTCATGTTACCACAACCTACTTAGCTAATACAAAGCCCATATGACACATGACCACACATGGAAGCTACTATGCAAAGAACATGCATGATCTCTTTGAACATGGGTGGCGGTCCAAACCTATATCGGCACTTCGATCATACTCGTATCATGGCACCCAGATGATTCATTAACTTAAGTTGTTACATAAGAGTAGTAAAATAAGCTTTTAAATTTTGTAACATGTCATGGTTACCACCCATTGTATTTGTAGCATAGCAAAGCACAACAATCTATGTTGGCAAAAAGAAAAGGTTGTTGAACATATGGCTATCCTACTAGTTTTGATATCATATCATAGTACAATAAATATTTCCTACACATACATTCCTAGTAAAATCTGCATGCATAGAAAATAGGGACATCATGATCAAAAGTTCCACTTGCCTTGGTTGTTGTTGTTGAGGGTACACTCCTCACAAAGGCAACCATCACACTCCGCATAATCCATATGTTAAAAGATAATAACTATAAATAACAACATGAGAACCAAGTAATCATGCAAAAGGGAAACTTTGCATGATAGCAAATAAAACCAAATCAGATAGATTGAGTCATACTAATCAAGTTTCAATTCAAGATTCCATTCACAAAAAGAATCACTGAAATGGGTTTTGGCTTTGGAAGTCATGCTCATCTTGGGTTTATGTCCAAATTTGAATAAGTTCCATTTGGGTTCATCAAGGTTGATTTCAAAATGGGTGAAAAGGATAAAGCTAGGAATAAGATTCAGTATACAAAAAGATTCATGCCACTTGGACTTAGGGTTTGCAACTTATGACTTAAATCAGATTTTAATTAAAATTTGCATGATTATAAATAATCTCAAAATGGTTTCATAGGTTAGTTTCTAAGTTCGGGGGAGCTGATATGTCCATTTTGAATCACTATTTATTATTATAATTCACTCTTTCTCAATGATATTTTGCATGTTATTCGTCAATTATAATGGCTTCATCATTTCAACTTGCAGGTAACACACTGAGAGAAAATTACCGGACAACAGGAAATCATGAGCAAAAATGTACGAGAAGAAAAAACAATTTTCCGGAGCTCCAAAAATTACAAAAATTATTTTTTGGAAGAAAGAAGCCAGGAGCCAGAGGGTCCCATAGGGCTACCCTTCGCCCCTGGTCGCCTGTGGCCCTGACCACCGCCTCTCGATGCCCTTTAACCTATATTTTTTCCCTGGCCTGAAATTTGGTTAACTGAACCTGAGCGAGGCGTTGGGCTCTAACTGAACCCGAAGCGATTACTGCTGCAGCTCGACATTCTTGAACCCGAGCGATCGATCGATGGCTGTTAGCGAACCCGATCGGCGATTCTTCGCTCTGCTGCTAGCGAAGCTGATTGATGCTGCCTTTGGGATGAACAGTGAGCGTTGCGGGGGGAGGGGGGGGGGGGTTTGGATGAATAGTGAGCGGTGGCGTTGCCTCTGGATGAACAGGACCCGTGGTGTGGTGGAGGGCTGGATAAACAGTAGACAGTGGAGGGGTGCCCGTGGATGGGTTGTTGAACAGGACTCCGTGGTGTGGAGGGCTGGATGAACAGTAGATGGTGGAGGGGTGGTTGAACAGTAGCCGGTGGAGTAGCGCGCGGTGGAGGCTGGATGAACAGGAGCCCATGGAGGCTGGAGGAGGTCGACGGTGGAGATGAACAGTATCCCGTGGAGTCCCGTTTTGGGGTACGCCACACCCCTCCCGATGAACAGGACCCCCGTTTCGACCGTAGGAGGTCCGTTTCGTCCGTTTTGCGGTACGCCACACCCCTCTCGATGAACAAGACCCCCGTTACGACCGTAGGAGGTCCGTTTCATCCGTTTTGCGGTACGCCACACCCCTCCCGATCAACAGGACCCCCGTTTCGACCGTAGGAGGTCCGTTTCCTCCGTTTTGCGGAACGCCAGACCCCTCCCGATCAACAGGACCTCGTTCCGAACGTAGGAGGTCAATTTCCTCCGTTGTGCGGTACGCCAGGTCTCGTTTCCATCGCCTGTTCCGTCCAAGCCCTCCCGATGAACATGACCATGCATTTTGTTCCGACCCAGCCGATTGGCTCCCACGCGTTCCGTTGCCTCCCGATGAACACGATGCATTCCGTTGCCTCCCCATGAACACGACACATTTCGTTGCCTCCCCATGAACACGACGATGACGCTGTTTCTCCATTCCGACCCAGCCATGTACACGAGCCCTGGCCGTACGTATGCGCGAGTAGGCATTCGAGACCCCGCCCGTATGTACACATACGTGGCCGTATTTTATTTCTTGCACCTTGGCCGATGTACGTACGTGTGCATGCTACGTGCGCGCCTCTACTACGACGCGTGCGCGCCTATACTACGACACATGCGCGCCTCTACATCGACCGGTATGTACGTACACGTTCGCGACCAGAATGACAACGCTACGTACGCTTCGACCATGTGGGTCCCGACTGTCTGGCACTTCCTTGCCTGCGAAGATGTAGCTGGTGGGTCCCAGCAGTCAGGGGGGCGAATCATTTTGTTTTTTTTGCCTGGACGCACTTCCTTGCGTGCGAAGGTGTAGCTGCTGGGTCCCAGCAGCCAGGGGGCGAATCGTTTTTTTGCCCGGACGCACTTCCTTGCGTGCGAAGGTGTAGCTGGTGGGTCCCAGCAGTCGGGGGGCGAATCGTTTTTTCGGACGCACTTCCTTGCATGCGAAGATGTAGCTGGTGGGTCCCAACAGTCAGGGGGGCGAATCATTTTTTTTCCCGGACGCACTTCCTTGCGTGCGAAGATGTAGCTCGTGGGTCCCAGCAGTCAGGGGGCGAATCATTTTTTTCGCGAAATACGGTGGCCCGTCCGGTGGGTCCCCGCTGTCAGGTGGAGGAATAATTATTTTGCGTGTAATAAGGAGGCACTTCCTTGCGGCTGCCGTGGTCCCAGCTGTCAGCCTCTCCATGTACAGTCCATGTCCGATGGAAGTCGTTCCTTGACCACGTTGACCACGCCGCGCCCGAGAGCACGAGGGCGGTGGACGACGGCGAGGCCTAGGAAGGAGACGACGCGGAGCCGGGGAAGACGCGGCAGTGGATGCACATGCGGAGAGGAGTACGAGGGTTCACTGGTTCGGCTGCGCTGCCGTCGCTGCAGAATAACAGGGGGTGTGGGTGAGTGGAGGGATGGCACGCCAACGTGGGAGTAGTAGAGGCGGTGAGGCCTCGCGGCAGACCAACCGCCACGGGAGGCAGGAGCAGGTGGCATGACCGGCGCTGCTTTGGGTGGCTGGAGCAAGAAGACCAGAGGTTGAAGAAGCACGACGGCCGTTGGATGGACATCGTACGGTCACTACAGCTAGAATCATTTATATTGACTAAGTTCACAAAGCCCTTGGTACGTCAACTTAGTAGGCCCTGGTCGCTTCGAAGCAGTGCGCCCGGATGTCGGGGAGGAATCATTTTTTGGGCGGGTGAAGCTAGAATAATATCCGAGTTTGAAGAAGAAGCACGGCATCCGTTGGATGGACATCCAATGGCCACTGCTGCTAGAACCGTGTGTTGACTATAAGTTGACAAAGCCTTGCATACGCTTCAACTCTGTTTTTTTAGGGGACGCGTCAACTTAGTAAGGCCAGAAGTGTGTGGCAGAGAACTTATAGCCCATTTGAGATTTGTAAGAATGTGTAGCCCATTTTTGAATTTTAATGGAATTTACTACAACCCATTTACAGTTTGTTAAAAATACAGCCCATTTCAACCAACCGTTCAAAACAGAATTCAATAAAATTTCCCACATTTTGATGGGATCCGAAATATTTTTATCCCGAAATTTCTAGTCAGATTAAATACAATTTCAATATAAATTTATATTACGTAAAAATCCGATGAAACATTGCGCTCCCGACAATTAATGAAATTAAAATTTTCAATATCCAAAAATAATACTTTATAAAGTAATCACGTGTTTGGTGCATTTTTTATAGTTACTGCCCAGTTTTTATAATTACATCCCATTTATTATTTATTAAAGCCCATTTTCTTGTTAAGCCTAATGCATCCCTCCTAGGAAAGATTTGCAGCCTAGCGGGGCGGAGAATAACAACTTGACCTTGCATGGGTATTCCTAAAAAAAGTATAGCTGGGCTAGCCATTTTCAGCTTGAAAAAAATTAATATCCGGGCTGGATATCGGCTTTCGGGCTAGGCAGGCCACAGCCCGCCTAATTAATACCGCAACGATGTTTTCGTTGTTGTTGAGAGGAGAAAAATTAATATCTGGGCTAAACATCGAAAAACTGCAGTTCTCACACCTCAAAAACACAAATCTTGCTCGAGTTGCTTGGTCCGGTATCGGCCGCTTCTTGTGCAATTCTCTCGTTTATTGACTACTACATAGGTTGACAATGGTGTGGGACCGTGATGTCAGGAAACCAGGAGGAAGAAAAATAAATTCTAGTTATATATATAATAAGGAGGCACTTGCGTACGTGAGGCTATGGACCTGGTGGGTCCCCATTGTCATCCTCTCCAAGTAAAGTCATCTCCTCGCCCTTGCGCTTTCGCCCGAAAATCAAGCACCGCCGCCCGCTTCCGGTGCAGGCGATTGCTCCGCCTTCAAATGACACAAGTGCCGTCCGTCCGTCCATCTGCCGCCCACATTAATGATACGCGGTTGCCGAGGCGGCTACTCTGGTGCCACACGTCCGTCCCTCCGCCCGCCCACCATTGCTATATAAAGCGCTGCGGCCGCCATAGCCGATCATCCACATCCGTTCCCTTTCTCCTGTCCACACCACTACTGCCCACCATGGCTTCCTCGTGCTCCAGCGCTCTTTGGGATGGGTGGACGACAGACCACAAGGAGATGGCAGCCATTGCTGCCGACCGGCTGGCCGACAGGCAGCCGGAGGACGACGACGTCCCAATGGAGAACATGGTAGTCGACGATCCGGCGTCAACCCCCTCCTCCGCGCCATCCTCGCCGGTGCATTGCACCATGACCATCGGCGAGGCCAGTGCCCAATATATGGACAGGATGAGGCATATGCGTGAGGAGCAGTTCCGGGAGGCGCAGGCCGACGCCGCCTACAACCACCATCTCCTCCAGGAGCACCTGTAGGCGGAGGAGCAGATCGCCGCGGAGCGGGCGGAGCAGGAGGCGCTGCTCGACTCGTACTGCTCCGCCCGCAAGGGCCGCCTCGAGCGCTGGCGGTACCACATGCGGGTGGCGGAGGCTGCGGCCGCCTACAAAGAGGCTAGCAAAGAGGGCGAAGAAGCGGGCGAGGCGCTGTTTGGTGAGACCGAGGACGAGGCAGAGGACAATGCCGGCTTCGACGAGTCCCCACTCCACTGGCGTCGACGAGGCCCTGCTCCGCCGAGGCCCCGCGGCGCCAACAACGAGGCAGAGGACACCGCCGGCTCCGCCGAGGTCCCGCCCCGCCAACAACGAGGCAGAGGACATTGCCGGCTCAGCCGAGGCCCCACCCTGCCGGCAATGTGGGGGAGGATTTCCACTGCTCCGCTGAGGCGCCGCCTGCCGACAATGAGACAGAGGACATCCCCGGCTCCGCCGAGGCCCCGCCCCGCTGCCAACGAGGCCGCGCCACACAAAAAACAAGGAAGAGTAGAACACGGTAGGTCGCCGCCGCTCGGGTCCAAGTAAGGCCACCGCTACTACCCTCCGGTTGAAGCCAAGCTAGGCGGGTTGACCATTGATGGCGGTTAGCTTCTTGGCGGCGACGTGGAGTCGGAGAGCTGCGCTGGAGAAGAACGCTGCTTCTACTTAACTGCTGGTGAAGTTGGCTGACTGACACGTGGGCCCAACAGGCCACATGTCAGTTATGCAACTGCACCTGCATTAAGTCATCAAGCTTCTGTTCGCTCGGCGGGACACAGTGGGTAGCCGGTTAATTAATTATACCTCCAGCGCACCCTTTTTAGTTGAAGAATGTATGAAATGTAATGAAATCGACATGTTTATATGAAATCCGACCGTGTATGAATGAATTTATTTGATTAGTTCAATTCTGTATCACCGGCATTGGATGAACATGCAAAACAATACGTACTAGCATTATTCCTGTGGTGATCACCTCGTTTGCAGTAGTTTCACATGTACTCCTCCGGTCCTTTCTAGTCGCATACAAGTTTTATCTGCAGTCAAAGTATCTATACTTTGACCAATCTTATACAAAAAGTATGCACTTTCACAATGTGCTAAGTAAAAGGAAAGAAGGAGTACAAAGAGTTTGAGCAGCTTTTAGCGTTTTCAGACATTGCAATCAAACACACAGCCTCGACAATTCATAGAGAACATTCAAAACAATCGATGATTATGCATCTCGGCGACTCACATGTCAAAGGCAATATTTACTTCACAACTAAAGAATAAAGAAAAATTGATCGACGCCGACAAGCAAAAGGCGTCCCATTCAAAATATCAAACACATGTCTTGCTAAAATCAATGAGCAAAATTTGACAAGGTTGTCCCATTCCAAAATATCAAATGCCTACGATTGTGGAATGGGCAGGGTTTGCCATCAGTTCGGACATTGACATGGCACCTCGTGCTAAATAAACCAGCTATTCTTTTTGTGCAGTTCCACCAAAATCAACCAAATTCGCGCGTAGCTTGTATGATCTCGCCCTTATATGTTGCAACGCCTTGAACTTATCGGCACCTCCTTTCTTGTGGTGGAAATGAATGATTCGATGTATTCATGAACATTTTGTGCAGTTCCCATTGAAATCAAGCTGAGCACCCCTGTTTGCACAAATACAAAAAAGTGATTAGTATAAAGCAAACTGTAATATGAATTGACAGTTTCAACAGGCACATACATGGTCTATGTAGAGCACACTTTTAGAAAAATGGAACTCACCAGAAAGATTCCTGGAACAACATTGTACTCGCGCATCACAGCAAAAAAAATGGAGATTTGTCAGTCCTTCTGATGAGAAGATAGACATGGCTTCTTCATCCTGGCATAATCGGAACTAGTCACTTCACGTACTCCATATTCTTCTTCAGAGGAAGATGATCCTGTTGTGCAAAGACAAGAGGACTACTAAATGCTAGCATCCCTGTTTGCTCAAAAAAAGGAAAGGAAATATTTAAAACAACACAGATGAAGCACTTCTCAAGGACAATACCACTTTTTAATGACAGTATCTAAACAGTAGCACAACACCAATAGAGATGACAAAGCTCAATCATATGGATGAAATCGGTGGTGAGTACCAACCTTTGTCGGGAGGCTTATTGTGTAGAGCATACAGATGAAGCACTTCTCCGAACCATCTTTGCTATCTACGGTGGTGGCCATGCTTACTATATACTCCTCGATTAGTTTAATGTTTCCAACATCTTCTTGTGCAGTTCCACTAAAATATATGGTATCTTCAAAGAAGATCCCTATTTGCACAAGTAGAGATAATTACATATTACATTAAGAGTGGCATCAAATCAGTGGCAAAACAATTGCTCGTTCCAGCCATAGCAATAAATTAAGATGCAAAACTATATCATTACTTGTGTCATCACAGTTCCAGTGCTTCATTACAACACCGAGAGTTGATTTTTGTTTTTCTTCTGCTTGTTCTTCCCTTTCATCACTTGGTTCAATAACAGACAAGCTTCACCTTCAATGTAAGATTTGGCATGTCAATTAGGGAGCACAAGTATAGTACTAAACTTAATTTTCTAATGAAAGTGGCAAAATACAGGCCAACAGTTGTGAAATATCCTTATCTTACCTCAATGGGATATTACGGTGCACATACAGATTGGAAGTCTTGTCTCCATTTGTGCAGTTCACTAAAATCAAGCAACATTATCGTACAAGTAGCACAACATATGAAAGCACACTGCAGAATCATGTGAAAGAAGGCTAGTACTAACCTCTCATGATGCGGAATTCAAACAACTCACAAGAAGAAGATCTGAACCAAATTCGCCTTAACGGATAGGAAGTAAGATCTCCTCTTGTGCAGTTCCACTAAGATCAAGCAATCAAGCAACGTTGTCGGTGTGATATTTTGGTTGAACTGCACAAAACACTCTTAAAACAAAAGTGTTTTGTGCAGTGCAACAAAAGGTCACAATGGCAATGAGGTGAAGTAGATAACCCTGTTTACACAAAGGTGCAAAGGAAACAATTAGTGGTCAATAACGGTGGATGACATGAAGCCAACAAAAGAAGCATCTACCTTATCTAAATGGGAAAGAAAGCAAGACAGTAGCATTTCTCAAACGGTGGCATTGATTAATATTAACATAGAGATTATATTAACAATAAAATTCGTTAAACATGTAATTTTCTTTTAACTATGGCATTGCATCAATTTTCCAGTGGCATTATTAGAGGGTGTTTGTTTACAGGACATTTTGGTGTAGGGACTAAAAAACTCCGTGTCGGCCCCATCTATGGACTTTTAGGGACTAAAAGTGGGCATTTGGGACTAAAGAAAGAAGACCCGAGGAGTCTTTTGGGACTTTTTCCAACAGTTGCCCCGCCACGCATCACACCTTGTCTCTATTAGTTCATTACTAGGGGTAACATGGTCTTTTAGCATGTCATTTAATAACCTCTAGTCCATGTTTAGTCCCCGAACCAAGCAGGTAGGGACTAGGGAGTTTTAACCAAACAGGGCCTTAGATTAACAACAGCTAATGAGTTGCATGGGACGGTGGACGACCAGCACCATGTGCATCTACCGATGTCTTGTGGTCATGCAGTCTGTTGCAACAAAGAACAAACAACCAAGGAGCATATTTGTGTTGGTCCCAGTTTTGTTATCTTTAGACACCTTTCCCTATGTGAGCGACAAATCTAGTCTGCTCAAACTCTCTGACCTTTTCCCTCCTTTCCTTTTTGAACTAGTACTTTCACCCCTTCCTTTCCTCTTTGAACCACGTCCTAGATTTATGCGATACAACTTTCCCCACTACTTTCCCCCATTCCTTTCCTCTTTGAACCACGTCCTAGATTCATGCTATACAACTTTCCCCCTTCATTTCCTCTTTGAACCACGTCCTAGATTCATGCTATATACAACTTTTCCCACTACTTTCCCCCACTCCTTTCCTCTTTGAACCACGTCCTAGATTCATGGTATACATGCAGCTAGAGCAATGCATGTGGAGTAAGTAAATTATACCTTAAGGTTCTTGGGGCGTGGTTCGGTGGGCGACAGGACGGCGGTGAAGAAGAAGGGGTCGGAGGCCCTCCCGCGCCGCCGCTGGGTGGAAAGTGAACAGCTGCACCTGTAGCCCCTCGCCGACGGCGACATCGTTAAGCCTCCTTCCCTTCCCGGCGGACGAATCCTGCCGGCTCTTTGAGCAGCAGTGAGGGAGAGAGAGGCCAATGAAGTCTTGTTTAGATCTGGAGAGGCGAGAGAGTGTGAAGAGAGCAACTTCAAGCGCGAGGCTCCAGTGGGAGAGGGCGAGAGAGTGTGAAGAGCAACTACAAGCGCCGAGGCTCCAGTGTATATATATCTTGAGAGAGAGTGTGAAGCGTGCAAACCCTAGAAAACATTTTAACCAGTCAAAGAATCCTCCTGGCACAAATTATGCTCAAGTGTAGTTATCGAACCCGAGACCTCAAGTTTGATGAGCGAACAGGCTAACCAGCTACAAAGCCCTCCCGTTATGTTAAACGAGAGGGAAATAACCTTTTATACATTCCTGCATTCGCGTGACAAGCATACCATGTTTTTGTGTGTGTGTGGGAGTCATTGGGATTTCAATCATAATCGTGTCATGTGGCTTTGGTGGTAAGACTATCCACAGTGGTGCAGAAATAATGCAGCCTTAGTCACCTTACCTCTCTCCACGTAGTACGTTGGGTCCCACCGGTCGGAGGGTGAAACAAACAAATTAATAAGAAAAATTAAAAGCGCCAATGTGTATCTTACCTCACACATCTCGCCACTGCTCGGGAACACTGTCCAATTGATCCCTCTGTTCGCTCACGTACTATTTTAAGTGAATCCTTATTATAACATACACACAAATTTTGGGCACTTGTATTCGACTTAAGTCAGTGTGCCACCGTATCTCCTATACTTACTACTCCCTTCGTCTAGGTGTAATAAGTCACGTTAGAAGGTGCAACGGGACCAATGTGCGTGTGTGTGTGTGTGTGTGTGTGTGTGTGTGTGTGTGTGTGTGTGTGTGTTTAACAACATGTGTGTGTTAGAGAGAGCGACAGATCGACCTACTCCTACAGAGAGATGTGGTGTAGTGTATGATTTTAGCATGAGAGTCGGTGCATCCTCTCGTTTCGGGCGTGTCCGTAGGGACATGCGGACAGCTGCCACGCCCGCCTCTCGACCAGCTGGCCCACCCAAAGCCCTCCATCGCTGCGTGCTTCCCGCCTCAAACGGTCAGCGCCGCTCCAAAGAATTGGTGCCGATTCATGCCCGGCAGAGCGGACGCGACCTCTCACCGGGCGCAAGAGTGATGGTTGCTTCGTCCGTCCAACTTATCGCTGGGTCTATGTGATTTGACGGCTCATTGGTCTTTATTCTCGAGGTGGTAGGACTGCTGGATGTCCCACGCCGCGAAAGGAGGTACTACTACTAGATTACAATTTTCTCCATTCTTACAGTGGGAGGCGCAAGAGCAGTGAAAACACGCAGCTCGGTGATTACATGGCCCACCTCACACTATCACCGTCGACACCTAACTCTTTACATAGTACTCCTCCGCTCCTAAATATTACTAGATGAGTCCCTTGCGTTGCAATGGAACAACGGTATATCTCTCTGCGCAAAATTATCGATTTCATAAAACTAAATAACACTCTATAACCGCATGACAAATGCGGTAGCCAAACTAAATAAACTCCCATCATCATTTAGATCATCCCACGTAAGGAAAAAAGATCAGCCAACTCCTACTGCATAATGGGATTATATTTTTATTTTTGACATGTTAATGTGACTTAAAAGCTCACTTACATGCATGCTACCGGTGCATGCTTGCATGTAGACATGTTGATGTGATTTAAAACCCACTCACATGCATGTGCCACGGTATTTCTGCATGCTTGCATCTGGCTTAGTGCGGAGCCTCTCAACGTCTAGATCAGACGGCTATTATGGACTGATTTACTTCATCTAACGGCTACATCAATTTTGATGATGTGGCTCAAGGAGAGGATAGAGAATTCCTAGTAGTGGGGGCTAGCTATTACTAGTAGATAAGTCTTTGTAGATATTCCACTACATACGGAACAAAATGAATGAATCTACACTTAAAATGCATCTATATACATCCGCATGTGGTTCATGGTGAAATCTCTACAAAGACTTATATTTAGGAACGGAGGAAGTACTAGTATAGTACGTCTTGTAATTTATCAGTGAGATAAATTTGTACAATGCTATGAAGCTTCAACTTCTGTTACATGTATCTTCGTCCAAGGTTGCCCGTTGCAACATTTCATCAAATACAAAGGAGACTAACATGCATGCTATTGCATCTCAATGATTGATGATCATAGCAATATGTACTCCTCCGCTTCAAAATAAGTGTCTCAACTTTGTGCAAACTTTAGTACAAAGTTGTACTACTACTAAAGTTGACACTTATTTTGGAACAGAGGCAGCTAAAGAAAAAACGATCCATGCAGTCCCTAGCCCTTGAACCGTGAACCCTGACCAGGCTTCAATTTGCTGGCAACATTCGAGCTTCCTAATAAATGAAGTTTGCAACCTTTTGACCATCGGATCATTTTGTGCAGTTTCACCAAAATCGAGATGAGCATCCCTGTGGCAAAGAAATTGAAGAAGCGTGATTAGAATAAGATTATTGGGACTAGTTGATGAGACATAAACTCATCACAAATACAAGACGTAGAAGCCAAGAGAGGTATGTGCGGGGCAAAGAAGTAGAGAAATATCCACAGGAGTGATGTGGGCAGCTGGAGCATGGTGCAAGCCGGCTGTAAAGGGAGTTGTACCCGAGGGACGAGCTCAACCTTGAGGAGGCGGCGAGGCGGCAACTGCCCACGCTGCGGCAAAGTGAGCAAGGGACGAAGGCAACCTCACCGGCTTTGTGAGAGATAACGCGGGGACCCCTGATCGGGACGTGCCAACGGTGGGTTTTCACCGTCGGCGGCGACGGCACCGCATCTACACTAAGCATCCACCCTTCCCCAAGCGGACGTGATCCGCCGAGATGTTAGAGATGTGGCCACGATCGTTTTGTGCGAGAGAGTGTGAAGAGAGCAACCCCAGCAAGCAACCGTGTAGGCTGGCCCGCCCCGACTATGTATATAGTGGAGCGGTTTCCTTTTCTCTCCATATGAACCTATCATATTGCGACGTACATCAAGAAAAAAAACTTTATTTATAAATGACACGGCACCTACTACTCGTTCTCCTATAACCTTGCGCTTGGCATCTCCAAAATATTAACCTTGCGATTGGCTCTTCGCCTCTTCGGGAAGTCGAGCAATAATGGTAGTGAAGTATATATCATTCTGGCTATATGAGACCGAATGAATTGCTGCACGTCCACCACGTGGGCGAGGGTCGAGGGGCGAGGGAGAGTGCTACATACGGAGCAAAATGAGTGAATCTACACTCTAAAATACATCTATATACATCAGTGTTTGGAGTATGTACTAGTAGTTCATATTGAAATCTACTAAAGGACATATATATTCCAAACAATATGATATAATCTCTATAACCAAGGTAGTAGGGACGAGGAGTAAACGGAGGAGTAGTAAATTTTATCCTCGTCCTGCGAGCCACGCAGCGCATGGGCGTAGGGAGCGGGCGAAGGCGGAGCAAGCTTCACCTCATCCTCGAGCCACCGCGCCCGTGGGCGGGAGATGGCGTGCTAAGCAAGCTTCTCCTCGTTCTGCGAGTTGACGGGACACATCAAAAGTACTCCAGTGTATAGAGCCTTGCCTCTAAGGTAGGCCCCACATGGTTTGCCTCTTTTTCTAACATAACACGTCAAGTCACAATTTGTTTGTTCACCCGTGGTAGACGATCCTCCCTTCACCAAGTGGACAACCAGTACACGTGCCGAATTACCACGTGGGCTGCCTTTTTCATACAGAAATGAGCTCCACCGTGTACCCGCGCGGGTGTGGTTGGGAAAGAGACGGGAGTACATGTGCCATGCATGCACCTCTTCTCTTCGTGCACGTCCCCCACCTACGTGGGTGTGTGTGAGAGATACAAACCGCGTTCGTGAGTGTTTTTTGTTTTGGGGTGGGGGGTTGATTTCGTGAATTATTTGTGGGAATATGTGTCGATGACATCTCAAACAAAATTTTGCATGCAATGTGTGTGAAATGGAGGCTTATCCATATCATACATAGAGGGTCGGGCAATCCACGAGAAGAGAGGGAGGGGTCATAGCTATCGATAGAGTCGAAGAGAGGATCAAGTGGGTGGGTGCGAGATCGATGAAGAGAGCCATCGAAATTGTGTGTGTGTGCAAGTCAAAGATATAGGGCGACTGGCCACGGAACGTTAGAGGGCACATGTCAAGTTTGTGTGTGGCAGGGAGACATGACTAGAGTGCTCGATGTATCGATGTGTGTGTGGGGGGGGGGAGGGGGGTGGGGGGAGGGGTAGGCAGAGGCCTAACTATAGGTAGAACGACTCGTATATGTGTTGAGAAGGAGAGACCCAGCTATGTCTTGAGGGAGATCGGTCGACATCCATACATAATCGAAGGACGGAAATATGATGGGACAGAGAGAGAGAGAGAGAGAGAGAGAGAGAGAGAGAGGAGAGAGAGAGGAGGGAGAGGGAGGAGAGGGGTAGAGTGCTGGATGGGTGATGGAGTTGCTTCTCGAAGATGGTGGAGAGGCCTACTAGACAAACCGAGGTGGAACTGCAATGTTATCAATAAGAGTGGGGATGTGTTTCGTGTGTGCACATGCGTGATAGATCTGTCGGGATGCATCCATGGATGATGAAGGGGAACCATGTGTTTGGTAAGCAAACCTAACTAGATCGGTAGATCAATTGTTGTTTGTTGGAGGAAGGAGAGACACAACTAATGAGGTAGATCGATTGACGTGTGGGTAAAACAAGTTATAAGGACCTAGCTAGCTATATGTATAGCGAGAGATCGGTCGGTGACGCCCATTTGTTAGAGGCAAATAAGGCCCAATGAGACGGATAGACAGAGAGAATGGAGCTAGGAGGTGGTGCGAGAGGCCCAACTACTAGCTAGATAGGGGAGGTGTGCGGTTGTGAGATCGATGAAAAGAGGGGCGAGAGTTTACACGTGTGTCTCGACCGTATGAGAGACACGAGGCAAGGACACATAAAGGAGGAGATTGAAGGTGTGTGTATGTTGTAGGCAGGCATCATTTGGAGAGGTTTATCGATCGGTGTGTGTCGGAAAGGAGTTGTGGAGACTCGGGAGAACGACCTAAAGAAAAAATGAATGTGCCCGGTGGATAGAATGCCGAGGGAGGGGGAGGGCGAGGAGGGCGTGTGCATGCACGAGAGAAAGTTAGTGGTAGCTACAAAGGTTAGAGGATTGTGTGGGTGTAAGAGACTAACAAAGATCATAATTTGATATGAAAGCGGATTCATATATTTGAATAGGAGATCATAGTGTTTTAAACATTGCATGCATGAATATAGCGGTGATACACGTGCTGTGCACATGTTATACCATAATGTGATAATGCATGGCATTTGCAACTCACAGCTAAATGCCGAACAATCTAAACCATACTATACATCAAACAATCTCACATTTTATTTGAATTTGTGATAATGTGTGGCGTTTGCAGCTTACAACTAAATATCGAACAATCTAAACAATACTATATATCGAACATTCCCACATTTTATTTGAATTTGTGGTAATGTGTGGTGTTTGCAACTCACATCTAAATACTTGTAGGCATAGGAGGCGGGGCACCATACATAATGTGATAAAGGTGTTTGCAACTCACATCTAAATACTTGTAGGCGTAGGGGGCGGGGCACCATACATAATGTGATAAACACATTATACATATGAGACATGGTTTAGATTATGAAGATCTAGCTAGAGCTAGAAATGTAATGTGATTTGAAATCAAAATAAAGTGGATTCAAAAAATCTAGTTCGAGTTCATATAGTACACATAGTTCATATGTAACTCAAGACTAATCATGTGGTGTGCTGTGAAGATAATACACAAACGATGGTTTAACTTGACAATAATGATGATTCTAGATCTTACTAAAACAGAGAAACGAATTCAAATGCTTTGACTTCACAACAATCATTACTGTAGATCTTATTCAAATAGAGAAACGAATTCAAATTTAGTTCATATTGAAGCGGCAATATATACGTTTGGAATGCACTAAAATGTTCATTTGAGTAGTAGGTTGCATGCATTATACACGTAGCAAAATATTTTAATTGAACATAACATGAATTCAAAGTTTTGAATGACATTTGTAGTGCGCATTGATTTGGTACAGTACACGTTAGGCTTGTCCGGAAATTTCAACCCGCGCCCTGTTAGCCCAAAATATTTAAGATATATCTTTGTCTTGTTGTGCTCCGACAACTCCCTCCATCTCAACTCGCGCCTTGCCATTCCGAAATTACAACGCGCGCGAAAACTCTCACCTCCTGTGAAATCCAGACACGCGAAATGCCCGTGGTACCCCTGAACCGAAAGAACCGCCTCAAATCGGTGGGGGTACTTTCGTAACTTACCCAAATTTCAGAAAAGCGCGTCTCTAAGCCATGGTTCCCCACTGCCATCCCATCCGCCCACCCATTCGTACACCGAGGCCGTGAAAACCCACGACGAAACCCCACACCCTTCTCCGTCCGCCACCCAGCCGGAACCTCTTCCCCGACGACGTCGTCCACAGGAACACCTAGACGTCCCTCATCCACCGTACCGGATGAGGATCCGTCGTCGATCTCATCGTCCCGCCGGTTCAGCCACCCCGTTCCCCTCGTCTTTCGCGCCACCTCCATTCCCACATCACCGTCTTCACCTGCACCATCGGAAGAGCATCATCATCACCGTTTCCTCGGATGAAGCTGCGGCCTAATCGGTGCCACCAAAGAGGTTGTACACTAATCGCCGCTTTTTCTTCTTGATTCGATCTCACGGTGCTGCGCCGCGCCGGTCCCGAGCCGACACGACGCTGCTCCATCCACGGCGGCGTCGCCGCCACTTCCTCCATGACGCCGCCTCGGCGGCGACGCCCACATCAAGAGGAGCTGCTGCTGCTTTAGCTCTCTCTCGCGCTGCTGCTCGCTCTTGCTCTCGCCCCCTGCTGGTCGCTCTTGCTATTGCTCTTGCTCGCTGCTGCTCTCGCTCTTGCTCTTGCTTGTGATGCTGCTCGATTTAGCTACACTTCATCGTGAATCGACTTTTGGGTCATCGATTTTAGGGGTGGGGTGGGGGGCTCTGGGTGAAGGAAGAACCAGCCGCAGCGGGAGGGGCGCTTCAAGAGGTACCCACTATCTACTTAGGGTTCAGGATGGGGGCGGTGGTCGCCGGTGGTGGCGGGTGTTGACGGGCGGTGGCGTGGGGATCGCCGGAGAAAATGCTCGGCACGGGGGGCTAGAGGGATGGCCGGGCAGCGACGGACCAGTGGTGGGGAGTGAGGGCGGGCGACGGGAGCTGCTGTTTGGCCGGTGGTGGTGGCGGCTCGTGGGGTGGAGGTTGAAGATGAACTGCAGCCCTTGATTTCAGATCCAATGGCTGCAAAATCGAGTGACCAGAGATGAAAAGTCAGTCGACCGACGTGTAGCCTCACCTTGCTAGTGCGTTCAGTTTCGACAGCAAAATTAAGTTTCGACAGCAAAATTCAGTTTCGACAGTTAAGTTCAGTTTTGATAGTTAAGTTCAGTTTCGACGGTTAAGTTCAGAGATGAGCGGCTGATGTATTTTACATCTAGCACTTTGTGGTTATGTATTTTACGTCATGTATTGGAGATGCTATTAGAATTCCACTCAGGTTAACGTTGTTCGTTGTCTCTCTTGTCCTGCTTCAGCCTCTGCGTCGTACAACTCACCGGAGCTGCTCCAACGGCGAAACCCTCCATCACAGCGGAGCAGTACCTCGGGCTCCATCTCCAGACGCCTAAGATCTTCTTCCCCTCCAACGACAGCAAAGTTAGCCGGAGCATCCTCACCGGCCAACCCAATCACGCTGAGATTGACATGGCTTCGCCAAAGTGGTTGTACACTTGTTGCATCTCTTTTTTACTCTACATGTTATATATATTATCCACTGAGCACATGGATTTGTTCCTTTAGTGTCTCCTTGAAAGAAAAATGTAGGAATTTTAATTTTCACTTGTCCTCCTTTTCAAATTCCTATTCATGAAGCACAAGACTAAGAGATAGTAGCATAATAACATTATAACCGTACATTTTCTTGTGGTTTGACTTAATCTCACCATGCTTCTTTGCATCCTGTGATCTTCCAATTATTGTGAATCAAACACCCAGATTGGCAGAAATCCTGTGTTTTTAAATTCTCTGTTTTGCACGTGCATTCCTATCCTATTCCTATCTATTTCCTATCCCTGCATTTTTGGAATCCTCCAATTCAAACGAGCCCTTACAGAATTACTTCTCTTACAGATAGTTGTCAAACAAAACCTTGCGTGGTTTGTCCCGCTCCTGCTGCGCCGTCGTCCACCCCAGCTCAGCTGCTCCAACGACAGAAGGGTCCAGCACAGTAGGGATTCGGGCTCCAGACTGTCTTTCGCCGCCTCAGATCTTCTTCCTCGCCGCTGGCAGCCATGAAAACTGCATTACCATCATCAACCGAGCAGATGACCTCGAGGACTACACGGGTCCGCAAGAGAGGTCGCACTCTTTCGTGTTCCGCCACGTTATGCATCGCTAATATTACATGCTACTTTATCGCCCTGTTCACCGATTAGACTCGAGTCAGCCCAAACTAATGGTCAAACTTGAGTTTTTAAATGGTTGTGGGGTACATATCGGGCCGCTATCAATAGTATCTATCTACTATCTGGTTAATCTCCGGTGTCTACTATGAGTTTCATGTTGGGTGGGAAACAAACAAGAAAGAAGCCATTATCTGTATTTATTAATCAAGCCATTATCGCTCGCTATTATTGGTTTGGGTCTATCCACAAGTTGCTACCATCACTCTGGATTTCTGCATGCACTCCTTACATAATCTCACTATGTTTTATTCCTATGCATGACAGTTATTGTAAACAATGGAACTGAACAAGTAGAGCAAAAGAGACGAGCCTTGCGTGGCAATATAATTTCATGTAGATGTCGCTCCATGGTAGGCGCAAAGGCAGCCCCCCTCCACGCATTTCGGATTGTAATCGAGAGGAAGATATCTGTTCTGAGGGGGATTCAGAAGGAGAAGATAACTCCGATTTACCCCCTGAGGTCTTCGCTCTAACTTGGCATGATGATGCTGTCTATATCATGCATATGGTGTCTTGCATTGCTTAATTTATACATCAAATATGTCATATGCTTAGTTTAGACATCCTTTGTGAGAATGCCATCTGTTTAGTTTATTCATTGTTTATGTGAATTATGCAACGCCATCTTGTTTAGCCAGGCATCATATATGTGAATTTTGCAATGCCATCCTGCTTAGCCAGTCATCTTATATGTAAATTATATCAGGCCATCCTTTTTTTCCATTACATATTACATTTTTCAACAATGTTAGTACATTCAACTTCTCTTCGTGTGCATCAGCCATTTGACACGGTGATGGCAAATTTTGGACTGAAAATAAGGTCTTCAGAGCAGACTATGCTATCTGACGATGGGCATATCTCACTGGTTACGGATAGCTCATCAGAGGAGGATTCAGAGACAGATGACCAGTCCTATTCCCCCCCCCCCCGAGGTGTATGCTCTAACTTGGCAGGGTTATGTTGCTCATATCGTGCGTATGGTGTCTCGCATTGCTATGTCATTTGATTAGTTTAGACATGCTTTGTGTGAATGCCACCTGTTCAGTGTCTAATTACCATATATGTGAATTATGCATTGCCATCTTGTTGCAAGACATTATATATGTGAATTATACAATGCTATCTTGTTGCAAAGGCATTATATATGTGAATTATGCAATGCCATGCTGTTTAGCCAATCATCATGTATGTGAATTATATCATGCTATCATTTTTTTGTATTACGTGTTCCATTGCTCAACAACGTTTGTATATTACTCTTCCTGTGCATCAGCCATTTGAAGCGGTGATGGAAGTATTTGGAGTGAAAACAAGGTATTCAGAGCAGATAATGCTACTCGCCAAGCAGACATCTTGTTGGTTCTGAGAGAGCTCCTCGAGGAGGATTCAGACCGATGACCATTCCTATTTCCCCCTGAGGTCTATGCTCAAACTTGGCAGGGTTATATTACCCATGTCATGCATGTTGTCTTGCATTGCTTAGCTTTTACATCATATATGGATTGCCATCTGCTTACTTGCTTACTATATAAATCATATATTTCAATTATATCATGCCATCATGTTTACATAGTACATACACATCATCTATCTGAATTATGGCATGGCAACCCATTTAATAAAGACATCATATATTTATATCATCTCATCCTGTTTAGTGTTTACAGTCATCATATTTTGAATTATGGCATTCTATCCGTGAATGTATGTGAATTATGGCATGCCAACCTATTTAATAAACACATTATATAGTTATGTCATGTCATCCTGCTTACATAGTCTCATATTTTGAACTATGTCTTTCCATCTTTTTAGTTAGCCATCATAATGTGAAATTGTGTCATGCTATCCTGTTTAGTTAGCCATCATATATGTGAAATTGTGTCATGCTATCCTGTTTGGTTAGACAACATAAATATGAATTATTTCATGCCCTCTTTTATTCCCCACTATCCATTGCACCTGCTATCATACAATGTCTATACTTTCAATTACTTTTCTTGTTTATCAGCCATTTGAATTGGAGAGCATGATGGCAGATCTAAGGGAGTAACAACACGGTCTTCGTAAAAGATAGTGCTACCAGTTGATGCAGATAGAACCACGGTTGTACTTGCCCAAGGACCAGATCCACCACACATAACCTGAGACTCGTGATATTGTACCCCTACCCAGCTTGGACGAGAGAACCAGCTGCACCCCTTCTAACCCCAACCCCAGCAGATAGTAACCTAGTTCCAGTTGACACAGCACCGCTCCACCACAGAGCACCCAAACACGAAAGCAGTTAGTAAGGGAACTGCAGTGCCCAAAGCACGAGGACCACCACTCCAATCCCAACTCAACGCTTAAAGGAGAAGAAGATTTTTTCTCGTGTCAGGTTCAGAGCTATGGTTCATACTCCTTTGCTCTTGCATTATGTATTTACTCATACCAACTATCTTCAAATTTGAAGGATGGAAATGAAACTCCAATGGCGCAACAGTATGTTTTAAACCTGTTTCTTTAACTGGTTTGCTGTTGTAACCTGCTCTATGTTGATTTCGCTTCAATTGAATAAATAGTTATGTTCTCATGTCATGCACATTACAAGTGTTGTTATTGCTCTATAGTTACCCACACTTATATTCTGTCTATTCTGCTTTGTCTTGAACAAATATTATTTGAACTGTGTCTCTATCTTGATTTGGCAACAAAAACTAGAATGATATAGACCATAAAGTGACCATGGTACATAGATATATGTTTGTTTCATGCTATTATCCTGTCCACTTTACTACTGAACTCATTTACCAAAATGAGTTTCATATACAACATGGTAAACATGTGATGTGTCCGCTTGTTTCTCTTATAGAATGCGGACAAAATATTGGAGAACGAAGACTGCGTTATCCAATGGTAAAGGAAGTAATGCAGATAAGGTTCAAGATAGTGAGACATCCCTGTTGGTCTCCAAGAAAGCTGATAAAAACTATCTTGACGACAGTGAGGGAACCCAAAAGTCCTGTCTTGATGTAGTGTTCGAGTTGCTGGCCCCTACTGCTGGCACAAGCTCTTCGAACTCGCTGCCTGAATCAGTTCGTCTTCTTGAGTCTCAACTTCAACTTGAAAGACATCGATCAGATGTGCTGCGACAAGAAGCTGAAGGACTGAGGAAGTTGTCGGTGTCAAAACCGGCGGATCTCGGGTAGGGGGTCCCGATCTGTGCGTCTAGGCTGATGGTAACAGGAAGCAAGGGACACAATGTTTACCCAGGTTCGGGCCCTCTCGATGGAGGTAAAACCCTACTTCCTGCTTGATTAATATTGAAGATATGGGTAGTACAAGAGTAGATCTACCACGAGATCGTAGAGGCTAAACCCTAGAAGCTAGCCTATGATGGTATGATTGTAATTGTGATCGGGCTTCTAAGGACCAACCTCTCCGGTTTATATAGGCACCGGAGAGGGCTAGGGTTTACATGGAGTCGGTTACAAGGAAGGAAATACTATATCCGGATCGCCAAGCTTGCCTTCCACGCTAAGGAGAGTTCCATCCGGTCACGGGACGAAGTCTTGAGTCTTGTATCTTCACGCTTCAATAGTCCGGACGATGTATATAGTCCGGCTGTCCGGATACCCCCTAATCCAGGACTCCCTCAGTAGCCCCTGAACTAGGCTTCAATGACGATGAGTCTGGCGCGCAGTCTTGTCTTCGGCATTGCAAGGCAGGTTCCTTCTCCGAATACTCCAAAGTAATTATCGAACACTCAAACCATGTCCGGATCTGCAAGATGATCGTCACATACCATTGTAGGGAACATAGCGTAAATCTGATCTGCTGGCAATCTTCGTCCGTCGTGCCTTCGCATCATGGCCCAGTTCAACCCGAACCGGTGCCTCTCGCCTCACCTCGACTCGTGCTGCGAGGCGGTTTTATTGGCACGTCCTGTTGAGGCAAAGCACGTGTTCCTTTTATTATGGGATCTTCCATTAATGCGGGCGTGCGTAGCCCCATGACGACCATTGGTATGACTTCGTGTGCCGTCAGGTAAACCTCCAGCGGTCACCCTAAGGACTCTTGATATTCACCCCCTTTATAAAAGGGGCCAAGGCATATGCCTCTTTTCCACTTCCCTTGCGCCTTCTCGCACCTCGATTTGTCCGAATCCAACCCTCAAGGCCGGTGGGTGGCCTCCTCGATTCAAGAGGAGGACATTGTGAAGCTTAGGGCGGTTGGATATTTGACCGCCGACATCCAGCACAGGCTTCCCGCTCCAGTGCAGGTCATCCCCACACCGGAGCCTAATGAGAGCGTCGCATTTGTCCCTCACTTCCTCCGCGGCTTGGGCCTCACCCTCGATCCTTTTGTGAGGGGGCTCATGTTCTATTACGGGTTGGATTTCCATGATCTAGCTCCGGACGCTATCCTCCATATCTCGTCGTTTATTATAGTGTGCGAGGCCTTCCTCCATGTCACCCCACACTTCGGCTTATGGCTCAAGACCTTCAATGTGAAGCCGAAGATGATCGAGGGGCGACATGCAGAGTGCGGAGGTGCCGTAATAAGCAGGAACGCCGATGCCCCATGGCCAGAGGGTTCTTTCCCAAAAGTATCCGATGTATGGCAACAGAGGTGGTTTTATGTCACAGCTCCCAGAGGCACAAAGTGGGTGGCCGCCCCCGAGTTCCGCTCGGGCCCTCCGTCACAGCTAGCGTCTTGGACCGACGTAGGACGGAATTGGGGGCCCGCTGGTGATGTACCAGTATTGCACAGCCGCATCCGAGAGCTTCTTGAGAGGGATATTAATCTTGTCAGCATAATGCAAGTGATGTTAATCCGACGGATGTTGCCGTGCCAACGCCGGGCCTCTCCGGATGTGGGAGTTCAATCCGGAGGGTCCGTGGATCGTTAGCACTTCTTCGCTTGAAGCTCAAGGATGTGCAAATTATTCTTCGACCGAAAGTAGAGTGTCCGGACACCACCGAGGATGCGGGCCTAAGCTGCAATCGCCTAGATACCCAAGTAAGTAACCTTGATACCGGACACCTTGTTTTGTATTTGTCATAATTGTTTATTCTGAAAATCATCCGTGGCCAGGAATGGCTCAGCAAGGCGGAGAGAATCAGGTGTCCGGCGCCACTTCCCGAAGGCTCGCCTGGCCCCGCCATGGTCAAGATGCTTGTCTGGGTACTCAACAGAATGCCCTTAGGGAAAGACAAGGGGAAGAACGAAGAAACCGAACTTCACACGCTACGCATCCGAACCGGGGGAATTATTACCTCCCCTAAGGAGGATAGTCGGGAAGGGGAGGCTAAGGCCTCCTCCCCGCGCGGGAAGAAGAGGGCTGCCTCCGAAGACTTGGAGACAGAGATGCCCAAACAAGGGAAAAAGGTATCCCCAGGGGGCCCTGCCCCGACGGGCACCCTCACCGCGCCATGCCCGCCAACGGGCCAGCCCTCCATCGAACCGTAAGTCAATCGTTAATTCGAAGGTACCGTGTTTCTCCTGGATTAATAACCAGGATTCGTCTTTTGCAGTCCGGCTAGCAGCTCTTCTCAACATAGTTCGTCTTCGGGGGATCTTCCTCCAGAGATGATGGAGAGCGAGACCCCACCCACCTCTCCGGCTCATGAAGCGGGCGACACCGAGGTGTCATCACGGAGGAGTCCAGATCTGCCGAAGCCGGAAGCCAATGCGTCAGCCGCCCTGAGCCCGGAGCGTTTGGCTCCCACGGGGGCGATGGGAAGGGTCCAGCACAGTTCAACGTCCGGTCGGACGTACTGACGGGCCTACTGGACTGAGCTGCGCTCTCGGAGGAGCACCGCTCATTAATGAGCACGGTGCTTAAGAATATTTCATCCGCTACAAGCGGTTTGAATGAAGCATTTACAAGCCTGCTCAGAGGATTTGAGGTATGTAGTGAAGAATGCACCATTCTTTTGCTGTGAGGCATGCACTAGGTGTGCTCCATATAGATAGTAGCCCCTGAGACTCTGGTTGCCCGCCCTAAGCGGCAAACGGGGGATCATAAACCAATGATTGCGCTGTAAATACGTGCAGGTACCTATGGGTCCGGCCGCCGACCAGTCCGTTGAAGTTGCCGAACTAACAAGGCAGATTGGATCGATTGATGCCGATATCATGCTGGTGAACGAGCGGCTGAACAAATTGCAAGGTATGTGCTCTTCCTTCCTTTATATAGGAAAATATGGAGGCGGCATGATATTATTGTAATATGTTCGGACTGTAGATGGTGCTGTTGTCATGGAGGCCCTGAGGGCAGAACTTGCCCAGGCCAAGGAACAAGCTCGGGTTAGCAATGCGGTTGCGCTAAAGGCGGCCGAGGAATTGAGAGCCGAACAGGCTGCACATCGTCGAAGCGAGGAAAAGATAGCTGAAATGGCTGTGGAGTTAAAAAATGCCGCTGACCGGTATGAGCTCCTTAAAAAGGAGCATAAAGATAATTCGGCTAACCTGAACAAGGCACTTAATGCCACCAAGGAAATACGGACCGAGCTCAGGGGTGCGCGGAGGAGCTTCAACAGGCCGTAAAATCGCGGCCGGGGCTCTTTACTTGCTGCGACGAAGTTTTTCGATCCGAGGTACGCCCCTCGATGAATGGAGTCCTCCGCGACGCAGATGCAGATTTGGCGAAGAGTACAGGTAGCGACGCCAAGTTCTTCGAGGATCAGGGTGATAAGGAAGTGGAGAAGCTTTTTTGGTCGCAATTCAATGCTCCCACTCGCCCGCTGCCGTTAAGTTACAAGATGGCTGCTGTAGCGGAGCCTCACAGGTTGTCCGGGCTTGCAATGCGGTCTGTAATAGACCATCTTTGGCCGAAGGGGCCCAAGCTGGACAGTTATTTTGGCTTGGTGCAACAATTCCTTGGGGCCGTGCCTCGGATCGACGCCATGAGGAGGTCGGCGTGCATAGAGGGTGCACGAATGGCTCTTGCCCGCGTTAAAGCCTATTGGACGGATATGGAGGCCACCATTATAGCGACCCAGGATCCGGCGGGGGGCCAATATCCGGCTGAGCACTACTTGGCACAGGTCACAGAAGGTGCCCGCCTAATAGAGGTGCAGTGCTCGAAGAATGTCTTGTTCAAGTGATGATTCGAATCATTGTAAAAACAATGTTTATTTTGATTATGAGACAATATTTATACTGTTTGCCTGAAAATATGATTGTGTCCCCTGTGTGGCCGTTTATATATATATATATATATGAATATGTAATCCGAAAGTTAGCAGTCGTTGGCTTCAGCCCCCACGCATACAATGCGGGGGTGTTCGCGAAAAATATGCTTAATCACACTTGATCTAACGTCTTGGTCTGAGGGAGTCCTGGATTAGGGGGTGTCCGGATAGCTAGACTACCATCATCAGCCGAACTATCATTGGCCGGACTATCATCATCGACCGGACTCCAAGACTATGAAGATACAAGATTGAAGACTTCCCCCCGTGTCCGGATGGGACTTTCCTTGGCGTGGAAGGCAAGCTTGGCGATACGGATATGTAGATCTCCTACCATTGTAACCGACTCTATGTAACCCTATCCCTCTCCGGTGTCTATATAAACCGGATGGCTTTAGTCCGAGGACTACAATCACAACAACCCTTACAATCATACCATAGGCTAGCTTCTAGGTTTAGCCTCCTTGATCTCGTGGTAGATCCACTCTTGTAAACATCCACAATACCAATATCAATCGAGCAGGACGTAGGGTTTTACCTCCATCAAGAGGGCCCAACCTGGGTAAAACATCGTGTCCCTTGTCTCCTTTACCATCCGCCTAGACGCACGTTCGGGACCCCTACCCGAGATCCGCCGGTTTTGACACCGACATTGGTGCTTTCATTGAGAGTTCTCTCTGTCGCCACCGATAGGCTTGATGGCCTCTTCAATCAACAACGACGCAGTCCTGGGTGAGACTTTTCTCCCGGACAGATATTCAGATTCGGCGGCTTCGATCGCGGGCCAACTCGCTTGGCCATCCGAGCAGATCGAAGCTACGCCCTGGCCGTCAGTCAGGTTTGAAGCCTAAACTTCACGGCTGATATCCGCGGGACTTGATCTCGATGGATCTGAGCCACAGCCGAGCGTGCCGTCTTTGTCCACGATGGGCATGACCTAACTCGCCACCGGACAGCGCTTTGAGGTCAAGACATTTAATCCGCCCGACCCATAGTCCGGAGCCGATCGCTGGATCGAGGACGGATGGCTGGACACCGCCGGGAGTGGCAAATTCTACGGCGATGGAGCCAACACTTACCTTGTCCCGCATAAAGCTCATGACTCCGAGGTGCCGGACTCTCCGCGGACTCCAAACCTCCTGCGCTACCGCCACCGAATCCGATTGGGCGCCGATCACGGAATTCACCGCTGCGGACATCTTTTCAGCACTCGCCCTTCGCGATATCATAAATTCACTGAAGTGTCTCGCTATCTCGAGAGCCCTGGCCGAATTCACGCCGGGACGGTTGGGACACGGACGATGAAGAAATTCAGAGCCTACCACCACCCACTTCAGAGCCACCGCCGATTTATTTAACCGACTTACTCGACCACGACCAAGACATCGATGGTATGGACGACGATGCCGAGACTACCAAGAACCAGCTCCTACAGACACCGAAGACCACCTCACATACGACATATACATGGTGGACACCCCAAAAGAGGGGAAGGCGAAGAAGCAGCAGAGGCCGATTCCTTAAAGAACAGCCCAAGCGCCGACGCCGTGGCGCCGCCTAAATCCCGCCACGGAAAGAATGGAGATTCCGCACAGGAGATAATAACACCCCAGAAAGTGCCGAAGACAACTCCCTCCAGCACGATCAGCACAGGAGGAGGCAGAAGCAAGCCCTCACGAGAGGGCGGCAGATGAAGAGGTCGAGGATGACAATTACTTACCTCCCTCCGGAGACGAGGCAAGCCTCGGCGACGACGAATTCGTCGTGCCTGAGGATCCCGTCGAACAAGAGCGTTTCAGACGCAGGCTTATGGCCACGGCAAACATCCTAAAGAAAAAGCAGCAACATCTGCAAGCTGATCAAGACCTGCTGGCCGACAGATGGACCGAGGTCCTCGCGGCAAGAGTATGAACTCAACGCCTCCAAAAGTTACCCAAAACGCAAGTTGCTCCCCGATTAGAGGAGGAGGCGACAAACCTGCATCACCAGCGCACAATACGGCAGACCGCCACCTCGTGGCGCGACAGAGAGGCGCAAGCCCTCCACTAAAACCGCATTCTCGCATCGCTCAAAAAGCATGAAGCCACGGGGAACACGCCGGACTTGCGTAGATATATTGAGGACAAGGCAAGACAATCCAGATCTATCTATGGATCACGTGGGCGCCCCAAGACCCACGATTTAATACCGTCGCACCGGATATAACTACTCGCCGGGCCGAACACAGCAGATAACGCCTCTCGAGCTACGCCGCGATATTGCTCAATACAGAGGCGCCAAGACACCCACTATGCTTCACCGATGAAGTAATGGATCATCAAATCCTCAAGGGTTTAAACCCGTTAACATCGAATCCTACGATGGCACAACAGACCCCGCGGTTTGGATTGAGGATTATCTTCTCCATATACACATGGCCCGCGGCGACGATCTTCACGCCATCAAATATCTCCCGCTCAAGCTTAAAGGACCAGCTCGGCATTGGCTTAACAGCCTCCCGGCAGAGTCAATTGGATGCTGGGAAGATCTGGAAGCCGCATTCCTCGACAACTTCCAGGGCACATATGTGCGACCACCAGACGCAGATGACCTAAGCCACATAATCCAGCAGCGACGAATCGCCGTGCAATTTCGACACGGTTCTTAACAAAGAAAAATCAAATCGCCGACCGTCCGGATGCAGAGGCCCTCGCTGCCTTCAAACATAACATCCGCGACGAGTGGCTGGCCCGCACCTAGGACAGAGAAGCCGAAATCCATGGCAGCCCTCACATCACTCATGACCCGCTTCGTGCGGGAGAGGATAGCTGGCTAGCTCGCAGCAACAACCTCAAGAAAAACGCCGGCAGTCCGGATACCAAGGACCGCAATGGCAGGTTGCGCCGAAACAAAACAAACGCCACATTAACGGCGACAAAGAATGAGGATACGGCAGTCAACGCCGGATTCCGAGGCTCCAAACCCGTCAACGGAAGAAGCCATTCAAAAGAACCACTCCGGGTCCGCCCAATTTGGACCGAATATCGACCGCTCTGTCAAATACATGGAACCCCGAAAAGCCAGCTAACCACACCAACAGAGATTGTTGGGTATTCAGCAGCAGGCAAATTAATTGCCAAAAAAAGGACAAGGGGCTACACAGCGATGACGAGGAAGAGACCCGCAGCCGAACAACAGAGGACAAAAGGGATTCCCCCTCAAGTTCGGACGGTAAACATGATATACGCAACGATATTCCCAAGAGGGAGCGGAAGCGTGCACTAAGGACGATCTGGCGATGGAGCCATCGCCCCAAAATTCAACCCATGGTCCTCTTGCCCGATCACCTTCGATCAAGAGACCATCCGACCAAGATCCGCCATGGCGGATTCGCCGCATTGGTTTTAGACCCAATCGCCGATGGATTTCACTCACGAGAGTCCCGATGGACGGCGGCAGAGCCTGAACCTGCTTTATCGTGATACAAGGCGCAAGATGGGCATAGACCCTTCAAGGATTAAACCTACAAAGACAACCTTCAAAGGTGTCATACCAGGTGTCGAGGCCAATTGTATGTGCTCGATTACATCGAAGTGGTCTTCGGATCCCGGATAATTTCCGGCGAGGAGTTAATCTTCGACATAGTCCCGCTCGCAGCGGCTATCATGCTCGCTTTCGGACGAACGCGCTTGTAAAATTCAACGCGTGCCGCATTATGCATACCTTAAGCTCAAGATGCCAGCCCTCATGGAGTCATCACGGTCAATGGAAACACGAACGCTCCCTCCGAACGGAGGAACATACAGCGCTCTCGCGCAGAAGTACAGAGCAGCCTTTTAAGGCAATTTCGAGTCCGCCGTTAAACGACCGGACACGACCAAACGCGCCGAGCAACATCAACCAAGACCACCCGCACGCTCCGAGCATCGCAGAGTAATGCGGCCTTAACCCCAGCCTCGCAAAATTGTAAGACAAGCTCTCCGCATACATAATTACGCTTTGGAGATACCATGGGCATAGGGGAAAGGCACAACCACAACAGACCCAGAGTGCGGTTCGACCACGGGGGCTCCCAAGTGTGTCGCTTTTTTTCTTTTATTTTTCTTTTTTACAGAACTATGTCCGGTGGCGAACCTGCCGAACTCATGATGCAACAGCCAGGAAGGACAAAGGCCGCGATTTAACACTCAGTGTGGTCTCCATCACGAGCATTAAATTTGTTAAATACAAACATTCCGCTGCCTACCCTCGAGGGAGACGCCTTTAATTCGTCCAATCCCTTGCTTTCCGCACTATTTGTATCATTCCGCACTCATAGAATATCTTCTAATAAAATGCAGCACTTTTTGCCTATAATTGCATTACCTTATATATACATATATGTTCATTTATGACATGTTGCATCCAGACACTTTTGGTACGCCAAATACACCAGGGCTTATGTTCTCCGTGATTATGGTGTGATAAAGTCCGACACTTTCACAAGTGCGGCACCCAACTTATAGCATTATATGAATCGCTTCAATCATGTCTTGGGTCAATAGTTGGGTTTGCCTGCTCCCATGTTTGGCACCTTACGCCCGCTCTATCGGCTAAGGTAGCACTGGAGAACCATCGCGATTGCGCCCGGTTGAGCCGGGTTAACGCCTCGGAGAAAGCTAAACTGACTGTCATGATAAGGCGAGAGACTGGTCGCTGTTCGAGAGGTCCTTTCGGTCCCTAAAGACCCACGCCGCTCGAGTGAAGTTCGGATTATGTCCGACGAAGGCGTGATAGCGCCCAATTCGTCCTCCGAATACTAGGGGCTTCACCAAATTTAAAATTATAGAATTCTATGGCTAAGTGAGAGTGTTCAAGCACTATAAGTCCGGTTGCCTTGTTCGTTGTGTTGAGCGCCTCGATGGACCCAAAATGGGAACTAGAGCGCCATGTTTATCCGAACACCCCAAAGACTCGTGGCATGGGGGCTGAAGCCGACGACTTGCCATCTCTCAGATTTAATAAACGGCCGCATGAAGGTAATATTTTAAATTAACAAGCGTTGCTTAGCGATATGAACAAAGTTTTCAGCGCATGTGATAACACATTGCGAATTTACTCAAAATTACATCCTCGGGGCACTCATCCGCAATCTTGCGGGCACCCTTCAGACAACCTTATAGTAGATTTCGGCGACGATGTTCCTTGCCCGCTGGTGGTGCGCCGCTGATTAGCTTCTCCGCATCCAGCTTGCCCCTAATGCACCTTTGCGCTGGCAAGGGCCCGACGAGCACCTTCAATACAAAGCGGAGCGCTTGATAACCTCCACCTGTGGGCACGATCCACCAGCCGTCAGACGAGGCCGTCAAGTAGCTCCTGTGCATGGCCTCTCCAGCCACACCGGACTATGAGGCCCTTCATGGCCTGCTCGGCCACCTTAGGAAGCTCGACCAGCTGCTTCACCTGGTCGCTAGGGGCACCGGATGGCCGGTCTTAGCATACCGAGACCGTAAGACCTTCTCCATTATGCTCCCCTCCTCGCTCGGTAGAATGCGGCGCATCGACACGCCATGCTGAGGCAGATCTGCAAACGCCTCGAGAGCTCCGAATCGGGTAAGTAACACGTAATTTACATTCACATGCTTGCTTTGCATGAAAAATGCCTTACCCGCCGCTATCTTCCTCATCAACTCAATCTCTGAAGGGACTTATGGGCCTCGGCCTTGGCGGTTTTGGCACTTTCGAGACGAGGCAAGCTCGACTCTCTAGTCTTTGAGTCACGCCCAAACTCTCATGCTTTTCCATGAGAGCCCGGAGCTCTTGCTGAACCACCGCCAACCGCGCCTCCTGCTTTTCTCGCTCTGCCCTGCCGTGGTCAGATTATGCTCGTCACAGACACGGCCTCCTTCAGGCCGCCACCTCATTCGTGGACCCAGCAGCACCCATGTTATCCTTGTTATTTTTGTTGCAACCTAAATCCTTTTCTCAGAAGGTACAAGTTCAAAGTGGTGTTACTCACCTTCTTTGTCCCGAGCTGCTTCCTAGCGCTGCCGAGCTCTTGCTCGGACCGCCGAGCTCTCGCTTCACAGCACCGACCTCCGCAGCGGGCGGCAGAGGTCAGCAGCAGAGCCTGCAACCCATATTGACATAATTTTTAGCAACCTGCAGATATCTTATTTTTTAGATCCTCATCCGCTTTTCTTTCCAACACCGAACCGAGCATCGAGGGCTACTGTCTATGCGGTATTACATTGCATATTTTAACTTCTTACCTCAAAGCCCGATAGAAGGCTCTGCGCAGCTTCGGTCAGCCCGCTCTTGGCGAAGCTGCACTTTTCGATCACCGCACTCATAATAGTGCGGTGTTCTTCCTCGATGGAAGCGCTCTGCAGCGCCTCCAACAAGTTGTCCGGCGCCTCCGGTTGGACGGAAGCCGCCGGCGTCACGGTCTTGCCCTTCGCTCGAAGGGGCCGCCGGCCGGACCCCGGAACCACTGCGGGTTCTGTTGTGGAGTCCGGCGCAAAGTCCGGAGGACGCCTTGTGGCGCCCGAGCCTCCCCGATGGGTCCTTCTGGGATCCCACTCGCGCCCCGGTGTCGCGAGGGGTGGAGGCGGTCGATGGAGTCTACATCCGACGGAGCCAACGACCCGCTTGATGAAGCGGGAGATCATCACCGGCGGACTACAAAGGCATGCGGCATTAGAATGACACTATGTGACATGTAAAAAGAAATTATAAATCATTCAGAATCCGGATACTTACGATCTCACGGAGGCCTGGCCCTTGAAGGCTATTCTTCCTCGCCAACGTTGATGTTGGCGGAGCTGTCCGGGAATAGTCCTTCCTCTTGACCCTTCGCCTTCCCCTGCTGGGGAAGCCTTCCTCTTCCTCTCTCCCTCCTCTCGAGAGAATCCTTCCTCCTCCTCATTTTCGGGAGGAGTCCGCCCGAGTCGCTTGGACACTGAAAACGGGCACTCTTTCGAGCACCCGTGGCCTCCTTCTTGGTTTTCTTCTCCGGCACCACGGCGGTGCCGGAACCAACAGCCTCGCTAGATGAGCGTCATCTTGGATTTTTCGCATAGGAGCCGGACAGTAATATGCTCCGCCTTCCTCATCCAGTCTGTCAAAGGAAAAGGGAAATTAAAACCCGATAGAGTCAAACTATGAAAACAAGTGTCCCATAAAGGGGTAGAATCACTTACCTCGTCGGCTCAAGGCCATGAAAGCGAAATCCGCGATCTTGATCGCGGATGCGGGGCTTCGCGCCTTGAACAGCACCTTCCAGCGCCTTCAGACATTGTGTCAAGAGCTTATTCAGCGCTGGTGTTGTTCCGGATCGAACTCCCATAGATTGAATGCCCGCTTGGCATGGGAGTATCCGCGGACGAGCATGACTTGGACCACGTTAACCAGCCCGAGCTTCTTCACCAGCTTCTTGATACTGTGCTTGGAGTCCCGCTCCTTCAAACTACCCCACAAAGAAGCCCTTCTTTCCGTGAGGTGAGCTGCGTGGGGATACCAGATCTAAACTCGGGGCCACCGCCCATTTAGGGTCACGCTGCTCGGTGATATAGAACCACCCCGATTGCCACCCTTGACGGATTCCATGAAGGCCCCTTCAACTAAAGGACGTTGGGCATCTTGCCCAACATGGCGCCTCCGACTCCGCTTGAATGCCCTTCACTACCTTCGCTTGACATTGAAGGTCTTGAGCCTGTCAAGTGGGGCTGATGCGAGGAAGGTTTCGCACACCACGATAAACGCCGAGATGTTGAGGATGAAGTTCGCGCTAGATCATGGAAATCCAGGCCGTAGTAGAACATGAGCCCCGGACAAACGGGTGAAGTGGAAAGCCCAGTCCAGCGGAGGAAGTGGGAAAGAAAGACAACCTCTCATGGGGCCAGGGGGTGGGATGAGCTGCCCTTGTCGGGCAGCCGATGCGCTGATGTCGCCGGAGAGGTATCCGCGCGCGAAGTTTGGCGATTTGCTCCTCCTTAACGGTGGAGGCCAACCATTTACCTCCCGCCCGGACATGGTCGGAGAAGGTTGAGACGAGATGCGCGAACTTGGGCGCTGGAGCTCGAAAAGCGCGGAGATGGATAAGCAAAGGAGGAAGAAGGCGAGGTGAGAAGGTGAATCCTTATCCCTTATATGGGCGGCGAAATCTTACACGCCCCCACCGCCTGGTAAAACTCGCTATCTCCCAAGCGCCACCATCAATGGCGCGTTGGGTTACCCACGCCGTATTGATGAGAATCTCGGATTAAGGGAAACACGATCTCCGCTCGACAAGACGTGTTAAGGAAACCGCCGCTAAATGCGCCGAGGTGGTAAAGTAAAAACAATTCGAGTAATGGCTTGGTAGTGGTGTGACGCCATGCCACAAAAAATGTCGCAGATTGAAACTTGTGTATATATTATTATTCTCTACGGTGGAATGTGGAATTTATTTTGCGAGCCGACACTATCCCGGTGTTCACAATCTTCTATCATTTGGAGGAGGAACCCGCCTTGCAATGCCAAGCAATATACGCACGGACTTATCGTCATTGAAGCCTGGTTCAGGGCTACCGAGGAGTCCTAGATTAGGTGGTGTCCGGATAGCGGACTACCATCATCACCGAACTATCATTGGCCGGACTATCATCATCGAATCGGACTCCAAGACTATGAAGATACAATATTGAAGACTTCCCTCCGTGTCCGGACGGGACTTTCCTTGGCGTGGAAGGCAAGCTTGGCGATACGGATATGTAGATCTCCTACCATTGTAACCGACTCTATGTAACCCTAGCCCTCTCCGGTGTCTATATAAACCGGATGGCTTTAGTCCGTAGGACTACAATCACAACAACCCTTACAATCATACCATAGGCTAGCTTCTAGGGTTTAGCCTCCTTGATCTCGTGGTAGATCCACTCTTGTAAACATCCACAATATCAATATCAATCGAGCAGGACGTAGGGTTTTACCTCCATCAAGAGGGCCCGAACCTGGGTAAAACATCGTGTCCCTTGTCTCCTGTTACCGTCCGCCTAGACGCACAGTTCGGGACCCCCTACCCGAGATCCGCCGGTTTTGACACCGACATGGTCCATTAAGGAGGTGATCGCACGTCGAACTAGGCAACCGGACTATATAGCTGTAACACTTTCGCTTAGCCATGGGAGTCTAACATTGGGGCTACTATGTAGCCCCTGGTACCTTGGCGTGCATCCGAATACGGGCGCGTGTGAAAGCACAAGTGCTGCCTAGGTGGTTTTGGTAATTAATGACAACATATCTCTTGTTGGACTAACACTTTTATCTAGTATGTTTCAGATAAGTTCAACAATGGAGTGGCATGGACTAAAGGATGTGGGAACTCCTTCAAGATGCTAAGGACAAAGGATTGGCTCAAGCTTCAAGCTCAAGACTCTTCATTTTACATTTTAGTGATCCAAGATCACATTGAGTCTATAGGAAAAGCCAATACTATCAAGGAGGAATGAGGTGTTGCTTAATGTGCCTCTTGCTTCATGTGCTTAGTGATATGCTCCAAATACCCTCAAGTACTTTCCCACTTCCACACACATGTCCTAAACCTAAAGTCAAACTCAGCCCCACTGATTCTTTCTATCCGGCGCCATTGAGTTTGGATGTCTTAGTCACTGCCACAAACCCTAAGCAAATCGGTCTCACCGATAGGGATCTCGGTCTCACCGAGATGGGATTGTAATCTCTCTGGGTATGTCCATTATCAAAATCGGTCTCACCAAGTTTGAGTAACCGGTACTACCGAGATTACAATGCAAACTCTCTGGTTAACTTATTATCAAAATCGGTCCCACCGAGTTTGCTAATTGGTCAAACCGAGTTTGCCTGACCAACTCTCTGGAAAGCTTATTACCAAAATTGGTCCCACCGAATTTGTGTAATCGGTCTTACCGAGATTACGTTATGCCCTAACCCTAACCGAATCGGTCCCACCGAGTTGCATTCCGGTCCCACCGAAAACCCTAACGGTCACATTATTTGCTAAATCGGTCTGACAGAGTTTAAAGATCCGGTCCCACCGAGTTTGATAGATTGTGTGTAACGGTTAGATTTTGTGTGGAGGCTATATATACCCCTCCACCTCCTCTTCATTCATGGAGAGAGCCATCAGACTGAACCTACACTTCCAACATCCTATTTCTGAGAGAGAACTACCTACTCATGTGTTGAGGCCAAGATATTCCATTCCTACCATATGAATCTTGATCTCTAGCCTTCCCCAAGTTGCTTTCCACTCAAACCCTCTTTCCACCAGATCGAAATCCTATGAGAGAGAGTTGAGTGTTGGGGAGACTATCATTTGAAGCACAAGAGCAAGGAGTTCATCATCAACGCACCATTTGTTACTTCTTGGAGAGTGGTGTCTCCTAGATTGGCTAGGTGTCACTTGGGAGCCTCCGACAAGATTGTGGAGTTGAACCAAGGAGTTTGTAAGGGCAAGGAGATCGCCTACTTCGTGAAGATCTACCGCTAGTGAGGCAAGTCCTTCGTGGGCGACGTCCATGGTGGGATAGACAAGGTTTCTTCTTCGTGGACCCTTCATGGGTGGAGCCTCCGTGGACTCACAAGAATGCTACTCCTTCTTCGGGTTGAAGTCTCCATCAACGTGGATGTACAATAGCACCACCTATCGGAACCACGCCAATAACATCCGTGTCTCAAATTGCGTTTGAATCCTCCAATCCCTTCCCTTTACATTCTTGCAAGTTGCATGCTTTATTTTTTGCTGCTCATATACTCTTTGCATGCTTGCTTGCTATATGTTGTGAATGTTAAACTTGTGCCTAAACTCCACTCAAACTTTAAAGAAACTTAAAAACTGCAAATTTGGTACTTAGTGTTTAATCACCCCCCCTCTAGACACCTCTTCTCTAGGTCCTACAAGTGGTATCAGAGCTTTGGTCTCCATTGCCTTGGTTTAATCACCATTGGAGGAAGATGGATGAGTCTACTTTGGGGAGTCTTAGACATAGAGTGCCTATTCTTGATGGAGAGTATTTTCGTGAGTGGAAAAATGAGATGCTTGTTATTTTCAATCAATATCATTTTAACAAGTACATTGCTAGCCCTTGTGCACCTTATGTTGATTCTATGCATCCTACCCTAGATGAATCTATTGACATGACTAGGAATCTTAGAACTGTTAGTCTTATCACTAGAGGCTTGCCTAGAAACTTGATTAGAATCTTGCCTACTATTGAGTGTGCCTACACTATATGGAAATTTCTTGAGGAACGCTTTCCAAATTATTCCTTGAAAAATCTAGATGAAATTCTCTATAAGTCTATTGCCTTGAGTAAGATGAATACTAGTGATCCTACGTTTGGTGATCGTCTATTTGAGCTTACAGACCTTATGCGTGCCAAAGGAAATGTTGGTATTATTAGTGACATTATTTCCGAAGTTATAAGAATTCATAAGCAAGATCTGTGTCAAACTCATTCTAATGAATCACCCTCTCTAGTATTTGATCCACCACATGACGATGTTGAACATGGATACTATGATGAGGATGATGATAGTGACTTCGATCTTGATGGTGCAACGAGACATTTTGGTCTTATGGCAAATCTTCGGGGATATATGTCCGGAGGAAAGGAATGGGTTCTTGATAGTGGATGTACCGATCACATGACCGGAGATAAAGACATGTTTCGTGAGCTTGCTGAAAATGATGGTCCTCGAAAGTTTGTCACTTTCGTGACAACTCAAAGGGTAAGGTGGTTGGCCTCGTAAGGTATAACCTTGTAAATTGTGGTGGGTTGCTATGACTAGGCGCCACCTCATCGATTTGCCTATGTGTCATGTCCATGTGGAAGTTTTGCCCTAGGTTGTGAAGCAACCTATATTTCTGTCATTCCCACAATTCCCGAAAAAATCTTATAAATTCATTGGGTCATATCTTTGTGAAATATGTAAAAAACTTCCTTGCCTAGTTCAAAAAAAAAAATTCAAAAAAATTCATTTTCCTACTCTGTTCAGAACAACAGTTTGTGAAGGAAGTACCACTTTGGCATGTCCAAATAGTATCCATTTTCTACAGTGCTTTTCTATGCCCAAATAACCATCCTCCACCAAATGCTAGCTCAATCCATTCATTATTTTGAGCCGAGCTTCAACATTCGTATTTATGTCCAAAGTGTGGTAGTTTGCAAAGCAAGTACCACATAGGCTCCTCCTTTGAGCTAAAATTTGTGAAGACGGTCCTCTTAGTAACTGATCATCCTCAGCCAAAACTCACGCCCATTAGCCATGTACATTTCCCGTACCGCTAATCAAACACTTGGCTGCTAATTCATGTTTGAGCATCGATCGGTCTCCTCGTGAGAATCTTATGTTGTAATTTTCTTCCTAGCACCTACCTGGGGAGTGCCCAACCCACTAGACATGCCTAGGCTGCCCAGAACACATGGCAACGCCACGGTCACGCGGTGACTACGCGGCGGGCATGCGAGCTTACCCACTCTAGAGTTGGGGGCCTCGGCCACCGCCCAAACCTCGACGTATCGCCACCAAACCATGTATTTATGATTAAATAGGTACTTATGTGACTATAAATGATTTTTGGAAAAAAATAAATAGTAAACTATGAGGCAGCTGCAGTTCAAATTTGACCCGCTTCCTACTGAATTGGCAGGAATTTGTCTTTTTCACCAGAGGTAGATCAAAACTTTTGACACCCAACCATTTTCTCAATTGTGCATTAAATATGGCCTAGTATTTTAGAAAATTGATTTGGTCCAATTTTGCAACAAATATATGGTAGGTCCTTCACAAAAAAACTCATTTCGGGCACTCGGAAAATGGAAAATGTATTTTCCGTGCACAGAAAATGAAAACTCCCTTTGGCAACATTGTTTAGAATTCCAAGATGCACCCTTGCGCACAATATGAGATCATTTGAACAAACTATGCCATGAATGTGGCCATAAGATTGATCATTTGGCTTGAAAGCCATGAATCTTCACACTTGATAGCTCGTTTCCGAGAACACTTTTTTAAAATAATTGCCGTATTACAAGTTTATTATTTTTCCTGGAAACTTGGTCACATATAATGACACAATGCGAAGGTTTTCCAATTTTTTTATTTTTTTTTATTTTTTATGCCCGTTTCAAAATGCGGTCAAAATGGCGGGCTTGACCGTTCCTAGCTAGTGGTTGAATCTTGGAAAACTTTTGATGTTTCTCTGATTAAATAGATACTTATGTACCTAGAAATGATTTTGGAAAAAAATAAAGAGCAAACAATGAGGCAACTGCAGTTCGAATTTGACCTGCTTCCAGCTGAATCGGCGGAAATTTATCTTTTTCACCAGAGGTGGATCAAAACTTTTTACGCCCAACCATTTGGTCAATTGTGCATTAAATATGTCCTAGTATTTTAGAAAAATGATTTGGTCCAATTTTGCAACAAATATATGGTAGGTCCTTCACAGAAAAACCTCATTTGGGGCACTCAGAAAATGGAAAATGAATTTTCCATGCATAGAAAATGAAAACTCCCTTAGGTAACATTGTTTGCCATTCCAAGATGCCCCCTTTTTCACAATATGAGATCATTTGAACAAACTATGCCATGAATGTGGCCATAAGATTGATCATTTGGTTTGAAAGCCATGAATCTTCACGCATGATAGCTCATTTCTGAGAACACTTTTTAAAAATAATTTCCGTATTACAAGTTTATTATTTTTCCTGAAAACTTGGTCACATATAATGAAACAATGCGAAGGTTTTCCAATTTTTTGATTTTTTTTTGAATTTTTTATGCCCGTTTCAAAATGCGGTCAAAACGGCGGGAATTGCCGTTCCTAGCTAGTGGTTGAATCTTAGAATTTTTTTGGTGTTTCTCTGATTAAATAGATACTTATGTACCTATAAATGATTTTTGGAAAAAATAAATAGCAAACTATGAGGCAGTTGCAGTTCAAATTTGACCCGCTTCCAAATTGAATCGGTGAAATTTGTCTTTTCACCGAGGTGGATCAAAACTTTTACACCCAACCATTTTGTCAATTGTGCATTAAATATGTCCTAGTAATTTATAAAATTGATTTTGTCCAATTTTGCAACAATTATTTGGGAGGTCCTTCACAAAAAAACCTCCATTTGGGCACTCGAAGAATGGAAAATGGTTTTTTCGTCCAAAGAAAATGAAAACTCCCTTAGGCAACATTGTTTGGAATTCCAATATGCACCCTTTTGCACAATATGAGATCATTTGAACAAACTATTCCATGAATGTGGCCATAAGATTGATCATTTGGCTTGAAAGCCATGAATCTTCACGCATGATAGCTCGTTTCTGAAAACACTTTTTTAAAATAATTTCCGTATTACAAGTTTGTTATTTTTCCTAGGAACTTGGCCACATATAATGACACAATGTGAAGGTTTCCCAATTTTTTGATTTAAAAAAAAATTCATGCCCGTTCCAAAATGCGGTCAAAACGGCGAGCTTGACCGTTTCTAGCTAGTGGTTGATTCTAGGATTTTTTTGGGTGTTTCTCTGATTAAATAGATACTTATGTACCTAGAAATGATTTTTGGAAAAAATAATGGGCAAACTATGAGGCAGCTGCAGTTCTAATTTGACCCGTTTCCTGCTGAATCGCGGAAATTTGTCTTTTTCACCACAGGTGGAACAGAGCTTTTAACACCCAACCATTTGGTCAACTGAACATTAAATATGACCTAAGATTTTATAAAATTGATGCGGCCCAAATTTGCAAAAAATATTTGCTAGGTTCTTCATAAAAAAATCATTTTGGGTACTCAAAAAATAATTCTCTTACAGAAAACTTATTTCTGAGAACACTTTTTTATGATATTTGCATTATTCAAAGTTTGTTATTCTTACTGAAAAGTAGGTCACACTTGGTGACACAATGCAAAGTTTTTTGATTTCTATTTGTTTTCATAAATTTTCTAGGCCGTCAAATAGCAGACATGTTTTAACATCTTATTTTCAATCGATTATGACCAATTTAAATGGTCTTAAAATCATCAAAGGGGTACTGCGTTTTGATTGGTCCAAAACCATCTCACGCGGATCATGGATTAGCATCGTCGGATGCGCCCGGATCCAACGGCAGCCCACACCCCCCACTCGTCGCTCTCCCCCTCCCTCTCATCCTCGTCCACCCACGAAAACCCTAGCTCACTTATCCCCATCGCCACTGCCGCACCAGCTCCCTTTTCCCCCGCCGCCGCCTATCTCCTCCCATCGTACTCCTCCTCCCTCGTCCTCGTCTCGTCGCCGCCGCCACCTCCTCCCCGTCCCCCGCCTCCTTTCCTCCCCGTCCCCGCCCTCCTTCCGCGGCACGCGATCCCCTCTCCCCTCCCCTCCCGATCCCATCCACCGAACCGATCCCGATCCAGTCCAGATCGAGAGGGAGCGAGCCTGCTCCCGCGATTCCCACCGCCGCCACCCCCACCCACCACCGCCGACATCGTCTCTGCCATGCACCCTCTCCCCTAGCCTTCACCCCCCAGATCCACCAGTCCAGGTACGACCATGGTGTCGCGGCCGGCTTTCTTGCCGGCGCCCGCGTGCGTGCTTCACGCCGGCCACGGGCCTCCGGCAATCAGGACAGCGACGACGTCAACGGGATCATCGGGTCTCCGGCGGCTCGTGCCCCTCGCGCAACTGCTCCCCTCCTCCCGCCCTCCCTGCGCTCCAGTTTTGGCCCCGACGAAGCCATGGTGAGTCCTGTCGCGGCGGCTGCCGATTGGCACGTGAATTCTCCGGCGCTGGATTCGCTCCCATCTGACCTGGTCTGATCTGCTGCTGATGCTAGGCGTGCGTGGCGTTCCTGATCCCGCTCTTCCTCACCCCCTTCGTCAACGTGCTCCCCTACCTCTTCGACCTCCTCCTCGTAAGCCCCGCCCCCTTCCCTTCCCTTCCTTCCTCGCTCTGCCCGCCTGCCCCGGCCGGTTGGTGCTGCTGATTCATCTGGTTTCTGCTGGATTCTCAGAAGTGGCAGCAGCAGCACACGTAGGTGGTTAGTCAGGCCATCTTTAATTGGTCGGTTCCTGTTTCAGCGGCTGCGAGATTGTGCTGGGTGATACATGCACCTAGCACCATGGTAGCGAGATAAATGAATCTTCTCATGATATATGCAGGGGACTGATTTTTTTTCACACCATGATTAACCCCGTAGTACTGTCACGAGCACACTAGGCATGCTAGATGACCATGCCAGTTATTTTACAAGAACCAACAACACTAATTGGTCCACAGACACTACACGGTTCAGTGTAAAGATCTCATACTTTGTCAACGGCTAGCTCATAATCATAGTTTCCGTCCAAATTGCATAGATGCTAGGTTCTGGAAATGCGGAGCGTTCTCTTCTATTGATATGCAAATCAGGGAAAGGGATGATTGTGGAATGGATGCCATGCTTGTTCTAATTATTCTTTCTTCTCCTTTGTTGTGTCACTTGCAGTGCCTACCAGACATCGATATGCAAGTCCAAGCGAGGAGGCTTCAAGGACACGTACCCTTAGGACCTTCTTACCCCTGTCTTGAAGGTTTGCACTTAGCATGTTCCTCTTTGTGGTTCAGTTCTCTGGCTCATTCAAACCGATAGGACTGCGTTCTCAGATTATTGCTAGAATTGCAACTGCTCATTTTGTATTAATTAAAGGTTGGATTTATGCACAAATCTTTCTATTTCTGATGCATGATATAATCTGTGCGGTGATGTTCTTTATATTGCAGCAAGCAATAACAGGATTAGGACATATTAGTATGACATTTGATCATAGTTTACTGCTCCTAGCTATAAATCCATATATTTTGCAATAATATTTTGGTTTGCTTTGCTCATATTATTTGCAATCTACAGTAGTAATGGTACTTTGATTTCACTGCAATATACAGTAGTAGTTTTTTTTTCTTGTAAAGCTTCTTTGCCATGTATTTTAGTGCTCTTTTGGATTCGTGGGAACTGAATCTCGGGTGCATGCTAGAGGCTAGAGCTGCAGGAGGTTTAGTAGGATATGTAGGTAACCGCGGCACACACACACACACACACACACACACACACACACACACACACACGTTGATGCTCTATTGCTATTGCATAATGTGTTTTTGCAACTGTGCGCAGTGAGTTTACGGGTCTCCTTTGACTGCGGAAGCTGAATATCACTCCCTCCATTCATAAATAAGTGATGTGCAAAGAGGTTGCCTTCAATTTACTTTCTGCCTATAGAGTTAATGTGTTAAATCTTGAATGAAGCATTCGGGTAGTTGCATCTCTTGGGTCAAGTGTTTCTCAGATGCTTGTATGTATCTTGGCTCACTAAATCGATTTGGCCCGCATGGTTTAGATCACTTAATTTCATACATGGATTGCTGAGGTTTTTTGATCTTGCAGGTCGCGGCGACCACCAAGAAGACACCCAACTCCCGCATCCCTAACTACCCAAGCCTACCGTCGCAGCTGCTGTGTCAAGTCCACAACATCACCATGCATGTAGGTGTACTTGGTTCATCTTCAGGTTCAGGTGTGGGGGTTAGTGGCCTTAAGCATTAACCATTTAATCCTGATGAATGCTGCTTGTTTTGCACAGGCTGACAAGGACGCTGACGAGGTCTATGCACAGATGACTCTGCAATCAGTAAACTCTGTAAATACTGTCGGAAACGGAGCTTGGTGAAGATATTCAGAACATGCTGAACTGCGTTTTCTCTACATGTGCTTTTATCGGTTTGCATGCTGCATGTTTGATGTTTTGCCTGAGCTGGGGACGAAATGGTACCGAATGCCTGAAACTAACATTAACAGTGTTCAGTTTAAGTGTACATTTTGAGATCAGTGCCAGTGTTTATAAACGCTCAAAATATGTATAGTATTTCTTAGATTAACGTGTGCTTACTATATAATTTAGGAAAGTTTTAATAATACTACAACAGATGCTAATTAAATCAGGAAGTGAAGCACTACCAAACGTACCATATACAATGTTCAGTTCAAGTTTAATTTTCAGTTTAGTGCCAGAGTTTATCATCAACCCAAAAAATATATATATCTGATTTTCACATTGACGAGTACTACTGCTTACTTCTCCCATTCCTTAGCTGAAGACTCTGTTTTGAACCGAGCCTTGCAGCAAGGAGGGAATGGTTGCGTCTATTTTGTGCTTGGACGCCTTCTCCTAGTTGTGCTAAAATCGAGGTGCCTGTTTAATTAACAAGCACCTTTCATCCCCACTGTGACAGTAATGCATTGAGGTGCCTCTGGACTGTAGTGTATGTTGATACAATTGAGGTGTTCCTAGCTAGTGTCTGCACTTTTGTATGTTTTTGATGTGAAACACTTATGCATGACTAATTGATAAGTTGATACAATTTCTTTGGTAGACAAGCATGGAAATATGTACTAACTTTCCTGAAAATTGAGCTTTTCTTAACTAATCAAGAACTCCCCTCATTGTGTGAAACACCTATGCATATGACTAATTTTGCACGACAATTCTGTTCAATTCTGATTTCTTTGGTAGTCAATTCTGTTCAACTATGAAACACCTATGCATATGACTGAAAGCATGTCTACATCAGTACAACTTTGCATGCATATTTTATTGACTAGATATATACGTTTTGACTGTTCGTCTGTTCCTATGTACCACATATTGTGTAATGGAGTTTGCTTGTATGGTGTTAGTGAAAATGTTTGTATGAAAATACTTGACATTGGAGACAGCTTACATGGCCATTAGAAACGCGGAAGCGTACAGCGGCCGCGGCCGCCCACGCCCTGCTTCTCCTGGTCTTTGTGTACCCTGCCTGCATACTGTCTGTTTGTGATTTGTTCTAGCAAGTTTCTGTTCATGATATATAACTTTCCAGGATTCACCGGACCAACAACTACTTGTTCTAGCATGTTTATTTCAAGCAATTTGTGATTCATGCTGTTTGATGAACCAGTACCCATGTCGGGAGACTAGCAGAACTTGCAAACTTCAGTTTTCTCCCCAGTAGTCACTTATCCTGTTGTTCATGTCCATACAACATTTGTATTGGTTCTATGTTACAGCTGCTGCAAACAATTTATTAATGTGGGATGTGGCTCTATGACCAGTTCTGTTTCTCTTTTAAAGAAATCCTCTCTGCCTCTTGTGTGCAGCAAGTTGATTGTTTTGTCTCAGATTATTGTGCAGATTGGCCAAGTGTTAGTCGATCGCAGTCGATTTAAGAGCTGGATTGGCCGGTCCAATTCAACACGGAGCTGAGTGTATGTTGAAACTTTTCGTCCATCAAGCGCCACCTCCGGCCACCCTGACGACGCCCTCTCCTATGCCAACCTCCACTCCTCCATGAGGTACGCATGCATTTCCGTTGCTATTGCTCGCACTTTGTTCCTGGTGTGTTCCTTTGACTAATGAACCTAGCAGCATCAAAGTCCAGAATATCCACACCAAAATGCCTTGGCTTGCTGAACCCTTGTGCTGGTTAGAAATGCAGAATTGTGATATTGTGTTGGGAGCACTCTTGCTACAGTCATCAGTTAGATTTTAGCTTTGCATCTTTTCAGGTTTAACTGTTGGTTTACATTGAAACTGTTAAGCAAGTATCAAATTGAGTGCATAGTGTGCAATTTTGTGTTTAGTAATCTAGTAGCTCATAAGCATCAGACCATATGTTTTCTTATAAGCAAACTATATTGATGGTTAAAATATTTTATATGCTTCTGATGCGTGATCCTTCTAATGATAGGTGATTTGTTTCTTGGAATTTGGAAGAGGAAGACGATGAAGCGTGGTGGTTATCTATCAATATGCCTTGTGTTCTGGTTGTACTTCATAGCTAGTTACATTGTATTCTGTACTGGTCTGGTTGTATGAACACTATGTAAAGATTGTAATAGGCTAATTTTTGCTATCATTACAAGTATATAGTTCTATTTCATTTGAACTATTTGTCATTTGTGTACTGTGAAAATGTAAGAAATAGAAAGTTGATGAGTTGGACCTACTTATTGGTAGATGCCAAGGCCCAAAACGTGAATAGCATGCAAATAGGCTGAGGCCCAAAAAAGAAGTCAACTTTTAAAAGGCCGAGGCCCAAAAATAAATGGACCATAAAGTTCTGTGTCTTAGAAACCAAAAAGGCCGAATTGCTGGGCTTGGGCCATGTAGCTAGCGTAAATTGACAGGAAAAAGAATATATAAAAGGCTGAATTAATGGGCTAGGCCCATGTAAAACACTCAATCGGACCGGACTGAGTCTTGTCAGTGACCTTTTCAATTGGTCGTAGTTTTGCCACGTCAGATTGCCATGTCGGATCCGACATGGCCTGGGCAGACACCAGTGACCAAAACAAAAGGGCGTGGGTTCAACGACCTTCTGTTTTGGTCGTAAACGTCTACGACCTTCTCACACAGAAGGTCGTTAATTTCAGTTTACGACCGCCAGCTTTTGACCTTCTGTTTTTGGTCCCAAAAAGGTTGCAAACGAAAAACAATGACCTTTCAGTGACCAATAGTCAAGGTCACAAGTTGACATAATTCTTGTAGTGGTTGGAGTCCCCTTCCTTTTCCAAGAGGGGAGAGAGGGAAGGACTAGGAGAGGGAGAAGGAAAGAGAGGGGGGCACCGCCCCCTCCCTAGTCCAATTCGGACTTGCCATGGGGGGCGCGCAGCCACCCCTTGAGGCCATTCTCTCCTTTCCCGTATGGCCCATTAAGGCCCACTACTTCCCTCGACGAATTGCCGTAACTCTCCGGTACTCCGAAAAATACCCGAATCACTCGGAACCTTTCCGATGTCCGAATATAGCCTTCCAATATATCAATCTTTACCTCTCGACCATTTCGAGACTCCTCGTCATGTCCGTGATCTTATCCGGGACTCCAAACAAACTTCGGTCATCAAATCACATAACTCATAATACAAATCGTCATCGAACGTTAAGCGTGCGGACCCTACGGGTTCGATAAGTATGTAGACATGACCGAGACACATCTCCGGTCAATAACCAATAGCGGAAACTGGATGCTCATATTGGCTCTTACATATTCTACGAAGATCTTTATCGGTCAAACCGCATAACAACATACGTTGTTCCCTTTGTCATCAGTATGTTACTTGCCCGAGATTCGATCGTCGGTATCAACATACCTAGTTCAATATCGTTACCGGCAAGTATCTTTACTCGTTTCGTAATGCACCATCCCGTATCTAACTCATTAGTCATATTGCTTGCAAGGCTTATAGTGATGATCATTACCGAGAGGGCCCAGAGATACCTCTTTGATACACGGAGTGACAAATCCTAATCTCGATCTATGCCAACCCAACAAACACCTCCGGATACATATATAGAGCATCTTTATAATCACCCAGTTACGTTGTGATGTTTGATAGCACACAAGGTGTTCCTCCAGTATTCGGGAGTTGCATAATCTCATAGTTAGAGGAACATGTATAAGTTATGATGAAAGTAATAGCAATAAAACTAAACGATCATTATGCTATGCTAACGGATGGGTCTTGTCCATCTCATCATTCTCTAATGATGTGATCCTATTCATCAAATGACAACACATGTCTATGGCTAGGATACTTAACCATCTTTGATTAACGAGCTAGTCTAGTAGAGACATACTAGGGACACTCTGTTTGTCTATGTATTCACACATGTACTAAGTTTCCGGTTAATACAATTCTAGCATGAATAATAAACATTTATCATGATATAAGGAAATATAAATAACAACTTTATTATTGCGTCTAGGGCATATTTCCTTCAGCAAGTGTCACTTAAATGATATAACAGTCTCACCATTATACCTGAAGTTTCGGGGTAAGTGGAGTTCGGTTTATTTGCATAAAGCAATACTCAGAACATAGTGGTACACCCCAGTAGAGGTCCTGGACACATTGTCTCAAACCCAATGGAGGTCCTAGACGTAGTGGTACACCCCATGGTAGGTCTCTGAACACATTGGTTGGTTCCGGTTAAGGTCTTGTTGCCCTTTTCAACCCATCAAGTTTTAGTTAACGAAGTTGAGGTGGTGAGATCATCCAAATAGCTTCAAGTCCAGTTGCTCAAAGTTGTACATGACCATGCACATAGGTAAGCATGATCAATTTTTACACTCTCGAGAGATTGGTGTACGAAACCTTTCATAAGTGGTACCCGAGCCCTCAGGTAGACCCATACGCCTATTGCGGTACTTATGCTAGTCATAGCGAGTCATGTTACCACAACCTACTTAGCTAAAACAAAGCCCATATGACACATGACCACACATGGAAGCTACTACGCAAAGAACAGACATGGTCTCTTTGAACATGGGTGGCGGTCCAAACCTATATCGGCACTTCGATCATACTCGTATCATGGCGCCCAAATGATTCATTAACTTAAGTTGTTACATAAGAGTAGTAAAATAAGATTTTAAATTTTGTAATATGTCATGGTTACCACCCAGTGTATTTGTAGCATAGCAAAGCACAACAACCTATGTTGGCAAAAATAAAAGGTTGTTGAACATATGACTATCCTACTAGTTTCGATATCATATCATAGTACAATAAATATTTCCTACACATACATTCCTAGTAAAAGTCTGCATGCATACAAAATAGGGACATCATGATCAAAAGTTCCACTTGCCTTGGTTGTTGTTATTGAGGGTACACTCCTCACAAAGGCAACCATCACACTCCGCATAATCCATATGTTAAAAGATAATAACTATAAATAACAACATGAGAACCAAGTAATCATGCAAAAGGGAAACTTTGCATGATAGAAAATAAAACCAAATCAGATAGATTGAGTCATACTAATCAAGTTTCAATTCAAGACTCCATTCACAAAAAGAATCACTGAAATGGGTTTTGGCTTTGGAAGTCATGCTCATCTTGGGTTTATGTCCAAATTTGAATAAGTTCCATTTGGGTTCATCAAGGTTGATTTCAAAATGGGTGAAAAGGATAAAGCTAGGAATAAGATTCAATATACAAAAAGATTCATGCCACTTGGACTTAGGGTTTGCAACTTATGACTTAAATCAGATTTTAATTAAAATTTGCATGATTAGAAATAATCTCAAAATGGTTTCATAGGTTAGTTTCTAAGTTCGGGGGAGCTGATACGTCCATTTTGAATCACTATTTATTATTATAATTCACTCTTTCTTAATGATATTTTGCACATTATTCGTCAACTATAATGGCTTCATCATTTCAACTTGCAGGTAATACACTGAGAGGGAAATTACCGGACAACAGGAAATCATGAGCAAAAATGTACGAGAAGAAAAAACAATTTTCCGGAGCTCCAAAAATTACAAAAATTATTTTTTGGAAGAAAGAAGCCAGGAGCCAGAGGGTCCCATAGGGCTCCCCTGCGCCCTTGGTCGCGTGGGGCCCTGACCACCGCCTCTCGATGCCCTTTAACCTATATTTTTTCCCTGGCCTAAAACTTGGGTAGGGATTTTATGGGATTTTTCGAGTGCTGCTATGAGGTGGAACCGAGGTGGAGTACTTTTGTTCTCCGACAGGTCGATTCTACCGGAGATCCATCCCTCCGGGAGGGGGAATTTGAATCCATCGTCATCACCAACACTACGATCATGATCTCCATCAAGATTTGCATCAACACAATCATCTCCATCAACTCCACCACAACTTTTTGATCTATGAACTTTTACAGATCATTTGCTGAGTATAGTTTCTAGTCCTGATTACTCCTTATAGTTGATGCTTAGAAGTTTTGTTGGTGAAATTGATATGTTCGTATTGATATTCATATATTCATCTCCACTTATTATGATCCATATGATGTGTGTGAGTAGTTCATTACATTCTTGAGGACATGGGATAAACCTTGATGCTCTTAATCTTGTGAAGTTGAATCTAATTCAATTTTTGATATTGTGGTGTGGTGTAATTCTCTAGTGGTGATGTGCAAACGGTGATTGCATATCATTTCACCTTTAAGGGCCTAGAGGAGAGCATCATGTGATTAGTTTGTTCATGGATGAGTGGTTGAGTGACTGAACTTACCATGCCCCAAGTTTATGAACTACTGCATGAGGGGTTGTTGGAACTGCAAAGTTTATTGGTATGGTTAGATGTTATCTTAATTATTTTCTTGTATTTTTGGATTCTTGCATAGAGTATAATATAAGTATGTTGTTTGTTCAAGTAAGAAAGTCACATTATCATAGATTCCACCGCACAACAAATTATCAAAGCAATGGACGTAACTCAGTGAATCCTGATGAAATTAACTTGATGAAACTCCCGTGTGTTCTCAAGAACGACTTAATCCCTATAAGTAAAACCACCAGCTTGTCCTTACCACAATTAAGCATTGACCCAGTTGCTGCATTGTTGTACTTTTGTTACAATTTACTTTCTTGCAATTACTCTTTCTTCCAAACAAACCATCAAGCATTCTTTTCTGTTTTACAGTGAACTCTTGCTAGTTTCCATCAACCAATTCTTTCTGCTCCTCATTGAGTTTGACACTCCTACTTATCAAAAAGGTTACGATAGATCGCCTACACTTGTGGGTTATCACCTATCTCTCAACTATTATTGTGTTGCTAGTTTATTCTGGTGACAAATTTGAGTTCGAGAATATGGTACAATGGGTTGGTCTCCAAAAGTGAAGATAAAATTATGTGTGTAGTGTTGATCTCACCATCCAATAGTAAATAGGTTAAATTAGAAACCTATCCAATTCTAGTCCTTCTAACCACACAATGGCTATCCATTCCACCCAAACAAAGAAAACATGCATTATCCCTAACCAGGTGGCTGGAGACATTCTCGGTCAATATCAAGTTTTATCATTATTCAATATTAAATCATACATGGCTCTCATAGTAGATTCATAAGGAGGCTTAACTCGCTTTCTTGGGAAGTGTTCCATACCTTTCTTCAACGAAAGTTGGAACCTTATATTGCCTTCCTTCATATCAATGATTGCACCTACAGTTCTTAAAAAGGGTCTTCCAAATATTTTAGGACATGTAGGGTCACATTCAATATTCAAAATAATAAAACATAGAGGAACATAATTTCTATTTGCAATAATAAGCACATCATTTATCCTTCCCATAGGTTTCTTAATAGTTGAATCCACAAGGTGCAAATTTAATGAACATTCAGACATATCATCCAAACCAAGAACATCATATAGGGCTTTAGCCATAGTAGATACACTTGTACCTAAATCACATAAAAGCATTGCATTCAAAACAATTGATCTTAATTTTAATAGTAGGTTTCCATCCATCATCTAATTTTCTAGGGATAGAAACCTCAAGTTCAAGGTTCCCTTCATTAGTCTTAGTAAGTGCCTCTCTAATTGTTTAAAAAAAGCTTTATTGTGATCATAAGCATTGGGTGAATTTAACATGGATTACAATAAACTAATGCATTCAATAATAGAGAAATCATCATAATTAAAGTCCTTGAAATCCAAAATAGTGGGTGTAATGCTACCTAAAATTTTGACCTCTCCAAACCCACTTTTATTAATTTTAGCATCAATATTTTCACCTTCCGAACAATTGGGACTCCTTCTAGCTAAAATTGAGTCTTCTTCATTTCCTTTGTTATCCTCTTTAACATTTTTAATATTTCTGAATAATGATTCTATGGGTGACACGCCAATAGTTTCAACATGCTCATCAATATTAGCAAAGTGGTGCGATTCGGGTTTGGCTTCCATTCTGCTAACTAACGTGGTATGCTTACCAGACATTTTTCCCAAAATACTTTTGGTTTGCACAAGTTGTAATTAAAAATTCTCTATTGATATCATAAAGTTGTTTACGATATTTCTTTAAGAATAGAAGAGTGTTCCCTAACTTCTTTAGACAAGGATTCGTTTTGTTAAAATTGAGCATGCATAATTTTTTAGTAGATTTCTCAATATCTTACAACCTTTTATCATGACAATTATCATAAGCATTTGAGAAATTGCCAAGATACCATCTTGGATTATTACCAAAGTTTCCTCTATAAGCACTGTTGTTGAAATTACTTCTAGAAATAAAATTCACATAAACACTATCTTTATTTTGTTCAATCAAATTATAAATGGTACATCATCCTGATCCATAGAAGTTTGTTTAGTAGAAAGAAAGGACATGATCATACCAACATTTTCATTGAGAGAAGAAATTTCATCAACAAAATTTACCTTCTTACCAGTTAGAGCTCGCTCTATGTGCCATTCGGAATTGTTTCCGGTCATGTTGTCGAGTGATACGTCCATTTTGCATCATGTTTTCCTACTGTTATGTATGATGTTTTTATGCATAATAATGCTTTTGAAGTAATTCTAATGCCTTTTCTCTCATAATATGCAAGGTACACACAAAGAGGGAGAATTTCGGTAGCTGGAAATCTGGACCTGGAAAAGCTACGTCAGGCTATCTATTCTGCACAACTCCAAACAAGCTGAAACTTCATGGAGATTTTTATGGAATATTTTAGGAATATTGGAGCAAATAAGTACCAGAGGGGGCCAACCTGGTGAGCACAAGACACCAGGGCGCGCCTGGGCCCCCAGGCGTGCCCTGGTGGGTTGTGCTCACCCAGGCCCACCTCCGGTACCCATCTTCTGGTATATAGGTCATTTTGACCTAGAAAAAAAATAAGGAGAGGATTTTCGGGATGGAGCGCCGCCGTCGCGAGGCGGAACTTGGGCAGGAGCACTTTTGCCTTCCGGCGGAGCGATTTCGTCGGGGGAACTTCCCTCCCGGAAGGGGAAATCATCGTCATCATCATCACCAACAACTCTTCCATCTTGGGGAGGGAAATCTCCATCAACATCTTAAACAGCACCATCTCATCTCAAACCCTATTTCATGTCTTGTGTTCAATCTTGTTACTGGAACTATAGATTGGTGCTTGTGGGTGACTAGTAGTGTTGATTATATCTTGTAGTTGATTACTGTATGGTTTATTTTGTGGAAGAGTATATTCAGATCCATTATGTTATTTAATACCCCTCTGATCTTGAGCATGATTATCATTTGCGAGTAGTTACTTTTTTTTCTTGAGGTCACGGGAGAAATCATGTTGCAAGTAATCATGTGAACTTGATGTGTGTTCGATATTTTGATAGTATGTATGTTGTGATTCCCTTAGTGGTGTCATGTGAACGTCGACTACATGACACATCACCATATTTGGGCCTAAGGGAATGCATTGTGGAGTAGTTGTTAGATGATGGGTTGCAAGAGTGATAGAAGCTTAAACCCTAGTTTATGCGCTATTCCGTAAGGGACCGATTGGATCCAAAAGTTTAATGCTATGGTTAGAATTTATTCTTAATACTTTTCTCGTAGTTGCGGATGCTTGCAAGAGGGTTAATCATAAGTAGGAGGTTTGTTCAAGTAAGAACATCACCTAAGTACTGGTCCACGCAGATATCAAATTATCAATGTAGCAAACAAAAATCGAACCAACATGATAAAAGTGACTAGATGAAATTTCCGTGTACCCTCAAGAACGCTTTGCTTACTATAAGAGACCGTTTTGGCCTGTCCTTTGCCTAAAAAGTATTGGGCTACCTTGCTGCACTTTTGTTACTATTATCGTTACTTGCTCATTACAAATTATCTTGCTATCAAACTACTCTGTTACTTAGAATTTTAGCACTTGCGGACATTACCTTGCTGAAAACCACTTGTCATTTCCTTCTGCTCCTCGTTGGGTTCGACACTCTTACTTGTAGAAAAGAGCTACAATTGATCCCGTATACTCGTGGGTCATCAATGCTATTTTATGGCACCGTTGTCGGGGAGTGAAGTGCCTTTGGTAAGGAAACATTTATATAGTGTGGTGAAATTTACTGTGACTTGTTACTATGGAAAACAATCCTTTGAGGGGTTTGTTCGAGGTATCTTCGCCTCGACCGGAACCACAATTAGCTACCCCTCAACCTACTGCACCTACTGAAAATATTGAATATGAAACTCCTTCGGGTATGATAGAACAACTACTAGCTAATCCTCATGCAGGAGATGGAACCGAACATCCTGATATGCACTTGATATATGTGGAACAAATTTGTGGATTGTTTAAGCTTGCAAGTTTACCCGGAGATGAAGTTAAAAAGAAGGTTTTCCCTTTATCTTTGAAGGGAAAAGCATGGGCATGGTATAGGCTATGCAATGATATTGGATCTTGGAATTGCAATCGATTGCAATTGGAGTTCCACCAAAAAAATTATCCTATGCATCTAGTTCATCGTGATCAGAAGTACATATATAGTTTTTTGCCTCGTGAAGGGTAAAGTATCGCTCTAGCTTGGGGGAGGCTGAAGTCAATGTTATATTCATGCCGCAATCAGGAGCTCTCAAGAGAAATAATTATCTAGAATTTTTATGCTCGGCTTTCTCATAATGATCGATCCATGCTTGATACTTCTTGTGCTGGCTCTTTTATAAAGAAGACTATTGAATTTCGGTGCGATCTTTTGGATAGAATTAAATGCAACTCTAAAGATAGGGAACTCGAGGAAAGTAAAGAGTCAGGTATTAAGCTTAAGTATGATTGTGTTAAATCTTTCATGAATACCGATGCTTTTCAAAAGCTTAGCACTAAATATGGACTTGACTCTGAAATAGTAGCCTCCTTTTGTGAATCATTTGCTACTCATGTTGATCTCCCTAAAGAGAAGTGGTTTAAATATCACCCACCTATTAAAGAAGAAATTAAAGAACCGGTTGTTGGTGTCAAAACCGGCGGATCTCGGGTAGGGGGTCCCGAACGGTGCGTCTGAAGATCGAAGGTAACAGGAGAAGGGGGACACGATGTTTACCCAGGTTCAGGCCCTCTTAATGGAGGTAATACCCTACTTCCCGCTTGATTGACTTTGATGAGTATTGGGGTTAAAAGAGTTGATCTACCTCGAGATCGTAATGGCTAAACCCTAGATGTCTAGCCTGTATGATTTGTGATAGCCTCTATGGACTAACCCCTCAGGTTTATATAGACACCGGAGGGGGCTAGGGTTGTACAAAGTTGGTTTACAGAGAAAGGAAACTACACATCTGGCCGCCAAGCTTGCTATCCATGCAACGAAGAGTCCCATCCGGACACGGGGACACGATGTTTACCCAGGTTCAGGCCCTCTTAATGGAGGTAATACCCTACTTCCCGCTTGATTGACTTTGATGAGTATTGGGGTTAAAAGAGTTGATCTACCTCGAGATCTTAATGGCTAAACCCTAGATGTCTAGCCTGTATGATTTGTGATAGCCTCTACGGACTAACCCCTCCGGTTTATATAGACACCGAAGGGGGCTAGGGTTGTACAAAGTTGGCTTACAGAGAAAGGAAACTACACATCTGGCCGCCAAGCTTGCTATCCATGCAACGAAGAGTCCCATCCGGACACGGGGAAAGCCTTCTATCTTGTATCTTCATGGCCCATCAGTTCGGCTCATGACACATAGCCCGACCATCCGAGGACCCCCTAATCCAGGACTCCCTTAGTAGCCCCCGAACTTGCCTTCAATGACGATGTAGTATCCGGCTTTATGTCTTCGGCTTTGTGAAAGTGTGTTATATTGACTAGAGGGGGGGGGGTGTGAATAGGCTATTTTTACAAATTCATCACTGAGGAATTTCGGCGTGAGGAAATTCCTAAGTCACGAACAACTAGTAGCGGAATAAGTACTCAGAAGTAAGCATAACAGAGCAGTAGCACAATCATCATGATGAAATGAAAACAAGCAATGAGTACAGGAAGCGTAAACACATTATAAGCAAGCTGAAGACAAACTGACTGAACAAATTGAACTGAGGAAATTGAGAAAGTCTTCAGTCAAAGTCTTCAAATAGTAACAATCAGGTACAAAGACACAGAATGAGGAAATGAAAGGGTTGATGAAATAGAACCAGTTAGCTCGGTGAAGACAGTGCTTTGGTAGACTAGTTCCAACGTCTGTGACAGTCATACGTCTGGTTGGAGCGGCTAGGTATTTAAACCCGAGGACACACAGTCCCCACCGTATTCTCCTTAAGCTAATATCACACAGACCTTGCCCAATCACTCGTGGTAAGTCTTCAGGTGACTTCCAAACCTTCACAAACTCGGTCACTCGGCGATCCACAATTTCCTCTTGGATGCTCTAGACCATGACGCCTAACCGTCTGGAAGATGCACGGTCTTTAAATGTAACAAGCATCGGTTCCACACAGGAACAATCTCTTCAGTGATGCTCACTCACTTTGGGTTTGTAGGTGTTTGGGTTTGGGTTTTTCCTCACTTGATGATTTTCGCTCAAACTCCTTAGAGGATGGGATGCTCTCAATGACAAGTGTCAGTTTCTCTCGGAGCAGCCAACCAGCTAGTGGTTGTAGGGGGCGGCTATTTATAGCCTAGGGAGCAGCCCGACATGATAAGACATAAATGCCCTTCAATGATATGACCGTTAGGTGGGTAGATATTTTGGGACAGCTGGCGCGCAACACAACATCGGTCGGAAATTTGAGCTCTCGAATTCCTCAGGGCTATCATGTTCCTCACTTGTAGGCAATCCGCACCGGCAGATTCCTAACTCCTCAGTCAGAACAAATTCCTCAGAGACCATAAGATCTTCGTCTCTGTCATTGAAGAAATTGACTGAACTGTATGAGATATCCAATGGCTTCACTCAAAGGGATTGGTAGGTGTAGGATTTTGAGATGAGCATCACTTGGAAATTTTTCCTTAGTTTTTCCTCGACCCCCTTTAACAGTACGGTGTTTCCTATGACTCAATAAAGAGAAAACAAAACTACGAAAAAAAGTATTCACGCTTCATGTTCTTTGCACGAATATCAAGTCTTCAAGGTCACACCAATTTCTTCACTTTCAAAGTCTTCAGAAAGCCAAAGTCTTTAGTTGAAGACATTCATTTTTAGGGGTCGACTTTCTCTGTAAATATCAAACTCCTCATAGACTTATAGACCTGTGTACACTCACAAACATATTAGTCCCTTAACCTATAAGTCTTCAATACACCAAAATCACTAAGGGGCACTAGATGCACTTACAGGTTAAGTTTTCAACGAGAATAAACATATGAAGTGTAAATACTGATATTAAGGAATTTGATTACAAGATATAGAAGAACTCCCCCTGAAGATGAGCATACGTGAGGAATCTGCTTTGAATAGAAATGCACATTGTAGAGTAGAATCATGGAGATCTCCCCCTATATCTTGTAATTCATACACGCATTTAACAAATGAAATGAACAATTTCAAATGCATAATGAAATATGGTGACTGATGTAATTCAGCATGCGTGCATTAACATATCTGAGGAAATGGCATGCAGAAGAACGTAATAAAAGTATCAGACCACCATCGGACTTAAGTTTACAACTTGATCCAAAAAAACTTCCGAAGAACGAGAGTTGCAACTTAAAAAACTCCATATAGAGACCCACTTGAAGACTAACTCAAATTTCTCCCCCTTTGTCATCGAATGACCAAAAGGGACGAAAAATGAGGACTAACGCCCCTGGAGAATATCATCACGAAGTCGATGGAGGAGCGCCAACGTTGTTGGGGTCGGTTGTTGAAGTAGGGCCTGCCGCAGTGTCGTCCAGGTCTTCATTTTCATCAGTCTCGCCCTATGAAGAATAAGAGCTGGCCACCAAGTGAGGAACTTTGACCTTCTTGAATTTCTTCGAAGGAGGCTGAGACCAGTCAAAGTCCTGCTTGAAGGCCATCTGCTTAAGATCTTATTCACCGTAGAGATGAGACAGAACAGCCCAGGCGCGATCAAATACTTCATGCAGATAGTAATGGTTCTTCTTCACTGAATTCTGAGTTATTGTCATGTTATGAAGATTTGAACCAAACTGTCGCTTGACCCATTTGTGGTTGCGATCGACCTTCTGATGAAGACTGAGGAGAAGCTCACGATCAGTCATCACCCTTGGAGCTGTGCCTTGAAGGTTTGGCTTTGAAGCATTAGCGGCAGAGTCATGAGTGGAAGAGTCATCATTGGTGGAGTAGGATGCTGCTTTGCGAAACTGGCCATCCAATGGATGAGTGCCTTCATCAATAATAGCAGCCTTGCCCTTCTCATCAGATGAGGAAATAGGTCATTTGAGTACTTCAATGGGCGGCAAGTAGCTGAGATGGTTTTGAAAGTCAACCTTGTAATGAATTGAAGACCTTGATCTGAGGAATCTCATAATCCAAGGAGCATAAGGCTTCAACTCAAAAGGTGACAGAGCAACATTGGCCATAGTTCTCATGAAGAAATCATGGTAGTTGATTGGAACTCCATGGATGACGTTGAATAGCAGATTCTTCATGATGCCAACGACCTCTTCTTCATTAGAGTCGTGGCCCCTGATTGGACTAAGGGTCTTGGTCAAAATTCTATAAATTGTCCTTGGCACATAGAGCAATTCCTTCACGAGGAATTTGGTTCTTGCGGCTTGGCCAGGCTTCAGAGGCTTCATCAACACTTGCATGAAATGATCAGATATCTCAAGTTCATGATAGATGAGTCTTGCACCTTCATGGGGAGGACTGATTGGTAGGGCATGAAGCAATTCAGAGGCCGGTGCTTTGAAGTGAGTGTTTTCAGTCATCCAGTCCAACACCCATGAATTCACATTGTCAGCGTTGCCGGTGATGTGCAACATAGCGTAGAACTGAAGAATTAGCTCTTCATTCCAGTCACAGATGTTGGTGCAGAAATTGAGCAGCCCAGCGTCATGAAGAACACTAAGGACTGGGGTGAAGCATGGCAGCGACTCCATATCAACATGAGGAATATGCTCATGGTAAAAAATCTTGTCTTTATTGAAAAGCATTGAAGAGTAGAAGTTCATCTGACTTGCTATCCAGAAACGCTTGCGTCGAAGACGAGCAGAGTCATAGGGATTATATTCCATGAAGAACACATGTTCATGGAAGAAATCATCAGCGTTGAACTTCTATTTCTTGGAGAAGGGATCCTTTGGCTTGGGCTGAGGAGTGTCAGTCAATGTCTTCACAGCCTCCTGAATCACAGTCTCTGGAGCCGTAGGCTGAGGAATTTCAGTTGCAACTTCATCAGTAGCAGCCTGGGTCGCCATCTCTTCAGTAGCATTTACATCAGCACGAGTGGCTGGAATTTCTTCAGGGGTGGTAAGAAGAGAAGCTTGAGGTTCTTCAGAGCCCGTATGAATTTCTTCAGTTTGGACCGGGGACTGAGGAATCTGTTGTAGAGATGTGAACACTGGTGAGTTGGGGTGATGACTTTCCCAATAGTCATCATTCAGAATTGGAGTGGTGCACCCAATGTCCACGTCTTCTTCTTCATCATCAATTTCCTTAATGCCAGCCTCTTCAGAAGTGAACTGAGGCATGGGCGATGATACTGGAGGGGTTGAAGGGTTATTATCCACTTCAATTTCTTCGTCCAACTGCTCTGTCGAAGCAGTAGAAGGATCTTCTTCATCTGATTCATTTGGAATTTCATAATCTTCACCAAAGGGTACGAGCTCCTTTGATGGCATGCTTGACACAGGAACATCATCTATGGGATTGTCATAGGAGCTTGTCAAAGTCTTCGCCTTCTTTGGTGCGGAAGACTCAGAGGAAGCACATGCTTTCCTTTTCTTCACAGCTGCTCGCTCTGCAGCTTTGGTTTTCTTCGCTTCTGATGTAGAAGGAAGAATAGGACTTGGTGTTGGTGCAGGAGGAGCAGAGGAAATTGGCGCAGTTTCCTCAGGCGCAACTAATGCAGTTGCCCTAGCTTGTTCAGTGTCTTCAGGCACAACAATAGAAGTTTCAGCTGGCCTGGCTTGATCTTCAGGCGCAACACTAGTGGTTGCCCTGGCATTTTGTTCAGAGGCTGGAATAGCTTCATCAGCCCTGGTGCTTTCATTTTCTTCAGCAGTCTGATTTTCATCGGCGGTGCTGGCATGTTCTTCAGTAGGCTGAGCAGATTCACGTTGCGTTGGGGCTGCAACATTGGAGGTGAATCTTTCAGCCCTCTTGACGAATCTGACCTTGGCTCCTAGCCAATCTACACGGTAAGCGTCAAACTCATCACCGAGTCCTTTGATCTCAGCTTGCATGGCAACGAGTTCATCAGTTGTCATTTTGACAACATGTTTCTTCAAAAACCGCTCCTTCTTGTATTGAGCTTTCTTCAGCTGCTTGGCCTTTTCAAACTTCCATTTTTCTTCACCTATGAAGGCGGTCAACCTGTGACTTTGGCCAGGTGTGAGGTTGAAGTCAGGCATAAGAGTGTTGGGGTCCTTGTACCAGAGATCAATGAAGTCCAGGATCAGCTTAGGATCCAACAGAAGAGGCATATTTGTGCCTTTGGCTCTAGAGGCCCTTTGTTGTCTGTCTCTGATGATTTCTGCTAATTCCTCATCGTCAGTTTCGTCTTCACTAGACGGCACATGGAAGGCAACCTCCTTCTTGTGAGGACTTGGTCTAGTGCCTCGTCCAGCAGTGGCCTTGGTTTTCAGCAAAGTGTGGCCAGTTGAGGACTGCAGAGCAGCTGAAGAACTTGCAGATGCTCCTGAAGCAATTGAGATGCATGTGGTCCTTTGGCAAGAGGCGAGATGCACAGGTGCCGAGGACTTTGCAGGAGCAGCTGAAGATGTTGTAGTAGAGGGGACTGGAGCTGCATGAGGAATATTCTTTGAGGGCTTTGAAGAGCTGGGCCGTGAGGACATTGAGGCAGAGGCACTGGGCTTGTGTGCAGTCTTCTTGGGCATAGCCTTCTTAGGCTTGCTAGCAGAGGCCTCAGTAGCAGCAGCAGAGTCTTCATTGAATTTCCTCACTGCTTCCTTGGCCACTTTGGCCAGTTTTGCTTGTCGCTTGGCCCATTCATCAGGATAGTCCTCACCGTGCTTGAGGCCAGCGGAGGTCTTGGGCAAGGAGGGTGCAACACGAATTTCTTCATGTATTTAGGAGTTAATATCTGTACTCCCTCCATTCCCGTGCCCATCTCCTTTCTATCTTCTGAATGCGCACCTTGCACTACAAAACAAAATACACTTCCGTGATGATACGTGTTTGTCACAGTAGCTCGCGTTTTCTGTCATGCATGTACATCCATGACAAATTTATGATAGAATCAAGATAGTCATACCTGTGCTATCGTAGAAGTGTTCCATGACATTGCCAAAATTATCATCACGGAAGTGTCCACTTCCATGACGATAAATCGCGTCACGTAAGTGCTTTTCGTCAAGGGTGACCGACACGTGGCATCCACCGTAACGGAACGCCGTTAAGCTATCGGGTCGGATTTTGGATCCGATAACCGTTAATGTACCACGACCAATGCCGATTTTCCACGTGTAAAATTCTCATTGGTCGACGGATCCACGCGTCAGCTCCGTGTTGGCACAGGTGTCACTCATCCAATGGTCGAGATGGGCCTATGATATGTTGACACATGGACCGGCCCAAAAGTGGCCCACAAAGTTTAAATGGGCCGGCCCAACCAAAGGCCCATAAGATTTAGCGGACCATAATGGGCCGGCCCAGCTAAAGGCCTACAAAATTTAGAGGACCATAATGGGCCGGCCCAGCTAAAGGCCCACATGATTTTGCAGACCATAATGGGCCGGCCCAGCTAAAGGCCCACAAGATTTTGCGGACCACAATGGGCCGGCCCAGCTAAAGGCCCACAAGATTCTACAGACCATAATGGGCCAGCCCAGCTAAAGGCCCAACATTCTCTGTCAAATCGGCCCGTCAACGGCCTGTCCTAAACTTGTCATCAACGCGGCCCATGGTCACTTCTGGCCCGTTAACAGTCCGCTAAGTAATTGGGCCGAATTACGGCCCGGTGTATTGCCGACCTGTTAAAGGTCCGACTTCATTTGGGCCCATTTACATGCCATCAAAACTTTCAGCCCATAAACGACCGTGAAGGATTTGGGTCATATTCGGCCATGTCTGACATTCGGCCTGTTAGAGGCCCACTATAGCTTTGGGCCACTTTCAGCCTGTTGTCATTTTCGGCCTGTTAACGCCGGACGTAAACCATGGGCCATATGTGGCCCAACGTCATATCGGGCCCATTAACGGCCCATATAAAAATGACGATAATCTAGCCCGATCAAGTTCCGGCTGTTAAAGGCCCTGTATTAGGTCGGCGCATTTCTGACCCGTCCAATTTCGGCCTGTCAAAGATCCACATCGTAAATGGGCCACCATTTCGGCCTGCTAAGTCCAGTGGGTTATTTGGCACAATCAGGGCCCAATCTCACTTTCGGTCTATTAAAGGCCCATGTTTTTTATGGGCTCGAGATAATTACACCTGTAAACGGCCTGTTTTTACTGAGGGCCCGAATTATGTTTAGGACTCTTAAAGGCCCACTATGGGCACAGGCCTACCAGAAAAATATGAAAGCTTATGCTGATTTAGGCCCAGATATTTTTAGTGGGCTACATGCTAATTTCAGCCCGTAAACGTTTTTAGCCCAACTGGAATGGGCCCGACGAATGTTGGCATGTTGGGCTCCTACGAAGCTTTCGGCCGAATACATTACTAAGATAAACCTACACCATACAAAAATAGAGTCGTAATTACTGCAGCCTGAGGCAGCATCATAAATGTTGTATCACAACAAAATAAATTCCAACCATACAACAAAAGGCCTGTTGCCATAAAGTTTACAGTCCTTCCAGATAAAAGCACCATCGGATGTATAGAAGCACGATCATTTGACCTGAGTGCTAATGTTTCAGTGTAGAATCGATGGAGCAGACGATCTCCACCTTTTTTCCGCCATTGCTCTTGAACAACGGGTTAATGTCTAATAGTCCGGTTTCAAAACCATTCATATCTTGACGACATTTCTCAACCACTATTCTTGTTTCCGAAACAACGTCCATTAGGGATTGGACTTGTGTCTGGAGCACAGATATATCACTCTGTCTAGCAGGAAGATTTGGTTCAATAGGCGATTTGGACGAGGTTACCTTGACAACCAACCCTGAATTACGCAGAAGGTGCTTTTTGCATCGTTATTGGAGAGATCTTGGACGACCGCAGCAAGAGGTGACATTGTGCCTGTAGTAGCCTCGTCACCTTCAGGTGGTTGTGGCTATTCAATCATTTGTTTCATAGCTTCCTGAAAGTTTGAACTTGTAGATTAGTGTACCAGATAAGTTACTAATGAGACAAAAACAAACAAAGTAGGTTAAACCTTTATGCATAACTTATTTTGATGAACTACTGTAATACATTAACATGTATTGTAGTGCCAACTACATAATAAAATCACTTTCGGAACATATGTCCATGTAGCATGCCTACTGTATTGTCTATTTCCTCACATTCATTGACATCTAAGGATAAAGAGACATGGTTTAAAGTAGGATGAACATAGTATGACATCATTCATATCATGGGGAAACAGATATAAAACAAACATGCTATTTTATCATTGTGTGTGCACGTGAACATAACAACTAGATTACAGATCAAGACCAAAAGAATATCCTTGATCTCTTTTAAACCATGTAAGGTGAAATGATACGTTAAGACAACTGTGAATAAAAGTGAATAGAGTAACTGACATTGGCTGCAAACCAAGTAGTTAAATGAACACATCACAATACCAATCAGTTCAAGGCGGGAGGAGTAAGGACTTACAACAATGGCTTGAACTGGTGCGCCATGCCCTTCATCTTCTTTGGTGTGGCAATCCTTGAAGATTTGCCTTTGCATTCATTCGAGTTCTTTTGGTCCGCACGGGCTTTCCTCTCAGATTTGGAACAAGTTAATATAGATACGATAATATGGCACAAAAAAAGAAGGAAGTAGCAGCTATTTACAAGAGCCTCGCAGTGTGCAATATAGCTACGAGATCCTGTTGTCTATTGGAATTTCACTTTAAAACGGTTGGTTTTGTTCTTCAAACAGTTAGCCTAGAAGAAGATACACTTGTAAGGCACATACATAAATACAAGTTCAATATGTGGTCTGATCAAATACATATAGCCTACCTGATACTTTGGATCAGACCAGTGTTTAACAAGGGCTGTCCAGTCTTCATCTGTAATATATTCCACTGGAGATGTTTGGGCGATTTCATTGTTAGCCTTGCCTTCAAAGTGATATTTTCTAAGGTGGTACCAATACTGTCGCAGAGCAGACTGAAAAACATGAGTGCATGCTTGTTTAGTTGCATCATCTTTCGGATCCAACTTGAACCACTACAAAAAAATACACATCCGTGATGATACGTGTTTGTCACAGTAGGTCACGTTTTTTGTCATGCATGTACATCCATGACAATTTTATGACGTAATCAAGATAGTCATACCGTGTTTGTCAGAGAAGTGTTCCATGACATTACCAAAATTATCATCACGAAGTGTCCACTTCCATGACGATAAATCGCGGCCACGAAGTGCTTTCGTCAAGGGTGACCGACACGTGGCATCCACCGTAACGGAACGCCGTTAAGCTATCGGGTCAGGTTTTGGATCCGATAACCCGTTAACAGCCCCGCCAATGGGGATTTTCCGTGTAAAATCATCATTGGTGGAGGAAACACGTGTCGGCTCATCGTTAGGATAGATGTCATCCACTCATTGGATGTAGGCGCCTATGATACATCGACCGTGGCACGCCCAACAGAGGCCCATTCTCGTGAAAAGGCCGCCCGCTTGACTTGGTCAAAAGGTGGCGGGCGGCCCATGGAAAGCTCGTTAACGGCATGTTCGCATATAGCCCATTTACAACCCGCTAACCCAAGGCCCGTTCGCCCTATCCGAATTAGGCCCGATGAGCGTCATATGGGCCATCCAATATGATTCCGGCCCGTTTCACGCCGGCCCATGTATGGCCCATGACGTTTTTCGGACATATGAGGCCCTATGTAACTCTTGGCCTATTAACGGCCCGTGGTGGCGGCCGCAATGAACGGTGTATCACTTTACACCCATTAATCGGTGGCGGCCCGTAATGAATAAATGTATCACTTTATACCCATTAAGGGCCCGTTATTGATTGGGCGTTTCAGCCCATGTTATCTTCGGCCTTCTCGAGCCCATTTATTTTGGGCTCATTTCAAAGATTCGCTTACTTACGGCCCACATCGTCATTTTTCGCTTGTGGGCCAAATTCAGCCCGTGGTTCTGATCGGCCCGCTTGTGGTCCGTTAATCGTTGGGCGTTTTCATAGCGCCATCAAACGGCCTATTAACGATGGCCCGTTATGGTCGGCCCATGAACGGACGATTCCAACTCTAGCCCATTTACGGCCATAATGCGGCCTGTTATTGGCCCATGTTTGGCCAATCGATCATACGGCCCGTATAAGGCCCATTGATGATACGATCCATAGAAGGCCCATTATTTCTACGGCCCGTTGAAGGCCCAATGTTTCTATGGCCCGTAGAAGGCCTACTGTTTCTACGGCCCGTAGAAGGCCCACTGTTTCTACGGCCCGTAGGAGGCCCAGTGTCACTATAGTAAATATTAGCCCATGGTTATTGTGGCCTAGTTTTAAAAAATAGGTTATTGCAGCCATTAGCAAACCGCGCAAAAAGAGCTGCACTGACTACAAGCAAACAAATAAACAAGACAACAAGGAAATAAATAAGCAAGCAACTTATGCTAGACTATCACGGCTATTACACATATTACAAACACTGGGCATCAAAGTTCGCCACCAGTGCAAATATAGGGAACACAACAACATATAAACACCATGAGCAAAACAAGTCCGAATCTGAAACCACTTTGAAGAGTTCAAGAAACAATATCCTAGGTACCCATAATGCTGGCAAGATGCTTAGCAAGCTTATTAACTTTCTCTTGTTTGGCGCTTAAATCCTCCGGTAGCTTGTTGTTGCACAAGAAAGTATGCATCTGAATTCGCAAGGACTTCCTAAGTCCTTGACTTCTTGCCGCAAAGACACACCGATCGATGCCTTTCACTTGTAATCGAGATCAAGAAGTCAAGTGATTCAGCAGCGAGTTCGAAGAGCTTGTGCGCGTGATCGCCAAGAACTTCGAACACTACATCAACGCAGGATCGTGGGGTTTTCTCACCGTCTACAAGATCGTTTTATCACCTTTCTTGGAGACCAACAGGTTGTCTCACTATCTTGAACCTTATCTGCATTACTTTCTCTACCATTGCATAGTGGGGTGCTCTTCTCCAATATTCTGTTTGCATACTACAAGAGAAACAAGCGAGACACATCACAGTTTAGCTTGTAGTATACCAAACTCATTTTGGTAAACCGTTCAAGAGTAAGGTGGACATGATAACACATGAAACAAACATATATCTATGTACTATGGTCAATGTATTGTCCATATCATTCTAGTTTATGTTCCCTAATCAAGATAGAGACACAGCTCAACTCATATATTTTTAAGACACAGCAGCATAGACAGAATATAAGTGTGAGAAACTACACAACATTGGCAGCACTTGTAATGTGCATCACATGAGAACATAACTGTTTATACAACTTAAACTGAAATCAACATAGAGCAAGAAGTTAGAACAACAATCCAGTTAAAGAAATAGATTCAAAACATACCTGTTGCACCATTGGAGTTTCAATTGGATCCTTCAAATTCAAAAGTAGTTGGTATGAGTAAATACAGTGATGCAACAGCAAAGGAGTATGGACCATAGCTACGGAATCTGACCTGAGAACAGTTGCTCTTCTGCTTTAAACGTGGATTTTGGGTTAGCTGTGGTAGTCTTCGTGCTTTGGGCACTGCAGTAGCTTTACAAACTGCTCATGTGGGGGTACTCTGTGGTGGACATGGTGCTTTGTCAACTATAAGTGGGTTACTATCCGCTGGGGTTGCGGTTAGATGGGTTGTAGCTGGTTCTCTGCCCAATGGTGTAAGTGTGCAATCTGGAAGAGTCTCGATTATGTGTGGTGGGGCTAGTTTGTGGGCCAGTACAACCATGGTTCTATCTGCATCGACGGGTAGCACTGTCTTTTGTGAAGAATGGGTGTTTGCTCCCTTAGATACTGCCATCACCCCCTCCAATTGAAATGGCTGATAAACAAGAAAAGAAATTGAACCTACATACATTGTATGATAGACAGATGTGGTAATTCACATATATGTTGTCTAACCAAACAGGACAGCATGACACAATTTCACATATATGATGCCTAACTAAACAGGATAGCATGACACAGTTTCAGATATATGATGGATAACTTAACAGGATATAATGGCATAATTCTACATATGATGAGTACCTAAACAGGATGACATGACAAAACTATATGATGTCTTTCTAAAATAGGTTGGGATGAAATAATTCACATATATGTTGTCTAAGTATACAGGATGGCATGATATAATTGACATAATTGATTCATATACTAAGCAGGTGGCACTGCATGTATGATCTCTAAACTAAGCAGATAGAATTCAATATTGTGCATATGATGTCTAAACTAAGCAATGCAAGACACCATATGCATCATATGAGAAATATAAACATTGCAACTTAGAGCATACACCTCGTGTGGGATATAGGACTGGTCATCTGTCTCTCGAATCCTCCTCTAAGGAGCTCCCCAGTAACCATCGAGATATATGCTTCAACAGTACCATTGCTCGCTCAAGACCTTGTTTTCACTCCAGATTTTTCCATAACCGGCTCAAATGGCTGATACACATGAAGAGTAGTTCAATATACATAGATTGTCGACCAATGGAATACGTAATGAAAGAAAAAGATGGCATGAGATAATTCACATATATGATGCCTGGCTCCATGGTGGTGCATAATTCACATATATGATAACTGGCTGAAAAACATGGCATTGCATAATTCACATATCTGATATACAAAGCAAACAGGAGGCATTCACACAAAGCATATCTAATCTAAGCAGATGGCATGGCAATGCAAGACACCATATGCATGATATGAGCAATATAACCCAGCCAAGTTAGAGCATGCACCTCGGGGATACGATTGGTCATCTCTCTGAATCCTCCTCCGAGGAGCTATCTATAACCAGCAAGAAATCTGCATCAACAGTAGCATCGACCGCTCGAAGACCTTGTTTTCCTCCAGATTTTCCCATGACCGACTCAAATGGCTGATGCATGTGAAGAGTAGATGAATGTATAAACATTGTTGACAAATGGAATACATTATGGAAAAAATATGGCACGATACAATTCACATATACGATGGTGGCTAAACAGGATGGCATTGCATGATTCACGATATGATGCTGGCTAAAGAAGATGGCATTGCATAATTCTATATACTCCCTCCGTTTTAATATTTGTCTTTTAGAGATTTCAAATGGACTACCACATACGGATGTATATAGACATATTTTAGAGTGTAGATTCACTCATTTTGTTCCGTATGTAGTCACTTGTTGAAATATCTAAAAAGACAAACATTTAGGAATGGTGGGCGTATGATATAGAAACCAAACAGGTGGCATTCACACAAAGAAAATCTAAACTAAGTTGATGACATATAATATGTATAATGTAAGCAATGCAAGGCGCCATATGCATGATATGACCAACATCAAGATGCCGAGTTAGAGCAAACACCTCGTGGTAAGCAGCGTGGTCGGCTCCTTCGAATCTCCATCCGAGCAGCTTATCTTCCTCTAGAATACAATCTGAAATGCAGGAGAGGGGGGACTTAGCCCTCCATGGAGCAGCGCGTCGATGCCATTATATTCGCACGCAACGGTCTTCTCTTTTTCTCTACATGTTCAGTACGATTGTGTACAATATCTGACATGCATAATAAAAAAATAGTTAGATTTTGTAAGGCCTAAGGGGTGCATGCAAAAATCAAGACTGATGGTAGCAAACGAGTGGATGGATCCAAAACTAATGATAGCAGGTAGATTATAGCTTCAGTTTAAAAAGATAGACAATGGATCATCTATTGTTTGTTGCCCACCCAACATGAACCACATAGAAGACCCCAGATGAACCAGATAGTAGAGCAGATACTATTCGTTCTGTTGGCTCGATATGAGACCCATGGGCAATTCAAAACTCAAGATTGAACGATAAAGTAGCAGGTAATAATAACCGATGTATAACGAAGAAAACACGAAAGATCATGACTCTCTTCCGGAACTGTAGTCCTCATGTTCATCTGCTCATCGATGATGGTAATGCAGTTGGTGTGGCTGCGGCAACGGGAAGATGATCCGAGGCGGCGAAAGAAAGTCTGCAGGGGGATCTCGCTGCAGTGAACGCTTCGTCGATGGTGCACCTCGGTGGGTGGATGACGGCACGGCAGGAGCAGGACATAACACACAGAGTTTTCTTTGACACCAATCTGAAAATGAAGTAAATCTGTAAGGGCTCCTTAGAATTGGAGGATTCTATAAACGCAGGGACAGGAAAAACACAGAATAGGATAGGAATGCACGTGCAAAACAGAGCATTTGGAAACATAGGATTTCACCAACCTGGGTGTTTGGCTCACATGAATTGGAAGAACAGAGGAATGGAGAAACAAAGTGATGCGACGAGTGTACAACCTCTTTGGCATAGCCTTGTGGACCTCAAGATCATTGGGTTGGACGTGGAGGATGGTGATGATCTTTGTGTGACTATTTGAGGCGGGAAGAAGATCCGAGGCCTCTGGAACGGCGCCGAGGTTACTGCTCCGCTGTGATGGATGGTTCCGTCATTGGAGCAGCTCCGCTAAGGTGTACGGCGACGAGGCTGAAGCATGACAAGACAGACAATGTTAATCTGAAGTGGGACCCTAATATCATCTGCAACAGATGATGTAAAATACATCACCAAAAAGTGCTAGATGTAAAACACATCAGCCGCGCCACGGCCGCTCCGACAGATGATGTAAGTACTGTTCACTCTGAACTTAACTGAAGAAAATGAAATTCACAGTCAAAACTGAATTTTACTGTCGAAACTGATTGAACTAGTAACAAAGCATTGCAATAGATGTTTAGGGCGTTTGAGCACTAGTAGCAGAGAAGCAGTGATCTAAATCAGCAGACGCTCGAGCAGCGAACGCACTAGCAGAGAGCAAGTCGTGCAGTAGAACCACGAGCGAGTGCTAAAGCAGCAACTCATGTAGCTGCCGGAGGTCGTGCAGCAGCAGCAACAGCGCAAGCGAGAGCAAGAGCAGAGCAGCAGCACGAACGAAAGCAGGAGTAGTGCAGCAAGGCGACCGACAAGAAGAACAGAACGAACGCGAAGCGAGAGCCGAGCAGCTGCAGCTAGTGCCGTTGTGGAAGTCGCCACGAGGAAGCAACAACATGGGGAGAGAAGCCGTGGATGATGAGGCCGGCGACGGCGCCGTCGATGGAGACGCCATGTCTGCTCGGTATCGAGCACCGGCAGCCCCGTGAGATCGAATAAAAGATAGAATGCAGCGGTGAGTGCAGAACCTCCTTGGTGGTGCCGAGTTGGCCTCGGCTTCATCAGAGGAATTGGTGAGGGTGCTGCGGTTCCGGTGGGGCAGGTCAAGACGGTGCTGTGGGGATTGAGGTGGCGCGATAGACGAGGCGAACGTCGGGCAGCTCCTTGGAGGTGGATGACGGGGCGGCTGATCCGGCGCGACGGCAAGATCGACAACGGATCCTCATCTGGTGCGGTGGATGAGGGACGACGAGCTGTTGCGGTGGACGACGTAGTCGGGGAAGAGTCTCCGGCTGGGCGGCGGTCGGGAGGCCAACGGAGGAGCGTGGGGTTTCGCGGGTTTTGGCGGCCTCGGTGTACGAATGGGGGGGGGGCGAAGGGGAGGGGGAGCCAAGCTTAGGGACGCGCTTGTCCGAAATGTAGGGTAAGTTACCAGCATACCCCCACCGGTTTTGACACCGCGACGTGGAGCTTCATTTCCGGCTGAGAGGTAGAAGGGGGATTTCGCGTGTCTGGGCTGTGGGAGCAATTTCGGATGAGGAGGGATTTCGCAAGGCCCAAATTTCGGGATAACAAGGCGGCGCAGGTTGAAGAAGCGGGAGTTTCAAAGTAGGTGAGACAAAAGATACTCGAGCTTGAAAATTTCGGGATAACAAGGTGCGGATTCCTTGTTCGCAGAACAAACTTAACGTGTAAAAAACAATTCATACAAGACACAAGAGAGTCATGTCCCTTTACTATATTGCTATAGATGCCATTGAAAAACTACAAGAAAATGTAAAAAAATCGGAGAACAAGATTACCCTGCACAAGTACCAAATCGATTCGCACTTCCCTCAACAACAACAAACAACAAATCAATTCCCACCAAAGAAAGAGTAATGTCCCTTTTATATGATTACATATGCCATGATCTCAATTTCAATTTTGAATCCACGTTATGTTGAATTCGGATATATCATTAGGTGACCTTGCGGTTTATAATTGATGTAGTCGTACATTTTGATCTTCCATCATATATGAACATTTTACTCCACCATGTGAACATATATATTGTCGTCTACCATATGGACTAAATTTGAATCAATTTTCCTTATTTGAATACGATTGTTGTCAAGTTATACAATAATTTAAATATTATAACAAAAAGACATGCATATAGCAGTAATCATATTTCACTATGAACTACATGTACCATACACTCTCCAATTCAAATATTTGTATCCATTTTATGTTGAATTCAAATCATAGTACATTATTGGTCTAGGTAGCGAGATGTTCGGGATAATCTAAACCCTGTTTTCATACGTATAATTTTTGGCTGAATTGGGACAAGTTTTGGTATAAGCCTCTTGCAAAACCGGAGATTCTCTCAACAAGCCTCGAGGTTCCGAGAGGGAACTTGTCACCTTTTTGTGTGCGAAACGATATACGCTGCCTCCCCCCTGATTTTATTTACAGAGGAAACATAGAACTATATGAGTGCCCTGTTAAATTTTGGAATTATTTTTCATTTGGCCTTTTTATACATTAATTGAGTTTCTGGAGTTTTAATGTGCATAATCTAAATATGAATTGCATGCACATGCTCTGGTGCACCAAAGTGGGTTGAAAAATCACATGTGTGTCCTTGGTTGAATTTTTAGGTCCCGTGGAAGAAATGAGAATGAAATTCAAACATCTGGGCGTCATGACTCTGCCGAGAACATCGAGAAACTTAGATTTTAAATTCATGTAAATCCAAAACTCAGTTGGAAATCATGAAACTTGGCATGGTGTCATGTCATGGCACTAACATGTTGTGGTAAAAAAATTGGGCCGATTTGGAAGCTCGTGGTTCTAAGAGGGAACATGCCACCTTTGAGTGTGAAACGATATACGCTGCCCCCCCCGTCCTTCAGTTTCTTAACAAAGGCACCAAAGTTGGTTGAAAAATCACATTTGTGTCCTCGGGTGAATTTCTAGGTCCCATGCAAGAAATGAGAATAAAATTAAAACATCTGGGCATCGTGGCTCGGCCGAGAACATTGAGAAACTTGGTTTTAAAATTCTTGTAAATCCAAAACATGTCTGAAAATCATGAAACTTGGCATGGATGTCATGTCATGGTACTACCATGTTGTGGTAAAAAAATGGCCGAATAGGAACAGATTTTGGTATAAGCTTCTTGCAAACCGAAGCTTCTCTCAAGAAGGCTCGTGGTTCTGAGAGGGAACGTGCCACCTTTGAGTGCGAAACGATATACGTTGTCCCCATTGAGTTTATTTACAAAGGCAACATAGAACTACATGAGTACCCAGTTAAATTTTGGAATTATTCCGCCGTTTGGCCTTATTTACACATTAATTGAGTTTTGGTCATTTAATGTGCATAATTCAAATTTGAACTACAAGCACATGCTCCCTGCACCAAAGTTGGTTGAAAAATCACATTTGTGTCCTCGGTGAATTTCTACTCCTCCTTCCATCTATATAGGTCCTAATACATTTTTCGAGGCTAACTTTGACCAAACGTTAGAGCAATAATATATGACATGCAACTTATACAAAGCATACCTTCAAATTTGTATGTCAAAGGAGCTTCCAATAATATAATTTTCATAGTATACATCTCATGTGCTATTAATCTTGTCAATAGTCAAAGGCTGTCTTGAAAAACACATTAGGCCCTATATAGATGGAAGGAGGGACTAGGTCCCATGCAAAAAATGAGAATAAGATTCAAACATCTGGGCATCGTGGCTCGGTCGAGAACATTGAGAAACTTGGTTTTAAAATCATGAAACTTGGCATGGTGTCATGTCATGGTAGTACCATGCCGTGGTAAAAAATTTGGCGAATAGGAACAAATTTTGGTATAAGCTTCTTGCAAATCGGAGCTTCTCTCAAGAAGGCTCGTGGTTACGGGAGGAACGTGTCACCTTGTGTGCATAATTCAAATTTGAAATACAAGCACATGTTCCAGTGCACCAAAATTGGTTGAAAAATCACATGTGTGTCCTTGGGTAAATTTCTAGGTTCCATGCAAGAAATGGGAATGAAATTCAAAATTCCGGGCGTCGTGGCTGGGTTGGAAACATTGAGAAACTTAGTTTTTTAATTCATGTAAATCCAAAACACGCATGAAAATAATGAAACTTGGCTTGGTGCCATGACATGGCACCAACATGCTGTGGTAAATTTGCAGTCCGATTTGCGAAGGCGCATACATTAACAATCAACAAAGTCATTATGGAACAAGTGATGTCACGTTACAATCGGAAACACAAGTATTATTGAAAACGTGGGCGTTCTACTTACTAGTACCATTTACGTGCCGCCACGCGTCCTCATTTTTTATTAGCTAGGAGGCGCCGTGCAGGGTAGCTATTTGAGTATGAGAGGCGTGCGATCAGAGCCCCGCGCGTGCTTATCGGGAGGAGAGCCCTTTGACCTCCATCTGCCGTCCACCTCTCTCCCAAGGTCTCCATTAATGGCGCCCGAGCCTCTGTTTAATGGTGTGGCTATGTCTCACTCGAATGAGATTTAAGAGAGAAAAAAGAAAATCTGAAAGCACGGATCTTGATGTAAGATCCGACGGACCTATATAGCATCTACTGCGACTTATAGCAAGACTGATGAATATATAAGGATGATTAAAAAAATTGATCAAAGAAGGGCTTGCCCCTTCCGATTTTCATTACTGAAAACCACCACAATTCACAAGAAATTCAGCACAACTCCAGCCTAACACGACGGACTAAAAGCTACCAGATTGAAATCGCAACATCCCAAGAGGCCAACAAAGGCAAAACATCCGCGCTAGAACCCAACATTTCACAACCGATGACACAATCCACATCGTAAAGCGATTATTACATCAAAAGAAACCAGGAAACTGAAGGAAGCCCAGCAGCAACTAGAAGAACAGGAACGCCAGGGTCGCCACAGCAAGAGTTTTCTTCATTCCAGCCTTGCAACATTGATCTTCCACAGAAAGATAAGGACGATTAATTGTCTTACATAATTAGAAAGATAATTAAAAAAGCCACATGCGGCTACACCCGAAATACACAAGGGCAAAAGAAGAAGGAAGACAAGGATTTGGCTCGCTGATCTCTACTTTCTTGATGCGTTGCTGCAGGCCGCGGGAACTAGTCTCCGCGGCGAGCGGCGATGAGCTCTTTCGTGTCCTCAAGACGCTGCTTGAGAACATCCACGGATTCCTCCACCAGCCTTTGGCGCTCGTTGCGGAGCATGTCATTCTCGTCCATAAGTTTCTTGACGATGACGCCGGTCCTCTTCAACAAGGAACTGGTCTCCTCCTGCTGGTCTGCACTTCGGACGATCTTCTCCCTTAGCAGGTCGCGCTTGGCCCGGAGCCTCTCATCCTTCCCTTAGTTGCCGGATGACGCCGGTAGCCTGTTCAAACGAGGCTTTCACGTCGTCCTGCAACCTCGCCCAGCCGGAGATCTGATCCATCTGGCTATGGACGATCGCATGCATGCGCTGTAACGATCGCCGCTTTGCCGAGAAATTTTCCCGGCCGCCGTGGTGCGGCGGGACATCTCGCTGCATTCGTGGCGCGGCGGGACATCTCTGCTGCTTCATGGCGCTGCTCAGACCGATCTGCTGCGACGGCGCGGCGGGACCTCTGTGTTGCTACTTTCGCAAGGGATATGTCGGCTGCTCTCGCAGCGAGGCGGGACATCTCTCGTGCTTCCGCTTCCATGCTCGCCTCTCCCGGTGGCAATCTCTTGACCTGTAACTCACGCTGGCCATGGCGTACGCAAGGGAAGGATGCTGAATGACTTGTTTGTTTTTGTGGATGAGGAGTTGAGGAGGAATGTGCAGTCATCTTGGCATACTAGTATTTATAACCGAGTACTAATACGCTCCTAAGTGGGAAACCATTTAGGTTGTGATTGGTGTGAACAGGTTTGGAATTCAATATAGCGTGGTACTAATACGCTCCTAAGTGGGAAACCGTTTAGGTTGTGATCAGTGTGAACAGGTTTGCAATTCAATATAGCGTGGAGTAATTTGGAATGTGACGAGACGCAAGCTCAAAATTTATTGACGGTTCTAGTTTCGGAGTGCGGCACTATTCCCGGATGGAGTACTTCTTTTTCTACTCCCTCCTTTCCGGTTTTATAGGTCTTATCTCAAAATTTTAGTTTTTCCATTTTAGAAGGCTCAATTTGGTTGTTCCCAACACATGTCCAGATTCCAAGGTGCATTAAATCATTGCATGCAAGTATTAAGAGAAAATTGACCAATCCATGTACTTTATGCATGCATGCATTGCAATTAATGCATTGATAAACATAATTTTTTGAGAAAAACAAGAGCATTAATTAGGTGCTTTTGCAAACTACAAAAAATATTCCACCACTCACCATCTTGGTTGGTGAGATTTTTGAATTAAGCCCTATAAACCGGAAAGGAGGAGTACTGCTGTGCGCGTGCAATAAGCGCACCGTCGTATACATATCTTACAGTTAATGGGGCGTTCGACAGGAATAGCCACGTGGCGAGCTCTAGGCTAGTCCTTTTTTCAGACGCATTAAACCTATCTCTCGGGACTTCTCGCACGCACCATCGTGCCACCCACAAAAACTTGTACTCTTAGTTTAGTAGTACGTTATATAGGAAGAGAAGAGGTGCACGACGCACTCGCCCTCTCACACACGCGCCTGTTTTTTCTTGAAAAGGAGGATGATGACCCCGCCTCTGCATTTGGGAGTCACACACGATCTGTAGCTACTTAATTGTAGTGTTCTCAACCATCCGATTGGCTCTATCATGGATGTACCTATATAATAAAACATGTCTAGATACATCTATATTTTGACAGATGGAAGGCATGTTTTGTGGAACGGAGGGAGTGCTTGTCATCAAAATGGATAAAAAGGGACGTATCTAGAACTAAAATACGTCTACATACATCTCCTTTTATCCATTTTGATGACAAGTAGTACTTCTTACCCAAAGGAACTTTATATCCAATGAGACACAAAATATCCGCTCGATTGTTGGAAATTACCGATCCGATGTCGAAGTAATTGCTGCATAGCCACCAAAACCCACCATTTCTTAAGCTAAAGTAGACCAAGGTAATCCCTATATTAGCATATTACTAAGATAAACAGAAGGCACTGTTGAAACATTTAGGACATGAGCTTGTCAATCTGAATGTGGAGGGACACAAGCTTAGCCCCGGCCAGCAGCTTGGGCGGAACTGTCAAGAAACTCAGCTCCTGCACGTCGACGTCACCGGGATCCTTGCTGCTTGTCACCTCCATTTCCACCTTGACGGTGTCGGTCGTGCCTTTGGGCTCCCCCGGCGGGCCGTTCGCCCACAGATTGGCCAAGTAGTGCGGCAGTGGGGACGCCCCCGCTCTGATGTAGACGACCGACACGGTGATAGGCGCCCCGATGTCGAGCACGCCGCCAACCAAGAAAAACGTGCGGCGGTCCTCCTCCGCGAACAGCAAGAGCCGTGGCTCTGACAGTTGCACTTGCAGTTGGAGCACCTTGCCGTACTGGATCCTGTGCACGGGCATGGGATGCGCGGTGCTGATGTGGTGGTAGAGCGTCGGCGGCGGGCCTTCGTAGCCGCAGACGGGCACGGGGCATTTGCAGGGCGCGAGCGGACACACGTTCTAGTGATCGGCGAGCTTGTGGTAAGTGACATAGAGCCCACAGCCTTCATGCGGGCACTCCACCCTCACCGACGAAAGGACGGAGTCCACCGCCGTGTTCCGCACGTCAAAGCCACCATCGCGCTCGCACTTCTGGAACTGCCGCTGGTTCCCGGGGCACTCGACGCGGCAGTCCGTGCAGGCCAGGTGCCCTCCCTTGCACTGCAGAAATCAATCGAACAACACATCAATCAAGAAACCTGCACCTTGCTCAATCAGCCGAACGGACGAGGTGTATTCGAACCTCATACACTGGAGGCGTCAAGGGGCGGAGGCACAAGGGGCAGTGGAGCACGGTGAGGTCCATTGAGACCTTAGAGAGCTCCATCATCGGGTCCTGTTCCTGTTCGGTCTGCATGATCTCGCCCTCCTCGTGCACAACCATCTCTTGACTTGGGCCGGGGTATTACAAAGCTTTACCGTCACATATTTTATAATCCCTCTGTTCCTAAATGTAAGTCTTTATAGATATTTCACTAGGTGGACTACATACGGAGCAAAATGAATGAATCCACACTTAAAATGCATCTATATACATCCGTATGTAATTCATAATGGAATCCCTACAAAGACTTATAATTTAGGAACAGAGGGAGTACTACTTAAAGGTGCATTAAATCAACACATGCAAGTATCAAAAGAAGAGTCACGGCATGCACGCATGCGTTGTAATTAATGCATCGGTAAACGCAAATTATTGAAATATATCGAGCGCAGTGCTTTGATGTGTCGCGTCAACTCGTACATCAACGAGAAGTTTGGTTATCCTCTCCCTCGCGGACTTAACTGCACCTGCCTTTGGCTGTATGAAAGGTTGGCCATACACCTGTCGGGCCCACCTGTCATACACGCAAAGGCAGGAGCATCCCTCCCTCGCCCATGAGCGTGGTGGCTGGAAACACTAGGAGAAGCTTTCGCTACACGCTCTCCCTCCCACACGCGGTGGACATGCAGTAGTTCAATCAGTGTCAGATGGCCAGAAGCGTACTGTAGTACTCCTCCAGTAAAGTAGTACACCATCATTGTTCGACTTCCCGAAGAGGCGAAGAGCCAAGCGCAGCCTGGACGCTCGTGTGGCAGTTTCATGTGTAGAGTAGTCTAGGATAGCGTGTACCGTGCCTGTAAGCTTAAAATCGTTGGGGTCGGCTCCATGCTATGTGGCCGTCTTGAAGTTTAAAAAAATAGTCTTCCGCCCTACTGTCACCCCCGGTGATTGTAGTTTGCACGCTCATCTGGTCAAGACAGGAATATATTTTTAATTTGTTTTTTTGAAAGGGGACTCCCGGCCTCGCATCGAACAATGCATACAGCCACATATATTTTAATTTGTGGTGGGTAAATGTTAGAGGTTGCAGCAAATATATTGTACACTGCGGGTCTTTCAGCCAAGTTTAGAGGCAAGCATGTGGGGCAAGTGCTCTGATGTGTCGCGTCAACTCGTACATCGAGGAGAAGCTTGATTTTACTACACGCCTTCTCCCTCGCCCATGCGTGCGGTTGCTCGCAAACGAGGACATGCTTTTGCTTAGTAGTACTTCTACAACAAGCTATCCGTCCCGCTCACGGTGGACGGACATGCAGCAGTGGATTCGACACTGTAGAAGCAGTAGTAGTAACATCATTGTTCGTCTTCTCGAAGAGGCAAAGAGCCAAGCGCAAACCGAATGTTGCAGTTGCGAACATTGGAGCACGCATATAGCGAGGCTCTTGCATGAGACAAAATTGCTATGTGAGCCCACTATTGTACTAGTACGCATAACTACTTGCTAGTATAGCCACAGTAAACCGTAAAGGAGTATTTGCCCTTCTAGAAATTTCAACAAGTGACTAGACTACACCGAGACGGAGTACATATGGAGCAAAATGAGTGAATCTGCATCGTAAATAAATACGTATTAGTTCTATCGTTTTCCTCCCCGAGGTGCACAATATTGAGTATACTGACTAGTCTCTTTTTGACACGCATTTACGTTTTTTGACACAAGATCTGACGCAGCGCATATACACGCCGCATACACTCACCCCTATGAACGCATACACGCACGGCACTATCATCTTGAAATTTATGAAGTCACCATAGGCACCTCGTCGTCGACGGGTCCATAGGTGCTTGAATGCCAAGGAGGAAGAGGGTAGCGGTTCCCGAGACGTTGAACGGTCAATGATGCATCCTCAATTACATGCAGAGGGAATTAATTGGAGAAGCAGAATAGAGCCAACATGATGTGAATGCAACAGAGTTTGGACTCTCATATAATAAAGGCGCCCCACCACTCCAATCCATCTACTCCCAAGTCTCTGTGCAACACTGCTCACTCCAATCCAAGACCAAGTGACCAGAAGCCACAAGCACCTATGGAGGCGATGGACGCGAGCGGCAGTCGGCTGTGCCAAATCATCCAAGGCGCTGGCCTACGGCCCCGCACCGTGCAGCGTTTCCAGACGGTGCTGGCGACCGCAGGCATCATAGACCTCGCCGACGCTGGCTTCACCTCTCGCATGGACGACATGATGGTCAACTCCATCCGCAAGTTCACCGCCGTCAAGAAGCGCGCGGACGACCTTGCCGTACTGCTCCAGCCCGCACGCCCAGGCTCCTCATTGCCTGCCATCCTCATCGTCCTACATGGTGACGAACTCTTTCAAGCCCTGGTGGCCCTGCAGGTGCCGGAGGTCGCGATGAAGAATGTGCACCTCGAGGCCGCGCTCGCCACGCAACGCCTCGCCATGCAAGAAACCGTCGACCTGCACATCCACGTCTACGAGGAAATCGTCTACATAGGCCACTACAAGGCAAGCAAGGACAGAAAGACGTTGGCCTTCTTCCAGCGGCTGGAATCTTTGAACGCCATTGTTCAGAAGCACGTCGACCTGGCCACGAAAGCCGCTGCTACTTAGGCGCCGTTCAGTGGGCCGGCGCCCTGAGTCGAGGAGGTGGACGTCGTCGATGGATGCATCTCTTCTTCTTGCCTCCTGTAACCAGCACTCCATCGCCTCGTGGCCTTAATGTTTTATTAGTATAGTACTCCCTCCGTTCCCAAATATAAGTCTTTCTAAAGATTCCAGCAAGTGACTACTACATACGGAGCAAAATGAGTGAATCTACACTCTAAACTATGTCTATATACATCTGTATGATGTATTCCATTTGAACTAGTATCTAAAAAGGCTTATATTTATGAACGGAGGAGTATATGGCATTTTATTCCAGTCGTAACGTTTTCCTTTGTGAGGTGGGGGCGCAGATTGAGCAAACCCACCCACCAAAGGCGTCGCCGAGTTTAGAATTAGAAGAGAGAAACGAGGAGGAGAGCTAGCTGTAGCACCTGACGCTGTTGTCGAGATGGGACTCGTGTTTATAGAATAGGAGTCTTGAGCACTCGTGCCTTTTTTTAGGAAAAATTAGTCGTATGTCTAGTACTACCACTAGTTGGGTGCGTGTGACCTATAGCTGTCATCACTTTAGGTCTCCTTTTCGAACCATGCCACGCTTCACAGTAAATATTTTTTCACGCATTTATCCTCCTATATGTACTCCTAGGCTATTTCCACGTGCTCCCATTCGCCGACATGTGGGACATAGAGCATCTGGGTCGTAGTGCATGCACGACTCGGAGCATATGCTAGGGTACTTTACATTTCAGACCTCACAAATTACATGCAAACCCCCCGCAGAAGAATAAATAAATGAATGAATTACTACATGAAACCGGATTATTTTCGTGGAAACTGGAGCACGTTCATTGAATTTTGGACATAACACATTTATAAAAAATGACTGGACCTAAACCAGTCTAAGGGCCTCTTTGATTTTTCCCGCAAAAAAAGGGGCCTCTTTGATTCACAGGATATTGAAAACACAGGAATGGGGAAAGTATGATGGCGATGAACCGAGACGAGGAGAACTCTAACTCAGTTAGAGGTTAGAGTTAGATTCTAACCCTGAACTAACTCTAAACCAAAGAGGTGTATGGATGGCAGGGTTAGATTGACAACAAATTCTCTATCTCAATCATTTGACTACTTTGGACCCTATTTTTAGTCAGACTAAAATAAGTCCCTTTGACGGTCAAGAGCATTCGCCAAGTTCTTCGATTGTATGACATGGCTAGCCAAGATGGATTTAATCCCGATATTCACATTATCAAAAGGCTCTAATGGGTTGGTTCTGAATCTTGCAAGCTGGGAATCAATGAGATGTGTAGGCATCTTTGTTGTACCTATTATTTGAATCTTATTTGTTGGTTCTGAATCTTGCAAGCTGGGAATCAATGAGATGCGTAGGCATCTTTGTTGTACTTATTATTTGGATCTTATTTGTTGGTTATGAATCTTGCAAGCTGGGAATCAATGAGATGTGTAGGAATCTTTGTTGTACTTATTATTTGGATCTTATTTGTTGGGTCTGAATCTTGCAAGCTGGGAAACACGACATGATGATGCAGAGGACAACAACCATACCAAATTGTTCAAACTTGGTAGTATTATGTTTGTGAAAGTGCGACAAATGTGTTGATTGTGTGCGTCCTGAGAATAATAATTCTAATTGTTGTGCATGTTGATCCCGTGGCACTGATAGAATGAGCCAATGCATTGCTTGTTTTAAGTATAAATTTCTATTAAAGCTAATTAAATTTAAGTAAAGTGACCACTAACTCCTGTTATTATAGTACCAATACAGACCCGCTCGTGAACCAACGTGTGGCCGGAGTAGGTTTCTTAATGGAGGCGTTTGAATGCGCCGAGGGTGCATCTTCTGCCGGGCGTGCAGCGGACGAGGAGGGTAGTAACTGTTGTCGTCAGACACACTCAGCCATTGTTGAATCCAGTTCCCAAGAGCTGAAAAACGAACTGCTGCCGCCGCCACACACTCGCTCACTCGAAGAGACTCAATGGCGATCCGAGGGTGAGCCTGCTGGATATGGACTTCAGCAAGGAGTTAGTTCGCCGTTCAGTCCTATGGCTGCACCAAGTTGAATGTGATGTACACCAACAATAGGGACTCGGTGAAGCTCGCCTCGGCTCGATCCTATGGCTGCACCAGTTCGGAGCATTCGCCCGTTTCATCGGCAGCGCCGATCGCACCTTCCCTACGGTGGAGAGAAGGAAGAATGCGACGATTCGCCATCTGGTGCAACAAGCTTGTCGACATCCGAATAATACAAGATCATCAGCAACGGGCAGGAGAAGGACTCCATGGTTGACCTTGCTGAGACCATCATCGACCCCTGATACGCCAACATGAAAGAAGACGACCTGAACACGTGGGAGGTACCTATGAATCTAGGCTACATAACCTACGCGGCCAAGGACGTATACGCATGCTACGACATGTACAGGCAGATCTTGGACATGAGGGCGTGTCTGCTTCCCGTAACCGACGAGTACACGGACAGCCGCAGCGTCATGATCAAGCGTGCCAGGAAGGTCTAGATGTTGTACTTTATCTGTTTATAAGAACTTTTATGATCTGAGTGTTTCATGCATTAGCCTATGTGTCATAATTATCTGTTTTGTCTAAAATATTTCTTTTGAGAACCCATTAACCTGATTGCTTTTTTTAGTGGCTATTTGCTTATGTATGTAAACTAGTTCACTTGTCCGTAAAAAAAACTGGTTCACTCGGCTGCCGTGCTTTGAATCTCCTTCCTCCCAACATATTCCTCTCCTCAGGTGGACCCAGCAGGTCTCTGAATTTTCTCCCACTTTCTTTTTGATGTAAGCTGAGTTTTCTCCAAGACTTTCCCTAGAACCAACTCAAGCTGCCCCACGCCTAGCCTAAAAATAATAATACCCCACGTACTATTAACTCATCAAATTAAAATGATATTTTATTTCGTAAGTTGAAAGTTCTTACAAAATAATAATAATAATAATAATTGTTTATATATAACTTGCCAAGTTAACTCCTAGTGATTGCGTACATAAGCTTGCAAAGATTTTACTGACGTGCAATCATGTGTTTATGTTTTTATAACATTTCTCCGTCCAGCCCAACATGATATTTTCACCCAGCCCAGCAAGTCCACGGATTTTGAGAAAAATGCAAATGGGATTTAAACGGGCTGCATATATGCTACATCATTGTTTCACCTAGCCCACCAAATGGACTAAAAAACAAATGGACTGGCTGACATGTGGGCCATGAGGTGAAGTTTAAGAAGGCGTTGATTTACATCCAACAGCGGCATTCTTCTTCAATCTCTCGTCTTCTTCCCCAGCGCTGCGGAATCGCTGCTCCAGCCTTGGCGTCCAGCGGCGTTGTTTTGCGCTCCTCAGCGAAACGCTGCCCCGCCGACGGCCAGGCCATCCCTCCACTCCGCATCTCCTGTTATTCTCTGCCGAGTGTAGGCCCACCTCACACCCAAACCAGTCAAGTTTCCCACTCCTCTCCGTCTGCGACTCCACTGCCGCGTCTTCCCCATCTCCGGGTCATTCCAGTCTGGGGCCTCGCCGTCGTCCACCGTCTCGGTGCACTCGGCGCGGCATGGTCAACATACGAGAGTCATCGGAAGAGGAATGTACGTGGAGAGCCTGACGGCTGGGACCCACGAGGTCCATGGTCGCACGCAAGGAAAGCTCCTCCTTATTACGCACTGTAAGTGCACTGTACGTGGGAAGGGCTTCTGTATTTCGTGAAAAAAATGTTCTCCCCGCTGACAGGTCGGACCCACCAGCTATATCTTCGCACGCAAGGAAGTGCCTCCTTATTACACACCAAAAAATGAATACCCCCTGCTAGCTGGGACCCACCATAGTGGGTGGCTGACTTGTGGGCCTACTAAGTTGACGAGGACAGAGGGCTTTGTCAACTTAGTCAATATGAACGATTCTAGCTCCAGTGACCGTACGATGTCCATCCAACGGCCATAGTGCTTCTTCAACCTCTGGTCTTCTTGCTCCAGCCGCCCAAAGCAGCGCCCGGTCGTGTGCTGCGTGCTCCTGCCTCTCGTGGCCGGGCCAGGATGCCGGGAGGCCTCACCGCCCCTACTACTCCCATTGCTGGCCCAGGGTATCCCTCTACTCACCGACACCCCCTGTTATTCTGCGGGGACGGCAGCCTCACGTCGCAGCCGAACCAGTGAACCCTCGTACTCCTCTCCGTGTGGGCATCCACTACCGCGTCTTCCCCGGCTCCGCGTCGTCCCCTTCCTAGGCCTCGCCGTCGTCTACCTCCTTGGTGCTCTCGGCGCGGCGTGGTCAATGTGGTCAACGACCGACTTCCATCGGAAGAGTACTGTATGTGGAGAGGCTGACAGCTGGGTCCACGGCCACATCCTAGTTTTTTGCAATTTGCCAAGTAAGTCGCTTTGTCAGGCCTGCTGGGCTGCAAATCTTTCAAGACGAGGAGAGCTTCATTCGGCTGGCCGAGAAAACGGCCTATCAGTAATGAGAAATGGGCTGTACATTTTTCAAACACATCAAACCGGCAATTAATTTCAAATATATTTTTTTCATTTCGAGATTTTAAATTGCATTAATTTTTACGCATGGAGAATTTGTTGAATTTTATATTGATATACATTTATTTTTAAAATCAGTTTGAATGTGAGTCGAAATTTTGGGATTAAAAACAGTTCGGACCGCACCAAAATATGCAAAATTTCGTATAATTTTTTAACCGTGGCCACAATATGGGCTGTAATGCTAACAAAAAGAATATGGGCTCCAAAAAAACCTTAAGAATTAGCAAATGGGCTATAAATTATTAGAAATAATGGCAGATGGGTTGTATGCTGTTTTCCACAGATTTGAGGCTTTCCTAAAAAAAGGTTGACGCACAAGCAATGACTGTTGGATGTCCATCCAACGGCCGTCGTGCTTCTTCAATCTCTGCTCTTCCTGCTCCAGCCGCTCAAACAAGCGTCGGTGGGACTGCCTGCTCACTCCTCCCCGCGACCGGCTGTGCTGCCGCGCAGGCCTCACCGTACTCCCATCGCTGGCCTAGCCATCCCTCTACTCACGCACACCTGTTGTTATTCTCTGGCGACGGCAGACGAACCGGTAAACCCTCGTACAGTCGTACTCCCCTTTGCGTGGGAAACAACTGCCGAGTCTTCCCTGCCTCCGTGTCGTTCCCTTCCTAGGCCTCGCCGTCGTCCACCGCCCTGGTGCTCTCGGCGCGGCCTGGTCAACGTGCTCAACGACCTACATGCATCTGAAGTGGACTGTACGTGGAGAGGCCGACAGCTGGGTCCACGGCCGCACGCAAGGAAATGCCTCCTTATTACGCGCAAAATAATGATTCCTCCACCGACATCGGGACCCACCGAAGGGCCTCAGATTTCGCGAAAAAACATTACCGCCACGAGCTCGGACCCACCACCTACATCTTCGCACGCAAGGAAGTGCCTCCTTATTACGCAAAAAAATGAATACTCCCCCGTTAGCTGGGACCCAAAGATAGTGGCAGGCTGACTTGTGGGCCTACTAAGTTGAGGGGACGGAGGGCTTTGTCAACTTAGTCAATATGCACGATTCTAGCTCCAAAGGACCGTCGATGTCCATCCAACGGCCGTAGTGCTTCTTCAACCTCTGGTCTTCTTGCTCCAATGACCCAAACCAGCGCCGATCGTGCCTCGTGCTCCCGCCTCCCGTGGTCGGCTGCGATGCGCGGAGGCCTCACACCCCCTACTACTCCCACCGCTGGCGGGCCATCCTCTACTCACCCACACCCCTGTTATTCTGCGGCGACGGCAGCCTCACACCGCAGCGAACCGGTGAACCCTCGTACTCCTCACGCGTGGGCATCCACCGCGCGTCTTTCCGGCTCGCGTCGTCCCCTTCCTAGGCCTCGCCGTCGTCCACCGCCCTGGTGCTCTCGGCGCGGCGTGGTCAACGTGGTCAAAGAATGGCTTCCATCGGACGTGGACTGTACATGGAGAGGCTGACAGCTGGGTCCACGGCCGCAGCAAGGAAGTGCCTCCTTGTTACGTGCAAAATAATTATTCCTCCACCTGACAGCGGGGACCCACCGGACGGGCCACCGTATTTCGCGAAAAAAACGTTTCCGCCTGACTGCTAGGACCCACCAGCTACATCTTCGCATGCAAGGAAGTGCGTCTGGAAAAAAACGATTCGCCCCCTGACTGCTGGGACCCACCAGCTACATCTTTGCAGGCAAGGAAGTGCCTGACAGTCGGGACCCACCTGGTCGAAGCGTACGTAGCGTTGTCATTCTGGTCGCGAACGTGTACGTACATACTGGTCATTGTAGAGGCGCGCACGTAGCATGTACACATACGTACAGCGGCGAGGGTGCAAGAAAGAAAATACGGCCACGTACGTACATACGGGTAGGGTCTTGAACGCCTACTCGCGCATACGTACATGGCTGGGTCAGAACGGAGAAACAGCATCGTCGTCGTGTTCATGGGGAGCCAACCGGCTGGGTCGGAACGGAATGCGTGGTCGTGTTCATCGGGAGGGCTTGGACGGAACAGGTGATGGAAACGAGGCCTGGCGTACCGCACAACGGAGGAAACGGACCTCCTACGTTCGGAACAGGGTCCTGTTGATCGGGAGGGTGTGGCGCATCGCAAAAGCGGAGAAGCGGACCTCCCACGATCGAAGCGGGGTCCTGTTGATCGGGAGGGGTGTGGTGTACCGCAAAACGGAGGAAACGAACCTCCTACGGTCGAAACGGGGGTCCTGTTGATCGGGAGGGGTGTGGCGTGCCGCAAAAGCGGACGAAACAGACTTGTGTTGGGCGCCACGGTCAAACGGGGTCCTGTTCGCCGGGAGGGTGTGGCGCATCGCAAACCAGGACTCCACGGATCTGTTCATCTCCACCGTCGACCTCCTCCGGCCTCCACGGGCTACCGTCGACCTCCTCCAGCCTCCACGGGCTCCTGTCCATCTAGCCTCCACCGTGCGCTACTCCACCGCTCATCGTTCAACCACCCTCCACGGGCACCCCTCCATCGTCTCTGTTCATCCAGCCCTCCACACCACGGGTCATGTTCAACCACCCTCCACGGCCACCCTCCACCGCTCTCTGTTCATCCAGCCCTCCACACCACGGGTTCTGTTCGTCCGGAGGCAACGCCACCGCTCATCGTTCATCCAAACCCCCGCAACGCCACTGCTCATCCCAGAGGCAGCATCGATCGGCTTGATTAGCAGCGATGGCGAAAGAATCGCTCCATCGGGTTCGATTAATAGCCATCGATCGATCGCCGGGTTCGATGAACGCCAGACTGCGCAAAGGCAATTGCTCGGGTTGATTAGAGCCCAACGCTTCGCTCGGGTTCGATTAGAGCCAACGCCTCACACGTGTACGAGAAAGCGTGCATCGCTCGCCCCGACCTCCCATCGTGAACCGCAACTCCCGAAATTTTCCTCCCCTCGCTTCTACCACGGTTTTTCCGTCATTGACGCCCAAAGAATGTCATGCAGCCGCGTCTCCGCCCGCCTGGGACGAAAAGCCCATTTTACGTCATGATTTTTGTCATAGAAGTAGGAGCCCACCACATCTATGATGATACCGGGTTCTGTCACAATTATCGTCATAGAAATGTCATATGTATGACAAAAAAATTCGTTCGGCCCAAAATGTCACGGATGTGTCTTTTTTTTGTAGTGAACCTCATCTGTTGAAAAACGAATGTGAGTCTTATTAGGAGGAAGCTAGAAAGTATGGGACAGAGCAAGACAATACTACTAATTGCGATGAATAACATTACTTACGGATAAATGGTCAAGGAAGGTGTTAAACTGGATATTGTCTTTCTCATTCTGTCTTTGGATCCACGTTGGGAGGATACGTGCATGACACCTAACGACAACGGCTGCCTCGATACTAACTTGGCTGACTCAGAGCATCACGTGGCCTTTTTAAACCTGCCTCAAAATGGATCTCCATTCTTCCTCCTTTAGATTTTGTTAATCTATCAAGCATTGTCCACGATGTTTGTTTTCGCTTATGCCGTGGTGCTAGTTCAACTACGAATATGGAAAGTGTTAGTGTACATCAAAGCGTGAGAGTACATATAAAGGAGCATGCAAGCGCAACTTGACTCGGTCAGTACCGTCTTGGTGTTGATGCTCATGAGGTTCATCTGATCTTGCCAAGTCTGTTGTGTCGTGAGTGCTTGAAAGTAGTGTTAGGTGTGAAGGCAGCTTGGGAACCGCCAGTTCGAGCAAACGAACGAGTAACTGGTTGAGATCTTTGAAATGCTTGAAGCGGATCTGCAGCTGGTGGAGCAGGTGATCTTGTGTTTGTAGATTTAGCGGTGGACTTGGACCTTCTACTTTACTATAAGTACCAGCAGAATCTCGACGGCAGAACCTTTTCCGTTTCACCCGACGAGTAACAAGACTCCCTACTATATTATTTTCCTTGCTCTTTTTGACTTTGCCATGTCAAGCTGTACCCACAACACAAAATAATAAAATCACTCTTCGAACTCATTGATGCATGATCTAGACAAGCAATACTTTGATGTAAGACAACCGTATGAGGATGGAATATGTAAGAAAAGGGACGACATGACATATTCACAGCTACGATGTGCAAACTAAGGAAGGATTTTCAAGAAAATAGAATTAATGCAAGCTAGACACCATATGAAAGATGCAACCAATATTACTCGCCAAGTTAAAAGTGTCTTGTCATAAGTGGCAATTCAAAAATTAGAAGCAAGACAACATAGAAATCAATGCAAGATGCAACCACTATCAAACCGCCATGTTAAAAGCGCCCAATCATGAGTGGTGATGCGGGATACACAACAGCAGTACTTTGATGTAAGAACATGGTATGATAGATAGATGGACTGTATTCTAGACACATAAAGCCATGTCATATGCACATGTATAACATATAAACTCAGCAGGTGCAATTTAATCAAAATAGAAGAAATACAGGCTAGACAACATATGCAACATGAAACCAATTATCACACTGTCAACTTAGAGCAAGCACCTGCGATGGTGGAGTACGGGAGCTAAACTCATCATGTAGACTTGGGACATCAACTTCATTAGCAGTAGCAGTGGCAAATCTAGAGAGTCTCTGTTTGCGTCGGTGCAGAGGACCACCAACATCCCCTAAATTACTCTTTTCCCTCCTATTTTCTGATATTGCCTTATGAAGTCAAAACCACAAGAAGATGAATAAAATTAGCTCGCATAACTGGTTGATGCATGATCTGAGCGAACACTACTTTGATGTAAGGCAAGCGCAGGATAGGAGGATGGAATATATACAAAAAAGACAGCGTTTCATATTCACACGCATCACGATAGGAGGATGGAATATATATGAAAAAATAGTAAGCGGAAGGCATTTCAACAAAATTAGAAGAAATGAAAGCTAGGCACCATATGAACATGCAACCAATATCACTCTATCAGGCAAAAAGTGTCTCGTCGTAAGTGCCATTTCAGGAAATTAGAAGTAGTACAAGCTAGAAGACAATGCAAGATGCAACCTACATCACAGTCCCAAGTTAAATGTGTCTTATGGGTAAGTGATCGTTGCAGGTATAAGTTGTAAGCTACGCAGATGCAATTCAACATAATCAGAAGCAATACAAACTAGACATCATACGGAAAACGCAACCACGTATAACAGTTCCAAGTAAGAGCAAGCACCTGTGATGGTGGAGTAGGGGAGATGTGCTCATCATGTACACGTATGTTCTAGAAACAGAACACGTGTCATATTCACGGGCATTATGTGTAAAGTAAGCAGATGCAATTCAAGTTAGAAGCAATACAAGCTAGACATCATACGCAACATGCAACCACATATAATAGTGTCAAGTTAGAGCAAGCACTGTGATGGTGGAGTAGGGAGATGTGCTCATCATCTACACAGCTACGTTGATTTGTCCAGCCTTGTGTTTTCTTGCGAATCTTGTTGGGAGGATGGCGGAGTAGAATCTGTAGAGACCCCATGTTTGAGTTGCTCCGAAGGACCACCATCATCCACTGCCGGACTAATTTCCTTCAGCTGTAATGATTTTGCATTGTGAATTCAAACCGATAAGAAAAAGGAATAAATTTCGCTCTTAAGAACTCATTCATGCATGATACTGACGAACACTACTCGGATGAAAGGAAAACACATGATGCGAGCATGGAATATGTATGAAAAAAGGGATGGTGTGACATATTCACACCTATGATGTGGTAACTAAGCAGAAGGCATTTCAACAAATTAGAAGCACTGCAAGCTAGACACCGTATGAAAGATGCAACCAATATCACTCTGCCAAGTTCAAACTGTATGGCGTTTCAACAAATTAGAAGCAGTACATGCTAGAAATCATATGCAAGACACAACCAATATCACAGTGGCGACTTAAATGTGCCTTATCATAAGTGACTGATGCGGAATATGCAAGAATAGTAGTCTGATGTAGAAACAGGAACACATGTCATATTCACAGGCATTATGTGTAAAGTAAGCAGATGCAATTCAACAAAGTTAGAAGCAATACAAGCTAGACATCATACACAACATGCAACCACATATAATAGTGCCAAGTTAGAGCAAGCACCTGTGATGGTGGAGTAGGAGAGATGTGCTCATCATCTACACAGCTACGTTGACTGTCTAGCCTTGCGTTGTCTTGCGAATCTTGTTGGGAGGATGGCGGAGTAGAATCTGTAGAGAACCTCCATTTCAGTTGCTCGGAAGGACCACCATCATCCAATGCCTTGCCAATTTCCTTCAGCTTTATTGATTTTGCATTGTGAGGTCATACCGTCAATAAAAAGGAATGGCATTCGCTCTTCAGAACTCATTCATGCATGGTACTGACGAACACTACTCTGATGAAAGGCAAAGTCATGATACGAGGATGGAATATGTACGAAAAAATGGACGGCTTGACATATTCACACCTATGATGTGGTAACTAAGCAGAAGGCACTTCAACAAATTAGAAACACTGCAAGACACCATATAGAAGGTGCAATCAATATCACTCTTCCAAGTTAAAACTGTCTCGTCATAGGTGGCATTCATCAAACTAGAAGCAATACATGCTAGAAATCATATTCAAGACGCAAACCAATATCACACTGCCAACTTAAAGGTGTCCCATCATAAGTGACTGATGTAGGATACACAAGAAGAGTAGTTTCATGTAAGAACATGGTGTGATAGACAGATATAGTATGTACCAAAAACAGGAAAGCGTGTCATATTCACATATATCATGTGTAAGCTAAGCAGATGCAGTTTACACTAATTAGGAGCAATACAAGCTAGACACCATATGAAACATGCAACCAGATATCACACTGCCAAGTTAGAGCAAGCACCTTGGATGGTGGAGTAGGGGAGCGGAGACTTGGACCTTGTAATGCACTATTAGTACAAGGAGAATCAGTACAGATGCTCCATTTACGTTGCTGTAGAGGACCGCCATCATCGCCTTCCTTACTCTTTTCCTTCCTCTTTCTTGATTTTGCCTTGTCAAGTCAAACCCAAAAGAAAAAGGAATAAAATTTGCTCTTCAGAACTCATTGATGCATGATACTGACGAACACTACTTTCATGCAAGGCAGCCGCATGATAGGAGGATGAAATATGTATGAAAAACAGGACGGCGTGACATATTGACATGTATGATGTATAAAGTGTAAATAAGCACAAAGTGCTTGAACTTGTTAGAATCGATGCAAGCTAGAAACCATATGAAAGATGAAACCAATATCACTCTGCCAAATTAAAAGGGTTCCCTAACAAATGTATTTGACCAAATTAGAAGCAATACATGGCAACAGGCTAGAAATTATATGCAATATGCAATGAATAAAGGTGACTCTGTTGGGGAACGTAGCAGAAATTCAAAATTTTCCTACGTGTCACCAAGATCTATCTATGGAGAAACCAGCAACGAGGGGAAGGAGAGTGCATCTACATACCCTTGTAGATCGCTAAGCGGAAGCGTTCATGAGAACGGGGTTGAAGGAGTCGTACTCGTCGTGATCCAAATCACCGGAGATCCTAGTGCCGAACGGACGGCACCTCCGCGTTCAACACACGTACAGCCCGGTGACGTCTCCCACGCCTTGATCCAGCAAGGAGAGAGGGAGAGGTTGAGGAAGACTCCGTCCAGCAGCAGCACAACGGCGTGGTGGTGGTGGAGGAGCGTGGCAATCCCGCAGGGCTTCGCCAAGCACCAAGGGAGAGGAGGAGGAGGAGAGGCAGGGCTGCACCAAGAGGGAGAAGTTCTCATGTGTGTTGGGCAGCCCCAAACCTCAAGTATATATAGGGGAGGGGGAGGGCTGCGCCCCCATCTAGGGTTTCCACCCCCAAGGGGTGCGGCCAGCCCTAGATGGGGCTTGGGGAGGCGGCCAAGAGGGGAAGGAGAGGGAGGCGCCCACTAGATGGGCCTTTGGGCCCATCTGTCCTAGGGTTTGCCCCCTCCCACTCTCCCTTGCGCCTTGGGCCCCTTGTGGGGGGCGCACAAGCCCACCCGGGCTGGTTCCCCCACACTTGGCCCATGCAGCCCTCCGGGTTAGTGGCCCCACTTGGTGGACCCAGGACCCTCCGGTGGTCCGATGCGCTCTGGAAAAACCCAAACTTTTCCGGTGACCAAAACAGGACTTCCATATATAAATCTTTACCTCCGGACCATTCCGAACTCCTCGTGACGTCCGGGATCTCATCCGGACTCAACAACATTCGTAATCACATACAAACTTCCTTTATAACCCTAGCGCCATCGAACCTTAGTGTGTAGACCCTACGGGTTCGGGAGACATGTAGACATGACCGAGACGTTCTCCGGTCAATAACCAACAGCGGGATCTGGATACCCATGTTGGCTCCCGCATGTTCCACGATGATCTCATCGGATGAACCACGATGTCAAGGACTCAATCAATCCCGTATACAATTCCCTTTGTCTAGCGGTATTGCACTTGCCCGAGATTCGATCGTCGGTATCCCGATACCTTGTTCAATCTCGTTATCGGCAAGTCTCTTTACTCGTTCCGTAACACATCATCCCGTGATCAACTCCTTGATCACATTGTGCACATTATGATGATGTCCTACCGAGTGGGCCCAGAGATACCTCTCCGTCAACCGGAGTGACAAATCCCAGTCTCGATTCATGCCAACCCGCAGACACTTTCGGAGATACCGTAATGCACCTTTATAGCCACCCGATTCGTTGTGACGTTTGGTACACCCAAAGCATTCCTACGGTATCCGGAGTTGCACAATCTCATGGTCTAAGGAAATGATACTTGACATTTAGAAAAGCTTTAGCATACGAACTACGATCTTTGTGCTAGGCTTAGTATTGGGTCTTGTCCATCACATCATTCCACTAATGATGTGATCCCGTTATCAATGACATCCAATGTCCATGGTTAGGAAACCGTAACCATCTATTGATCAACGAGCTAGCCAATAGAGGCTTGCTAGGGACATGGTGTTGTCTATGTATCCACACATGTATCGAGTTTCCTATCAATACAATTATAGCATGGATAATAAACGATTATCATGAACAAGGAAATATAATAATAATAACTAATTTATTATTGCCTCTAGGGCATATTTCCAACAGTCTCCCACTTGCACTAGAGTCAATAATCTAGTTCACATCGCCATGTGATCAACATCGATAGGTCACATCGCCATGTGACCAACATCCAAAGAGTTTACTAGTGTCGTAAACTAGTTCACATCATCATGTGATTAAGACTCAATGAGTTACGAGGTTTGATCATGTTTTGCTTGTGAGAGAGGTTTTAGTCAACGGTGCGAACATTTCAGATCCGTGTGTACTTCGCAATTCTCTATGTCATATTGTAAATGCTGCTTCCACGCTCCACTTGGAGCTATTCCAAATGGTTGCTCCACTATCGTATCCGGTTTGCTACTCGAGTCACTCGGATAGGTGTTAAAGCTTGCATCGACGTAACCCTTTACATCGAACTCTTTATCACCTCCATAATCGAGAAACATGTCCTTATTTACTCCAAGGACAATTTTGATCGCTGTCCAATGATCCATTCTGGATCATTCTTGTACCCCTTGAGTGACTCATGGTAAGGCACACTTCGCAAGCGGTACACAAGATAGCATCTTGTAGAGCCTATGTCTAAGGCATAGGGACGACCTTCGTCCTTTCCCTCTTTTCTGCCGTGGTCGAGCTTTAACTCTTAACTTCATACCTTACAACTCAGGCAAGAACTCCTTCTTTGACTGATCCATCTTGAACACCTTCAAGATTATGTCAAGGTATGTGCTCATTTGAAAGTACCATTAAGCGTTTTTGATCTATCCTTATAGATCTTGATGCTCAATGTTCAAGTAGCTTAATCCAGGTTTTCTATTGAAAAACACTTTTCAAATAATCCTATATGCTTTCCAGAAATTCTACATCATTTCTGATCAACAATATGTCAACAACATATACTTATCAGAAATTCTATAGTGCTCCCACTCACTTCTTTGGAAATACAAGTTTCTCATAAACTTTGTATAAACCCAAAATCTTTGATCATCCTATCAAAGTGCATATTCCAACTCCGAGATGCTTACTCCAGTCCTTAGAAGGATCACTGGAGCTAGCATACCTTTTAGCATCCTTAGGATCGACAAAACTTTCTGATTGTATCACATACAACCTTTCCTTACGAAAACTGGTAAGGAAACTCATTTTGACATCCATCGCCAGATTTCATAAATGCAGCTTATGCTAACATGATTCCGACGGACTTAAGCATCGCTACGGATGAGAAAATCTCATCGTAGTCAACTCCTTGAACTTGTGAAAACTCTTCGCCACAAGTCGAGCTTCATAGACGGTGACATTACCGCCCACGTCCGTCTTCTTCTTAAAGATCCATTTATTTTAATGGCTTGCCGATCATCGGCAAGTCCACCAAAGTCCATGCTTTGTTATGATACATGGATCCTATCTCGATTTCATGGCTTCTAACCATTTGTCGGAATTTGGGCCCACCATCGCTTCCCCATAGCTCGAGGTTCATTGTTGTCTAGCAACATGACCTTCAAGACAGGATCACCGTACCACTCGGAAGCAGTACGCGTCCTTGTCGTCCTACGAGGTTCGGTAGTGACTTGATCCGAAGTTTCATGATCACTATCATAAGCTTCTACTTCAATTGGTGTAGGTGCCACAGGAACAACTTCCTGTGCCCTGCTACACACTTGTTGAAGTGACGGTTCAATAACCTCATCAAGTCTCCACCATCCTCCCACTCAACTTTCCGAGACAAACTTTTCCTCGAGAAAGGACCCGATTCAAGAAACTATCCCTATTGCTTTCGGATCTGAATTAGGAGGTATACCCAACCGTTTTGGGTGTCCTATGAAGATTCATTTTATCCGCTTTGGGTTCGAGCTTATCAACCTGAAACTTTTCCACATAAGCGTCGCAGCCCCAAACTTTCAAGAAACGACAACTTAGGTTTCTCCAAACGGTGTCGTCTCAACGGAATTACGTGGTACCCTATTAAAGTGAGTGCGGTTGTCTCTAATGCCTAACCCATGAACGATAGTGGTAATTCGATAAGAGATATCATGGTACGCACCATATCCAATAGAGTGCAACTATGATGTTCGGACACACCATCACACTATGGTGTTCCAGGCGGTATTAATTGTGAAACAATTTGCACAATGTCTTAATTGTGTGCCAAAACTCGTAACTCAGATATTCATCTCTATGATCATATCATAGACATTCTATCCTCTTGTCATGATGATCTTCAACTTCACTCTGAAATTACTTGAACCATTCAATAATTCAGACTTGTGCTTCATCAAGTAAATATACTCAACATCTACTCGAATCATCTGTGAAGTCAGAACATAACGATATTCATCAGATGCCTCAAGACTCATTGGACTGCACACATCAAAATGTGTTACTTCCAACAAGTTGCTATCTTGTTCCATCTTATCAAACCGAGGCTTTTAGGTCATCTTGCCCATGTGGTATGTTTTGCATATCTCAAGTGATTCAAAATCAAGTGAGTCCAAATGATCCATCCGCATGGAGTTTCATCATGCGTATACACCAATAGACATGGTTTGCATGTCTCAAACTTTTCAAAAACGAGTGAGTCCAAAGATCCATCAACATGGAGCTTCTTCATGCGTTTACACCAATATGACTTACATGGCAAGTGCCACAAGTAAGTGGTACTATCATTACTATCTTATACTTTTGGCATGAAAATGTGTATCACTACGATCGAGATTCAATAAACCATTTATTTAGGTGCAAGACCATGAAGGTATTATTCAAATAAATAGAGTAACCATTATTCTCCTTAAATGAATAATCGTATTGCGATAGACATAATCCAATCATGTCTATGCTCAACGCAAACACCAAATGATAATTATTCTGGTTTAATACTAATCTTGATGGTAGAGGAGCGCGTGCGATGTTTGATCACATCAACCTTGGAAACACTTCCAACACATATCTTCGCTCACCTTTAGCTAGTCTCCGTTTATTCCGTAGCTTTTATTTCGAGTTACTAACACTTAGCAACCGAACCGTATCTTAATACCCTGGTGCTACTAGGAGTACTAGTAAAGTACACATTAACATAATGTATATCCAATATACTTCTATCGACCTTGCCAGCCTTCTTATCTACCAAGTATCTAGGATAATTCTGCTCCGATGGCTGTTCCCTTATTACGAAGCACTTAGTCTCGGGTTTGGGTTCAACCTTGGGTTTCTTCACTTTGGAGCAAGAAGCTGATTTGCTGTTTCATGAAGTGTCCTTCTTGCCCTTGCCCTTCTTGAAACTAGTGGTTTCACCAACCATCAACAATTGATGCTCCTTCTTGATTTCTACTTTCATGTGTCAAACATCGTGAATACCTCAAGGATCATCATATCTATCCCGATATGTTATAGTTCATCACGAGGCTCTAGCAGCTTGGTGGCAATGACTTTGGAGAAACATCACTATCTCATCCGGAAGATTAACTCCCACTCGATTCAAGTGATTGTTGCACTCGGACAATCTGAGCACAAGCTCAACGATTGAGCTTTTCTCCCTTAGTTTGTAGGCTAAGAAAATCGTCGGAGGTCTCATACCTCTCGACATGGGCACGAGCCTGAAATCCTAATTTCAGCCCTCGAAACATCTCATATGTTCCGCAACATTTCGAAAACGTCTTTCGTGCCTCAACTCTAAACCGTTTAACTGAACTATCACGTAGTTACCAAAACGTGTATGTCCGATGTTCGCAACATCCACAAACGACGTTTGGGGTTCAGCACACTGAGCGGTGCATTAACGACATAAGCTTTCTACTGTCCGCATAATTGCTACTGTCAACTTCCAACTATATTTTCTCTAGGAACATATCTAAACAGTGGAACTAAAGCGTGAGCTTACGACATAATTTGCAAAAGGTCTTTTGACTATGTTCAAGATAATTAAGTTCATCTTATGAACTCCCACTCAGATAGACATCCCTCTGGTCATCTAAGTGATTACATGATCCGAGTCAACTAGGCCGTGTCCGATCATCACGTGAGACGGACTAGTCATCATCGGTGAACATCTTCATGTTGATCGTATCTACTATACGACTCATGCTCGACCTTTCGGTCTCTCGTGTTCCGAGGCCATGTCCGTACATGCTAGGCTCGTCAAGTTAACCCTAAGCGTATTGCGTGTGTTCCGAGGCCATGTGCGTACATGCTAGGCTCGTCAACACCGTTGTATGTGAACGAGGAATCCATCACACCCGATCATCACGTGGTGCTTAGAAGCTTATTTAACTTTAGCAACGGTGCACGCTTAGGGAGAACACTTCTTGAAATTGTTGTAAGGGATCATCTTATTTACTACCGTCGTTCTAAGTAAACAAGATGCATAAACATAATAAACATCACATGCAATTACATAGTAGTGACATGATATGGCCAATATCATATAGCTCCATTGATCTCCATCTTCGGGGCTCCATGATCATCATCGTCACCGGCATGACACCATGATCTCCATCATCATGATCTCCATCATCGTGTCTTCATGAAGTTGTCTCGCCAACTATTACTTCTACTACTATGACTACCGGTTAGCAATAAAGTAAAGTAATTACATGGCGTTTGTTCAATGACACGCAGGTCAATAAATTAAGACAACTCCTATGGCTCCTGCCGGTTGTCATACTCATCGACATGTAAGTCGTGATTCCTATTACAAGAACATGATCAATCTCATACATCACATATCATTCATCACATTCTTCTTGGCCATATCACATCACATAGCATACCCTGCAAAAACAAGTTAGACGTCCTCTAATTGTTGTTTGCATGTTTTACGTGGCTGCTATGGGTTTCTAGCAAGAACGTTTCTTACCTACGCAAAAACCACAACGTGATATGTCAATTGCTATTTACCCTTCATAAGGACCCTTTTCATCGAATCCGTTCCAACTAAAGTGGAGAGGCGGCACCGCTAGCCACCTTATGCACCAAGTGCATGTCATCGGTGGAACCTGTCTCACGAAGAGTACGTGTAAGGTCGGTCCGGCCGCTTCATCCCACAATACCGTCGAAACAAGATTGGACTAGTAACGGTAAGCATATTGAACATCATCAACGCCCACAACTACTTTGTGTTCTACTCGTGCAAAGAATCTACGCAATAGACCTAGCTCGATACCCATTGTTGGGGCGTGGCAGAAATTCAAAATTTTCCCACGTGTCACCAAGATCTATCTATGGAGAAACCAGCAACGAGGGAAGGAGAGTGCATCTACATACCCTTGTAGATCGCTAAGCGGAAGCGTTCATGAGAACGGGGTTGAAGGAGTCGACTCGTCGTGATCCAAATCACCGGAGATCCTAGTGCCGAACGGACGGCACCTCCGCGCTCAACACACACGACAGCCGGTGGACGCCTCCCACGCCTTGATCCAGCAAGGAGAGAGGGAGAGGTTGAGGAAGACTCCATCCAGCAGCAGCACAACGGCGTGGTGGTGGTGGAGGGCGTGGCAATCCCAGCAGGCTTCGCCAAGCACCAAGGGAGAGGAGGAGGAGGAGGGCAGGGCTGCACCAAGAGGAGAAGTTCTCATGTGTGTTGGGCAGCCCCAAACCTCAAGTATATATAGGGAGGGAGGGCTGCGCCCCATCTAGGGTTTCCACCCCAAGGGGTGCGGCCAGCCCTAGATGGGGCTTGGGAGGCGGCCAAGAGGGAGGGAGAGGAGGCGCCCACTAGATGGGCCTTTGGGCCCATCTGCCCTAGGGTTTGCCCCTCCCACTCTCCCTTGCGCCTTGGGCCCCTTGTGGGGCGCACAAGCCCACACCGGGCTGGTTCCTCCCACACTTGGCCCATGCAGCCCTCCGGGGTTAGTGGCCCCACTTGGTGGACCCCGGGACCCTCCGGTGGTCCGTGACGTTACCGAAAAACCCAAACTTTTCGGTGACCAAAACAGACTTCCATATATAAATCTTTACCTCCGGACCATTCCGGAACTCCTCGTGACGTCCGGATCTCATCCGGACTCGAACAACATTCGTAATCACATACAAACTTCCTTTATAACCCTAGCGCCATCGAACCTTAAGTGTGTAGACCCTACGGGTTCGGAGACATGTAGACATGACCGAGACGTTCTCCGGTCAATAACCAACAGCGGATCTGGATACCCATGTTGGCTCCCACATGTTCCACGATGATCTCATCGGATGAACCACGATGTCAAGGACTCAATCAATCCCGTATACAATTCCCTTTGTCTAGCGGTATTGCACTTGCCCGAGATTCCATCGTCGGTATCCCGATACCTTGTTCAATCTCGTTATCGGCAAGTCTCTTTACTCGCTCCGTAACACATCATCCCGTGATCAACTCCTTGATCACATTGTGCACATTATGATGATGTCCTACCGAGTGGGCCCAGAGATACCTCTCCGTCAACCGGAGTGACAAATCCATCTCGATTCATGCCAACCCAAGACACTTTCGGAGATACCGTAATGCACCTTTATAGCCACCCGATTACGTTGTGACGTTTGGTACACCCAAAGCATTCCTACGGTATCCGGAGTTGCACAATCTCATGGTCTAAGGAAATGATACTTGACATTTAGAAAAGCTTTAGCATACGAACTACGATCTTTGTGCTAGGCTTAGTATTGGGTCTTGTCCATCACATCATTCCACTAATGATGTGATCCCGTTATCAATGACATCCAATGTCCATGGTTAGGAAACCGTAACCATCTATTGATCAACGAGCTAGCCAATAGAGGCTTGCTAGGGACATGGTGTTGTCTATGTATCCACACATGTATCTGAGTTTCCTATCAATACAATTATAGCATGGATAATAAACGATTATCATGAACAAGGAAATATAATAATAATAACTAATTTATTATTGCCTCTAGGGCATATTTCCAACAGTCTCCCACTTGCACTAGAGTCAATAATCTAGTTCACATCGCCATGTGATCAACACTGATAGGTCACATCGCCATGTGACCAACATCCAAAGAGTTTACTAGTGTCTGTAAACTAGTTCACATCATCATGTGATTAGGACTCAATGAGTTCTGAGGTTTGATCATGTTTTGCTTGTGAGAGAGGTTTTAGTCAACGGTCTCGAACATTTCAGATCCGTGTGTACTTCGCAATTCTCTATGTCATATTGTAAATGCTGCTTCCACGCTCCACTTGGAGCTATTCCAAATGGTTGCTCCACTATACGTATCCAGTTTGCTACTCAGAGTCACTCGGATAGGTGTTAAAGCTTGCATCGACGTAACCCTTTACATCGAACTCTTTATCACCTCCATAATCGAGAAACATGTCCTTATTTACTCCAAGGACAATTTTGACCGCTGTCCAATGATCCATTCCTGGATCATTCTTGTACCCCTTGACTGACTCATGGTAAGGCACACTTCGGTGCGGTACAAAGATAGCATCTTATAGAGCCTATGTCTAAGGCATAGGGACGACCTTAAATCCTTTCCTCTTTTCTGCCGTGGTCGAGCTTTAACTCTTAACTTCATACCTTACAACTCAGGCAAGAACTCCTTCTTTGGTCGATCCATCTTGAACACCTTCAAGATTATGTCAAGGTATGTGCTCATTTGAAAGTACCATTAAGCGTTTTTGATCTATCCTTATAGATCTTGATGCTCAATGTTCAAGTAGCTTAATCCAGGTTTTCTATTGAAAAACACTTTTCAAATAATCCTATATGCTTTCCAGAAATTCTACATCATTTCTGATCAACAATATGTCAACAACATATACTTATCGAAATTCTATAGTGCTCCCACTCACTTCTTTGGAAATACAAGTTTCTCATAAACTTTGTATAAACCCAAAATCTTTGATCATCCTATCAAAGTGCATATTCCAACTCCGAGATGCTTACTCCGGTCCTTAGAAGGATCGCTGGAGCTAGCATACCTTTAGCATCCTTAGGATCGACAAAACTTTCGATTGTATCACATACAACCTTTCCTCATTTAAAACCGGTAAGGAAACTCATTTTGACATCCATCGCCAGATTTCATAAATGCAGCTTATGCTAACATGATTCCGACGGACTTAAGCATCGCTACGGATGAGAAAATCTCATCGTAGTCAACTCCTTGAACTTGTGAAAACTCTTCGCCACAAGTCGAGCTTCATAGACGGTGACATTACCGCCCACGTCCGTCTTCTTCTTAAAGATCCATTTATTTTAATGGCTTGCCGATCATCGGCAAGTCCACCAAAGTCCATGCTTTGTTATGATACATGGATCCTATCTCGGATTTCATGGCTTCTAACCATTTGTCGGAATTTGGGCCCACCATCGCTTCCCCATAGCTCGAGGTTCATTGTTGTCTAGCAACATGACCTTCAAGACAGGATCACCGTACCACTCGGAAGCGAAGACGCGTCCTTGTCGCCCCACGAGGTTCGGTAGTGACTTGATCCAAGTTTCATGATCACTATCATAAGCTTCTACTTCAATTGGTGTAGGTGCCACAGAACAACTTCACGTGCCTGCTACACACTTGTTGAAGTGACGGTTCAATAACCTCATCAAGTCTCCACCATCCTCCCACTCAACTTTCCGAGACAAACTTTTCCTCGAGAAAGGACCCGATTCAAGAAACTATCCCTATTGCTTTCGGATCTGAATTAGGAGGTATACCCAACCGTTTTGGGTGTCCTATGAAGATTCATTTTATCCGCTTTGGGTTCGAGCTTATCAACCTGAAACTTTTCCACATAAGCGTCGCAGCCCCAAACTTTCAAGAAACGACAACTTAGGTTTCTCCAAACGGTGTCGTCTCAACGGAATTACGTGGTACCCTATTAAAGTGAGTGCGGTTGTCTCTAATGCCTAACCCATGAACGATAGTGGTAATTCGATAAGAGATATCATGGTACGCACCATATCCAATAGAGTGCAACTATGATGTTCGGACACACCATCACACTATGGTGTTCCAGGCGGTATTAATTGTGAAACAATTTGCACAATGTCTTAATTGTGTGCCAAAACTCAGTAACTCAGATATTCATCTCTATGATCATATCATAGACATTCTATCCTCTTGTCATGATGATCTTCAACTTCACTCTGAAATTACTTGAACCATTCAATAATTCAGACTTGTGCTTCATCAAGTAAATATACTCAACATCTACTCGAATCATCTCGTGAAGTCGAACATAACGATATTCATTTGATGCCTCAAGACTCATTGGACTGCACACATCAAAATGTGTTACTTCCAACAAGTTGCTATCTTGTTCCATCTTCATCAAACCGAGGCTTTTCAGGTCATCTTGCCCATGTGGTATGTTTTGCATATCTCAAGTGATTCAAAATCAAGTGAGTCCAAATGATCCATCTGCATGGAGTTTCATCATGCGTATACACCAATAGACATGGTTTGCATGTCTCAAACTTTTCAAAAAACGAGTGAGTCCAAAGATCCATCAACATGGAGCTTCTTCATGCGTTTTACACCAATATGACTTACATGGCAGTGCCACAAGTAAGTGGTACTATCATTACTATCTTATACTTTTGGCATGAAAATGTGTATCACTACGATCGAGATTCAATAAACCATTTATTTAGGTGCAAGACCATCGAAGGTATTATTCAAATAAATAGAGTAACCATTATTCTCCTTAAATGAATAACCGTATTGCGATAGACATAATCCAATCATGTCTATGCTCAACACAAACACCAAATGATAATTATTCTGGTTTAATACTAATCTTGATGGTAGAGGGAGCGTGCGACGTTTGATCACATCAACCTTGGAAACACTTCCAACACATATCTTCGGCTCACCTTTAGCTAGTCTCCGTTTATTCCGTAGCTTTTATTTCGAGTTACTAACACTTAGCAACCGAACCGGTATCTTAATACCCTGGTGCTACTAGGAGTACTAGTAAAGTACACATTAACATAATGTATATCCAATATACTTCTATCGACCTTGCCAGCCTTCTTATCTACCAAGTATCTAGGATAATTCTGCTCGATGGCTGTTCCCCTTATTACGAAGCACTTAGTCTCGGGTTTGGGTTCAACCTTGGGTTTCTTCTTTGGAGCAACAACTGATTTGTTGTTTCATGAAGTGTCCTTCTTGCCCTTGCCCTTCTTGAAACTAGTGGTTTCACCAACCATCAACAATTGATGCTCCTTCTTGATTTCTACTTTCATGTGTCAAACATCGTGAATACCTCAAGGATCATCATATCTATCCCTGATATGTTATAGTTCATCACGAGGCTCTAGCAGCTTGGTGGCAATGACTTTGGAGAAACATCACTATCTCATCTGGAAGATTAACTCCCACTCGATTCAAGTGATTGTTGCACTCAGACAATCTGAGCACAAGCTCAACGATTGAGCTTTTCTCCCTTAGTTTGTAGGCTAAGAAAATCGTCGGAGGTCTCATACCTCTCGACATGGGCACGAGCCTGAAATCCTAATTTCAGCCCTCGAAACATCTCATATGTTCCGCAACATTTCGAAAACGTCTTTCGTGCCTCAACTCTAAACCGTTTAACTGAACTATCACGTAGTTACCAAAACGTGTATGTCCGATGTTCGCAACATCCACAAACGACGTTTGGGGTTCAGCACACTGAGCGGTGCATTAACGACATAAGCTTTCTCGTCCGCATAATTGCTACTGTCAACTTCCAACTATATTTTCTCTAGGAACATATCTAAACAGTGGAACTAAAGCGTGAGCTTCGACATAATTTGCAAAAGGTCTTTTGACTATGTTCAAGATAATTAAGTTCATCTTATGAACTCCCACTCGATAGACATCCCTCCGGTCATCTAAGTGATTACATGATCCGAGTCAACTAGGCCGTGTCCGATCATCACGTGAGACGGACTAGTCATCATCGGTGAACATCTTCATGTTGATCGTATCTACTATACGACTCATGCTCGACCTTTCGGTCTCGTGTTCCGAGGCCATGTCTGTACATGCTAGGCTCGTCAAGTCAACCCTAATGTATTGCGTGTGTTCCGAGGCCATGTCTGTACATGCTAGGCTCACAACACCGTTGTATGTGAACGAGGAATCCATCACACCCGATCATCACGTGGTGCTTAGAAGCGACGAACTTTAGCAACGGCACGTTAGGGAGAACACTTCTTGAAATTGTTGTAAGGGATCATCTTATTTACTACCGTCGTTCTAAGTAAACAAGATGCATAAACATAATAAACATCACATGCAATTACATAGTAGTGACATGATATGGCCAATATCATATAGCTCCATTGATCTCCATCTTCGGGCTCCATGATCATCATCGTCACCGCATGACACCATGATCTCCATCATCATGATCTCCATCATCGTGTCTTCATGAAGTTGTCTCGCCAACTATTACTTCTACTACTATGACTACGGTTAGCAATAAAGTAAAGTAATTACATGGCGTTTGTTCAATGACACGCAGGTCAATAAATTAAGACAACTCCTATGGCTCTCGCGGTTGTCATACTCATCGACATGTAAGTCGTGATTCCTATTACAAGAACATGATCAATCTCATACATCACATATCATTCATCACATTCTTCTTGGCCATATCACATCACATAGCATACCCTGCAAAAACAAGTTAGACGTCCTCTAATTGTTGTTTGCATGTTTTACGTGGCTGCTATGGGTTTCTAGCAAGAACGTTTCTTACCTACGCAAAAACCACAACGTGATATGTCAATTGCTATTTACCCTTCATAAGGACCCTTTTCATCGAATCCGTTCCAACTAAAGTGGGAGAGACTGGCACCCGCTAGCCACCTTATGCACCAAGTGCATGTCAGTCGGTGGAACCTGTCTCACGCAAGAGTACGTGTAAGGTCGGTCCGGGCCGCTTCATCCCACAATACCGTCGAAACAAGATTGGACTAGTAACGGTAAGCATATTGAACATCATCAACGCCCACAACTACTTTGTGTTCTACTCGTGCAAAGAATCTACGCAATAGACCTAGCTCGATACCTTTGTTGGGGAACGTGGCGAAATTCAAAATTTTCCCACGTGTCACCAAGATCTATCTATGGAGAAACCAGCAACGAGGGAAGGAGAGTGCATCTACATACCCTTGTAGATCGCTAAGCGGAAGCGTTCATGAGAACGGGGTTGAAGGAGTCGACTGTCGTGATCCAAATCACCGGAGATCCTAGTGCCGAACAGACGGCACCTCCGCGTTCAACACACGTACAGCCCGGTGGCGTCTCCCACGCCTTGATCCAGCAAGGAGAGAGGAGAGGTTGAGGAAGACTCCATCCAGCAGCAGCACAACGGCGTGGTGGTGGTGGAGGCGTGGCAATCCCGCAGGCTTCGCCAAGCACCAAGGGAGAGGAGGAGGAGGAGGCGGGGCTGCACCAAGAGGGAGAAGTTCTCATGTGTGTTGGGCAGCCCCAAACCTCAAGTATATATAGGGGAGGGGGAGGGCTGCGCCCCCATCTAGGGTTTCCACCCCCAAGGGGTGCGGCCAGCCCTAGATGGGGCTTGGGGAGGCGGCCAAGAGGGGAGGGAGAGAGAGGCGCCCACTAGATGGGCCTTTGGGCCCATCTGTCCTAGGGTTTGCCCCCTCCCACTCTCCCTTGCGCCTTGGGCCCCTTGTGGGGGGCGCACCAGCCCACCTGGGGCTGGTTCCCTCCCACACTTGGCCCATGCAGCCCTCCGGGGTTAGTGGCCCCACTTGGTGGACCCCCGGGACCCTCCGGTGGTCCGATGCGTTCTGGAAAAACCCAAACTTTTCGGTGACCAAAACAGACTTCCATATATAAATCTTTACCTCCGGACCATTCCGAAACTCCTCGTGACGTCCGGGATCTCATCCGGACTCAACAACATTCGGTAATCACATACAAACTTCCTTTATAACCCTAGCGTCATCGAACCTTAAGTGTGTAGACCCTACGGGTTCGGGAGACATGTAGACATGACCGAGACGTTCTCCGGTCAATAACCAACAGCGGGATCTGGATACCCATGTTGGCTCCCGCATGTTCCACGATGATCTCATCGGATGAACCACGATGTCAAGGACTCAATCAATCCCGTATACAATTCCCTTTGTCTAGCGGTATTGCACTTGCCCGAGATTCCATCGTCGGTATCCCGATACCTTGTTCAATCTCGTTATCGGCAAGTCTCTTTACTCGTTCCGTAACAAATCATCCCGTGATCAACTCCTTGATCACATTGTGCACATTATGATGATGTCCTACCGAGTGGGCCCAGAGATACCTCTCCGTCAACCGGAGTGACAAATCCGATCTCGATTCGTGCCAACCCAATGACACTTTCGGAGATACCGTAATGCACCTTTATAGCCACCCGATTCACGTTGTGACGTTTGGTACACCCAAAGCATTCCTACGGTATCCGGGAGTTGCACAATCTCATGGTCTAAGGAAATGATACTTGACATTTAGAAAAGCTTTAGCATACGAACTACGATCTTTGTGCTAGGCTTAGTATTGGGTCTTGTCCATCACATCATTCCACTAATGATGTGATCCCGTTATCAATGACATCCAATGTCCATGGTTAGGAAACCGTGACCATCTATTGATCAACGAGCTAGCCAATAGAGGCTTGCTAGGGACATGGTGTTGTCTATGTATCCACACATGTATCTGAGTTTCCTATCAATACAATTATAGCATGGATAATAAACGATTATCATGAACAAGGAAATATAATAATAATAACTAATTTATTATTGCCTCTAGGGCGTATTTCCAACAGACTCATCATAAGTGATTGATGCAGGATACAGAAGAGAGGTAGTTTCATGTAAGAACAAGGTTAACACATAGATGTGGTGTGTACCAAAAATAGAAACACATAGTTGTGGTGTGTACCAAAACTAAGCAGATGCAATTTACCCCAATTAGAAGCATTACAAGCTAGACACCGTATGCAAGATGCAACCACATATCACACTGCGAAGTTAGAGCAAGCACCTGTGATGGTGGTGTAGAGGAAGTGCGGTCTTCAGGTACAGAGCTACGTTCAATATCTTCATTTAGGATTGCTGTTTCTTGAGAATCATGTGGAGAGGATGAAATTGCATTCTTTATAAGAGTATTGCGTCTCATATTAACCCACGCGCGTGACTGTTTCATCATAAGCGATAGACGCAGGATACACAAGAATAGTAGTTTGATGTAAGAACATGGTGTGATAGGCAGATGTAGTATGTACCAAAAACAGGAAGGCGTGTCATATTCACGTGTATAATGTGTAAGCTAAGAAGATGCAATCTAACAAATTAGGAGCATTGATGAGGGATACACAAGAAAAGTAGTTTGATGTAAGAACATGGTTAATAGAAAGACGTAGTATGTACCAAAAACAGGAAGGCATGTCATATTCACAGGTATAATGTGTTAACTAAGCAGATGGAATTTACCCTAATTAAAAGCACTAGTCGTCGACCCATGCACATGCACGGGCTAGCTGCTATATGTTGCACAATCTCATCAACTATGCTCATTGAAGTGCCTATGTAAAATGTAACTTGAGTTGACAACATGAAGACAACAGAGAATTAAATAATAGTGAAGAACAGTAAGATTGTGCCAAGGAGAACAATGTATCTATTATAGTACGGCAACAAAACTATAATTTGCACTCACAAAAAAATACTGATTAATTAATTGAGGGATCGACCATATTCTGTGGATGACATGCTGGATGCAGCAAAATCTAAGAAGAAAAGAAGAAATAAGCCAGTGATATTTGCTTCCTTGTAATTTAGAAACACCCTCATTTTCTTTCTCATGCTAGGCATGCTAGAATTAATTTGTTAATAATCACAATGCACTGACCTCCCACAAATGTTTCAACACCGATGGATTTGGATATTCTTGATCACTAATAACACAGACACACTAAAGTATTACCATGTAAAGTCATCACTGAAATAGATGATAATATTTTCTCAACTTCATTTTACTTTTTTTTCTTCTCTTTTAGGATTCCATCCTGTAAAGTAGCGTTGTGTATTCGCTGAGGATGTGCATGCAGCCATGTAGGTGTATGGTAGGTAGATATAAGGTTTGCCAATATATGAGCAAGTAAATCCAATGGCATAGTGGAGTTGCAAAACTTGCAAATAATATAATACCAACCGTTGACCAGAAAATCACTAATCAAGTCACCTTAAGCCTACTTAATTTCAGGTTAGGCTCGTTCATTACCAAACAACTTAGAAAGGAAGAAATCGGACATCACATAGAAGTAAAATTGGAAAGGAAATAAAAAAATGTAAGTGAAAGACTTTAGGAAATATAGATGCAGATCTTGGTCCAGCAATATAACCTTGCACCACCAAGTCACATTACATCATGGCATTTCTCCATTTCTAAGTCCAGTTAATAAGATAACATCAGGAAGCACAACAGATAAATTGCTGGAATTAACGTATCCATGTGATTAATGGCCTTGTTAGGACTGGACTTGGGCAATCACCGGCGTGTGTTCCGTTCTTCATCCGATCCATCCAGTAGCTAGATTAGATTAGACAGAATCATTTCGTATGCTCTCCATGAATCAATCAAGGGTGCTTAAATCCTTATACTTGTGTCTCACCAGAAAGAAATTGTTAAAGGCTGCGTGTAAGTGTGTCTTCACCGCAGAAAGAACTCCTCTCGGAGCGACAAATGATCCGGACCTGCTGTAGCATAAACTGTACCTCAGCATTACATGTGTTTATGCACAAACATATTGGGTTACAAACTGGGAAAAATAATTTTTGATCCAATCCGGGATATCTGCTGGAAAATAAATAAATTAAGAGACAATAAAAAACGGCATGCTAGTATCAGCTAGCGCTGCCTGCACCTTATCCTTAGAAATCTTTTTGATCACCATGCTTTTTATGCCTCGACAACCACATTAAAGCTCCATCGACCATCGCGGGCATGAACCGACACTTCTCTCATAAACTTAATTAACCACGCTGCTGCTCTTAGTAAGTGCAGCAATAAGAACATCTTATGCGTCAAGGCATCGTTAAATTTACAAATGGCGGCAACGCTCACCGGCCAGCCGGCGACCATTAGGAGATAGATCAACCTGAAGACATATCATAGTGGGGTGCGAATGGTGGTAGCACTTAGGCATGACGCCATTGCAGGAGAGAGACATGGATGAGGGATCGAAAAGTTTGATTCTATATTGCGACTCTTCAATTCTGGGTGGTAAACACATTGGTGGATTTCTCTTAAAGGATGTGTGCACATAATTTGATGGCATAGGTGGGTAATTCAACTACAGTACCAAAGATGTAATGGTTCTAAGGGTTTCAGTCGATGATTACAGATGTTAATCCACACTGTTATAACTCAGTCACATCAGATGAGCGGCTCATATTTTTTTATTACGTTCTGTTTGTTGGAGGTATCAAATTAGTGTTGTGATATATATATAATCGATAGGCGAGCTAGCTTTTGAATCTTAAGTTTCACTAAGGGTCCGAATATTTCAAACACCATTGCATCATTGACATGTCATAATTACCTATTGCATGGGTAGCTTGTGGCCGGTGGATGTAAGGAAATTGGCATAACTTAATGCCATATGTATAGGAAAATGTTTGCAATCTAGGGTTTATACCTTTGCTTAACAATAGAAGGTGGAATGATTGCCTAAACCTGCACGGGATCGTCATATCCAATAAACATAATAATTCATTTGCATGATATTCTGGTTAATATGAATATAGGTTATCGTTGCACTTGTCCTGTAGTTCATGAGCTCTGGACTTAATAGTGTGGTTGCATATATAAAAGGGTCCTAAATTTTCTGGAAAATCACATTATGCATTCATGTATTCAAGTGGTTGGGATTTCCGTTAACGTACAGAGCAATTGTGGTAGCATAAGCAAAACTACGCAACACTAATTCGATGGGCAGGACATAGAATTTTAAATGTTTAGTAGATGTGGTTAGGGATTTTCAAAGAGTTCATACAACATCATCTTCCGATTTCCCATTCTAACGACCCCTTGGAAGAATCAGCCTATTTAACATAGAATCCTAGCATGTGAATTCATGAACGAAAAAGAGAAGTTAGTCCTGTCATAACAGTTGCTGCTAAGCACAATAAAGAGCTAGTTGTAGCACTAAACTTAAAATACTAAGAATGGTGAAGAGACCTACACATAGTTTCTCTGAAGCTGCAAAAATATTACAGAAAATAGTATACGTTGACCATAGTTGCAAAAATATTACAAAAAACAGTATACATTGACCATATTTGCAAATATATTACACAAAACAGTTTGCACTGACGAACATAGTATTGTGCTCACCTGTGCAGCTCAAGTAGTACTTGAAGCTAATAATTGTATGGCCAATAGTTTTAAAATCTGACTACCTGATCTAACAAAAAAGAAACTGCACAATTTAGCAGTTAAAGACATGGAAAAATATTCAAACTCTAAGCATCGTACCTCCGTGTAATGGATGGATGATCGGATGTACCATCCAGTTAATCCGATGTGTAGCCTGTACTCGAGAAAACACACACGCATCATTCAATTCTGGTACAAACGAAACGACATCAGCTAATTTGGTTGCCATGTAAGAAAACTAATTTGGTTGGTTAACATAGGGTCATCTGAAAGCATCTACAATTTAAACCTCCTAGAAACATCAAAGGGGTCTTCTGTCAGTAGGCAGGCCTACCATATATATCTTTGGTGCCACTGGAAGCAATGTCGTTATGGAAACCATGGCAACTTGCATGCTTTCTCTTCCTACATCACACAATCAAGTCAAAAGGACCACTTATAGATACGCATGTACACAACCAACTTTTTTTCTTGTCCAAACATTAGGGATCAAGCCAATTGTATGCCTGTATCTTCTGTGATGAATTGAAAGGATTTAAGAACAGAGCAGGGATCGTGGCGCCAGCAATCCCCTGTAGTCCCTTCACTCGGCAGCCTTGCTGCCTACTGCAGCCGCCTCCTCCTCCGCTACATCAACCGGTGTAAGATTGATTCAATAATTGGCCTAGAAAAATTATGTTGGGAAGCCTCATAGTCAGAACTTGAAATCTGAGATGATTCAAGAAAGAAGAAGAAAGGGATTGTGAGTCTATGACCTTTTTTAGATCGATTGCTGAGTTGGATGGAAATCTGAAGTTCAGGATGACATGGGGATCGATTGAATCGTGGCCCTTTTTATTAGAGCGATTGCAGCGTGAGATCAACTTGTACGCCTCGTGGCCATTAGCTCGAGCAGCCCGTCGAGGTGCCAGCATGGTGGCGCACCGACGGTCGGCAATGGCGCCGGGAACGCGCACTGCAACCAAGCGCAGTTCTACCGCAGCGCCCTGAGCGTCGGGAAGGAGTCCGCAGCAGCGGCGGCGACATCGTGTGATGGCGGCGGCGGCGGCGTCGATGGCGGCGGCGGCGGCGATGGCGTATAGCTCGAGGAAGGCCAGGAGAGCCGGAACAGAGATGGAAATTAAATTATGTTGAGAGCATTGTTCTTTTAGAACACACATGTGAGAAAGTTTTTTTTGACAACTACACATGTGAGGAAGTTAGTTAGAGTTTGCGACCGTGACATTTCTTTTAATCTAATATCGGATCAAAAATATTCTGTGTTCTTTCTTTTGAGATGGAAACTTGTTCTTTTGAGAAGGAACCTGTTTTTTTTCTGTTAAGATGGAAACTCCGAAAGGATTCTATGGATTAATCTAAACCGTTATTATTTCGGCCTGACATGATTAACTGTTAGTATTTACTAATTAACGTGGGAATTTTTAGGGAGTCTGTAATTAGTAGAAGTATAGAAGTATAGATTACAAGGTAGACACCATATGCAACATGCAACCACATATCACACTGCCAAGTAAGAGCAAGCACCTGCGATGGTGGTGTGGGGGAATTGCGGTGATCAACTAGAGAGCTACGTTGACTATCTTTATTTAGCCTTGCTGTTTCTTGAGAATCATGTGGGGAGGATGACACTGCACTTTTTAAACGAGTAGGGCGTCTCACAGTAACCCACTCGGATGACTGTCTCATCATAAGTGATTGACGAGGGATACAAAAGAGCATCAGTTTGATGTACGAACATGGTTAATAGACATATATAGTATGTATCAAAAACAGGAAGGCATGTCATTATCAAAGGTATAATGTGTAAAGTAAACAGATGCAATTTAACCAAATTGGAAGCAATACAAGCTAGACACCATATGCAACATGCAACCACATTTGACAGCGCGAAGTTAGAGCAAGCACCTGGGATGGTTGTGTGTGGCAATTGAGATCATCAACTGCACAGCTACGTTTACTGTCTCCAACTCCTGACACTGCACCCATTAGAGCGTTGAAACGCTTAGTGCTTATCTTCGAATTACACTGGAGCGACTTCTGTCTTTTCCTTTCTGCATTCATCAACACTGCGCCAGAGTCTGAAATACCCATGCATAAAAAAATAATAGTGTGAGTATGGGTGAAGTGTGTGCACAATTAGTACAGTGTAAAGGTAGCAGATAGCAGGTTGGTGAGAAATAAATGACGGGAGACATATGATAGCTCTACAACATGCATGGCACACTAAATTACTACAGATTCTATGAAAATAACAATGATTGAAAGCAAATAGGTCAGTCCATTTTTTCTGCACCGTCCGATGTACAAAGAAGGCAGATCGCCTTCATCTACCTCCGGCCATCGGTGTTGACAATCTTCCTCGAAGCGCTTGGCGACCACCGCCCAATATTCCTCCCCTGCGCCTCCCTCGACCTCACCGCACCGCCGTGCTTGGCACCGCCCACCCGCCATCCATTCAAGCCCCCGCCGACCTCGGATCGGGCGGAAGCAGCTCTGCGCCCACACCCCTATGATAGACACCGATCGCCGCTTCCCACAGGAACAGCGGACTAGGTGCTCAGCAGCGCCTAAGCGGGTGCTGCTTCTTTTAATTGCGGTTCGTGACCTGAATTGAAATCCGGCAGACTCTTGACCTCTAGCAAAGGTGAAATAGTAAAGGAGGAAACCTTATGCATTTAGTATCACAAAGAAGATGCGATGAAGCGCTCAACTAGTTTATTTAGTGGGATGAATACGGTGTGGCGGAGACGTAAGATTTGCATGAATAAGGGAAGAGGAGTGCCTCTTTCTGCTGGCGATCTTGTGTCCTCCTACATTTTTCCGACGATCTTCTTGTTGTTCGCCGGAAACCGAAGTTGTGGAGGACAGTGCAGCCTTGGACAAACCCATGGCCAAGTTGTTGAGTGTGGTGCGGTGGCCGTCTGTCGGCGGCGGAGAAGCAGATCCGAGGCGGCGAACAACGGCGTAGCGGGAACAGCTCCCGGTGCGGTGGACGGTTGCCACAGTGGAGCCGCAGCAGTGAGGCGCAGGACGGTGTGGTCGGAGTGGTTCTGGTACGGCGCACGTCGGCGTCGGCGTCGTGGAGGCAGCTCTACCTCGGCTTCAGCTGCTAAGTCCTTGAGGGCATTGCGGTTGTGGTTGTGTTGGACGACGACATCGGGGTACCGGCTCCGGCGTGATGGAGGAGGGCGGCGGTGGATTGGCCGCTATGGCATGGAGGACGGAGGAGGCTGGGGTTTTGGTGGTGAAGAGGCGTTTTCGCGCCCATGGAGTATGAATGGGGAAATGGAGGAGGCGGGGAACTAAGGGGAACCATGTTTGGTTTGAGGCGCGCTTGTTTGAAATTTGGGAAAGTTACAAACTTTGCCCCATCTAAAAATTCGGACAAATTGCGGGTTGGGGTAGGACAGTCATGTCGGTGTCCCAAATGTGGGCGGGATAGATTTGCCGGCGCATGGGTGGCGCCCACGGTGTATTAATGCTTCTCGGGCGGTTGAGGCTGGCGTCTTGGTGAAGTTACAAACCTACCCGGTTTAGACCTTTGGACATCGGGCCGATAGGCTACAGAGGCGAGTCGGGACAGTAATTTCCTACCACCAAAACATTAGTCTCAAGGGTTTTGGTGACCAGAGGCCTATTTGGCGCCGTTCAATATTTGGGAGCGAAGCATTAACGCTTTCGGTTCTCTTGAATTGAACTTTCAGGATTTGTCAAACTTCACAAATCTTTACTCTTGAAAATCCTAAAGCTACGATTATTTTGGAATGGAGGGGGTACATTTGAATATACATTGTACACGAGTATATATTAAAAAATATGCAACTTACCTCAGTTCATGCATGGTTCCAAATATAATCTACTTGGTTGCAAAAAAAAAGTTAGATATGCGTATGAATATATATAGCATGTTCAAACTCACAACAAAGATTGATGCCCCCTTTTACATCTGATTTACGAATGCCATTATCTCGGGTTCAAATAGATGAATGCACTTCCTATGAATTCTAATCTTAGAAACCCCCTTTATGTTGAATTCGACATGTATTCTATTTCGTAGCTAGCAATTTGGAATGTATCCATGCAAGTGACAAATGTATAAAGTGCTTCACACTAACAACATGGAGTGCACTAATTAATGTTTATATATGAATTGCAAAAGCATCCATTGCCTGTATTTCAAACCGCTCTCACTCTATGGATCGATAATATGAAATAAACACATGCACATGCTAGAATTCAATAGAGTATGGGTGTCTGATAGACTGATTTTCGTCCATCGCAATTTGCAAAATTCATGATCTCATCCAAAATAATAATGCCATTTATATTTTAATTTAATGCGTAGAACCGCCTTTTTACGTAGATGCACTATGCCTCGCCCCGTTCTCACAAACGCGTTATATATCTCTCTATCTAACGCATAAGTGCACACACTTTATATGCATCGGCATTTCTCTTTCACACATGCTCACAATCTCTCTCAGGGTGTCGGGGTGTCTCACGCACATGATCTCTCTGTTTCTCTCTCTCTCTCTCTCTCTCTCTCTCTCTCTCTCTCTCTCTCTCTCTCTCTCTTCGACTACTATGTACCACTCTTTTCACTAATCTCAGTTGGAAAACACTATTTCTCTCACATGCATATATACACATGCACGGTCTCTACTAGCCCTCTATCGCACATATATGTGCCTCGTGTCTCCCTCACGCACATTATCTTTAGGCCTCTCTACACATTGCCCCCCCGACACACCTCTCTCTTAGTAGTTGGCGAGATATGATTTCATCATATCATTGGTAGGATATCCCTGGCTATTAGGCTGGATGGTATCTGAGGCAAAGTATTACCCTAGTTGGATCGGACCCTTGCAGTTGAAGAAAGAGCCTACTCTCGGTATCTGTATATTAGTGATAGGGGTGTGTACAAAGTACACGTGAATACCGGGCATTGTGCATGTGTGTATACTATCGACGAACTAGCCCCAAGCTTGTATAACATACTAAGGGCCTAGGGTTACAAATCATATATAGTTGTCTTATCACCGGTGGGGATAGAGTCCTCCGACTCTGGTAGCCGTCTTTGTCACGCCGAGTCCTCCACATGGGTCTTCAGTATAACACGTCTCGGTCCAACCTATATGTGGCGCAGGATGGAACCGACCCATGAGTCTTCATGTTGACCGGCGCAACTAGAAATGATGTGCCCACCACACCACACATAATCGGCCACTAAGAAAATAAGCATATACAATAGTACAACGATATCTAGCTCACGTCGTCTCCATATTTTGTTGATGACAGCGCGGACTTTGCATTTGATGCGTGCTTCAGTATTTTGTTGGCGACACTTACGGTCATTGTATTTGAAGCGAAAGCACGATATAGTCCTTTGGACTTGAGAATAAGCTCATCACGGTCACCACATACATTTTATCGTGCTAACCAACATGTGGTTGGATGGTTAGAGGACAGTGGTTTCTCGAGCCCACCAAGGTTAAAGTCCCGATGCTCGCATTTATCTTGTGTTAATTTCAGTATTTTCGGCGATGTACGTTCGGTGGGAGGAGACATTCCACTCGACCACGAGGCACCTATGGTGACCGTAAAATCTCAAGATCATATATGTTGGCCCACTCTCGAAGGTGCTCATAGGGGTAGGGTTGGCGTGTGTGCGCTTATAGCGGTGAGTGCTTGCGGCGTATATATGAGCCCTTGCGTGCATGCCGTGTTAAACAAATATATATCATGATTATACGGTCCTTTGGCTCACCCGTACAACTCCGTATTTTGTTGATGACACAATAAATTGACCAGTCAAACGTTCCATGCGGCGCAACTAGTGTTGCACCATCGGGACGCATAACCGTGGGGCCCACCTGCCAGCCCGTATATGAAAGAAAGAAATGGTAGTTTGAGTCTATACCGTGTTAATAAAACAGGAGTACATTTTAGGGTGATCATACGGTCACTGGCTCACCATACAGCTCCGTAATTTGTTGATAACACGATCAATTGACCAGTCAAACGGTCCACATTCAGCAGCGCCACATTACCATAGGGCCCACCGTCGGCGCATATATGAAGGACGAAATGGTAATAAATTAGTGGTGGTAGGTATTGAAGTTGTGAGACCTCGGTTGGCGATCACCGGCGGTTTGGGGTGGGGATCCCGGAGAAAAAGCTTCGGCGGGGAGGGCTAGAGGATGGCGGTGCGATGGCGGACGGCGGTGGGGAAGTGTTTTGGGGGGCGGGCGGCGGGGCTGGCGGTTCGGCCGGTGGTGGTGGCGGCTCGAGGGGTGGAGTTTGATGATAAACTAGAGGCCCTTGATTTCGTATCCAACGGCTGGAAAATCTAATGACCAGAGATGAAAAAAGTCGATCCGACGCGTAGCCTCACCCCGCACGTACACATGCACGCACGCAAGGCACGCACGCATGTAGGCATGCAACACTGACAGGTACACACGCACGCATGCTGGCGTGCAACACTGACACGTACACATGCACTCACGAACACACGCACATACACACCCATGCATGCAACACTAAAACGTACCCTTGCACGCACGCAACACTCGCACGCCTGCATGCACAGAGCACACGACGCAAGACACACGCTCAACCTATACGTGCATGCACCCTTTGTTAAGGACATGGATTGTTATGGGTATTAATCAATCTTATCTGTGATAAGCAGAACATTAATGTTTGCAGCAGCCTTTATGAATCACAACGTATCGAACGAGCTATCAACATAGTAGGCTTATCTACATGCAAAAGATGACGTCACACTCAATGAACAATCATCGGTTTATGAAATGCCCGCTTCTGACCGCCCTGGCCCACCAAAGGTTCCTCTGTTGTGCGCTGCCTGCGTTGGGTCACTGACATGCAGGCCATGCACCCAAAGAGCCCTGCGTCGATGGAAGAAGCGGTGCGGTGTCCTAGGTCGAGTCAAAGGCGCCCGATCGCACGCCCGGCTGAACACGCCTCCGTGCCGCATTCAAACGCCTCCATGAAACCCGCCCATGTGGAAGCTGAGAAACCCACTCTGGACACACGTCCGTTCATGACCGGGCCGGCGTTAAACGCAAGGCCGGCCGAGATCCTCCCATCCGCCGTCTATTTAATCTCCTATTTAAACGAGGCCAAACGCCGGCCAAGAATCGCACACCTCCGCCGCTCCCCTATCTCCTCCACCATTTTGTCCACTCTTACAATGGCTTACGAAGAGTAGTTATTCCGCATCCAAGCCGGCTGGGTAGCCCGCGGATCTGAGCTATGCAGCTCGCTGATCCACCTCCTCCCTCGCCCGATGGAGCGATTGCGCCCCAAGCGGTGCGCGGTTCAACAACTTCGCCGCTCTAGGCCAGCTTCGGCGAGGAGCGGCGACGGCGTTATTGCTGCCGTCCGCGCCGCCGCCTCGTACGCGTCTCCCATTTACGTGGCGAGACTCCCATGCGGGCGCGCGCCATGCAAGCAGCAGCGAAGCGGGTGCGAGAGAGCGACGAGTCGGTGGCCAGCGCCTCGCGTCGCCGCCATCATCGAGGAAAGTAGAACACAAGAGCCGCCGCCGCTTGGGTCCCATGAAAACCACCACGAGGCGGCGCTGGCGTACACATCAGGTGTCTTGCGGATCCTTTTGTTGCGAGGACCTTCGTCGACCCGCATGGGATCCACGGAAGAGGGGAATGTTAGGATGAACTCGAGCGGTGCGGCCATGGCGAAGTAGTGGCGGTGATGAACTTCGAACGGTGCGGCCACCATCATCTTGGCACCAGCCAATGATATCGATTGCGCGATGGGGAAGCGAGCCGTCGCTGCGCTGAAGCATATACCTCTGCGGCTCCGGCAGTCCGATGATCGTCTGCGGACATGAGGAACACAAATCGATCGTGATGTCGACCATTTAGGCCAGGTATTATATACTGTGCTGTCGAGAACTAGCACTGCGTAGTTCATTTGAATGTAATGAAATCCGTCATGTTTGTATGAAAATCCGGTATTTTATATGATTTCCATCGTTGTTTATATGAAATATCAGTTTGTCTACGTGTTTGCATGAATTTTGTCCGGTTGGTTGAGTTGCTATCATAATGTGTGTGACTATGGTTGGATGGCGTAATTTGCGGGTCGTCAGTCGGTCTGCGGGCGGCTCGGGCGGCGTTGTGGGACAAAAAAACACAGCTCGTGCGAGCTCGTCTCCAACGTGCGCGCTAGAGGATGCATGACAGCATGAGCACCCGAGCCATTCCTCGTTCATCGGTGGCAAAGGCACCGGTGGACAAAAGGGTCGCCAATATTTTGGCTACCGGGAAAGATCAAACAGCCCTCCCAACAGATTCAAATCCCTCGTTCGCCGTGGAATTTTGCCATGTGTTGTTTTCATGGACTAGCAAGATGCCCGTGCATTGCACGGAACATCAAGATGCATTTTTTACAAACTCCCGCATGCATGCAAGGGATAATTAATGTCCTCCTTTGCTAGTACCACGAGGCAAACACCATTAATATTGCATCGATTAGTGTTAGTGGCCTTGTATATCTGCAAATTGTAATTTTGATAGTGGCTCCTTGTATATAAAAATGGAGGGAGAAAGATGAGAGATAAGGTGAGGAGGAGTGGGGCGTGGTGGTGACTGGTGGTCGGACTGGGCGGAGGCATGGGGATGGACGGCGCATTATGTCTAGGTTTGTATCTCTCTCACACACACCCACGTAGGTGGGGGACATGCACAAAGAGAAGAGGTGCACGCACGGCACACGTACTCCGTCTCTTTCCCAACCACACCGTCTTGGTGCAGTGGAGCTCATTTCTGTCTGAAAAAGGCAGCCCACGTGGTAATTTGGCGATGTCTTGGTTGTCCACTTGGTGGAGGGAGGATCGTCTACCATGGGTGAACAAACAAATTGCGACTTGATGTGTTATGTTAAATTAAAAAAGAGGCAAACCATGTGGGGCCTACCTTAGAGGCAAGGCTCTATACTGGAGTACTTTTGATGTGTCCGTGAACTTCATGAACAAGGAGAAGCTTGCTTAGTCGCCGTCTCCCCGCCCACGGGCGCGGTGGCTGCAGGATGAGGTGAAGCTTGCTTACGAGTAGTAGTAGTAGTACTACTACTACTGTACACCTTTACGCCCGCTCCCTCGCCCACGTGCGTGGTGGCTCGCAGCACGAGGAGAAAATTTTACTACTCCCTCCGTTTACTCCTCGTCCCTACTACGTACTTTGGTTAGTACTCCCTCCATTTATTTATACAAGGCCACTATAAAAAATACATTTTGCATCTATACAAGGCCACAAATAGTAATCGAGACAAAATGTACTACTCCCTCCTTTCCAGTTTATGGCTCAATTTCAAAATCTCTCCAACCAAGGTAGATGGTGAGTGGTCGAATTAATTTCGTAGTTTGCACAAGTAATTAATACACTCATTTTTCTCAAGAAGTTATGTTTACCGAGGCATTAATTAGAACGAATGCATGAATGACCACTAAATTTCCATGAACTTGTACATGCATTGGTTAGTTTCCTCTTGACACTACTTGCGTCGGGTGATCTAACGCACCTCGAAATCCAACATGTAATGGTACTACTACTAGTATAGTAGAATTGAGACTTATCAAACGGAAAAATGAATGTTTTTTAGATGAGCCCTATAAACCCTAGTGGGTACGTACTCCATAAAAACAGATTTTTCCAAAACTAAGTCGCTCCCTTTCATGAATTCTGTAGTATACTCCTCCGTCGACACTCCCTTTCATGAATTCTGTACTTCCTGTCACCGACATGTGGGACATATAGCAACAGGGTCGACGTGTCAAGCACCAAATAACAGTGAAGAACAGCAGGGGCACGCACCCTACTCGTACCGGCCCAGTAGTAGTAATGAGCAATGAGACGTCAAATCACAATGCCGCACCTTCCCAGACGGATGAAGCAACCATTATTTCACACTTTGGTTCGCCATCATCTCAAACCACGTAGTATTGCTTCTGCCTCAAGAGGGACGCGCATCGCCTTGGTACATCATGACACGTGGGACCGCATGACAGGCCATGCTCCCCCGCCTTTCGCTCGGTAAAATCACCTCATTTTACTATACTTCCTCCGTATCGGTTTACTACATGGCATGCACGTCGTTCTAGGTTGAGAATTTAACTGGCTATATATGTGATGAACAGTACTCTAGCCTTTTAAAAATGTATACTTTTGTATAGTAGTACTATCGATGGATTGCGCCATGGAGCAAAAATTGAAATTAAAAAAAGGTGGTACATATAGAGAGCACTCGTCGCCAAATTATGCATATAGTACTATTTAAAAAGCTAGTGCGTGCTTAATTGGGGTGCTAAATTCTATTAAAGAAATACTAGTAGTATGTACATCTTGAAGAGTTAAAGTAACGGAAGAAACATAACATAGTTCTCTTTGGGGCTCGGCACAACACACCCCTCAAATTAAACTAAGCACACCTGAAATTAAACTATGCAACTAATCCGGTAAACCTTTGCATTAGAAGTTTAGAACCACCATGAGCAACGACACTGCCACCTTACTCGGGTCCTCGTCCACGTCCTCGACTTCGTCCTTGTCCCTCTTCCTCTTGGCGATACTTCTTTGCTTGAACCGCACACTTGGCTGTTGCTCTTCATCCAACCCTTGTAGATATTGAAACAAAGGTAGCCATCCATTGCAGCGTAGTGGATGTGGTCTATATCTAGTACATTCGCTGCCATGCATGACAATGAAAGCGTGTAATGAGGTTTCTCCGGTTTACGATCACGAAGGATGAACCATGGCTCTGCCCGGTCGGCGTGAAGGTGACGAGAGGGCACCGGCCGATTCTTCTAGAGGTCGAAGGGTTGCCTACAACGAGGCCTATCGACCAGGACTTCTTTGTCGTTCTTAAAGTCTCTGAACGAATTTCACTGTTTTGTCCTTGAGGAAGTTCTTAAAATCCACGGCACTCAACGTCGGCATGGCATATGTGGTAGACCAAGCAAAGCGTTATGTATGCAAACACGGATCACGGCGGGCTTCTTCCTCTCTTCGTCCTTTAGATCCTTCTCTCGTCCCGGGACTGTGGTGTACTCAACATCTAGCCCAGCGACCCACTCATCATCGAGTTTTGAACATGCGTGCAAGCGCGAAAGGCATCCTTTCACCGTCGCGGAAGAGCGGGTGTAGATGGCGTTGAACTCATCGCCGGTGATGGTTCTAACCTTGTACTCACCGCCGATCGTGGAGATTTGGGGCGCCATGGATTTGGGAGGAGGTTAGGATTAGTGGAACTGTCGTAATGTGAATGGGCCGGGCGACTAGGAAGCGAACCGCCGTAGTATTGAAGGGCGCGGGACAAGTAGGAAGCGAACTGCCGGCGTGCGAGCAACGGGTAGTGGCTTTCCATTCTCCCATGATACGGGCTTCCGAGAGCCCTTGGATCTGAGGTCGAATGGTTGCATGGCGTGATTCTAGACCTATGGGTGAAAATCCTATCCTGGAGGGTTATTCTACAAATTTTCAGCAACTTAGTGACCATTTGATCTCAGATCCAAGGGCTACCAGCAGCTCGTATCATGGTCGCGCCTACCACGACCGTCGCGTCGCTCGTGCGGTCGCGCCCTTGGAGGTTTAACACGGTGCGTTAGGCTATCTGATGTTGGCATGTCATACATAGTCATCACTTAGTCACTCATACTACAACAAGGTTGGCTATAAGGTTGGCTATAATTGTATTTTTTTACTCCTCTCTATCTCTTTCTTCGTACTCCCTCCGTCCCATAATATAAGAACGTTTTTGGCGCTAGTGTAGTGCCAAAAACGTTCTTATATTATGGGGTTTATCAAATACTAGTATTTATTACATTTGCCAAGGGTGACCTCTTCCAATGAAATGGTGTTGCTAAGTTTGCTTCATTTAATTAGCTATAGACTCAAAATTGTCTTTTCACCTAGGTACAGCGCTTAGCACCGTTTCTTCCTTGGGTCACCAAACTAGTCTCTCTCTTCTTGATTAACTTGCCACATCGGACTTTATGCCTATGTGGCAAGCTTAAGCACTGTAGGAACAAGTAAAAGTAAGTACAATAGTGCGCTTTACATGGCATTTTGCATATGTGGAGGAAGAGAGGCAAGGAAAAAGTGGAGAAGTGGGCTCTCATGCAAGAGCCAGCCTCTACTACATGGTGGAGCATTGGGAGAGGCACCTGTATGGAGGTGGTCGGGAATCGGAGACTCACGCCGATCGTGGCGCTTGTGATTAAAATGATAATGGCAAGTCAAATCATGGGGCCCCACCTATCCAGCAGTAACTCGTTGTCAAATCACACAGCCCTACGTTTGCTGCAGCCTACTCCCTCATCTTCTCCGTCTCTGTCGAACCGACTTGGCGGAACTGCCCCGCCTACCCCGCAGGAAAAGCCCTGCCCTCGACTTTTAAATACAACTACATCCGCTTAAGAATCCAATGATATACTTTTCGTGACATAGTAACTCATATTTAGTTAGTCAAATGGATGACCTAGAACTACATGCAGGCCCTATAAACCGAGACGCCTAAAAATAAAAAAAAACCGAGACGGAGAGGGTAGTTCAGCACGTATCTTTTTAGATCAATACAGTCTGGATTCACCAAGGAGCAAAACCAAGTGGTAGGCTGCTCTGTCGTGTTGGCGTAACAACTCAAGCGAGGTCGGTCCGCTGCGAAATGGCGACACACTTAACAGGACCCCTTTGGCGACATGTGGCTCATCCACCGTCTTGTTCCATGTGCGATGCACCAAACTACATTGAACAGCGGATGGAATTGGAGGCACCCGGTCGTATGCCGTAGTAGTAGAAAATGAGCGATGAGGGTCAAATCACTAAGCCCCACCTTTCCGCATTAAGCTGGCCAGACGAAGCAACCATCATTTCACTCTAGGCGCAAGAGCATAAAGAAAAGAAAACAATGATGCATCGACAGCTACCTAGGGCACCCTAGGGTAGGGTCTCCACTCTGAGATCCTTTTTTGAAAGCGCCTCCACTACAAATCGGCTTCTCCCTCGTCCTCTTGAAGAAAACTAATGATGAGTGTGGCGGTAGGGTTTGTAGGAGTACTACGGTGTCTGCGGGCCACGTCGTAGTAAGCGGGTTTAGTCGGCGCCTTAAATATGTGTGGGCCGCTTGGTTTCACGGAGCGAGGCAGCATTTTGGGTTCGGGGACGGTGGAGATATAGTGCGTACAAAAATTGTGGGCGTGGGTTCGACCGAAAAGCAATGATGCATGGGCCCTGCATTTTGATATAGCCGGGGCCGCGTGAAATTTGCTACTCTACTCAAAACTAGTAAGGTACACATGTATTGAACGCATGAGATGTCGAAACCAAATTATGAATAAATACTTACTATAGCATGTAAAGCTTTGAGTCATATATGCATGATGTAGATGTTCGTTTAGTTCTTATAGTTCATCTCATTCAAAATCAATTAGTTTTATAAAAATGTTAAGATTCATGGGGTTGTGCATTGTAAATCATAAAGTAAAAAACAAATAATGGCAATTCATTTAGAAAAAATAATCAATTATGATACAGAAGGTTCTAGAACAAAGGAGAAGTGCTTGTGTTTTGAGGTTTGTGCATTATGCTTAAGTTCAACCATGGAGGCTTCTAAATTGTACATGTGGCAGATCTGGTGGAATCTTGATGATATCCAACGGCCGGTAGTGCTCGGTTTGCCTATCTACTGCCTTTGTCGGGTTAGCTTCATCCAGCGACCATCTTTCAAAGTTATTGGCACACTATATAGTTCTTGTGCCATAGTTGCATGTTTTGGAAAAAAGCTACTAGTGGGTTGTACTATCTATTTAGGAATAGAAGATGTATACATGGAAGTTGTAGGGAAAGAGATGACATGGAGCATCTCAATTCCTATAGTAGGGATTGGAAAAGAAATGTCATTTGGTTCACATCATAGGAACTTTTCTATTGAATCTAGAGATGACATGTATCTCAATTCCTATGAGGAGGGATTAGAAAAGAGATGTAATTTGGTTCATAACATAGGAACTTTTCTATTGAATATACGCTAATGTTTATTTTCCTTTAAAATTAAGGGAGTATAGGAATCCATTCATATGAACCAAGTGGCTCTAAAGCTATAGAAATGATATCATCTTTATTTCCTTTGAAATGTGGAGTATATGAATTTATTCCTATGAACCAATTGGCTCTAAAGGAAAAAATCCTATAAAAATCATATCATATAGAGTTCCTATGATTTTCCTCGACACTAAAGGATGCTTGAAATTGCTGCGGGTGATAAGATGGTCTTTCTTTGTAGACTCCTCACCCATCTTTATAGTTACCTCTCGAAGATGAATGAAATGATATATACATGGTATTCTACATGTGCAATTTGGTACACGAAAACTAGGTAAAAGTTTGCGAGGTTTGAATTTTCAATAAAGCTATATGCCTTTGCATTTTGAACGGAGGAGCATCGGCAGTTGCTAACACTCACGTGGAAGATTTGTGTGTAGGAGGAGTGGCTGTTACATTAAATGACATGTCAAAGCCGACAGCATGGGATGCCGATCTAACGGTTCTTACGGTGTTAAATCGGGAAAAGGCTTGTGGCGAATGTTTGTCGGATAATGATTTACGGACACATGCATTGCATTGATCGTGCCCCTCTCTCTCACGCACACGCACCCTCACAGTCACGACTCTCCGAGTCCTCTCATGAGACTGCCACGTCGCACCCACCGTCTATCTGCGGGAAGGCGTCACGCACATATGTGCTCTTCACCTACCCTTAGAACTTCTAAAAACAAAAGGCGGTAGCGTACATTTTATTTTAGCTCACATGTCACACACTTATACTATTACTCTTGCGTGACGTTCTTTGGGCATAGTATATTGTACTCTCACAAGAGAAGCGGTGCCATACGCACTAGTTCTCTCACACCCACTCACGGGTACACGTGGGGCGCATTTTTTGAAGCTGGTACAACAAAATCACTCCACTATATATAAAAGCAGGAGCCTTAGCGCTTGCTTTACTAGGGTTCCTCTCGTTCACTCTCTCATGCTCTCCAGATCTAAGCAACACATAGGTGGCCACACTCTCTCTCAGCTCACGGCTGGTCACAAATTCGGCCGGACAACCTCGACCGGGGCAGGGTTGTAGGTGCATCGTTCACGCTGTCGTCGGCGGCGATGGAGGAGACCAACGGCTGCCCGCGTGTCCCGATTGGCGGTCGTGTCGTTCTCAGAGAAGCGCCCGGCTCGGGAGGTCTCCGACCCCTTCTTCCTCCTAACGGTATTGTGGCCAAGATGTGGCCTCCGGCGCCGTCTTTGCCACATGCCGGCGTCCCTCGGTATATATTCCTTTGAAACCTGCCTTGCTCTCTGCCCCAGCTCCTTCGTGTGGATCCTTTTCTACTTACATCCGTTGTTCCAAAGCCACCTAGACTTCTACTATTATTAGAAGTAAAGCTAGTTCATCTGATCGACTCAAAGCGTTGGTTCAAACAAGGAAGAAAGTGGAAAGCTATAGCATGAATCTAGGACTTGGTTCTAAGAGCAAGCGGGGAAAGTAGTAATATCATCCTTGTTTAAATAACCGTATTTAGTATTTTACATAAACAGGGATGTACATCTCCATATCGTTTGGGATGTACATCTCCGTGTCGTTTCTATCCGCGTAATCAAAAGCACACCTCGGTTTTAGTACATCTGCGCAAAATGAGATGGCTATCCCTCGTTAGCGTTGTCTAACCTCCGTCTTCAAGGTATCCCTACATTGGTAGTAACTAAGGTAGAATGACCAGCATAATCTAAAAGAAGCTGATTAGTATGTTTTACTTCACGATTGCGGTGCGGTGCGAGCGAAAACAACTGCATCCTAGTCCGGAATGCACTTTCTACAGTTCATCCATGGACCGAGGACTAGGCTTGCGGCTGCCGGCGGTTTTTAGACAGGTCTTTGCGGACAAGAGGCATTGTGGTCTGCTTATTTCTGCAAATAGCGGTGCTTAAATTTAGTGGAATGCACAAGCATTTCAGCTGGTCGATACTGCATGGTTTAGTTTAGCATTCAGTGAGACCACAATTATAATATGTTATTACGGAATGAGAGAACCTAACCACGGATGGTGGCAACAAGAAAAAACAGAGTGAACTCCGGAAATTTAAGCCTCTTTGGGAGGCCCTTTGCTCGGAAGAAGCCTTGCTTGTTTTTCTGATTTGTAAACCTTCTCACAACTTTGTCTTTTCTGTGAACTAGTATATGCTTGTTATGTTCTATGAATCATTGAGATGTATAAAATTGCTTAACTTATGCTTTTCAAGTTTTTTATGAAGGCGAGTTTAATGTGAGTGTTCCACATGAGCGTTGGCCTAAGCGTGTGAGCGTTTGGAATTTATTACATTGTGGCCTCAATTAACTGCATGAACCACTGTAACAAGATACATAGTTGCTTATATGTCAGACAGCAGATTGTTGATTGTTAGCTGGTCGATAGACTAGTGTTGAAGCGAGCTGAGCCAATGTGCCGTGTTTTGCTGGCTGCTTACAAGTGGGGTAGCACCAGCGGTGTTTACAGTGGGAGGCCTGGACAACACGCTGACAAGTGAGTGAGGCTAGAATACAACTCTTCATTGGTATAACATAAAATGGCTTCCAGGATCCAACATCCTAAGAACTCTGTCTTCCCGGTCGTATATTCAGGTCGTCGCCTCATAGCGAGTGACATGTACAACCACACAATCCTTATCGCATCAGGGCTCTAATTGAAGCAGAAACAAATTCTGAATTACTTTTCGATTATAAGAAACACAAGTTATTTAAACCACTATGTATAGCATGGCATCGAAGCTAATAAAATTTTGCATTATTAATCACCACATACTTCCTTTTCTAAAAAATCACCACATACTTAGATGAAAAACCACAACGAGATCGGCAAAGAAGAAATCACCTTGGGCAGCTTAGCGGCAGGGGGACACATCCTCAAAGCGGGAAAACTGCTCATATAGTGCCACGGGGCTGTAACCTCAAGCAGGCGTTGACCATCTCGAGTAGTGGGCGTGGCGTATCTGGGGTCGGGTCGGTGGTTGCCTCCATCTTCTTGGAGCTCTCTGTCTCGTGGGGATCAGCCTCCGCGTCTGCTCCAATATCGGCAGATCTTTGCACAGTTCTCCTTGGTCCATCATGGCCAGCGAATACTAGGAGACCCTTGAAAGGAAAACACAATCGCAATGACAATGAAACAAAAAGAGAGTGAGGATCGATTCTTGCTTTGCAAAAGTTCTTTTTTCTCTCGAATGAAAATATACCAACATCACGGATCCGCTTACCTTCCCTTCGTTCGGAGAGAAAAACGATGGCGGATGCAAGTCTTGCCTTTCTTGAAGGCGGTGAGGAGAAGGGATTCAGCGAAGAGTGAAATGATGGTTGCTTCGTCCGTCAAACTTAGACTGCGGGGAGGTGGGGTTTTTGTGATCTGACGGCTCGTTACGCTTGGCCTTCTGACCAGGGGTGACTCTCCTTTGCATCTGCCTTCTAATTTGGTGGATGGCATTTGGGCCCTTGCGCTGCATGGCCCGCATGTCGGTGAACAAAAGTATCTTGACATTGATGGGGAGATGTTTCAATGACCTAGGAGGAGGCGAAGCGGTAGAGTGTCTCCACTTTACTAGTAGTAATTGTTTTTACAGGTAGGCTGTAGAGTGTCTCCCTTTGTACTAGTAGTAATTGTTTCTCTGGGCCCAAGACAAAACAGCCCATCCACACTAGTAAATAGTAAAATCAATTCAAAAGCCCATATATTTCTTGAATGGGAGGTGCTACCCACCCAGCACCCCCCAAACACAGGTGCTCTTCTTCCTCCTCGCTCCCACCCACCTCCGTCAGCTCGCTCCACTCGTACCCCCAAATTCCTCACCTCACTCCTCTGAAAACCCAGCTCCCTTCTTCCTCACTCCTCTGAGAAACCCCAGCTCCCCTTCTTCTTGATCTCACTACAACTAGGCTCGTCATTCGTTACTCTGCTCAAATCCGTGGCCTTGACGCGACGCCCTCGAGGAAAATGGGTCGGTGACCCAGCGCCAAGAAGATGAGGCTCCCTTGTGGCGGCGCGCTGTGTAGATCCCGCACCGGCAGCCTTGGGAGAAGCGGCGACCCGTCCCCACGGATCGGGAACCCGTAGAATCTCGGGTGGACCGCATCAGCGATCTCCGGGCGCCGTCCTTGGGAGATCATCTTGCTTCTCCCACAAAGGATTGCTGCTGCACCAAGTCCTCTCAATTCGGTGGCGCCCTCTATGGCGTGCCGTGCCCTATAATCTCATTGTCGTCACTATCTCTCTGCAATGATTTTGAAATCCCAGAGCCATCATCTCCTCCCACGGGCTCCGTTCAAAGCCTCTGCATCCCGTCATGCTACGAGCAAGCATACCATGGCCTGCACGGTGGGCCTTTGGCTGAAATCCCACAATTCACATAACTACAGCTGCTTGAGTTCTACTATTCCCTAGAAATCACATACCACATACGAGCGCCATGAACTTGTGCCCTTAGCACCGATGTCCATCTCGCGGTTTCGTCCTCTCTCCACACGCCACCTTTGCGTTGTGCTACCTACGGACAATCTGGTACTAAACCTTCGACTCCCATTTCTCAAGAAACTTTCACTTGTGCGGGTTCGTATATCGGAGGCCTCATTGCACAGCATCATCCACTCTAGTTGTCCTGTATTTGGAGTGCTTGGTGCTTGTTTTCATAGTTAGAATCGGTTGTCTCCAAATAAAGTCGCCTAACCTTGTAAGAATTGGAATTTCTTTTGACGGAAGGCAGCTCATCATCAAGATGCCCTTCACTTCAAGGTTGATCCTTGATTCTAGTTATTCACCGTTGCAAATAACCGTCCTCTATCGCCTAAGCTGGAGACCTTGGGTGTAATACATGATCTCTGTGCTCATTTCAATATGGTGTTTGGCTCCACAGTTCTTGGTACTTTATATTATCATCTACACTTGTAACCATAAGCTGCATTTTAAATTTCTGCGCATAATTTATATATCATCTTGGAGTACACATTTTGTACTAATATTATGTTCTATGCTCAATGAAGAGTTTCTCCATGGATGGCCTATCAATGGTCTTTGGATTCTGTCAAGATCTTATATATCCAAATGAATACTTTTTATCTGAACAAGATTATTGGCTTGCTGCAATGCTTTTCATGTCTGGAGAAGTTGTATATAAAGGTGATAATTTCACGCATATTGGAATCCTGCATATAGTGTACTAGAACTAACCGTTCAGCTGTTGCTCTTTCGACACTCTTCTTTTAGACCTTAACTGTTTTCAATCTTCATGTCTTTTTAGGCAACAAGACGGGGTAAGAAAGTTATAACCAATCGGTGGATTCGTAAGCATCAGGATTTTCTCACTTCTCATGAGATTCGATTGAAGACAATAACGCTAGAACGATATGTAGCCAACCATGCAAACACAAGATTTGTCACATTCTTCCTGCTGAATGCGAGGTTACTATTGTCCATCGAGGCTTAAGTTTATCGGTAGCATGGTTTTGACGGATGGGTATGTCGAAGAGCAAAAAAGGAGTTTGGTGGGCAAAAGAGCTTACGAGCGTGCGGGCTTCTATTTACAACATATTGTGGTCATAATCCGATAAATTTTACGACCGGGATGTTCATTCTATGGACTGACCGATCCATTTATTTTGATTGCCGAAAGCAGTCTTTGGAGTTAAATGTTGTTGCCCTTTTCAATCTGGTTTTTTGTAAACACGATGAACAATTAACCCTCGTGCTTTTATGCAGTTTGTAAGCTGGAGTTAGATGTTCCTGCCCTTTTCAACTCGGTTGTGGTGACATATTTTCTTTGAAACAAGGAAAATGGCTTGTCATTCGTTTAATTTAGAGTGAAATATTGTAACAAATCCCAACCAAGGAAATAACATCACTCTCGCTTGGCTGCTTGAGCTCACTTTGTGCATTCTGAAGCCAAGTGATTAGCCCCCAGCACCCAAAACTTATTTGAACTAGCACATCAAATGGGCTGTAAATTTTCATAGGAAAGGCTGCATGACCGTGTGATTTGGATTCGACATTTGGGACCCAGCGAGAAATAGCCTATCAAAGTGGTGTCGACTTACTAGCCGGTCAACAAATGATTACGCCTACCAGCCTTTGGATTGACATCCAACATCGTCGTGTATCTTCTACCTCTTGTCTTCTTCTTCCTCCGGCCGCCCAAACCAAACCACCACGTCGGCTCACTTTGCTCCCGCCTCCCATGGCTGGATGTGCCTCCGCCACCCTACCGTACATACCCTCCAACGTTGGCGGTCCCTCCTCTATTCCCCACCGTCCTGTTATTCTCCGGCGACGTCAGCCCAAACGCACCAGCGCCCGAACGATCAACCCTCGTACTCCCCTCCGCTGCGGTTGGACGGCGCATCTTCAATGGCTCCTGTTCGTTTCGTCCGAGGCCTCGCCGTCGTCCTCCGCATTGCGGCCTTGGTTCGCTTCGCCGTGCGTGATGCGCCGCCCTCTTGCATTGTCAGCGTCGTCAACAACGAGAGGAACAAGGAGATATTTATGCGTGGAGAGGATGACGATGAGGGACCCACCAGCGTCATGGCGATCGCAAGCAAGTGCCTCTATAGTACAAGCCCAAAAATATGGTTCCTCTAATGGTTGGACATCTGGGGATCACGCCATTGTCAGCGTAGTCAATAAGCGAGAGAATTACACTACGAGAGGTGACACGGGGACCCGACAAGTCGCGCAGTTTTTTTTGAGGAACAAGCGGTTTTTATTTATACTAGTTTTAGCGACGGATCGAGGGTAACAACGAGGGCTGTCTTGGGGCTGTGGCCCATCTAGCCAGGTTTTATTTATGTTTACCACATCATGAGCCCAGTTATGTTTTTCTTGCTGAAAATGGCTAGCCAGTTCTATTTTTAAAGAAATACCCAAACAAGGCCTACTTGCTTTATCGGCCTATTGGCTGCAAATCTTTCAAGGCGAGGAGAGTTTCATTAGGTTTGCCCGAAATGGGCTGTACATTTTAAAACACATTAAACCGAGAATTAGTTTCAATTTTTTTCATTACAAGATCTTAAATTCCATTGATTTTTATGTGTGGACAATTATTTGGATTTTATATTATATAAATTATTTTTCAAAATAGTTTGAATGTGAATCGTTATTTTGGATTAAAACAGTTGACCGCTTTTGAAATATGCAAAATTTTGTATACTTTTTAACCGTGGCCACAATATGGGGTGTAATGCTAACAAAAGAAGATGGGCTCCAAAAAAATTCTTAAGAATTAGCAAATGGGCTGTACATTATTAGAAATAACGGCAGATGGGTTGTATGCTGTTTTCCACAGATTTGAGGCTGACTTGTGCGCCTACTACAAGTTGGGCGTATGCTTTCATAAAAAAGGTTGGCCTTTGCATAGCGCCCTGTCAACTTAGTCAACACACAAGAGCGTGGATGTTGGATGTCCATCCAACTGCTGTAGTCTTCTTCAATCTCGATCTTCATGCTCTGACCGCTCAAACAAGCGCCGGCGGGACTGCTGCTCCCTCCTCCTTGGTGGCTATCTTTGCTGCATGAGCCTCCTGCCCCCTGTACTCCCATCGCTGGCCTAGCCATCCCTCTACTCACCCACATGTTGTTATTCTCCGGCTGACAGCAGACGAACGGTAAACCCTCGTACTCCTCTGCGTGGGAAACAACTGCCGAGTATTCCCTGGCTCCATGCCGTTCCCTTCCTAGGCCTCGCCGTCGTCCACCGTCCTGGTGCTCTCGGCGCGGCCTGGTCAACATGGTCAATGAATGACATCCATCGGAGTGGGATGCGTGGAGAGGTTGACAGCTGGGTCCTGACGCATGCAAGGAAATGCCTCCTTATTCGCGCAAAATAATGATTCCTCCACGACAGCTAGGACCCACAGGAAGGGCCTCGTATGTCGCGAAAAAACGTTCCCCGGACAGGTCGGACCCACCAGCTATATCGTGCACGCAAGGAAGTGCCTCCTTATTACGTAAAAAATGAATACCCCCTGCTAGCTGGGACCCACCATATTGTTGGGCTGACTTGTGGGCCTACTAAGTTGGCCGGGGCGGAGGGCTTTGTCAACTTAGTCAATACTCGATGACCGTATGATGTCCATCCAACGGCCATAGTGCTTCTTCAACCTCTGGTATTCTTGCTCCGGCCGCCCAAGCAGCGCCCGGTCGTGCCGCTTTGCTCCTGCCTCCGTGGCGGCTGTGCTACGCGGAGCCTTACCGCCCCATACTACTCCCATCCTGGCCAGGCCATCCCTTCACTCACCCACCCCTGTTATTCTGCGGCGGCGGCAACCTCACACCGCGGCCGAACGGTGAATGCTCGTACTCCTCTCGCGTGGGCATCCACTACGCGTCTTGCCCGGCTCGCGTCGTCCCTTCCTAGGCCTTGCGATCGTCCACCGCCCGTGGTGCTCTCGGGTGGCGTGGTCAATGTGGTCAGCGACCGACTTCCATCGGAAGAAATCTTGTCGTGGCGAGGGCGACAGCTGGGTCCCGGCAGCCGCAGGAAGTGCCTCCTTATTACGGGAAAATAATTATTAATCCACGACGGCGGGGACCCTTTGGGCCGAGCCACCAGTATTTTGTGAAAAAATCGTTTCCCACATTCTTTGGGACCCACCGGATGGGCCACCGTATTTCGTGAAAAAACGTTCCCCATTGTCGGCTCGGACCCACGAAGTGCCTCCTTATTACGCACAAAAAATGAATACTCCCCGGCTAGCTGAGACCCACCTTGGTGGGAGGCTGACTTAATGGGCCTACTAAGTTGGCCAGGGACGAAGGGCTTTGTCAACTTAGTCAATATGAGCGATTCTAGCTCCGGTCACCGTCGATGTCCATCCAGCGGCCGTAGTGCTTCTTCAACCTCTGGTCTTCTTGCTCCGGCCACCCAAAGCAGCGCCCGGTCGTGCCGCATGCTCCTGCCTCCGTGGTCGGATGTGCTTCCTTGAGGCCTCACCGCCCCTACTATTCCCACGCTGGCGGGCCTGCGGCAGCGGCAACCTCACACATGGCCGAACGGTGAACCCTCGTACTCCTCTCTCGCGGGCTTCCGCGTCTTCCCAGCTCCGTGTCGTCCCTTCCTAGGCCTCGCCTCGTCCACCGCCGTGGTGCTCTCCGTGCAGCATGGTCAGCGTGGTCAAGAGCGACTTCCATCGGAAAAATCTTGTCGTGGAGAGGTGATAGCTGGGTCCATGGCTCAGCCTAGTTTCTTTGTGATTTGCCAAGTAAAATCGCTTTGTCGGGCCTGTTAGGCTGCAAATCTTTCAAAGACGAGGAGAGCTTTCATTAATTTGGCGAGAAAATAGCCCATCGATAATGAGAAATGGGCTGTACATTTTAAAACACATCAAACCGTGATTAGTTTCAAATATCTTTTTTCATTTCAAGATTTTAAATTACATTAATTCTTATCGTGGAGAATTTGTTGGATTTTATATTGATATACATTTATTTTTAAAATCGGTTTGAATGTGAGTGAAATTCGGGATTAAAAACAGTTAGGACCCTTTTGAAATATGCAAAATTTAGTATAATTTTTTAACCGTGGCCACAATATGGGCTGTAATACTAACAAAAGAATATGGGCTCCAAAAAACCTTAAGAATTAGCAAATGGGCTGTAAATTATTAGAAATAATGGCAGATGGGCTGTATGCTGTTTTCGAGATTTGAGGCTTTCCTAAGAAAAGGTTGGCCTTTTAAGGGGTGTTGTTGGATGTCCATCCAACGGCCTTCGTCTTCTTCAATCTCTGCTCTTCTGCTCAACCGCTCAAACAAGCGCCCGTGGACTGCCTACTCCCTCCTCCCATGACCGGCTGTGCTACCAGCTTGAGCCTCACCGCCCCCACCGTACTTCCTTCGCTGGCCTAGCCATCCCTCTACTCACCCACACTGCTGTTATTCTCCGGCGGCGGGACAGACCAATAAACCCTCGTGCGGTCGTACTTCCCTCTGCGTGGGAAACAACTACGAGTCTTCCCTGCGCCGTGTCGTCCCCTTCCTAGGACTTGCCGGCGTCCCTTTGCCGTGGTGCTCTTGGCGGTGTGGTCAATATAGTCAACGATCGACTTCCATCGGAAGAAATCTTGTCGCGTGGAGAGCGGCGGCTGGGTCCACGGCCACAACAAGGAAGTGCCTCCTTATTACGCGCAAAATAATTATTCCTCCACCTGACAGCGGGGACCCACCAAACGGGCCACCGTATTTCGTGAAAAAAATGTTTCCCCGACTCACAGGACCCACCAGCTACACCTTCGCATGCAAGGAAGTGCGTCCGGGCAAAAAACAAAACAAAGCGATTAGCCCCCATTGCTGGGACCCACCAGCTACATCTTCGCACGCAAGGAAGTGCACGACGGTCGGGACCCACCTGGTCGAGCGTACATAAGCGTTGTCATTCTAGTCGAGAGCGATATGCGTACATATATCTTGGTGGATTTAGAGGCGCGCCGCGTGTGTCGTAGTAGAAGCGCCGCGTAGCATGTACACATCGCATACAGCGGCCAGGGTGCAAGAAAGAAAATCTGGCCCGTATGTATGCGTCTGGGCGAGGTCTCGAGCGCCTACTCGCGCATCGTCTGGCGAGGGCTCGTTGACATGGCTGGGTCGAGCGGAGAAACATCATCGTCGTGTTCATGGGAAGTCAGCGAGAATCGTCATGTTCATGGGGAGCAGCGGAATCGTCGTGTTCATCGGGAGGCAGCGAGCGCGTGGGAGCCAACCGGCTGGATCGGAGCGGAATGTGTGGTCGTGTTCGCCGGGAGGCTTGGGCCGAACAGGTGATGGAAGCGAGGCATGGCGTACTGCGAAGCGGAGAAACAACCTTGTGTTCGACCGGCCAGGTTTGAAAGCAGGATCATGTTCGCCGGGAGGGTTTGGCGTCTTTGCAAAGCGGACGAACCGACCTCCCTACGGTCGAAAGCAGGGTCCTGTTGATCGGGAGGGTGTGGCGTACCGCCAAAAGCAGGCAAGCGGACCTCCTACGGTCGAAGCAGGGGTCTGTTGATCGGGAGGGTGTGGCGTACCGCAAAAGCAGACCAACGGACCTCCCTACGGTCAAGCAGGGGTCTGTTCGCCGGGAGGGTGTGGCGTACCGCAGAACCGGACTCAAGGGATCTGTTCATCTCCACCGTCGACCTCCTCCAGCCTCCGAGGGCTACCGCCGACCTCCTCCGGCCTCCACAGGCACCCCTCCACCGTCTCTGTTCATCCGGCCCTCCACCACGGGGTCTGCTCAACTACCCCTCCACGGGCACCCTCCACCGTCTAATGTTCATCCAGCCCTCCACACCACGAGTCCTGTTCATCCGGAGGCAACACCATTGCTCCTGTTCATCCCCCCATAACACTCACTTTGTTCATCCCAGGCAGCATCGATCGTCTTGATTAGCGGCGATGGCGAAGAATCGCTCGATCGGGTTGATTAACGACCATCGATCGATCGCTCGGGTTCGATGTCGTAGCTGCGGTCTGTCGCTCGGGTTGGTTAGAGCCCAACGCCTCGCTCGAGTTCGATTGGAGCCAATGCCTCGCACACACGCAGCAGCGTACATGTACGAGAAAGCAGCGCATCGCTCTGCCCCGACCTCCACCGTAGCAGGAACTCCCTGAAATTTTCCTCGTCCTCGCTTCTACCATGGTTTTTCCGTCATGGGGGCCCAAAGAATGTCATGCAAGCTGTGTCTCCGGCCCGCCCGAGGCGAAAAGCCCATTTTCTGTCATGATTTTTGTCATAGAAGTAGGAGCCCACCACATCTATGATGATAACGGGTTTTGTCACAATTATCGTCATAGAAGTGTCATATGTATGACAGAAAAAATTCGTTCAGTCCAAAATGTCATGGATGTGTCTTTTTTTGTAGTGTTGCGCTCACTCTTTGTTTCCTCAGCAGGTGCGCAGTACCCTGCATAGATGTCATCGGGGATCTCAAACGTTGTGTTGACTTCCAATCTCTTTCCTCCTTTCTGAGGTCTCTTACCATCAGCCATTTTCTTCAGCTGAGGAATTTGAACAACAGAGTTCTCTGACGAGGTATGCAATTTTTCTTTGAGGAACGCTGCAAATGAGTTAAGTTGATGAGAACCTAGTGATTCGGCAGCGGTCATGAGTACATGTGAATAGAATATAGGTGCGAAGAATTTGGAGAGGTCACATGCGTTCTCAGAAGTTTTTTTTAAAGAACAATTTTGAGGAATTTGACCAGAGGTGTCTTGAGGAATTTCACTAAGCGTTCTTTGACTTAGGTTCCAGAGTTGTATAGACTGGAAAATCCAAGGAATCTTGAAGAAAAATGTTGCTTAGAGAAACATATCAAGAGCAGATGCATGTGAGGTGTTTAAAGTGTGGAAGTTGAAGAATAAACACCTTTTGAAGATTTTGTGGAAATCATCGGAATCAACAAGGGCAGTAAAAGTAACTTTTAATTACCCTTGACGAAGAACACGACGAACTGGGAGTTGTAGATTGGAAGTTCGTTAGTCAAGATCTTCCATGCCCTAACTTGGCGGAGGAAGACAGCTACGACGACGGTGGAGTGAAGATATCCGCAGCCGGCGCGAGTACGACGACGACGAGGTTGAGGAAGTGTAGCTCTTCCTCACCGGCAATGATGAATGTAGTGACAGCGCTAGGTCTGGAAGCTCGAGCGAGGGGAGTGAGGTCGAGCGGGGTAAATGCAGTCTGAGGAGGGTGAGGGGTATTTATAGCCGAAGTGAAAAACTGCTCGCCCGAAGAAATTTGACGAACGTGCCCCTGACCTTTCTCATCCTAGCGACATGTGTCACCCACGGACAGAGCGGTGGCGATCGTGCGAGATCGTGGGTGAATAGATAAATCCTATCGTGGGATGTGGAATGATTTGAGCGGCAAAAGCCAAAAATTCAGATAAGAATATTTTAACGTTTCGTTCGCAAATTCTTCAGCTGACAAGGACACAGTGAAGATTTTGAACGAGTTCAAATAGAATGCACATGAAGAATTTGTGAACAGATTGGGTTGAGTTTAGCATAGAGGGGGAAGGGTCCGATCACATTCACTTAGCAGCAAAGGCAACTTGAAGAAATAGCAATAAGTGAATGCTTTAGAGGACTAAAACTCAAATATATATATATAGTCAATGAAGAACAACGACGAAAAGAGTGAAGACATTGCAAAGTTGAAGAAATTGAACAACTGAGGAAATTCAAAAGAACTCAAATTGAAGATTTTCAACTTTTGTTGGTGGCATGACCCACCGTATAAGAATGATGATTTCAGACACCGCGTACAATTGTCGTAGGGCTCTGAGAATCAAATTCTTTGTTAATTTCTTCACCCTTAGAGGGTTAGTCTTCATTGATTGAAGAAAAACATTACGTCGTGTGTTGCACATCTAAGTCATCAATTTCGCATAAGTGTTTAGGATGTGTGTCCTTTTCAAAGGACATTCAAAGAATCTAAGATATTTAGCTCACACCGCAACTTGCTAAATCTCTTCTCATCCAAGGGCTTTGTGAAGATATCGACTAGCTGTTCTTCAGTCTTCGCGTGCTCGATAGAGATGTAAGCCCTTCAACACATGATCATGAAGAAAATGATGGCGATGTGCAGAATGTGCCGTCTTGAGTCTTGAAGCTGGGTTATGAGCAATCTTGATGGCACTCTCATTGTCACGATGAGAGGCACATTATTCACATTGATTCCGTAGTCCTTGAGGTTTGCTTCATCCATTGCAATTGAGCCTGAGTCACGAACCAGCAGCAATGTACTCGGCTTCAGCGATGAGAGTGATAAGCGATTCATTTCTTGAGGACCAACAAACCAATGATCGTCAGGAAATGGCATGTGCCTAATGTTGACTTAAGCTCCACGGGATCACCGGCATAGTCGAGTCGAATATCAATGAGATCAAAAGCGAGCCCTTGGGATACCATAATCACTACAAAAAATACACTTCCGTGATGATACGTGTTTGTCACGGTGGGTCCGTTTTTGTCATGCATGTACATCCATGACAAATTTATGGCAGAATCAAGATAGTCATACCTTGTCTTTGTCGTAGAAGTGTTCCATGACATTACCAAAATTATCATCATGGAAGTGTCCACCTCCATGATGATAAATCGCGCGTCATGAAGTGCTTTCGTCAAGGGTGACCGACCGTGGCATCCAAGTAGCGAACGCCGTTAAGCTATCGGGTCGGGTTTTGGATCCGATAACCCGTTAATAGCCCGACCAATGGGGATTTTCCACGTGTAAAATCATCATTGGCTGGAGAAACTGCGTGTCGACTCATCGTTGGGACAGATGTCATCCACTCATTGGACGAAGGCGCCTATGATCGTCGACGTGTGTACGACCCAACGAGGCCCATTCCTTTGAAAAGGCGGCTCGTTTGACTTGGTCGAAAGGCGGCCGGCCCATGAAAGCTTGTTAACGGCTGTTCGCATATAGCCCATTTACGGCCCGCTAACCCAAGGCCCGTTCGCCCTATCCGAATTAGGCCTAATGGCGTCATCTTGGCCATCAATATGATTCCACCCGTTTTCGATTACGGCCCATTATGGCCCATGGCGTCTTCGGCCCATATGAGGCCCTATGTAACTCTTGGCCTATTAACGGCCCGTGGTGGCGGCCCGCAATGAGCAGTGTATCACTTTACACCCATTAACGGCCGTGGTGGCGGCCCGTAATGAGCGATATATCACTTTATACCCATTAAGGGCCCGTTATTCGGTTGGGCGTTTCCAGCAAATGTTATCTTCGGCCTTCTCGAGCCCATTTATTCTTGGGCTCATTTCCGGCGATCGTTTACTTCGGCCCGTTCTTGTCATTTTACGCTTGTGGGCCAAATTCAGCCCGTGGTTACATCGGCCCGTTTGTGGTCCGTGTCGTTGGGCGTTTTCATAGCGTCATCAAATCGACCTATTAACGATGGCCCGTTATGGTCATCGGCCCGTATAAGGCCCATTGATGATACGGCGTAGAAGCCCCATTGTTTCTCGGCCCATAGAAGGCCCATTGTTTCTCGGCCCGTAGAAGGCCCATTGTTTCTGACCCGTAGAAGGTCTCTTGTTTCTCTGACCGTAGAAGGCCCCTTGTTTCTCTGACCCGTAGGAGGCCCGGTGTCACTCTGATAAATATTAGCCCATGGTTATTGTGGCCTAGTTTTAAAAAACTGCGCGACTACAAGCAAACAAATAAACAAGACAACAAGGAAATAAATAAGCAAGCAACTTATGCTAGGCTATCACGGCTATTACACATATTACATCCTTTGGGCATCAAAGTTAGCCACGGTGCAAATATAGGGAACAAAGCAGCATATCATATACCTTTGGTTGTCAAAGTTGGCGACCAGCGCAAATAAACGCCGCACAAAACAAATCAGAGCTGAAACCACTTGAAGATCTCAAGAAACAATATCACAGGTACCCATAATCTTTGGCAAGATGCTTAGCAAGCTTATTAACTTTCTCTTGTTTGGCGCTTAAATCCTCCAGCGCTTGTTGTTGCACCAGAAAATATGCATCTGAATTCTGCAGGGACTTCCTCAGTCCTTCAGCTTCCTATCGCAGCACATCTAATCGATGTCTTTCAACTTGAAGTTGAGACTCAAGAAGACAAACTGATTCAGGCAGCGAGTTCGAAGAGCTTGTGCAGCAGTAGTGGCCAGTAACTCGAACACTACATCAAGACAGGACTTTTGGGTTCCCTCACTGTCGTCAAGATAGTTTTTATCAGCTTTCTTGGAGACCAACAGGGATGTCTCACTATCTTGAACCTTATCTGCATTACTTCCTTTACCATTGGATAACACGGTACTTTTCTCCAATATTTTGTCCGCATTCTAAAAGAGAAACAAGCAGACACATCACATGTTTACCATGTTGTATATGAAACTCATTTTGGTAAATGAGTTGATGTAGTAAAGTGGACAGGATAACAACATGAAACAAACATATATCTATGTACCATGGTCACTTTATGGTCTATATCATTCTAGTTTTTGTTGCCAAATCAAGATAGAGACACAGTTCAAATAATATTTGTTCAAGACAAAGCGAGAATAGACAGAATATAAGTGTGGGTAACTATAGAGCAATAACAACACTTGTAATGTGCATGACATGAGAACATAACTGTTTATTCAATTGAAACTGAAATCAACATAGAGCAGGTTACAACAACAAACCAGTTAAAAGCAGGTTTAAAACATACTGTTGTGCCATTGGAGTTTCAATTCCATCCTTCAAATTTGAAAATAGTTGGTATGAGTAAATACAATAATGCAAGAGCAAAGGAGTATGAACCATAGCTCTGAGCGACATGAGAACAAATCTTCTTCTCCTTTAAGCGTTGAGTTGGGATTGAGTGGTGGTCCTCGTGCTTTGGGCACTGCAGTTCCCTTACTAACCGCTTCGTGTTTGGGTGCTCTGTGGTGGAGCGGTGTTGTGTCAAGCTGGGCTGGGTTACTATCTGCGGGGTTGGGGTTAGAAGGGTGTAGCTGGTTCTCTGTCCAAGCTGGGTAGGGTACAATCTGCGAGAGTGCAGGTTATGTGTGGTGGATCTGGTCCTTGGGCAAGTACAACCGTGGTTCTATCTGCATCAATGGTAGCACTATCTTTTACGAAGACCATGTTGTTACTCCCTTAGATATTGCCATCACGCTCTCCAATTCAAATGGTTGATAAACAAGAAAAGTAATTGAAAGTATAGACATTGTATGATGAGCAGGTGCAATGGATAGTGGGGAATAAAGAGGGCATGAAATAATTCATATTTATGTTGTCTAACCAAGCAGGATAGCATGACACAATTTCACATATATGATGGCTAACTAAGCAGGATAGCATGACACAATTTCACATTATGATGGCTAACTAAAAAGATGGAAAGACATAGTTCAAAATATGAGACTATGTAAGCAGGATGACATGACATAACTATATAATGTGTTTATTAAATAGGTTGGCATGCCATAATTCACATACATTCATGGATAGAATGCCATAATTCTAAATATGATGACTGTAAACACTAAACAGGATGAGATGATATAACTATATGATGTCTTTATTAAATGGGTTGCCATGCCATAATTCAGATAGATGATGTGTATGTACTATGTAAACATGATGGCATGATATAATTCAAATATATGATTTATATAGTAAGCAAGTAAGCAGATGGCAATCTATATATGATGTAAAAACTAAGCAATGCAAGACAACATGCATGACATGGGTAATATAACCCTGCCAAGTTTGAGCATAGACCTCAGGGGGGAAATAGGACTGGTCATCAGTCTCTAAATCCTCCTCTGAGGAGCTCTCTGTAACCCACAAGATGTACGCTTCAGCGAGTAGCATTATCGCTCTGAATACCTTGTTTTCCTCGAGATACTTCCATCACCGCTTCAAATGGCTGATGCAGGAAGAGTAGTTGAATATACAAACGTTGTCGACAAATGGAACACGTAATACAAAAAATGATAGCATGATATAATTCACATACATGATGATTGGCTAAACAGCATGGCATTGCATAATTCACATATATAATGCCTTTGCAACAAGATAGCATTGTATAATTCACATATATAATGTCTTGCAACAAGATGGCAATGCATAATTCACATATATGGTAATTAGACTTGAGCAGGTGGCATTCACACAAAGCATGTCTAAACTAATCAAATGGCATAGCAATGCGAGACACCATACATACGATATGAGCAACATAACCACTGCCAAGTTAGAGCATACACCTCGGGGATAGGACTGGTCATCTGTCTCTGAATCCTCCTCGAGGAGCTATCCGTAACCAGCGAGATATGCGCCGTCGAGATAGCATAGTCTGCTCGAAGACCTTGTTTTCACTCCGAATTTGCCATCACCGTGTCAAATGGCTGATGCACACGAAGAGCGATTGAATGTACTAACATTGTTGACAAATGTAATATGTAACGAAAAAAAGGATGGCCTGATATAATTTACATATAAGATGGTGGCTAAGCAGGATGGCATTGCAAAATTCACATATATGATGCCTGGCTAAACAAGGTGGCGTTGCATAATTCACATAAGCGATGAATAAACTAAGCAGATGGCATTCACAAAGGATGTCTAAACTAAGCGAGATGACATATTTGATGTATAAAGTAAGCAATGCAAGACACCATATGCATGATATAACCAACATCAGCATGCCAAGTTAGGCGAAGACCTCGGGGGTAAATAGGAGTTATCTTCTCCTTACGAATCCCCTCGAACAAATATCTTCCTCTCGATTACAATCCGAAATGCGTGGAGGGGGCTGCCTGCGCCTACCATGGGCGGCGTGCATGAAATTATATTGCCACGCAAGGCTCGTCTCTTTTTCTCTACATGTTCAGTTCCATTGTTTACAATAAGCGTCATGCATAGGAATAAAACATAGTGAGATTATGTAAGGAGTGCATGCAGAAATCGAGTGATGGTAGCAACTTGTGGATAGACCCAAAACCAATAATAGCGGGCATATAATGGCTTGGTTAATAAATACAGATAATGGCTTCTTTACTGTTTGTTTCCCACCCAACATGAAACTCATAGTAGACAGGAGATTAACGGATAGTAGATAGATACTATTGATAGCGGCCCGATATGTACCCACAACCATTTAAAAACTCAAGTTTGACCATTAGTTTGGAGCTGACTCGAGTCTAATCGGTGAACAGGGCGATAAAGTAGCATGTAATATTAGCGATGCATAACATAGCGGAACACGAAAGAGTGCGACCTCTCTTGCGGACCCGTGTAGTCCTCGAGGTCATCTGCTCGGTTGATGATGGTAATGCAGTTTTCATGGCTGCCGGTAATGGGGAAGAAAGAGGCGGCGAAAGACAGTCGGAGGCGGATCCCTCTGTCTTTGGACCCTACATCGTTGGAGCAAGCTGAGCTGGGGTGGACGACGGCGGCGAGGCGGGACAAACCACGCAAGATTTTCTTTGACAACTATCTATAAGAGAAGTAATTCTGTAAAGGCTCGTTTGAATTGGAGGATTCCAACAATGCGAGGATAGGAAATAGCAGGAATAGGATAGGAATGCACGTGCAAAACAAAGAATTTAAAAACACAGGATTTACGCCAATCTGGGTGTTTGATTCACAACAATTGGAAGATCACATGATGCAAAGAAGCATGGTGAGATTAAGTCAAACCACAAGAAAATGTACGGTTATAATGCTATTATGCTACTATCTCTTAGTCTTGTGCTTCATGAATAGGAATTTGAAAAGGAGGACAAGTGAAAATTAAAATTCCTCGTTTTTCTTTCAAGGAGACACTAAAGGAACAAATCCGTGTGCTCGATGGACAATATATATAACATGTAGAGTAAAAAGAGATGCAACAAGTGTACAACCTCTTTGGCGAAGCCATGTCGATCTCGGCATGATTGGGTTGGCGGTGAGGATGCTCCGGCTGACTTTCTTTGTCGGAGGAGGAAGAAGATCTTAGGCGTCTAGAGATGGAGCCGAGTACTTTGCTCATTTGTGATGGAGGGTTTAAATCGTTGGAGCAGCTCCGGTGAGTTATGCGGCCTTGAGGCTGAAGCAGGACAAAGAGACAACGAACAACGTTAACCTGAGTGGAATTCTAATAGCATCTCAATACATGACGTAAAATACATAACCACAAAGTGCTAGATGTAAAATACATCAGCCGCTCATCTCTGAACTTAAGCGTAAACAGAACTTAAGCGTCGAAACTGAACTTAAGCGTCAAACTGAACTTAGCTGTTGCTGAACCTAAGCTGTCGAAACTGAATCTTGTTGTCGGCTGAGCGCACTAGCAAGGTGAGGCTACGTCGGTCGACTGACTTTTCATCTCTGGTCGATCGATTTTGCAGCCATTGGATATGAAATCAAGGGCTGCGGTTCATCTTCAACCTCCACCCCCGAGCCGCCTGACCACCACCGGCCAAACAGCAGCCCCGCCGCCGCCGGCGTGATCGCCGCCCGCCCACCCAAAAACCTCCCCCCGCCGGTCCTCCGCCGCCCGCCCATCCCTCTAGGCCCCCACGTGCGAGCTTTTCTCCGCGATCCCCGCCACCGCCCGCCAACTCCCGCCACCGCGGCGACCACGCCCCATCCTGAACCCTAAGATAGATAGTAGGGTACCTCTCCGGCGAGCCCCCCTCCCGCTGCGGTTGGTTCTTCCTTCACCCCGGCGAGCCCACCCCTTGAAAATCGAGTGACCCAAAAGTCGATTCATCGATGAAGTGTAGCCAAATCGGAGCAGCATTGCAAGCAAGAGCAAGAGCGAGCGCAGCAGCGAGCAAAGCAATAGAAAAAGCAGACAGAGCAGGGGACCGAGAAAGCAAGAGCGAGCGAAGCGCGGCGAAGCTAAAGCAGCAGCAGCTCCTCTTGATGTGGGCGTCGCCGCCGAGGAAGCGGCGCCGTGGAGAAGTGGCGGCGATGCCGCCGTGGATGGAGCAGCGCGTGTCGGCTCGGGACGGCGCCGGCAGCACCGTGAGATCGAATCAAGAAGAAAATCGGCGATTAGTGTACAACCTCTTTGGTGGCGCCGATTAGGCGCAGCTTCATCGAGAAGCGGTGATGATGATGCTCTTCCGTGGTGCGGTGAAGGCGGCGGTGTGGGAATGGAGGTGGCGCGAAAGGCGAGGGGAACGTCGGGCAGCTCCTTGGAGGTGGAGGGCGGGGTGGCTGAACCGGCGAGGCGATGAGATCGACGAGCGGATCCTCATCGATGCGGTGGATGAGGGGCGTCGAGTGTTCTTGTGGACGGCGTCGTCGGGAAGAGCTCCGGTGGGTGGCGGACGGAGCAGGGTGTGGGGTTTCGTCGCGGGTTTTCGCGGCCTCGGTGTCTGAATGGGTGGGCGGATGGGATGGCGGTGGGGAACCATGGCTTAGAGGCGCTTGTCCGAAATGTGGGGTAAGTTCTGAAAGTACCCCCACCGATTTGGCGGTTCTTTCGGTTCAGGGTACCACGGGCATTTAGCGTGTCGGGATTTCACGGGGAGGTGGGAGTTTTTCGCGCGTTGTAATTTCGAATAGCAAGGCGCAGGTTGAGATGGAGGGAGTTGTCGAACACCGAGACAAAGATATATCTTAAATATTTCGGGCTAACAAAGCGCGGGTTGAAATTTCGGACAAGCCTAACGTGTCTTGTACCAAATCAATGTGCACTACAAATGTCATTCAAAACTTTGAATTCATGTTATGTTCAATTAAAATATTTTGCTACGTGTATAATGCATGCAACCTACTACTCAAATGAACGTTTTAGTGCATTCCAAGCGTATATACTACCGCTTCAATATGAACTAAATTTGAATAAGATCTCAGATAATGATTGTTGTGAAGTCAAAGCATTTGAATTCGTTTCTCTGTTTTAATAAGATCTACAATCATCATTATTGTCAAGTTAAACCATCATTTGTGTATTATCTTCACAGCACACCACATGATTAGTCTCGAGTTACATATGAACTATGTGTACTATATGAACTCGAACTAGATTTTGAATCCACTTTATTTTGATTTCAAATCACATTACATTTCTAGCTCTAGCTAGATCTTCATAATCTAAACCATGTCTCATATGTATAATGTGTTTATCACATTATGTATGGTGCCCGCCCCTCGCCTACAAGTATTTAGATGTGAGTTGCAAACACCACACATTACCACAAATTCAAATAAAATGTGAGAATGTTCGATATATAGTATTGTTTAGATTGCTCGATATTTAGTTGTAAGCTGCAAGCATACACATTATCACAAATTCAAATAAAATGTGAGATTGTTTGATGTATAGTATGGTTTAGATTGTTCGGCATTTAGCTGTGAGTTGCAAACGCCATGCATTATCACATTATGGTATAACATGTGCACAACACGTGTATCACCGCTATATTCATGCATGCAATGTTTAAAACACTATGATCTCCTATTCAAATATATGAATCCGCTTTCATATCAAATTATGATCTTTGTTAGTCTCTTACACCCACACAATCCTCTAGCCTTTGTAGCTACCACTAACTTTCTCTCGTGCATGCACATGCCCTCCTCGCCCTCCTCCTCCCTCGGCATTCTATCCACCGGGCACATTCATTTTTTTCTTTAGGTCGTTCTCCCAGAGTCTCCACAACTCCTTTCCGACACACACCGATCGATAAACCTCTCCAGTGATGCCTGCCTACAGCATACACACACAGCTTCAATCTCCTCCTTTATGTGTCCTTGCCTCGTGTCTCTCATATGGTCAGACACACGTGTAAACTCTCGCCCCTCTTTTCATCGATCTCACAACCACACACTCCTCCCCCTATCTAGCTAGTAGTTGGGCCTCTCGCACCACCTCCTAGCTCCATTCTCTCTGTCTATCCGTCTGTTGGGCCTTATTTGCCTCTAACAAATGGGCGTACACCGACCGATCTCTCGCTATACATATAGCCAGCTAGGTCCTTATAACTCGTTTTACCCACACATCGATCGATCTACCTCATTAGTTGTGTCTCTCCCTTCCTCGAGAAACAACAATTGATCTACCGATCTAGTTAGGTTTGCTTACCAAACACATGGTTCCCCTTCATCATCCATGGATGCGTCCGACAGATCTATCATGCAGGCACACACGAAACACATCCCCACTCTTATTGATAACATTGCAGTTCCACCCTCGGTTTGTCTAGTAGGCCTCTCCCAACATCTCAGAAGCAACTCCATCACCCATCCAGCACTCTACCCTCTCCTCCCTCCCTCCCTCTCTCTCTCTCTCTCTCTGTCCCATCATATTTCCGTCCTTGATTATGTATGGATGTCGACCGATCTCCCTCAAGACATAGCTGGGTCTCTCCTTCTCAACACATATCTGAGTCGTTCTACCTCTATAGTTAGGCCTCTTCCTACCCCTCCCCACCCCCCCCCCCACACACCGATACATCAAGCGCTCTAGTCATGTCTCCTGCCACACACAAACTTGACATGTGCCCTCTAACGTTCGTGAGGCAGTCGCCCTATATCTTTGACTTGCACACACACACACACACACACACACACACACACACACACACACACACACACACACACACACACACACACACACACACACAATTTCATGGCTCTCTTCATCGATCTCACACCCACCCACTTGATCCTCTCTTGACTCTATCGATAGCTATGACCCCTCCTCTCTTCTCGTGGATTGCCCGACCCTCTATGTATGATATGGATAGGCCTCCATTTCACACACATTGCATGCAAAATTTGTTTGAGATGTCATCGACACATATTCCCACAAATAATTCACGAAATCAACCCCCACCCCACCCCCACCCCACCACAAAACAAAAACACTCACGAGAGCGGTTTGTATCTCTCACACACCCACGTAGGTGGGGGCGTGCCTGAAGAGAAGAGGTGCATGCAGGCGCACGTACTCCATCTCTTTCCCAACCACACCCGGCGGTACACGGTGGAGCTCATTTCTATCTGAAAAAGGCAGCCCACGTGGTAATTTGGCACGTGTCTTGGTTGTCCACTTGGTGGAGGGAGGATCGTCTACCACGGGTGAACAAACAAATTGCGACTTGGCGTTATGTTAAATTAAAAAAGAGGCAAACCATGTGGGGCCTACCTTAGAGGCAAGGCTCTATACAACTGGAGTACTTTTGATGTGTCCGTCAACTCATGAACAAGGAGAAGCTTGCTTAGTCGCGCGTCTCCCCGCCCACAGGCGCGGTGGCTCGCAGGATGAGGTGAAGCTTGCTCCTCCTCGCCCATCTGTGTGGTGGCTCTCAGGACGAGGAGAAAATTTACTACTCCCCCCGTTTACTCCTCGTCCCTACTACCTTGGTTATAGAGATTATATCATATTGTTTGGAATATATATGTCCTTTAGTAGATTTCAATATGAACTACTAGTACATACTCCAAACAATGATGTATATAGACGTATTTTAGATTGTACATTCACTCATTTTGCTCCATATGTAGTAGCACTCTCCCTTGCCCCTCGACCCTCGCCCACGTAGTGGACGTGCAACAATTCATTCGGTCTCATATAGCCAGAATGATATATATTGCACTACCATTATTGCTCAACTTCCCGAAGAGGCGAAGAGCCAATCGCAAGGTTAGTATTTTGGAGATGCCAAGCGCAAGGTTAGTAGGTGCCGCGTCATTTATAAATAATTTTTTTTCTTCAGCACGTACGCAATATGATAGGTTCATATGGAGAGAAAAGGAAAACGCTCCACTATATACATAGTCGGGGACGGGCCAGCCTACGGTTGCTTGCTGGGATTGCTCTCTTCACACTCTCTACGCACAAAGCATTTGTGGCCACATCTCTAACATCCGGTGGATCACGTCCGCTTGGGAAGGGTGGATGCTTAGTGTAGATCGGTGGCCGTCGCCGATGGTGAAAACCCTTGTCGACACGTCCGATCGGGGTCCCGCCGTTCTCTCTCACAAAGCGGTGAGGTTGCCTTCGTCCCTTGCTCACTTTGCCGCGATGTGGGCGAGTTGCCGCCTCCGCCGCCCTCCTCAAGGTTGAGCTCGTCCCTCGGTACAACTCCCTTTACAGCCGGCTTGCACCTTGCTCCAGCTGCCCACATCACTCCTGTGGATATTTCTCTACTTCTTTGCCCCGCACATACGATACCTCTCTTGGCTTCTCGTATTGTATTTGTGATGAGTTTATGTCTCATCAACTAGTCCTAGTAATCTTATTCTAATCACGCTTCTTCAATTTCTTTGCCACGAGGATGCTCATCTCGATTTTGGTGAAACTGCACAAAATGATCCGATGGTCAAAAGGTTGCAAACTTCATTTATTAGGAAGCTCGAGCGTTGCCGACAAATTGAAGCCTGGTCGGGGTTCACGGTTCAAGGGCTAGGGACTGCATGGATCATTTTTTCTTTAGCTGCCTCTTTTCCAAAATAAGTGTCAACTTTAGTAGTAGTACAACTTTGTACTAAAGTTTGCACAAAGTTGAGACACTTATTTTGGAGCGGAGGAGTACATATTGCTATGATCATCAATCATTGAGATGCAATAGCATGCATGTTAGTCTCCTTTGTATTTGATGAAATGTTGCAGCGGGCAACCTTGGGCATAAGATACATGTAACAGAAGCTGGAAGCTTCATAGCATTGTACAAATTTATCTACTGATAAATTACGATGCGTACTAGTACTATACTAGTACTTCCTCCGTTCCTAAATATAAGTCTTTGTAGAGATTTCACCATTAACCACATGCGGATGTATATAGATGCATTTTAAGTGTAGATTCATTCATTTTGTTCCGTATGTAGTGGAATCTCTACAAAGACTTATCTACTAATAATAGCTAGCCCCACTACTAGAATTCTCTATCCTCTCCTTGAGCCACATCATCAAAATTGGCGTAGCCGTTAGATGAAGTAAATCAGTCATAATAGTTATGCGATCTAGAGCGTTGAGAGGCTCGCACTAAGCCACATGCAAGCATATAGAAATACCGTGGCACATGCATGTGAGTGGGTTTTAAATCACATCAACATGTCGCATGCAAGCATGCACCGTAGCATGCATGTAAGTGAGCTTTTAAGTCCCATTAACATGTCAAAAGAAAAATATAATCCCATTATGCGAGTAGGAGTTGGCTGATCTTTTTTCCTTACGTTGGATGATCTAAATGATGATGGGAGTTTATTTAGTTTGGCTACCACATTTGTCATGCGGTTATAGATTTTTTTAGTTCTATGAAATCGATAATTTTGCTTGAGAGAGATATACCGCTGTTCATGACAATGCGAGGACTCATCTAGTAATATTTAGGAATGAAGGGAGTACTATGTAAAGAGTTAGGTGTCGCGGTGATAGTGTGAGGTGGGCCATGTAATCCTTGAGCCTGCGTGTTTTCACTTTGCTCTTGCACTCCTCCATTGTAAGAATGGAGAAAATTGTAATCTACTACCTCCTTTCGCGGCGTGGGACATCCAACAGTCCTACCACCTCGATAATAAAGACCAATGAGCCATCAAATCACATAGACCCAGCGGTAAGTTGGATGGACGAAGCAACCATCACTCTTGCGCCAGTGATAGGTCGCGTCCGCTCTGCCGGGCATGAGTGCGGCACCGATTCTTTGGGCTGACCATTTCGGGCAGGAAGCGCCTTGAGCGATGGAGGGGCTTTGGGTGGGCAGTCTGGTCGGGGGGCGGGCGTGGCAGCTGTCGCATGTCCCTACGGACACGTCCGAAGCGGAGGATGCACCAACTCTCGCGGCTAAAATCGTACACTACACCATATCTCTGTAGGAGTAGGTCGATCTGTCGCACTCTCTAACACACACATGTTGTTAAACACACACACTTTGCCATACGCACCTTGGTCCGTTGCACCTTCTAACGTGACTTATTACACCTAGGCGGAGGGAGTAGTAAGTATCACGAGATCTGGTGGCTTCTTGACTTAAGTCGAATACAATTGCCCAAAATGTGTGTGCATGTTATAATAAGGATTCACTTAAAATAGTGCATGAGCGAGCAGAGGGATCAATTGGACAGTGTTCGGCGATGGCGAGATGTGTGAGTAGTAAGATACACGCTAAGCGCTTTTAATTTTCCTTATTAATTTGTTTGTTTCACCCTCATTGGTGGGACCCAACATACTACGTGGAGAGGTAAGGTGACTAAGGCTGCATTATTTCTACACCACTTGTGGATAGTCTTACCACCAAGCCACATGACACGATTATGATTGAAATCCTAATGACTCCCACACACAAAAAACACGGCATGCTGTCACACGAATGCGGGAATGTATAAAGTTTATTTTCCTCTCGTTGAACATAACGGGAGGGTTGTGTAACTAGTTAGCCTGTTAGCTCATCAAACTTGAGGTCTCGGGTTCGATAACTACACTTGAATCCAGCTAATTCATCTTTCAAAGTTATTGGCACACTATATAGTTCTTGTGCCATAGTTGCATGTTTTGGAAAAAGCTACTAGTGGGTTGTACTATCTATTTAGGAATAGAAGATGTATATGGAAGTTGTAGGAAAGAGATGACATGGAGCATCTCAATTCTATGAGTAGGATTGGAAAAGAGATGTCATTTGGTTCACATCATAGGAACTTTTCTATTGAATCTAGAGATGACATGTATCTCAAGTCCTATGAGGAGGGATTAGAAAGAGATGTAATTTGTTCATATCATAGGAACTTTTCTATTGAATATACTTAATGTTTATTTTCCTTTAAAATTAAGGGAGTATAGGAATCCATTCATATGAACCAAGTGGCTCTAAAGCTATAGAAATGATATCATGTTTATTTCTTTGAAATGTGGAGTATATGAATTCATTCCTATGAACCAATTGGCTCTAAAGGAAAAAATCCTATAAAAATCATATCATATAGAGTTCCTATGATTTTCCTCACACTAAAGGATGCTTGAAATTGTCAGGGTGATAAGATGGTCTTCTTTTGTAGACTCCTCACCCATCTTTATAGTTACCTCTCAAGATGAATGAAATGATATATACATGGTATTCTACATGTGCAATTTGGTACACGAAAACTAGGTAAAAGTTTGCAGGTTTGAATTTTCAATAAAGCTATATGCACCGCATTTCGAACGGAGGGAGCATACGGCAAGCTAACACTCACGTGGAAGATTTGTGTAGGAGGAGTGGTTGTTCTGTTAAATGACATGTCAAACCGACATCGCCGGATGCCGATCTAACGGTTCTACGGTGTTCGTCAGAAAAGGCTTGTGGCTAACGTTTGTTTGATAATGATTTACTACACATGCATTGCATTGATACGTGCCTCTCTCTCTCACGCACACGCACCTCACGAGTCACGCATCCCAGTCCTCTCGCAGACCGCCACGCCGCACTCCATCGCCTATCTCAGAAGACGCCACGCACATATGTGCTCTTCACACCTACCTTAGAACTTCTAAAAACAAAAGACGCGCAGACATTTTATTTAGCTCACATGTCACACACTTATATTATTACTCTTGCATTTAACGCTCTTTGGGCATAGTATATTGTATTAAGAGAAGCACCACGCACTAGTTCTCTCACACCCACTACTGGTACACGAGAGCGCATTTTTGAAGTTGCAAACAAAATCACTCCACTATATATAAAAGGTGAGCCTTGCTTGCTTTACTAGGGTTCCTCTCACTCACTCTCTCATGCTCTCCATCTAAGCAACACATAGGTGGCCACACTTTCTCTCAGCTCACGGCTGGTCACAATTCCGCCGACAACCTCGACCGGGCAGTAGGTGCATCGCTCACGCTGTCGCCGGGCGGCGATGGAGGAGACCAACTGCCTGCCGTCCCGATTGGCTCAGGCCGTTTTCCCGAGAGAGCTGCCTCGGAGGGTCTCCCCCTTCTTCCTCCCTCATGTATTAGGCTAAGATGTGGCTCTCCGACGCCGCCTTTGCCACATGCCGACGCCCCTCGTATATATATTCTTTGAACCTGCCGTTTCTATCGCCTCAGCTCCCTTCGTGTGGATCCTTTTCTCCGTCTGCTGTTCCAAAGCCACCTAGACTTCTACTATTATTAGAAGTAAAGCTAGTTCATACAATGACTCAAAGCGTTGGTTCAAACAAGAAGAAAGGGAAAGCTATAGCATGAATCTAGGACTTGGTTCTAAGAGCAAACGGGGAAAGTAGTAATATCTGCCATCGCTTAAATAACTGTGATTGTGATTTTCGCAAACAGGGATGTCTCCATATCGCTTCGGATGTCCGCTCGTGATCGTTTCTATCCGTAATCAAAACACACCTCGCTTTTAGTACATTCAAGGAAATGAGATGGCTATCCTCGCTGACGTTGTTAACCTCCCGCCTTCAAGGTATCCCTACATTGGTAGTAACTAAGGTAGAATGACCAACGCAATCTAAAAGAAGCTGATTCAGATGTTTTACTTCCGATTGCAAAGGGTACGAGTTTAAAACAATCGCATCCTAGTCCGAATGCACTTTCTACCACTCATCCATGGACCGAGGACTAGCTGGCACGGCTGCACGGGCGGTTTTTAGACAAAAGCGCGGACAAGAGGCATCGGGTCTGCTTATTTCTGCAAATAGCGGTGCTTAAATTTAGTGGAATGCACAAGCATTTCAGCTGGTCAAGATAATCGCATGGTTTAGTTTAGCATTCCACCGAGACCACAATTATAATATGTTATTCTGGAATGAGAGAACCTAACCTCGGATGGTGGCAAGAAAAACCAGAGTGAACTCCAGAAATTTAAGCCCGCCGGAGGCCCTTTGCTCGGAAGCCTTGCTTGTTTTTTCCTGATTTGTAAACCTTCTCACAACTTTGTCTTTGCTGTGAACTAGTATATGCTTGTTATGTTCTATGAATCATTGAGATGTATAAAATTGCTTAACTTATGCTTTTCAAGTTTTTATGAAGACGAAGTTTAATGTGAGTGTTCCATATGAGCTGGCCTATGTGAACGCTTGGAATTTATTACATTGTGGCCTCAATTAATCGCATGAACCACCGTGAATAAGATACATAGTTGCTTATATGTCGACAAACAGATTGTTGATTGTTAGCCGGTCGACAGATTGTTGAAGCGAAATAGCTAATGTGCTGCTTGGTACAACCGCTATAAGTGGGTAGCACCAAGGTTTATACCGAGGCTCCCCGACAACACGCCTGATAACAAAGGAGGCTAGAATACAACTCTTCATTGGTATAACCGCAAATGGCTTCAGATCCAACATCCTAAGAACTCTGCTCTTCCCAAAGGCAGATATTCAGGTCAGTCTACTTACATGAAAGTGACATGTACAACCACACAACCTTATCCGCATCAGGCTCTAATTGAAACAGTAAAACAAATTCTGAATTACTTTTCAAAGATAAGAAACACAAGTTATTTAAACCACTATGTATAGCATGGCATCAAGCTAATAAAATTTTGCATTATTAATCACCACATACTTCCTTTTCTAAAAATCACCACATACTTAGATGAAAAACACAACCGAGATCGGCAAAGAAGGAAATCACCTTGGGCAGCTAGCTGCTGGGGGACATCCTCAAAGGGGAAAATGCTCATATAGTGCCACGGGGCTGTAACTCAAACGGGCGTTGACCATCTCGAGTGGACGTGAGCGATCTCGGGTCGGGTCGGTGGTTGCCTCCATCTTCTTGGAGCTCGTCTTCGTGGGATCAGCCTCCGCCCTCCAATATCGGCAGATTCGCTCGTTCTCCTGGTCCATCATGAAACCGACAATACTAGGAGACCACCAAAGGAAAACACAATCGCAATGACAATGAAACAAAAAGAGAGTGAGGATCGTTATCGCTTAAAGTTCTTTTTTTTCTCCGAATGAAAATATACCAACATCACGGATCCGCTTACCTTCCTTCGCTCGAGAGAAGAACAGTGGCGATGCAAGTCTTGCCTTCTTGAAGACGGTGAGGGAGAAGGGATTCAAGAGTGAAATGATGGTTGCTTCGTCTGGCCAAACTTAGACCGGGAGGTGGGGTTTTGGATACGACGGCTCACATCACAAGGCCACGACGGGTGACTCTCCGCCTGAGACGCTTCTTCTAATTTGGTGGATGGCATTTGGGCCTGCTACGCATGGCCCGTGATGTCGGTGAACAAAAGTATAACGGCATTCAGAGAGGGAGACGTTTCGACCTAGGAGGAGCCAAGCAGAGAGGTTCCACTTTACTAGTAGTAATTGTTTTTCTGGGTAGCAGAGAGTGTCTCCACTGCACTAGTAGTAATTGTTTCCGGCCCAAGACAAAACAGCCCATCCACACTAGTAAATAGTAAAATCAATTCAAAAGCCTATATATTTATCAATGGGAGGTGCTACCACACCCAAAGACCCCCCAAACCTGGGTGCTCTTCTTCCTCCTCCTCCCACCCACCTCACGCCACTCGCCTCCACTGCATTCCCCAAATTCCTCACACCACTCCTACAGTAAAACCCCAGCTCCCCTTCTTCCTCACTCCTACAGAGAACCCCCACCCCTTCTTCTTCGATCTCACTACAACTAGGCTCACATTCATTCTCATTAAACTGAGCGCGACGCGACGCCTCGAGGAAATGGAGTCTACCGACCCAAATACTAAGAAGATGAGGTTTCGCCAGCCGGGCGACGACTGTAGATCCCGACCAAGAGCTGGGAGAAGCGGGCACTCGCCCCCACCGGATCCCAGAACTCAGAGATATCGGGTGGACTGTGATCAGCGATCTCCCGGACGCGCCCTTGGGGAGATCATCTTGCTTCTCCCCACAAAGGATTGTGCTGCACCCAAGTCCTCCTCAATCGTGGCGCCTCTATGGCTGTGCCCTTTTCTTTAATCTCGACCGCCTATCTCTCTTCAATGATTTTGAAATCCCAAGAGCCATCATCTCCTCCCACCGTGGCTTCGCTCAAAGCCTCTCAGATCCCACATGCTACCCGAAAGCAAGCATACCATGGCCTGCACGGTGGACGCCTCGCTGAAATCCTCGAATTCACATAACTACAGCTGCTTGAGTTCTACTATTCCCCGAAATCACATACCACATAATTAACGCCATGAACTTGTGCCCTTAGACCATGTCCATCTCATGTTTTCCTCCTCTCTCCACACCGCCACCTTTACAACAGGCTACCTACCGCATAACTGTACTAAACCTTCAACTTATTTTCAAGAAACTTTCACTTGTGCGGGTTCGTGATATCGGAGGCCCTCATTGCACAAAGATCATCCACTCTAGTTGTCCCTACGGAGTGCTTGGTGCTTGTTTTCATAGTTAGAATCGGTTGTTCCAAATAAAGTCGCCTAACCTTGTAAGAATTGGAATTCTTTGACGGAAGGCAGCTCATCATCCAAGATGCCCTTCACTTCAAAGGTTGATCCTTGATTCTAGTTATTCACCGCTGTAAATAACCGCCCTCTATACGCCTAAACCGAGACCTTGGGTGTAATACATGATCTCCGTGCTCATTTCAATATGGTGTTTGGCTCCACAGCTTCTTCGTGTACTTTATATTATCATCTACACTTGTAACCATAAGCTGCATTTTAAATTTCTCACAAGATAATTTATATATCATCTTGGAGTACACATTTTGTACTAATATTATGTTCTATGCTCAATGAAGAGTTTCTCCATGGATGGCCTATCAATGGTGCTGGATTCACAAGATCTTATATATCCAAATGAATACTTTTGATCCTAACAAGATTATTGGCTTGTCGCAATGCTTTTCATGTCCGGAGAAGTTGTATATAAAGGTGATAATTTCACGATATTGAATCCTGATATAGTGTACTAGAATTAACTGCTCACTGTTGCTCTTTCTCGACACTCTTCTTTAGACCTTAACTGCTTTCAATCTTCATGTCTATTTAGGCAACAAGACGGGTAAGAAAGTTATAACCAATCGGGATTCGAAGCATCAGGATTTTCTCACTTCTCATGAGATTCGATCAAGACAATAACGCTTAGAACGATATGTAGCCAACCATGCAAACACAAGATTTGTCACATTCTTCTCGCCAATGCGAGGTTACTATTGTCCATCGTGCTTAAGTTTATCAAGAGCATGGTTTTGACGGATGGGTATGTCGAAGAGCAAAAAAGGAGTTTCTGTGGGCAAAAGAGCTCTCGAACGCATCGGCTTCTATTTACAACATATTGTGGTCATAATCCAAAGAAATTTACGACCCAGATGTTCATTCTATGGACCTCGACCGATCCATTTGATCGATCACGCCAAAACAAAGGTTGGAGTTAAATGTTGTGCCCTTTTCAATCTGGTTTTTTGTAAACCTCGATGAACAATTAACCTCGTGCTTTTGTAGGCTTTGTAAGCTGGAGTTAGATGTTCTGCCCTTTTCAACTCGGCCAGGATCGACATATTTTCTTTGAAACAAGGAAATGGCTTGTCATTCGCTTAATTTAGAGTGAAATATTGTAACAAATCCCAACCAAGGGAAATAACATCACTCGCCGTTGCTTGAGCTCATCGTGGCATTACGTGCCAAGTGATTAGCCCCACCAGCACCCAAAAACTTATTTCTAACTAGCACATCAAATGGGCTGTAATTTTCATAGGAAAGGCTGCACGACCGACAGATTTGGATTCGACATTTGGGACCCATGAGAAATAGCCTATCCAAAGTGGTGTCGATTTTACTAGCCACAAATGATTCTCGCTTACCAGCCTTGGATTGACATCCAACATCGTCGTGTATCTTCTACTCTTGTCTTCTTCTTCCTCCAAATTACCAAACCAAACCACCCTGCCGGGTCCGCCGCCCCCGCCCCATGGCTGGATGTGCTCCGCCACCCTACCGCACATACCCTCCAACGCTACGGTCCTCCCTCTATTCCCCACACGCCCTGTTATTCTCCGCGACGCCAGCCCAACACGCACTCCGCTCAACCAATAACCTCAGACTCCTCCGCCGCGATCGACCGACGTCTTCAATGGCTCTCGCTGCTTCGCCCGAGGCTCGGTTGCCCTCCGCTTTGCGGCCTTGGTTCGCCGTTGCGTGGTGCGCCGCCTCTTGCATTGTCAACGCCAACAACCGAGAGGAACAAGGAGATGACAGACGGAGAGGATGACAGAGGGACCCACCAGCGCCATGGCAGACGCAAAGTGCCTCTATAGTACAAGCCCAAAATATGGTTCCTCCTAATGGTTGACATCCGGGATCACGCCATTGTCAACGAGTCAATAAATCGAGAATTACACTCACGAGGCCGACACCGTGGACCCAAAGAAGTCGCAAGTAGCTTTTTTTTTGAGGAACAAGCGTTTTATTTATACTAGTTTTAGCGACGGATCAGGTAACAACGGGCTAAAGGGGTCAGGGCCCATCTAGCTGTGGTTTTATTTATGTTTACCACATCATGAGCCCAAGATGTTTTTTTCTGCTGAAAATGGCTAGCCCATTCTATTTTTAAAAGAAATACCCAAACAAGGCCTACTTGTTTTATCGGTTCTCGCTGGCTGCAAATCTTTCAAGACGATGAGAGTTTCATTCTTTGCCTGTAAATGGGCTGTACATTTTAAAACACATTAAACCGGGAATTAGTTTCAATTTTTTTTCATTACAAGATCTTAAATTCCATTGATTTTTATGTGGACAATTATTTGGATTTTATATTTATATAAATTATTTTTCAAAATAGTTTGAATGTGAATCGTTATTTTGGATTAAAAACAGTTGACCGACCAAATATGCAAAATTTGTATACTTTTAACTGCTACAATATGGGGTGTAATGCTAACAAAAAGAAGATGGCTCCAAAAAATTCTTAAGAATTAGCAATGGGCTGTACATTATTAGAAATAATGGCAGATGTATGCTGTTTTCCACAGATTTGAGGCTGACTTGTGCGCCTACTACAAGTTGACGCAGAGCATTTCATAAAAAAGGTTGACGCACACGCAACGCCTCTGTCAACTTAGTCAACACACAAGAGCAAAGGATCGTTGATGTCCATCCAACCGCTGTAGTGCTTCTTCAATCTCCGATCTTCATGCTACATACCAAACAAGCGCCGGCGGACTGCTTCGCCCTCCTCCCCAAGGTCATTATGTTGCTGCCAAGAGGTCTCACGGCCCCACTCAGATTCCCATCGCTGGCCTAGCCATCCTCTACACACCCACATGTTGTTATTCTCCAATGACGCATTTAACCAAGAAACCTCAGATTCTCCTCAAGGTGGGAAACAATCGCCGAGTATTCCCTGCTCCATGCCGTTCCTTCCTAGGCCTCGCCGTCGCCCACCGCCCGGTGTTTCTGCTGCCTGGTCAACATGGTCAATGAATGACATCCATCGGAAGTGGACTCAGACGTGAGAGGTTGATAGCTGGGTCCACTCACCGCATGCAAGGAAATGCCTCCTTATTACGCGCAGAAATAATGATTCCTCCACTGACAGCTAGGACCCACAGGAAGGGCCTCAGATGTCGCGAAAAAACGTTCCTCTGCCGACAGGTCGGACTCACCAGCTATATTCAGGCACTAAGGAAGTGCTCTTATTACGCCTAAAAAATGAATACCCCTCGCTAGCCGACCCACCATATTGGGCTGATTTAGGGCCTACTTGTTGACGGGACTGAGGGCTTTGTCAACTTAGTCAATACTCAAAGGACTGTGATGTCCATCCAACGCCATAGTGCTTCTTCAACTGTATTCTTGCTCCAGCCTACCAGCAAATACCGTGTCAAGCCGGGCCGCTTCCCGCCTCCCTGGTTTATCAGGCATCACGAGGCTCCATCCTTATACTACTCCCATCACTGGCCAGGCCATCCTTCACTCACCCACACCCCCTTAGATTCATGCTGACGGGCAACTCACACCGCAGCCGTCCAAAGGAATGCTCTCCTCTCCGCTGGGCATCCACTACCGCTGCCTCGGCCTCGCCGGCCGCCCCTTCCTAGGCCTTGTAGTCGCTAATCACCGCGGGTGCTCTCGCCAAGGCGTGGTCAATGGTCAACGCATCGACTCCATCCAAAGAGTATCAGACGTGGCGAGGCCGATACCGGTCCATTTCAGTACCGCAAGGAAGTGCCTCCTTATTACGGGAAAATAATTATTAATCCACTGACAATGGGACCCACCGACGAGCCACCAGTATTTTGTGAAAAAAATCTCGACTGTCAACCCACCGGATGGGCCACCGATTTGTGAAAAAACGCTCCCTCTGGCCACCGACCCACCGTGGCGCCTCCTTATTACGCACAAAAAATGAATACTCCGGTTAGCCGAGACCCACCTTGGTGGAGGCTGACTTAGGGCCTAAGTTGACGGACGGCGTTTTGTCAACTTAGTCAATATGAACGATTCTAGCTCAACACCGTGACGATGTCCATCCAACGGTCAGAAAGTGCTTCTTCAACCTCCGGTCTTCTTGCTCCACCACCCAAAGCAGCACGGTCAGGCCAAGATGCTCCCGCCTCCCGTGGTCGGATGTAAGCCCGCAGAGGCCTCACCGCCTACTATTCCCACTGGCCACAGTCATGGGCAACAAGAGCCTCACACCGCACCAACCAAAGGAACCTCCAGATTCTCCTCTGGCCTCTGCCTTCCTTGGCCTGTCGCCCCTTCCTAGGGCCTCGCCCACCGCTGTGGTGCTTCCGGCAGATGGTCAACGGTCAAGGAACTCACTTCATCAAGAGTATCAGACGGAGAGGCCGATAGTGGGTCCATGGCTACAGCCTAGTTTCTTTTGTGATTTGCTAAGTAAGTCGCTTTGTCAGCTCAAGGCTGCAAATCTTTCAAGACGAGGAGAGCTTATCGTCGGCAGAAAATGGCCCATCAAGAATGAGAAATGGGCTACATTTTAAAACACATCAAACCGCGCTTAGTTTCAAATATCTTTTTTTCATTTCAAGATTTTAAATTACATTAATTTATGCGTGAGAATTTGTTGGATTTTATATTGATATACATTTATTTTAAAATCGGTTTGAATGTGAGTCGAAATTTCGATTAAAAATGTTCCGACCGCACCGAAATATGCAAATTTTCGATAATTTTTAACTGTGGCACAATATGGGCTGTAATACTAACAAAAAGAATATGGGCCCAAAAAACCTTAAGAATTAGCAAATGGGCTGTAAATTATTAGAAATAATGGCAGATGGGCTGTATGCTGTTTTCAGATTTGAGGCTTTCCTAAGAAAGGTTGACGACAAGGATCGATGTTGATGTCCATCCAACGCCTTCGTGCTTCTTCAATCTCGCTTCTTCGCTCCACCATTAAACAAGCGCCCATGGACTGCCTACTCCTCCTCCTCATGGCCGGCCAGTTACCAGGCCTCACCGCCTAATCACAGATTTTCGGCGGCCTAGCCATCCCTCTACTCACCCACACCGCTGTTATTCTGGCGACGGCAGATTTAACTAATAAACCTCAGACAACAGATTCTCCTCATGGGAAACAACCATCGAAGTCTTCTCGCTTTCGGTCGCCCCTTCCTAGGACTTGCCGACGCCCATCGCTGTGGTGCTCTTGACGCGTGTGGTCAATATGGTCAACGATCGACTTCCATCGGAAGAGCATCGTGGCGGAGACGCCGACAACCGGGTCCACGGCCCAACAAGGAAGTGCCTCCTTATTACGCCGCAAAAATAATTATTCTCCACCGACGGGACCCACCAAACGGGCCACCGTATTTCGTGAAAAAATGTTTCTCGACTTCGGGACCCACCAGCTACACCTTCGCATGCAAGGAAGTGCGTCCGCAAAATAAAAACAAAACGATTCGCCCTCGATCGGCTGACCCACAAATACATCTTCGACGCAAGGAAGTGCTCGACACCTGACCCACCTGGTCGGCGCATATAGCGCTAAGTCATTCTAGTCGAGAACGTACGCATATATATACTGTGGATTTAGAGGCTGCACGCAATGTAGTAGAGGCGCCGCACGTAGCATGCATACATACGCATACCCGCTGTGGTGCAAGAAAGAAAATACGCCACGTATGTACGACGGGTCTTCAACGCCTTACTCAAGACACGCATTTCGCGAGGGCTCGTGACATGGCTGGGTCGAACGGAGAAACAACATCGCTGCCGTGGTTCATGGGAAGTCAACCGAACGCGTCATGTTCATGGAATGGAATGCGCCGGTTCATCGGAGGCAACAGAACGCTGGGAGCCAACCGTCGAACGGAATTAATGTGTGGTCATCGGGATGGACGACTGTGATGGAACGTAGGTGCGACCGCAGAACGGAGGAAACAACCTTGTGTTCGACCGCCGTGTTTGAAACGGGATCATGTTCATCGGGAGGGGTTTACAGACGAACGGACGTAACCAATTCTCCCACGATAAACGGGTCCCGTTGATCGGAGGGGTGGCGCATCAAGAAATGAGATTTAAACGGACCTCCTACGGCCTAAACGGGGTCCCATGGATCGGGAGGGGTGTGGCATCGCAAACGGATTTAAACGGACCTCCTACGGTCAACGGGGTCCTGTTTATCGAGGGGTGTGGCGACCGCAGAACCGACTCCAAGGGATACTGCTTCATCTCACCACGACCTCCTCCAGCCTCCAGGGCTACCATCGACCTCCTCCGCCTCCACGGCACCCTCCACCGCTTACATCGCTCATCCACCTCCACACCACGGTCCTGCCAACTACCCTCCACGGCACCTCCACCGCCTAATGTTCATCCAGCCCTCCACACCACGAGGTCCCGCTCATCCAGAGGCAACACCATTGCTCACCTGCTCATCCACCCCCCGCAACACTCAATCGCTCATCCCTGAGGCGCGATCGATCGCCTTCGCTAGCGCAGATGGGCGAATCGCCGATCGGGTTCGCCACAGCCCATCGATCGATCGCTTCGGGTTCGCAATGCGAATGGCTGAAGGCAATCGCCGGGTTAGAGCCCAACGCCGGGCCAGTTCGGGCTTGAGCCAATGCCTCGCACACGCCGCATGTACGTAGAGAAACGCCAGACGCTTCCTCGCCTCGACTCCCACCGAATCGGAACTCCTCAAATTCTCGCCTCGCTTCTACTATGGTTTTTCCATTATGACGCCCAAAGAATGTCATGCAACTGCGGTTTCCTACCAGACGGTGCTTCATTTTCCGCCATGATTTTTGTCATAGAAGTAGGAGCTCACCACATCTATGATGATAACGGTTTTGTCACAATTATCGCTATAGAAGTGTTCTATGTGGCGATGTAAAAAATTGCTCAAATTCAAAATGTCATGGATGTGTTCTTTTAGGTTGCGTCACCTTTGTTTCTCAAAGAAAGGCAGCATTCCCTGCATAGATGTCATCGGGATCTCAAACGTTGTGTTGACTTCCAATCTCTTTCTCCTTTCGAGGTCTCTTACCATCAGCCATTTTCTTCACCGAGAATTTGAATAATGCAGTTCTCTCGATTTAGGCATGCAATTTTTCTTTGAGGAACGCTGCAAATGAGTTGTTGATGAGAACCTAGTGATTCGGCAATGGGTCATGAGTACATGTGAATAGAATATAGGTGCTAAGAATTTGGAGAGGTCACATGCTCGTAAGTTTTTTAAAGAACAATTTGAGGAATTTAACCGAGGTGTCTTGAGGAATTTCACTAAGTCGTTTTCACTTAGGGTTCAAGAGTTGTATAGATCGAAAATCCAAGGAATTTGGAAGAAAAATGTTTAGAGAAACATATCAAGAGCAGATGCATGAGAGTCAGTGTGTGAAGTTGAAGAATAAACACTGAAGATTTTGTGGAATTATCGAATCAACAAGGGCAGAAAAGTAACTTTAATTACCCTTGACGAAGAACACGCATTTAATCGAGTTGTAGATTGGAAGTTCGTTATCAAGATCTTCCGCCCTAACTTACGGAGGAAGACAGCTACGACGACGGTGGAGTGAAGATATCTCAGAGCGGGCGCTGAAAGTACGATTTAACGATTTGGTTGAGGGAAGTGTAGCTCTTCCTCATAATGATGAATGAAAGATGCTGGCTTAGGTCCGAAGCCGAGCGAGGGGAGTGATCGAAAGGGTAAATGCAAATTGAGGAGTGAGGGTATTTATAGCCAAGTGAAAAACTGCTCGCCTCAAGAAATTTGACTTAACGTGTCTCGACCTTTTCTCATCCTAGCTTACATGTGTCACCCACTTTATTGAAAGCAAGGGCGATCGTAAGGCGAGATCGTGGGTGAATAGATAAACTTATCGTGGATGTGGAATGATTTGAGCGTAAAGCCAAAATTCAGATAAGAATATTTTAACGCTTGTCTCTCGCAAATTCTTCAAATGCCAGGGATTAATAAAGTGAAGATTTTGAATCTAGTTCAAATAGAATGCACATGAAGAATTTCCAGAACGATTGGGTTGAGTTTAGCAGAGGGGAAGGGTCCCATCACATTCACTTAGCAAAGAAAGGCAACTTGAAGAAATAGCACAAGTGAATGCTTTAGAGGACTAAAACTAAAATATATATATATAGTCAAAGAATAACATTTAAAAAAAGAGTGAAGATATTGAAAGTTGAAGAAATTGAATAATCGAGAAATTCAAAAGAACTCAAATTGAAGATTTTCAACTTTTGTTGGTGGCATGACTCCATCAGATAAGAATGATGATTTCAGACACCGCATAATTGTCGAGGGCTCGAATCAAATTCTTTGTTAATTTCTTTCACCCTTAGAGGGTTAGTCTTCAACATCAAGAAAAACATTACGCCGTAAGCTGTACATTCAAGTCATCAATTTCGCATAAGTGTTTAGGATGTGTGTCCTTTCAAAGGACATTCAAAGAATCTAAGATATTTAGCTCACACCGCAATCTCATAAATCTCTTCATCCAAGGCTTTGTGAAGATATCGACTAGCTGTTCTTCGCCTTCGCTGTCGAGAGAGATGTCGCCTTCAACACATGATCATGAAGAAATGATGACGTTGTCCGAATGTGCTTGTCTTCGAAAATAACTGGTTATGAGCAATCTTTGATGGCAATTTCCTCATTGTCACAAGAGGAGAGGCACATTATTCACATTGATTCCGTAGTCCTTCGTGGTTTGCTTCATCCATTGCAATTGAGCACAAGACTAACCAAACAGCTAATGTACTTTTAAAGAGAGAGATAAGGCCCGCTTTCTTCGAGGACCAACAAAACCAATGATCGTCCGAGGAAATGGCATGTGCCTAATAAGCTGACTTCATATCCACAGATCACTCAAAGATAGTCGAGTCCTGGCTATCCAATGAGATCAAAAGTCGTTTCTTGGGATACCATAATCACTACAAAAAAATACACTTCCGTGATGATACGCGGTTTGTCACAAAGAGGTCGATGGTCATGCATGTACATCCATGACAAATTTGGCGACAGTAATCAAGATAGTCATACCTTCGTCGTCAGAGAAGTGTTCCATGACATTAAAATTATCATCACGGAAGTGTCCATTTCCATGATGATAAATCGCGTCATATGTCAAGGTGACCGACACGGCATCCACCGTAATCTTAACGCTGTTTATCGTCGGGTTTTGATCCGATAACGTTAATAGTTCCATCACAATGGGGATTTTCCACGTAAAATTATCATTGGCTGGAGGAAACACGCAAGCGACCATCGCTGGGGACAGACAAGTCATCCACTATTGGATGTAAGGCGCCTTATGATACGCCGACGGTGGCACGCACCCAACAGAGGCCCATTCCTTTGAAAAAGGCTTACTTGCTTACTTGGTCAAAAGGTGGCGGTTCGCCCATGGAAAGCCCGTTAACTACCGTCAAAAGATATAGCCCATTTATACTACTAACCCAAGCGTCTGCTACGCTCTATCCGACTAGGCCTAGTAGCTATCTGGCTATCCAATATGATTCCACTGGCTACCGGGGCTCATTATGGCCCATGACGCCTTTCTACCACATGAGGCCCTATGTAACTCTTGCCTATTAACTACCTGTGGTGAAACTGCCCGCAATGCCCAAAGGTATCACTTACACCCATTAATGTACCACAGGAATATTAGCCCATGGTTGTGGCCTAGTTTTAAAAAGAATCGCACTCCATACAAGCAAACAAATAAACAAGACAACAAGGAAATAAATAAGCAAGCAACTTATGCTAGGCTATCACGGCTATTACATTATATTACATCCATCGGGCATCAAAGTTCGCCACCAAAGGTAAATAGGGAACAAAGCAAAGATATCATACACCGTTGTCAAAGTTGGCGCATCAGCGCAAATAAACGCCGCAAAGAAAACAAATCCAATCAAACCACTTCGTAAGATCTCAAGAAACAATATCCCGGTACCCATAATGTCGGCAAGATGCTTAGCAAGCTTATTAACTTTCTCTTGTTTGGCGCTTAAATCCTCCATTGTCAAGGTAAATTTAAAATATGCATCTGATTCCGCAGGACTTCTCAAATTTCTTCGCCTGTCGCAGACATCTGATCGATGTCTTTCAACTTGAAGTTGAGACTCAAGAAGACGAACGATCAGTGCAGCGAAGTTCAAGAGCTTGTGCAGTGAGGGCCAAGAATCTAACACTACATCAAGACAGACTTTTGGGTTCCTCACCGTCAGCCAAGATAGTTTTTATCACTTTCTTGGAGACCAACAGGATGTCTCACTATCTTGAACCTTATCTGCATTACTTCCTTTACCATTGGATAACGCGTACTTTTCTCCAATATTTTGTCCGCATTCTAAAAGAGAAACAAGGCACATCACATGTTTACTATGTTGTATATGAAACTCATTTTGGTAAATGAGTTCAGAGTAAAGTGACAGGATAACAACATGAAACAAACATATATCTATGTACCATGGTCACTTTATGGTCTATATCATTCTAGTTTTTGTTGCCAAATCAAGATAGAGACACAGTTCAAATAATATTTGTTCAAGACAGAAGCATAGAGATGAATATAAGTGTGGGTAACTATAGAGCAATAACAACACTTGTAATGTGCATGACATGAGAACATAAATGTTTATTCAATTGAAAACCATCATTTCACTCTAGGGCGCAAGAGCATAAAGAAAAGAGAAAACAATGATGCATGCATACTACCTAGGGCACCCTAGGTAGGGGTCTCCACCATGCATCCTTTTTGAAAGCGCCCACTACAAATCGGCTTCTCCTCGCCCTCTTGAAGAAAACTAATGATGAGTGTGTATGTAGGGTTTGTAGGAGTACTACACAAAAGGGCCACGTCAGTAAACGGGTTTGAGCGACACTTAAATATGTGTGGGCCGCTTGGTTTTACGGAACGAGGCAGCATTTTGGGTTCGGGGACCAAAGGAGATATAGTGCGAAAAAATTGTGGACGAGGTTCTAATTAAAGGCATGATGCATGGGCCCCAGATTTTGATATACCAGGGTCATGTGGAAATTTGCTACTCCACTAAAACTAGTAAGGTACACATGTATTGAACGCATGAGATTTCGAAACCAAATTATGAATAAATACTACTATAGCATGTAAAGCTTTGAGTCATATATGCATGATGTAGATGTTCGCTTAGTTCTTATAGTTCATCTCATTCAAAATCAATTAGTTTTATAAAATGTTAAGATTCATGGGTTGCATTGTAAATCATAAAGTAAAAACAAATAATGGCAATTCATTTAGAAAAAATAATCAATTATGATACGTAAGATTCTAGAACAAAGGAGAAGTGCTTGTGTTTTGAGGTTTGTGCATTATGCTTAAGTTCAACCATGGAGGCTTCTAAATTGTACATGTGGCAGATCCGTGGAATGTTGATGATATCCAACGCCAAGAGTGCTCGGATTTGCCCATTCTGCAATCGGCTGTTAGCTTCATCCAGCTAATTCATCTTTCAAAGTTATTGGCACACTATATAGTTCTTGTGCCATAGTTGCATGTTTTGGAAAAAGCTACTAGTGGGTTGTACTATCTATTTAGGAATAGAAGATGTATATGGAAGTTGTAGGAAAGAGATGACATGGAGCATCTCAATTCTATGAGTAGGATTGGAAAAGAGATGTCATTTGGTTCACATCATAGGAACTTTTCTATTGAATCTAGAGATGACATGTATCTCAAGTCCTATGAGGAGGGATTAGAAAGAGATGTAATTTGTTCATATCATAGGAACTTTTCTATTGAATATACTTAATGTTTATTTTCCTTTAAAATTAAGGGAGTATAGGAATCCATTCATATGAACCAAGTGGCTCTAAAGCTATAGAAATGATATCATGTTTATTTCTTTGAAATGTGGAGTATATGAATTCATTCCTATGAACCAATTGGCTCTAAAGGAAAAAATCCTATAAAAATCATATCATATAGAGTTCCTATGATTTTCCTCACACTAAAGGATGCTTGAAATTGTCAGGGTGATAAGATGGTCTTCTTTTGTAGACTCCTCACCCATCTTTATAGTTACCTCTCAAGATGAATGAAATGATATATACATGGTATTCTACATGTGCAATTTGGTACACGAAAACTAGGTAAAAGTTTGCAGGTTTGAATTTTCAATAAAGCTATATGCACCGCATTTCGAACGGAGGGAGCATACGGCAAGCTAACACTCACGTGGAAGATTTGTGTAGGAGGAGTGGTTGTTCTGTTAAATGACATGTCAAACCGACATCGCCGGATGCCGATCTAACGGTTCTACGGTGTTCGTCAGAAAAGGCTTGTGGCTAACGTTTGTTTGATAATGATTTACTACACATGCATTGCATTGATACGTGCCTCTCTCTCTCACGCACACGCACCTCACGAGTCACGCATCCCAGTCCTCTCGCAGACCGCCACGCCGCACTCCATCGCCTATCTCAGAAGACGCCACGCACATATGTGCTCTTCACACCTACCTTAGAACTTCTAAAAACAAAAGACGCGCAGACATTTTATTTAGCTCACATGTCACACACTTATATTATTACTCTTGCATTTAACGCTCTTTGGGCATAGTATATTGTATTAAGAGAAGCACCACGCACTAGTTCTCTCACACCCACTACTGGTACACGAGAGCGCATTTTTGAAGTTGCAAACAAAATCACTCCACTATATATAAAAGGTGAGCCTTGCTTGCTTTACTAGGGTTCCTCTCACTCACTCTCTCATGCTCTCCATCTAAGCAACACATAGGTGGCCACACTTTCTCTCAGCTCACGGCTGGTCACAATTCCGCCGACAACCTCGACCGGGCAGTAGGTGCATCGCTCACGCTGTCGCCGGGCGGCGATGGAGGAGACCAACTGCCTGCCGTCCCGATTGGCTCAGGCCGTTTTCCCGAGAGAGCTGCCTCGGAGGGTCTCCCCCTTCTTCCTCCCTCATGTATTAGGCTAAGATGTGGCTCTCCGACGCCGCCTTTGCCACATGCCGACGCCCCTCGTATATATATTCTTTGAACCTGCCGTTTCTATCGCCTCAGCTCCCTTCGTGTGGATCCTTTTCTCCGTCTGCTGTTCCAAAGCCACCTAGACTTCTACTATTATTAGAAGTAAAGCTAGTTCATACAATGACTCAAAGCGTTGGTTCAAACAAGAAGAAAGGGAAAGCTATAGCATGAATCTAGGACTTGGTTCTAAGAGCAAACGGGGAAAGTAGTAATATCTGCCATCGCTTAAATAACTGTGATTGTGATTTTCGCAAACAGGGATGTCTCCATATCGCTTCGGATGTCCGCTCGTGATCGTTTCTATCCGTAATCAAAACACACCTCGCTTTTAGTACATTCAAGGAAATGAGATGGCTATCCTCGCTGACGTTGTTAACCTCCCGCCTTCAAGGTATCCCTACATTGGTAGTAACTAAGGTAGAATGACCAACGCAATCTAAAAGAAGCTGATTCAGATGTTTTACTTCCGATTGCAAAGGGTACGAGTTTAAAACAATCGCATCCTAGTCCGAATGCACTTTCTACCACTCATCCATGGACCGAGGACTAGCTGGCACGGCTGCACGGGCGGTTTTTAGACAAAAGCGCGGACAAGAGGCATCGGGTCTGCTTATTTCTGCAAATAGCGGTGCTTAAATTTAGTGGAATGCACAAGCATTTCAGCTGGTCAAGATAATCGCATGGTTTAGTTTAGCATTCCACCGAGACCACAATTATAATATGTTATTCTGGAATGAGAGAACCTAACCTCGGATGGTGGCAAGAAAAACCAGAGTGAACTCCAGAAATTTAAGCCCGCCGGAGGCCCTTTGCTCGGAAGCCTTGCTTGTTTTTTCCTGATTTGTAAACCTTCTCACAACTTTGTCTTTGCTGTGAACTAGTATATGCTTGTTATGTTCTATGAATCATTGAGATGTATAAAATTGCTTAACTTATGCTTTTCAAGTTTTTATGAAGACGAAGTTTAATGTGAGTGTTCCATATGAGCTGGCCTATGTGAACGCTTGGAATTTATTACATTGTGGCCTCAATTAATCGCATGAACCACCGTGAATAAGATACATAGTTGCTTATATGTCGACAAACAGATTGTTGATTGTTAGCCGGTCGACAGATTGTTGAAGCGAAATAGCTAATGTGCTGCTTGGTACAACCGCTATAAGTGGGTAGCACCAAGGTTTATACCGAGGCTCCCCGACAACACGCCTGATAACAAAGGAGGCTAGAATACAACTCTTCATTGGTATAACCGCAAATGGCTTCAGATCCAACATCCTAAGAACTCTGCTCTTCCCAAAGGCAGATATTCAGGTCAGTCTACTTACATGAAAGTGACATGTACAACCACACAACCTTATCCGCATCAGGCTCTAATTGAAACAGTAAAACAAATTCTGAATTACTTTTCAAAGATAAGAAACACAAGTTATTTAAACCACTATGTATAGCATGGCATCAAGCTAATAAAATTTTGCATTATTAATCACCACATACTTCCTTTTCTAAAAATCACCACATACTTAGATGAAAAACACAACCGAGATCGGCAAAGAAGGAAATCACCTTGGGCAGCTAGCTGCTGGGGGACATCCTCAAAGGGGAAAATGCTCATATAGTGCCACGGGGCTGTAACTCAAACGGGCGTTGACCATCTCGAGTGGACGTGAGCGATCTCGGGTCGGGTCGGTGGTTGCCTCCATCTTCTTGGAGCTCGTCTTCGTGGGATCAGCCTCCGCCCTCCAATATCGGCAGATTCGCTCGTTCTCCTGGTCCATCATGAAACCGACAATACTAGGAGACCACCAAAGGAAAACACAATCGCAATGACAATGAAACAAAAAGAGAGTGAGGATCGTTATCGCTTAAAGTTCTTTTTTTTCTCCGAATGAAAATATACCAACATCACGGATCCGCTTACCTTCCTTCGCTCGAGAGAAGAACAGTGGCGATGCAAGTCTTGCCTTCTTGAAGACGGTGAGGGAGAAGGGATTCAAGAGTGAAATGATGGTTGCTTCGTCTGGCCAAACTTAGACCGGGAGGTGGGGTTTTGGATACGACGGCTCACATCACAAGGCCACGACGGGTGACTCTCCGCCTGAGACGCTTCTTCTAATTTGGTGGATGGCATTTGGGCCTGCTACGCATGGCCCGTGATGTCGGTGAACAAAAGTATAACGGCATTCAGAGAGGGAGACGTTTCGACCTAGGAGGAGCCAAGCAGAGAGGTTCCACTTTACTAGTAGTAATTGTTTTTCTGGGTAGCAGAGAGTGTCTCCACTGCACTAGTAGTAATTGTTTCCGGCCCAAGACAAAACAGCCCATCCACACTAGTAAATAGTAAAATCAATTCAAAAGCCTATATATTTATCAATGGGAGGTGCTACCACACCCAAAGACCCCCCAAACCTGGGTGCTCTTCTTCCTCCTCCTCCCACCCACCTCACGCCACTCGCCTCCACTGCATTCCCCAAATTCCTCACACCACTCCTACAGTAAAACCCCAGCTCCCCTTCTTCCTCACTCCTACAGAGAACCCCCACCCCTTCTTCTTCGATCTCACTACAACTAGGCTCACATTCATTCTCATTAAACTGAGCGCGACGCGACGCCTCGAGGAAATGGAGTCTACCGACCCAAATACTAAGAAGATGAGGTTTCGCCAGCCGGGCGACGACTGTAGATCCCGACCAAGAGCTGGGAGAAGCGGGCACTCGCCCCCACCGGATCCCAGAACTCAGAGATATCGGGTGGACTGTGATCAGCGATCTCCCGGACGCGCCCTTGGGGAGATCATCTTGCTTCTCCCCACAAAGGATTGTGCTGCACCCAAGTCCTCCTCAATCGTGGCGCCTCTATGGCTGTGCCCTTTTCTTTAATCTCGACCGCCTATCTCTCTTCAATGATTTTGAAATCCCAAGAGCCATCATCTCCTCCCACCGTGGCTTCGCTCAAAGCCTCTCAGATCCCACATGCTACCCGAAAGCAAGCATACCATGGCCTGCACGGTGGACGCCTCGCTGAAATCCTCGAATTCACATAACTACAGCTGCTTGAGTTCTACTATTCCCCGAAATCACATACCACATAATTAACGCCATGAACTTGTGCCCTTAGACCATGTCCATCTCATGTTTTCCTCCTCTCTCCACACCGCCACCTTTACAACAGGCTACCTACCGCATAACTGTACTAAACCTTCAACTTATTTTCAAGAAACTTTCACTTGTGCGGGTTCGTGATATCGGAGGCCCTCATTGCACAAAGATCATCCACTCTAGTTGTCCCTACGGAGTGCTTGGTGCTTGTTTTCATAGTTAGAATCGGTTGTTCCAAATAAAGTCGCCTAACCTTGTAAGAATTGGAATTCTTTGACGGAAGGCAGCTCATCATCCAAGATGCCCTTCACTTCAAAGGTTGATCCTTGATTCTAGTTATTCACCGCTGTAAATAACCGCCCTCTATACGCCTAAACCGAGACCTTGGGTGTAATACATGATCTCCGTGCTCATTTCAATATGGTGTTTGGCTCCACAGCTTCTTCGTGTACTTTATATTATCATCTACACTTGTAACCATAAGCTGCATTTTAAATTTCTCACAAGATAATTTATATATCATCTTGGAGTACACATTTTGTACTAATATTATGTTCTATGCTCAATGAAGAGTTTCTCCATGGATGGCCTATCAATGGTGCTGGATTCACAAGATCTTATATATCCAAATGAATACTTTTGATCCTAACAAGATTATTGGCTTGTCGCAATGCTTTTCATGTCCGGAGAAGTTGTATATAAAGGTGATAATTTCACGATATTGAATCCTGATATAGTGTACTAGAATTAACTGCTCACTGTTGCTCTTTCTCGACACTCTTCTTTAGACCTTAACTGCTTTCAATCTTCATGTCTATTTAGGCAACAAGACGGGTAAGAAAGTTATAACCAATCGGGATTCGAAGCATCAGGATTTTCTCACTTCTCATGAGATTCGATCAAGACAATAACGCTTAGAACGATATGTAGCCAACCATGCAAACACAAGATTTGTCACATTCTTCTCGCCAATGCGAGGTTACTATTGTCCATCGTGCTTAAGTTTATCAAGAGCATGGTTTTGACGGATGGGTATGTCGAAGAGCAAAAAAGGAGTTTCTGTGGGCAAAAGAGCTCTCGAACGCATCGGCTTCTATTTACAACATATTGTGGTCATAATCCAAAGAAATTTACGACCCAGATGTTCATTCTATGGACCTCGACCGATCCATTTGATCGATCACGCCAAAACAAAGGTTGGAGTTAAATGTTGTGCCCTTTTCAATCTGGTTTTTTGTAAACCTCGATGAACAATTAACCTCGTGCTTTTGTAGGCTTTGTAAGCTGGAGTTAGATGTTCTGCCCTTTTCAACTCGGCCAGGATCGACATATTTTCTTTGAAACAAGGAAATGGCTTGTCATTCGCTTAATTTAGAGTGAAATATTGTAACAAATCCCAACCAAGGGAAATAACATCACTCGCCGTTGCTTGAGCTCATCGTGGCATTACGTGCCAAGTGATTAGCCCCACCAGCACCCAAAAACTTATTTCTAACTAGCACATCAAATGGGCTGTAATTTTCATAGGAAAGGCTGCACGACCGACAGATTTGGATTCGACATTTGGGACCCATGAGAAATAGCCTATCCAAAGTGGTGTCGATTTTACTAGCCACAAATGATTCTCGCTTACCAGCCTTGGATTGACATCCAACATCGTCGTGTATCTTCTACTCTTGTCTTCTTCTTCCTCCAAATTACCAAACCAAACCACCCTGCCGGGTCCGCCGCCCCCGCCCCATGGCTGGATGTGCTCCGCCACCCTACCGCACATACCCTCCAACGCTACGGTCCTCCCTCTATTCCCCACACGCCCTGTTATTCTCCGCGACGCCAGCCCAACACGCACTCCGCTCAACCAATAACCTCAGACTCCTCCGCCGCGATCGACCGACGTCTTCAATGGCTCTCGCTGCTTCGCCCGAGGCTCGGTTGCCCTCCGCTTTGCGGCCTTGGTTCGCCGTTGCGTGGTGCGCCGCCTCTTGCATTGTCAACGCCAACAACCGAGAGGAACAAGGAGATGACAGACGGAGAGGATGACAGAGGGACCCACCAGCGCCATGGCAGACGCAAAGTGCCTCTATAGTACAAGCCCAAAATATGGTTCCTCCTAATGGTTGACATCCGGGATCACGCCATTGTCAACGAGTCAATAAATCGAGAATTACACTCACGAGGCCGACACCGTGGACCCAAAGAAGTCGCAAGTAGCTTTTTTTTTGAGGAACAAGCGTTTTATTTATACTAGTTTTAGCGACGGATCAGGTAACAACGGGCTAAAGGGGTCAGGGCCCATCTAGCTGTGGTTTTATTTATGTTTACCACATCATGAGCCCAAGATGTTTTTTTCTGCTGAAAATGGCTAGCCCATTCTATTTTTAAAAGAAATACCCAAACAAGGCCTACTTGTTTTATCGGTTCTCGCTGGCTGCAAATCTTTCAAGACGATGAGAGTTTCATTCTTTGCCTGTAAATGGGCTGTACATTTTAAAACACATTAAACCGGGAATTAGTTTCAATTTTTTTTCATTACAAGATCTTAAATTCCATTGATTTTTATGTGGACAATTATTTGGATTTTATATTTATATAAATTATTTTTCAAAATAGTTTGAATGTGAATCGTTATTTTGGATTAAAAACAGTTGACCGACCAAATATGCAAAATTTGTATACTTTTAACTGCTACAATATGGGGTGTAATGCTAACAAAAAGAAGATGGCTCCAAAAAATTCTTAAGAATTAGCAATGGGCTGTACATTATTAGAAATAATGGCAGATGTATGCTGTTTTCCACAGATTTGAGGCTGACTTGTGCGCCTACTACAAGTTGACGCAGAGCATTTCATAAAAAAGGTTGACGCACACGCAACGCCTCTGTCAACTTAGTCAACACACAAGAGCAAAGGATCGTTGATGTCCATCCAACCGCTGTAGTGCTTCTTCAATCTCCGATCTTCATGCTACATACCAAACAAGCGCCGGCGGACTGCTTCGCCCTCCTCCCCAAGGTCATTATGTTGCTGCCAAGAGGTCTCACGGCCCCACTCAGATTCCCATCGCTGGCCTAGCCATCCTCTACACACCCACATGTTGTTATTCTCCAATGACGCATTTAACCAAGAAACCTCAGATTCTCCTCAAGGTGGGAAACAATCGCCGAGTATTCCCTGCTCCATGCCGTTCCTTCCTAGGCCTCGCCGTCGCCCACCGCCCGGTGTTTCTGCTGCCTGGTCAACATGGTCAATGAATGACATCCATCGGAAGTGGACTCAGACGTGAGAGGTTGATAGCTGGGTCCACTCACCGCATGCAAGGAAATGCCTCCTTATTACGCGCAGAAATAATGATTCCTCCACTGACAGCTAGGACCCACAGGAAGGGCCTCAGATGTCGCGAAAAAACGTTCCTCTGCCGACAGGTCGGACTCACCAGCTATATTCAGGCACTAAGGAAGTGCTCTTATTACGCCTAAAAAATGAATACCCCTCGCTAGCCGACCCACCATATTGGGCTGATTTAGGGCCTACTTGTTGACGGGACTGAGGGCTTTGTCAACTTAGTCAATACTCAAAGGACTGTGATGTCCATCCAACGCCATAGTGCTTCTTCAACTGTATTCTTGCTCCAGCCTACCAGCAAATACCGTGTCAAGCCGGGCCGCTTCCCGCCTCCCTGGTTTATCAGGCATCACGAGGCTCCATCCTTATACTACTCCCATCACTGGCCAGGCCATCCTTCACTCACCCACACCCCCTTAGATTCATGCTGACGGGCAACTCACACCGCAGCCGTCCAAAGGAATGCTCTCCTCTCCGCTGGGCATCCACTACCGCTGCCTCGGCCTCGCCGGCCGCCCCTTCCTAGGCCTTGTAGTCGCTAATCACCGCGGGTGCTCTCGCCAAGGCGTGGTCAATGGTCAACGCATCGACTCCATCCAAAGAGTATCAGACGTGGCGAGGCCGATACCGGTCCATTTCAGTACCGCAAGGAAGTGCCTCCTTATTACGGGAAAATAATTATTAATCCACTGACAATGGGACCCACCGACGAGCCACCAGTATTTTGTGAAAAAAATCTCGACTGTCAACCCACCGGATGGGCCACCGATTTGTGAAAAAACGCTCCCTCTGGCCACCGACCCACCGTGGCGCCTCCTTATTACGCACAAAAAATGAATACTCCGGTTAGCCGAGACCCACCTTGGTGGAGGCTGACTTAGGGCCTAAGTTGACGGACGGCGTTTTGTCAACTTAGTCAATATGAACGATTCTAGCTCAACACCGTGACGATGTCCATCCAACGGTCAGAAAGTGCTTCTTCAACCTCCGGTCTTCTTGCTCCACCACCCAAAGCAGCACGGTCAGGCCAAGATGCTCCCGCCTCCCGTGGTCGGATGTAAGCCCGCAGAGGCCTCACCGCCTACTATTCCCACTGGCCACAGTCATGGGCAACAAGAGCCTCACACCGCACCAACCAAAGGAACCTCCAGATTCTCCTCTGGCCTCTGCCTTCCTTGGCCTGTCGCCCCTTCCTAGGGCCTCGCCCACCGCTGTGGTGCTTCCGGCAGATGGTCAACGGTCAAGGAACTCACTTCATCAAGAGTATCAGACGGAGAGGCCGATAGTGGGTCCATGGCTACAGCCTAGTTTCTTTTGTGATTTGCTAAGTAAGTCGCTTTGTCAGCTCAAGGCTGCAAATCTTTCAAGACGAGGAGAGCTTATCGTCGGCAGAAAATGGCCCATCAAGAATGAGAAATGGGCTACATTTTAAAACACATCAAACCGCGCTTAGTTTCAAATATCTTTTTTTCATTTCAAGATTTTAAATTACATTAATTTATGCGTGAGAATTTGTTGGATTTTATATTGATATACATTTATTTTAAAATCGGTTTGAATGTGAGTCGAAATTTCGATTAAAAATGTTCCGACCGCACCGAAATATGCAAATTTTCGATAATTTTTAACTGTGGCACAATATGGGCTGTAATACTAACAAAAAGAATATGGGCCCAAAAAACCTTAAGAATTAGCAAATGGGCTGTAAATTATTAGAAATAATGGCAGATGGGCTGTATGCTGTTTTCAGATTTGAGGCTTTCCTAAGAAAGGTTGACGACAAGGATCGATGTTGATGTCCATCCAACGCCTTCGTGCTTCTTCAATCTCGCTTCTTCGCTCCACCATTAAACAAGCGCCCATGGACTGCCTACTCCTCCTCCTCATGGCCGGCCAGTTACCAGGCCTCACCGCCTAATCACAGATTTTCGGCGGCCTAGCCATCCCTCTACTCACCCACACCGCTGTTATTCTGGCGACGGCAGATTTAACTAATAAACCTCAGACAACAGATTCTCCTCATGGGAAACAACCATCGAAGTCTTCTCGCTTTCGGTCGCCCCTTCCTAGGACTTGCCGACGCCCATCGCTGTGGTGCTCTTGACGCGTGTGGTCAATATGGTCAACGATCGACTTCCATCGGAAGAGCATCGTGGCGGAGACGCCGACAACCGGGTCCACGGCCCAACAAGGAAGTGCCTCCTTATTACGCCGCAAAAATAATTATTCTCCACCGACGGGACCCACCAAACGGGCCACCGTATTTCGTGAAAAAATGTTTCTCGACTTCGGGACCCACCAGCTACACCTTCGCATGCAAGGAAGTGCGTCCGCAAAATAAAAACAAAACGATTCGCCCTCGATCGGCTGACCCACAAATACATCTTCGACGCAAGGAAGTGCTCGACACCTGACCCACCTGGTCGGCGCATATAGCGCTAAGTCATTCTAGTCGAGAACGTACGCATATATATACTGTGGATTTAGAGGCTGCACGCAATGTAGTAGAGGCGCCGCACGTAGCATGCATACATACGCATACCCGCTGTGGTGCAAGAAAGAAAATACGCCACGTATGTACGACGGGTCTTCAACGCCTTACTCAAGACACGCATTTCGCGAGGGCTCGTGACATGGCTGGGTCGAACGGAGAAACAACATCGCTGCCGTGGTTCATGGGAAGTCAACCGAACGCGTCATGTTCATGGAATGGAATGCGCCGGTTCATCGGAGGCAACAGAACGCTGGGAGCCAACCGTCGAACGGAATTAATGTGTGGTCATCGGGATGGACGACTGTGATGGAACGTAGGTGCGACCGCAGAACGGAGGAAACAACCTTGTGTTCGACCGCCGTGTTTGAAACGGGATCATGTTCATCGGGAGGGGTTTACAGACGAACGGACGTAACCAATTCTCCCACGATAAACGGGTCCCGTTGATCGGAGGGGTGGCGCATCAAGAAATGAGATTTAAACGGACCTCCTACGGCCTAAACGGGGTCCCATGGATCGGGAGGGGTGTGGCATCGCAAACGGATTTAAACGGACCTCCTACGGTCAACGGGGTCCTGTTTATCGAGGGGTGTGGCGACCGCAGAACCGACTCCAAGGGATACTGCTTCATCTCACCACGACCTCCTCCAGCCTCCAGGGCTACCATCGACCTCCTCCGCCTCCACGGCACCCTCCACCGCTTACATCGCTCATCCACCTCCACACCACGGTCCTGCCAACTACCCTCCACGGCACCTCCACCGCCTAATGTTCATCCAGCCCTCCACACCACGAGGTCCCGCTCATCCAGAGGCAACACCATTGCTCACCTGCTCATCCACCCCCCGCAACACTCAATCGCTCATCCCTGAGGCGCGATCGATCGCCTTCGCTAGCGCAGATGGGCGAATCGCCGATCGGGTTCGCCACAGCCCATCGATCGATCGCTTCGGGTTCGCAATGCGAATGGCTGAAGGCAATCGCCGGGTTAGAGCCCAACGCCGGGCCAGTTCGGGCTTGAGCCAATGCCTCGCACACGCCGCATGTACGTAGAGAAACGCCAGACGCTTCCTCGCCTCGACTCCCACCGAATCGGAACTCCTCAAATTCTCGCCTCGCTTCTACTCCCTTGGCCATCTGGAGCAGATCGAAGTTACGCCGGCCGCTGTGTCGTTTGAAGCCTAAACTTCACGGCCGACATCCGCGGGACTTGATCTTCGCGGATCCGAGCCATACCGAAGCGTGCTGCAGGTCACGATGGGCATGACCTAACTCGCCACGGACAAGACCTTGAGGTCAAGATTCGGATCCGCCCGACCCATAGTCCGGAGCCGACGTCGAATCGAGGACGGATGGCTGGACACCGCCGAGCCGCAATTTCTACGGCGATGGAGCCAACACTTACCTTGTCCCACATAAAGCCCATGACTCGAGGTGCCGACTTCGCCGACCAACCTCCCGCGCCCGCCACGAATCCGATTGGGCACCGATCATGGAATTCACCGCCATGGACATCTTTTCAAGACTCGCCTTCGGTGATATCATAAATTCATCAAGCATCTCTCGCTATCTCGAGAGCTCTCGGCCGAATCCACGCCAGGACGGGTGGGACGCGGACGACGAAGAAATTCAGATCCCACCCACCACCCACTTCAGAGCTAATCGCCGACGCAGTTAATGGCCACGGCAAACAGCCTAAAGAAAAAGCAACAACAGCTTCAAGCTGATCAAGACCCATCGCCGACAGATGGACCGAGGTCCTCGCGGTCAAGAGTATGAACTCGAACGCCTCCAAAAGTTACCCAAAACGCAAGTTGCTCCCCGATTAGAGGAGGCAGCATCACCAACAAGACAACGCGGCAGACCGACCACCTCGTGGTCGCTGGATAGAGAGGCGGCAAGCCTCCACCAAAACCGCACTCCTCAAAGACGCTTCTAAAAGAAGGAAGCCACGGGAACGCTACGGACTTGCGTAGATATATTGAGGACAAGGAAAGACAATCCAGATCTATCTATGGATCACGTGGACGCCCACTACCCACGCATTTAATACCGTCGCGACCGGATACAACTACTACGGCAAGGTCAACACAGCAGCATAACGCCTTCGAGCTACGCCGCGATATTGCTCAATACAGGCGCCAGACACCCACTATGCTTCACCGACAAGTAATGGATCACTAAATCCTCAAGGGTTCAAACCCGTTAATATCGAATCCCACGATGGCACAATGCACTTCGCAGTCCGGATTGAGGATTATCTCTCCATATACACATGGCCCGCGATTTACCATCTTCACGCCATCAAATATCTCCCGCCTTGCTTAAAGGACCAGCTCGCATTGGCTTAACAGCCTCGCCCGCAGAGTCAATTGATGTCGGAAGACCGAAGCCGCATTCCTCGACAACTCTGTGGCACGATGTGTACCACCGGACGCAGATGACCTAAGCCACATAATCCAGCAGCCGCATTTAATCGCCGTGCAATTTTGGACATGGTTCTTAACAAAGAAAAATCAAATCGCCGACCGTCCGGATGCAGAGGCACTCGCTGCCTTCAAACATAACATCCGCGATGAGTGGCTGGCCCGCACCTAGGACAGAGAAGCCAAATCCATGGCAGCCCTCACATCCTCATGACCCGCTTCAGGCGGGAGAGGATAGCTGGCTCGTCAGCAAAGAATAACCTCAAAGAAAACGCCTGGCAGTCCGGATACCAAGGACCGCAATGGCAGGTTGCGCTAAACAAAAACAAACGCCGCATTAACGGCGACAAAGAATGAGGATACGGCAGTCAACGCCGGATTCCGAGGCTCCAAACCCGTCAACGGAAGAAGCCATTCAAAAGAACCACTCCGGCCCGGCCCAATTTGGACCAATACTCGACCGCTTCTTGTCAAATACATGGAACTCTCGAAAAGCTAGCTAACCATACCAACAGAGATTGTTGGGTATTCAAGCAGCAGCAAATTAATCGCCAAAACAAAGGACAAGGGGCTACACAACATGACGAGGAAGAGACCCGCCGCCAAACAACAGAGGACAAAAGGGATTCCCTCAAGTTCGGACGGTAAACATGATATACGCAACGATATTCCCAAGAGGGAGCGGAAGCGCACTAAGGACGATACGCGATGGAGCCGCCGCCTAAAATTCAACCCATGGTCCTCTTGCCCGATCACTTTCGATCAAGAGACCATCCGACCAAGATCCACCATGGCGGATTCGCCGCATTGGTTTTAGACCCAATCGCTGATGGATTTCACTCACGAGTCCCGATGGACGGCGGCAGAGCTCGAACTCGCTTTATCGATACAAAGGCAAGATGGGCATAGACCCTTCAAGGATTAAACCTACAACGACGACCTTCAAAGGCGCCATACCAGGTGTCGAGGCCAATTGTATGTGCTCGCCACACTAGAAGTGGTCTTCGATCCCGGATAATTTCCGGCGAGGAGTTAATCTTCGACATAGTCCCGCTCCGCAGCGGCTATCACGCTCGCCGGACGAACCGCTGCTTAAAATTCAACGCGTGCCGCATTATGCATACCTTAAGCTCAAGATGCCAGCCCTCGTGGAGTCATCACGGTCAATGGAAACACGGAACGCCCTTCGAACGGAGGAACATATAGCGGCTCGCGCGTAAGTACAGAGCAGCCTTTAAGGCAATTATTGAGTCCGCCGTTAAAAGACCGGACACCACCAAACGCGCCCGAGCAAAATCAACTAAGACCACCTGCACGCTTTCGCACACGTAGCAATGCGGCCCCAACCCCAGCCCTCGCAAAATTGTAAGACAAACTCTCCGTATATAATTACGCCGAGATACCATGGGCATAGGGGAAGGCACAACCACAACAGACCCAGAGTGCGGTTCGACCACACCAGGGCTCCCAAGTGTGTCGCTTTTTTTCTTTTATTTTTCTTTTTTATATAGAACTCAGTCCGCGGCTAACCCGCCAACTCATGATGCAACAGCTGTGGAAGGACAAAGGTCACATTTAACACTCAGTGGTCTCCATCACGAGCATTAAATTTGTTAAATACAACATTCCGCTGCCTACCCTCGAGGGAGACGCTTTTAATTCGCCCAACTTTGCTTTCCACACTATTTGTATCATTCCGACCGATAGCATATCTTCTCTAATAAAATGCAGCACTTTTGCCTATAATTGCATTACTTATATATATATATGTTCATTAACAACATGTTGCACCCGGCATCTTGGTACGCCAAATACACCGTGGGCTTATGTCCTCCGCTTTATGGTGTGATAAAGTCCGCACACTTTCACAAGTGCAGCACCTCAACTTATAGCATTATATGAATCAGCTCAATCATGTCTTGGGTCAATAGTTGGTTTGCCCGGCTCCCATGTTTGGCACCTTATGTTCCGCTCTATCGGCTAAGGTAGCACTGGAGAACCATCGCGATTGCGCCTTGCTGAGCCGGGTTAACGCCAAAGGAGAAAGCTAAACTGACCGCATGATAAGGCGTGAGACTGGTCGCTGTTCGAGAGGTCCTTTCGGGTCCTTAAAGACCTACGCCGCTCGAGCGAAGTTCGGATTATGTCCGATGAAGGCGTGATAGCGCCCAATTCGGTCTTCCGAATACTAGGGGCTTCACTAAATTTAAAATTATAGAATTCTTTGGCTAAGTGAGAGTGTTCAAGCACTATAAGTCCGTTGCCTTGTTCGTTGTGTTGAGCGCCCCCTAGATGGACCCAAAATGGGAACAAGAGTGCTCAAGTTTATCCCTAACACCCCAAAGACTGTGGCATGGGGCCGGGCCGACGACTTGCCATCTCTCGATTTAATAAACGGCCGCATGTAAGGTAATATTTTAAATTAAACAAGCATTGCTTAGCGATATGAACAAAGTTTTCAGCGCATGTGATAACACATTGCTAATTCACTCAAAATTACATCCCCGGGGCACTCATCCGCAATCTTGCGGCACCCTTCAGACAGCCTTATAGTAAATTTCGGGCGACGATGCTCCTTGCCCGCTGGTGGCGCTGCTGATTAGCTTCTCCGCATCCAGCTTGCCCCAATGCACCTTTTGCGCTGGCAAGGGCCCGACGAGCACCTTCAATACAAAGCGAGCGCTTGATAACCTCCACCTGGGGCACGATCCACCAGCCGTCAGACGAGGCCTAAGTAGCTCCTGTGCATGGCCTCTCCAGCCACAAATGGACTATGAGGCCCTTCATGGCCTGCTCGACCACCTTAGGAAGTTCGACCAGCCGCTTCACCTGGTCGCTAGGGGCATTAAGATGGCCGGCCTCAAAGATACCGAGACCAAGACCTTCTCCGCTGAGCTCCCTCCTCGCTCGGTAGAATGCGGCAGATCGTACACGCCATGCAGGCAGATCTACAAACGCCTCGAGAGCTCCAAATCTGGGTAAGTAACACGAATTTACATTCACATGCTTTGCATGAAAAATGCCTTACCCGCCGCTATCTTCTTCATCAATTCAACCTCCCGAAGGGACTTATGGGCCTCGGCCTTGGCGGTTTTACACTTTCGAGAGCCGAGGCAAGCTCTGACTCGAAGTCTTTGAGTCACGCCCAAACTCACATGCTTTTCCATGAGAGCCCGAGCTCTTGCTGAACCACCTCCACCCGCCTCCCCGCTTTCTCGCCGCCCCCATTCCGTGGGTCAGATTATGCTCGTCATGACACGGCCTCCTTCGTGGCCGCCACTGCTCGTGGCCCCCGCAGCATCTATGTTATCCTTGTTATTTTTGTCGCAACCTAAATCCTTTTCTCAGAAGGTACAAATTCAAAGTGGTGTTACTCACCTTCTTTGTCTTGAGCTGCTTCTCGCGCGCCGAGCTTTGCCCGACCGCCGAGCTCTCGCTTCAACGCACCGACCTTCGCAGCCAAGGCGGCAGAGGTCAGAAAGCAGCCTCGCAACCCATATTGACATAATTTTTAGCAACCTCACAGATATCTTTTTTCAGATCCTCATCCGCTTTTCTTTCCAACATCGAACCGAGCATCGTGGGCTACCGCCTATGCGGTATTACATTGCATATTTTTAACTTCTACCTCAAAGCCCGATAGAAGGCTATCGCAGTTTCGGTCAGCCCGCCTTTGGCGAAGCTACACTTTCGGATCACCGCACTCATAATAGTGCGGTGTTCTTCCTGATGGAAGCGCCTCGCAGCGCCCAAAAATTACCCGCGCCCGTTGGATGGAAGCCGCCGCGCCACGGTCTTTCCTTTGTTCAAGGGGCACGTCGACTTCGAACCACCGCGGGTTCTGCTAGGAGTCCGGCGAAGTCCGGAGGACGCCTTGTGGCGCCCGAGCCTCCCGATGGGTCCTTCGGGATCCCACTCGCGCCCTCGGGTCGCGAGGGGTGGAGGCGGTCGGGATGGAGTCTACATCCGACGAAGCCAACGACCCGCCGATGAAGCGGGAGATCATCACCGCCGGACTACAGCAGCATGCGGCATTAGAATGACACTATGTGAAGCGTAAAAAGAAATTATAAATCATTCAGAATTGGATACTTACGATCTCGCCGGAGGCCTGGCCCTTGAAGGCTATTCTTCCTCGCCAACGTTGATGTTGGCAGAGCTGTCCGGGAATAGTCCTTCCTCTTGACCCTCCGCCTCCCCCGCTGGGGAAGCCTTCCTCTTCTCTCTCCTCCTCCGGGAGAGAGTCCTTCCTCCTCCTCATTTTCGGGAGGAGTCCGCCCGAGTCGCCGGACACTTGAAAACGGGCACTCTTTCGAGCACCCGTGGCCTCCTTCTTGGTTTTTTTTTCCGCACCACGCAGGTGCCGAACCAAGAATTTCACTAGACGAAAGGCTCATCGGATTTTTCGGCATAGGAGCCGGACAGTAATCTGCCCGCCTTCTTCATCCAAATTCTGCCAAAGGAAAAGGGGAAATTAAAACCCGATAGAGTCAAACTATGAAAACAAGTGTCCCAGAAGGGTAGAATCACTTACTCGTCACCAAGGCCAAGGAAGTAAATCATGATCTTCAACATGGATGCGGGGTTTCGCGCCTTGAACAGCACCTTCCAGCGCCTTTCAGATGTTGTGTCAAGAGCTTGTTCAGCGCTCGTGCTGTTCCGGATCGAACTCCCATAGATTGAATGCCCGCCTTGGCATGGGAGAATCCAAGGACGAGCATGACTGGACCACGCTAACCAGCCCGAGCTTCTTCACCAGCTTCTTGATATGTGCTTGAGTCCCGCAAGAACTTCAAACTACCCCACAAGAAGCCCTTCTTCTTCTGTGAGGTGAGCTATGGGGATACCAGATCTAAACTCGGGGCCGCCGCCCATTTAGGGTCACGCTGCTAGGTGATGTAGAACCACCCCGATTGCCACCCCTTGACGGATTCCACGAAGGCCCTTCGAATTAAAGGACGCTGGGCATCTTGCCCAACATGGCGCTCCAAGACTCCGCTTGAATGCCCTTCACTACCTTCGCTTGACATTGAAGGTCTTGAGCCACAAGTCAAGTGGGGCTGGATGCGAGGAAGGTTTCGCATACCCACGATAAACGCCGAGATGTTGAGGATGAAGTTCGCGCCAGATCATGGAAATCCAGGCCGAGTAGAACATGAGCCCCTGGACAAAGGGGTGAAGTGGAAAGCCCAGTCCACGGAGGAAGTGGGAAAGAAAGACAACCTCTCATGGGGCCCGGGTGGGATGAGCTGCCCCACGGTGGGCAGCCGCAGCGGCGTCGCCGAGAGGTATCCGCGCCGCCAGCTTATGTATTCGCCTCCATAACGGAGGAGGCCAACCATTTACCACCCGCCTGCACATGGTCGGAGAAGGTTGAGACGAGATGCGCGAACTTGGGCGCTGGAGCTTGAGTGCGCGGAGATGGATAAGCCAAGGAGGAGAAGGCGAGGTGAGAAGGTGAACTTATCCCTTATATGGGCGGGCGAGTCTTACGCGCCCCCACCGCCCGGTAAAACTCGCTATCTCCTGCTGCCTTCATCAATGACGCGTTGGGTTACCCACACCCGTATTGATGAGAATCCGGATTAAGGGAAACACGATCCGCTTCAACAAGACGTGTTAAGGAAACCGCTTCGCTAAATGCGCTAAGGTGGTAAAGTAAAAACAATTTGAGTAATGGCTTGGTAGTGGTGTGACGCCATGCCACGGAAAACGCCGCAGATTGAACTCGTATATATTATTATCTCTCTACGGTGGAATGTGGAATTTATTTTGCAGAGCCGACACTATCCCGTGTTCACAATCTTCTATCATTTGAGGAGGAACCCGCTTTGCAATGCCAAGCAATATACACGCCGGACTTATCGTCATTGAAGCCTGGTTCAGGGCTATTGAGGAGTCCCGGATTAGGGGTGTCCGGATTATCGGACTACCATCATCGGCCGGACTATCATCGCCGGACTATCATCATCAACCGGACTCCAAGACTATGAAGATACAAGATTGAAGACTTCACCCCGTGTCCGGATGGGACTTTCCTTCATGAGAAGGCAAGCTTGGCGATACGGATATGTAGATCTCCTACCATTGTAACCGACTCTATGTAACCCTAGCCCTCTCCGTGTCTATATAAACCGGATGGCTTTAGTCCGTAGGACTACAATGACAACAACCCTTACAATCATACCATAGGCTAGCTTCTAGGGTTTAGCCTCCTTGATCTCGTGGTAGATCCACTCTTGTAAACATCTACAATATCAATATCAATCAAGCAGGACGTAGGGTTTTACCACCATCAAGAGGGCCCGAACCTGGGTAAAACATCGTGTCCCTTGTCTCTTGTTACCATCCGCCTAGACGCACAGTTCGGGACCCCCTACCCGAGATCTGCCGGTTTTCACACCGACACCCTGTTTGGTTAAAAACTCCCTAGTCCCTACCTGCTTGGTTCCAAGGACTAAACATGGACTAGAGGTTATTAAATGACATGATAAAAGACAATATTACCCCTAGTAATGAACTAATAGAAACAAGGTGCGATGCGTGGCAGGGCAATCGTTGAAAAGTCCCAAAAGACTCCTCGTGGTCTTCCTTCTTTAGTCCCAAATGGCCACTTTTAGTGCCGAAAAGTCCCTCCTATTTGCTTTAGATGTGACCGACACGGAGTTTTTTTAGTCCCTACAGCAAAATGTCCCTGTAAACAAACACCCTCTAAAAGTGCCGCTGGAAAATTGATGTAATGCCACAGTTAAAAACAAATTACATGTTTAACGAATTTTATTATTAATATAATCTCTATGTTAATATTAATCAATGCCACCGCTTGAGAAATGCTACCGCCTTGCTTTCTTTCCCATTTAGATAAGGTAGATGCTTCTTTTGTTGGCTTCGTGTCATCCACCGTTATTGACGACTAATTGTTTCCTTTGCACCTCTCTCGTAAACAGGGTTATCTATTTCACTGTTGTTATTGTGACCTTTTTGTTGCAATCGCACAAAACACTTTTGTTTTAAGAGTGTTTTGTGCAGTTCAACCAAAATGTCACAATCGACAATGTTGCTTGATTGCTTGATCTTAGTGGAACTGCACAAGAGGAGATCTTACTTCCTATCCATAAGGCTTAATTTGGTTCAGATCTTCTTCTTGTGAGTTGTTTGAATTCGCATCATGAGAGGTCAAGATTAGCCTTCTTTCACATGATTCTCGCAAAGGTGCTTTCATATGTTGTGCTACTTGTATGATAATGTTGCTTGATTTTAGTGAACTGCACAAATGCGCATAAGACTTCCAATCTGTGTGTGCACCGTAATATCCTATTGAGGTAAGATAAGGATATTTCACAATTGCTGGCCTGTATTTTGCCACTTTCATCAGAAAAATTAAGTTTTGTACTATACTTTTGCTCCCTAATTGACATGCCAAATCTTACATTGAAGGCGAAGCTTGTCTGTTATTGAACCAAGTGATGAAGGGGAAGAACAAGCGGAAGAAAACAAAATCAACTCCCGTGTCAGTAATGAAGCAATCGGAACTGTGATGACACAAGTAATGATATAGTTTTGCATCTTAATTTATTGCTATGGCTTGAACGAGCAATTGTTTTGCCACTGATTTGATGCCATACGTAATTATCTCTACTTGTGCAAACAGGGATCTTCTTTGAAGATACCATATATTTTAGTGGAACTGCACAAGAAGATGTTGGAAACATTAAACTAATCGAGGAGTATATAGTAAGAATGGCCACCCCGTAGATAGCAACAGATGGTTCCGAGAAGTGCTTCATCTGTATGCTCTACACAATCAGCCTCCCGACAAATGTTGGTACTCACCCACCGATTTCATCCATATGATTGAGCTTTGTCATCTCTATTGGTGTTGTGCTACCGCTTAGATACCGCCATGAAAAAGTGGTATTGTCCTTGAGAAGTGCTTCATCCGTGTTGTTTTAAATATTTCATTTCCTTTTTTGAGCAAACAGGATCATCTTCCTCTCAAGAAGAATATGGAGTATGTGAAGTGACTAGTTCCGATTATGCCAGGATGGAGAAGCCATGTCTATCTTCTCATCGAAGGAGCAGTTGAAGGATGGTTACATTACTCCCCACAAGACCAAACTAACTTCAGCTCGTAAGGACCGACAAATCTCCATTTTTGCTGTGATGCGAGTACAATGTTGTTCTAGGATTCTTTCCGTGAGTTCCATTTTTCTAAAAGTGTGCTCTACATGGACCATGTATGTGCTCGTTGAAACTGTCAATTCATAGTGCAGTTTGCTTTATACTAATCACTTTTTGTATTTGTGCAAACAGGGTGCTCACTTGATTTCAACGGAACGCACAAAATGTTCATGAATACATCGAATCATTCATTTCACCACAAGAAAGGAGGTGACCATAAGTTCAAGGCTGCTAAACATATAAGGGCTTACAAGCTACGTGCGAATTTGGTTGATTTTGGTGGAACTACACAAAAGAACAGCTGGTTTATTTAGCACGAGGTGCCATGTCAATGTCTCGAACTGATGAGAAACCCCGCCCATTCCACAATCGTAGGCATTTGATATTTTGGAATGGGACAACCTTGTCAATTTTGCTCATTGATTTTAGCAAGATATGCGCTTGATATTTTCGAATGGGACACCCTTTGCTGTCGTAGCGGCATTAATTTTTTCTTTATTCTTTAGTTGTGAAGTAAATATTGCCTCCGACATGTGAGTCGCCGAGATGCATAATCATCGATTGTTTTGAATGTTCTCTATGAATTGCCGTGCCTATGTGTTTGATTGCAATGTACGTAAACGCTAAAAAGCTGCTCAAACTCTTTGTACTCATTCTTTTCCTTTTACTGCACATTGTGAAAGTGCATACTTTTTTGTATAAGATTGGTCAAAGTAGAGATACTTTGACCGCAGATAAAACTTGTATGCGTACTAGAAAGGATCGGAGGGAGTACATGTGAAACTGCTGCAAACGTGGTGATCGCCTCGAATAATGCTAGTACGTATTGTTTTGCATGTTCATCCAATGCCAAGGATACAGAATTAACTAATCGAGATAAATTCATTCATACACGGTCGGATTTCATATAAACATGCCGATTTCATTACATTTCATACATTCTTCAACTAAAAGGTGTTTAGGTCGCATGCATCTCCCTGATGCAGAGGCCGGGGTCATCCTCCTTTTCAAAAAAAACTAAAAAGTGGTGCAATCGGAGGTATAATTAATTAACCGGTTACCCACTGTGTCCCGCCGAGCCAACAGAAAGTTAAGTGATTTAATCGCAGGTGTAGTTGTGAATCGACATGTGGCCGCTGGGCCCACGTGTCACCACCAATTGCACCAGCAGCTAAGTAGAAGGAGCGTTTTTCCAAGCCGCAGCTCTCCGACTCCACGCCGCCGCCAAGAAGCTAACCGCCGTCAATGGTCAACCCGCTTAGCTTGGCTTCAACCGAGGGTAGCAGCGGTGGCCTTACTTGGACCCGAGCGGCGGCGACCTACCGTGTTCTACTCTTCCTCGCTTTACGTGTGGCGCGCCTCATTGGCAGCGGGCGGGCTCGGCGGAGCCGGGCGATGTCCTCTATCTCGCTTCCCGCGGCGGCGGCGCCAATGAGCGGTGGAAATCCTCCCCACGTTGATGGCAGGTGGGGCCTCGGCTGAGCCGATGATGTCCTCTCGCCTCGTTGTTGGCGGGCGGGCCTCGCGGAGCCGGGCGATGTCCTCTCGCCTCGTTGTTGGCGCCATGGGCTCGGCGGAGCAGGCGCCGTTTCACGCCAATGAGCGGGACTCATCGGAGCCGGCATTGTCTCTCGCCTCATCCTTGGTCTCGCCAAACAGCGCCGCCCGCTTCATCGCCTCTTTGCTAGCTCTTTGTAGGCGGCCGCAGCTCCGCCACCCGCATGCGGTATCGCTGGCCGAGGTGGGTTCCTTGCGGGCGGAGCGGTACGAGCCAAGCAAAGGCCTCCTGCTCCGCCCGCTCTGGGGCGATCTGCTCCTCCGCCGCAGTGCTCCCGGAGGAGATGGTGGTTAGGCGGCGCCGGCTTGCGCCCCGAACTGCTCCTCACGATCGGCCTCACCCCGCCCAGATATTGGGCACGGGCTCGCTGATGGTCATGGTGCAATGCACCGCGAGGATGGCATGGAGGAGGGGTTGGCGCCGATCATCGACTACCATGTTCTCCATTAGGACGTTGCCGCCCTCCGGCTGCCTCGCTGCCAGCCGGTCGGCAGCAATGGCTGCCATCTCCTTGTGGTCCGTCGTCCGCCTGTCTCCAAGAGCGCTGAGCGCGAGGAAGCCATGGTGGGGTAGTGGTGTGGACAGGAGAAAGGGAACGGATGCGATGATCGCTATGGCCGCGCAATAGTTTATATATCTATGGTGGGTGGGCGGAGGGACGGACATGTGGCGCCGAGTAGCCGCCGGCAACCGCAGATCATTAATGTGCGGCAGATGGACGGATTAACGGCACTTGTGTCATTTGAAGGCGGAGCAATCGCCTGCACTGGAAGCGGGCGACCGCGCCGACTGCTTTTTGGCGGAAGAGGCATGGGCGAGGAGATGACTTTACTTGGATAGGATGACAATGGGGACCCACCAGGTCCATAGCCTCACATACGCAAGTGCCTCCTTATTATATATATATAACTATAATTTATTTTGCTTCCTCCTGGTTTCTTGACATCACGGTCCCACACCATTGTCAACCTATGTACTCTAGTCAATAAACGAGAGAATTGCACAAGAAGCGGCCGACAGTTGGGACCAAGCAGCTCGCGCAGTATTTGTGTTTTTGAGGTGAGAGCACTCCAGATTTTTTCGATGTTTACCCCAGATATTAATTTTTCTCCTCTGAACAATAACGAAAACATCATCGCATGTATTAATCGGGCGCATATGGCCTGCCTAGCCCAGTGCCGATATCCAGCCCAGATATTAATTTTTTCAAGCTAAAATGGCTAGCCCAGCTATACTTTTTTAGGAATACCTGTGCAAGGTCAAGTTGTTATTCACCGCCTGCTGGGCTGCAAATCTTTCCTAGGAGGGATGAATTAGGCCTGACAAGAAAATGGGCTTTAAGAAATAATAAATGGGATGTAATTATAAAACTGGTAGTAACTATTAAAAATGCACCAAACAGTGATTACTTTATAAAATATTATTTTTGGAATATTGAAAATTTTAATTTCATTAATTGTTATGAGCGCAATGTTTCGTTGGATTTTTACGTAATATAAATTTATATTGAAATTGTATTTAATCTTACTAGAAATTTCGGATAAAATATTCGGATCCCATCAAAATGTGGGAAATTTTATTGAATTCTGTTTTGAACGGTTGGTTGAAATGGGCTGTAGTTTTAACAAACTGTAAATGGGCTGTAGTAAATTCCATTAGAATTCAAAATGGGCTACACATTCTTACAAATCTCAAATGGGCTATAAGTTCTCTCGCCACACACTTGGCCTTACTAAGTTGACGCCCCTAAAAAAAACAGAGTTGACGCAGTATGCAAGGCTTTGTCAACTTATAGTCAACACACGGTTCTAGCAGCAAGGGCGTTGGATGTCGATCCAATGGATGCCGTGCTTCTTCTTTAATCTCGGATATTCTAGCTTCACCCGCCAAAAATGATTCCTCCCCGACATCCGGGCGCACTGCTTCGAAGTCGACTCAGGCCTACTAAGTTGACGTATCAAGGGCTTTGTCAACTTAGTCAATAATAAACGATTCTAGCTGCGGTGGTCCGACAATGTCCATCCAACGGCCGTCGTGGTTCTTCAACCTCTGGTCTTCTTGCTCCAGCCGCCCAAAGCAGCGCGGTCGTGCCGCTTGCTCCCGCCTCCCGTGGTCGGGCTATGCCGCCGCGGAGGCCTCACCACCCCTACTACTCCCACCACCGCCGTGCTATCCCTCCACTCACCCACACCCCTATTATTCTCAAGGGCGACGGCAAGGCAGCCGAGCTGAACCTCGTGATTCTCCTCGCTGGTGCATCCATCGCCGCTGTTTTCCCGCCTCCGCCGTCCCTTCCTAGGCTCGCTGCCGCCCACCGCTGTGGTGCTCTCGGCGCGGGCGTGGTCAATATGGTCAAGGAACGACTTCCATCGGACGTGGATCAGACGTGGAGAGGTCGACAGCTAGGTCCACGGCAGCCGCAAGGAAGTGCCTCCTTATTACGCCGCAAAATAATTATTCTCCACTGACAAATGGGACCCACCGATGGGCCACCGATTTTGCGAAAAAATGATTCGCCTCCGATCGCCGGAACCCACGAGCTACATCTTCGCATGCAAGGAAGTGCGTCCGAAAAACGATTCGCCCGTGACTATCGGGACCCACTAGCTACATCTTCGCACGCAAGGAAGTGCGTCCAAAAACGATTCGCTTCGGATCGCTGGGACCCACCAGCTACACCTTCGCACGCAAGGAAGTGCGTCCCGCAAAAAACGATTCGTCTCTCGATCGCCGGGACCCAAAGAGCTACACCTTCGCACGCAAGGAAGTGCGTCCGGCAAAAAAAATGATTCGCCCGACCGACCAAGAAGTTACACCTTCGCACGCAAGGAAGTGCGTCCGCAAAAAACAAAACGATTCGCCTCGAGTGCCGACCCACCAGCTACATCTTCGCAGCAAGGAAGTGCGTGATACCGGACCCACCGGTCGAAGCGCACGAAGCGTTGTCATCCTGGTCGCGAACGTACGCATATACCGGTCGATGTAGAGGCGCCGCATGTGTCATACTAGAGGCGCGCGACGCGTCGTAGTAGAGCCGCGACGTAGCATGTACACGCATGTACAGCGCCGTGGTGCAAGAAATTAACACGCCACGATGTGTACATACGGCGGGTCTCTCAACGCCTAGTCACAAGATACGCACGACGAGGGCTCGTGGTTCATGGGGAGGCAACGGAATGCTCGTGTTCATGGGGAGGTAACGGAATGCATCGTGTTCATGGGGAGGCAACGAAATGCGCCCTGCTCATCGGGAGGCAACGGAACGCGTGGGAGCCAACCGCTTGGACGGAACAGTGATGGAACGAGGCCTCGCGCATCGCGCAGTAACGAGGAACGGCCTTGTGTTCGACCGCCACGCTTCGAACGAGGTCCCGCTGATCAGAGGGTGTGGCGCATCGCAAAACGGAGGAAACGGACCTCCTACGGTCAAACGAGGGTCATGTTGATCGGGAGGGTGTGGCGATCGCAAAATGCATTTAAACGGACCTCCTACGGTCGAAACAGGGTCCCGCTGATCGGGAGGGTGTGGCGCATCGCAAAACGGAGGAAACGGACCTCCTACGGTCGAAACGGGGGTCCTGTTCATCGGGAGGGGTGTGGCGGACCGCAAAACGGGACTCCACGAGATATTGTTCATCTCCACCGTCGACCTCCTCCAGCCTCCACGGGCTCCTGTTCATCCAGCCTCCACCGCGCGCTACTCCACTGGCTACTGTTCAACCACCCCTCCACGGGAACCCCTCCACCATCTACTGTTCATCCAGCCCTCCACACACAGGGGTCCTATTCAACCACCCCTCCACCGTCTACTGTTCATCCAGCCCTCCACACCATGGGGTCCTGTTCATCCAGAGGCAACGCCACCGCTCACTATTCATCTAACCCCCCGCAATGATCATCGCTCATCCAATCGATCGGCTTCGATTAGCAGCATTAGCGGCGAATCGCCCATCGGGTTCGATTAACACCCATCGATCAATCGCCGGGTTCAAGAACGCAGAGCCTGCAAAGGCAATCGCCGGGTTCGTTAGAGCCCAACGCCGCCGGGTTCGTTAGAGCTAACGCCGCACACACGCTGCAGACGCGTACGAGAGAAACGCGATCGCTAGGCCCCGACCTCCCACCGTGAACCGCAACTCCCCAAATTTTCCTACCCTCGCTTCTACCATGGTTTTTTCGTCATGGAAAGCCCAAAGAATGTCATGCAGCTGCTTCTCCGCCTGCTCAGACGAAAAGCCCATTTTCTCGTCATGATTTTTGTCATAGAAGTAGGAGCCCACCACATCTATGATGATACCGGTTCTCATCATAGTTATCGCTCATAGAAGTGTCATATGTATGACAGAAAAAATTGCTCGCCCAAAATGTCACGGATGTGTCTTTTTTTTTGTAGTGAATCCAAGTGTTGGAGTGTGAGCTAGATATCAAAGAATATGCTTCACAACCTTATGTTGTGATTCCTTTGGTGTAGCTTGAAAACGGGCACACATGCAAACACTAAGCATAATATCTGGCCTAGATGCACATAGATACAATAAAGAGCCAATCATGGAGCGGTATACCTTTTGATCAAAGTCAATACCATTTTCATCAGTGCATAGATGGCCATTTGTGGGCATAGGGATTTTGACACCTTTGCAATCTTGCATGCCGAATTTCCTCAAAACATCCTTGAGGTATTTCTCTTGAGATATGAAGATGCCGTTGTGCTGTTGATGTATTTGAAGACCTAAGAAGAATTTAAATTCTCCCATCATAGACATTTGATATTCTTCACTCATCATATAGGCAAATTCATCACTGTAACGTTGGTCAGTACAACCAAAGATGATATCATCAACATATATTTGGCACACAAATAATTCATCATCATAGGTTTTGGTGAAAAGAGTTGGGTCAAGTGAACTTGGTTTGAAGCCTTTCTTCATGAGGAATTCCTTCAAAGTATCATACCACGCCCGAGGGGCCTGCTTGAGGCCATAGAGGGCCTTATTGAGTCTGAAGACTTTGTCAGGATGCTTTGGATCTTCAAAACCTGGGGGTTGAGCAACATATACTTCTTCCTCAAGCTTACCATTGAGGAATGCACTTTTCACATCCATTTAATATAAGATGATATTGTGATGGTTAGCATAAGCAAGTAGTATGCGAATAGCCTCAAGTCTAGCAACAGGTGCAAAAGTTTCACCGAAATCAATTCCTTCAACCTGTGTAGCCTTGAGCTACAAGTCGCGGCCTTATTCCTCACCACAAGGGCATTTTCATCTTGCTTGTTGCGGTAGACCCATTTGGTGCCGATGATATTGTGCTTATGGGTCTGGTCGCTGACAAGTTCCTAGACATTGTTGAGCTCGAACTGATGTAATTCCTCTTGCATGGCTTGAATCCACTCGGGCTCCAGAAAAGCCTCATCTACTTTGGTGGGGTCTGTGACAGAGACAAAAGCAAAGTGCCCCAAAAGTTAGACAAATGTGAAGCCTTTGAGCGTGTGAGAGGACCTGGTGCGTTGATGTCGCTGATGATTTTCTCGATCTGCACTTCATTTGCAACGCGAGGATGAGCGGGTTGGCAACGTTGAGTTGGCTTAGCATTTTCTTCAGAGCCATTTTCTTCAGGTGCACCAGCTTGTTGTTCTTCACGTTCAGGAATGACTTCTTCAGCAGATTCTTCAGTAGGAATGATATCCTCAGTAGCCTTGAACTTGATGGTTTCCTCAGGTAACTTTTCATCTAGCACAGGAGGTAGGTTGTCTCTTTGCGAGCCATTAGTTTCATCGAACCGGACATCTACAGTTTCAACAACCTTCTGATGAACGGTGTTGAAGACTCTGTAGGTGTGCGAGTCCTTTCCGTAACCAAGCATAAAACCTTCATGTGCTTTCGGTGCAAATTTAGAGTTGTGATGAGGATCTCTAATCCAACATTTAGCACCGAAGACTATGAAATAACTCACATTGGGTTTCTTGTTAGTCAAGAGTTCTGATGCAGAGCATCTTATGGACATCATGAAGGAAATATGCTCTAGAGGCAATAATAATGTTATTATTTATTTCCTTATATCATGATAAATGTTTATTATTCATGCTAGAATTGTATTAACCGGAAACATAATACATGTGTGAATACATAAACCTACAGAGTGTCACTAGTATGCCTCTACTTGACTAGCTCGTTAATCAAAGATGGTTATGTTTCCTAACCATGAACAAGGAGTTGTTATTTGATTAACGGGATCACATCATTGGTTGAATGATCTGATTGACATGACCCATTCCATTAGCATAGCACCTGATCGTATAGTTTGTTGCTAGTGCTTTTCTTCATGACTTATACATGTTCCTATGACTATGAGATTATGCAACTCCTGCTTGCCCGAGGAACACTTTTGGTGCTACCAAACGCCACAACGAATCGGGTGATTATAAAGGTACATTACAGGTGTCTCCAAGGTACATGTTGGGTTGGCATATTTCGAGATTAGGATTTGTCACTCCGATTGTCGGAGAGGTATCTCCGGCCCTCTCGGTAATGCACATCACATAAGCCTTGCAAGCATTGCAACTAAATGTGTTAGTTGTGAGATGATGTATTACGGAACGAGAAAAGAGACTTGCCAAGAACTAGATTGAACTAGGTATTGATACCGACGATCGAATCTCGGCAAGTAACATACCGATGACAAAGGGAACAACGATGTTGTTATGCGGTCTCGACCGATAAAGATCTTCAGAGAATATGTAGGAACCAATATGGGCATCCAGGTCCCGCTTATTGGTTATTGACCAGAGAGGTGTCTCGGTCATGTCTACATAGTTCTCGAACCCGTAGGGTCCGCACGCTTAAGGTTTCGGCGATGCTTATATTATGAGTTTATGAGTTTTGATGTACCGAAGGAGTTCGAGTCCCGGATGAGATCGGGACATGACGAGGAGTCTCGAAATGGTCGAGACGTAAAGATCGATATATTGACGACTATATTCGAGTTCGGAAAGGTTCCAATGATTCGGTATTTTTCGAGTACCGGGAGTTACGGGATTACGGGAGAAGTAATGGGCCTTGATGGGCTTTAGTGGGAAGAGAAAAAGGTTGCTGCGCCCCCTCCCCTCTAGTCCGAATTGGACTAGGGAAAAGGGGCCGCCACCCTCCTTCTCCTCCACTTCCTTCTCCCTTCCTCCCTCTTGGTGGACTCCTACTAGGACTTGGAGTCCTAGTAGGACTCCACACCCCGGCCGCACCTATTGCCTTGGCCGGCCTCCTCCTCCTCCATCCTTTATATACGGGGCAGGGGCACCCCATGACACACAAGTTGATCTACGGATCGCTCCTTAGCCGCAGCGGTGCCCCTCCACCATATTCCACTTCGTCATATCGTCATGAGCTTAGGCGAAGCCCGCGCCGGAGAAGTCATATCGTCACGGGCTTAGGCGAAGCCCGCGCCGGTGGAGCATCAACATCGCCACCACGCCGTCAGGTCGACGGAACTCATCCCCGACACTTTGCTGGATCGGAGTCCGGGATCGCCATCGAGCTGAACGTGCAGAACTCGGAGGTGCCGACGCTCGGTGCTTGGATCGGTCGGATCGGGAGACGCACGACTACATCAACCGCGTTGTTATAACGCCCGCTTTCGGGTCACGAGGGTACGTGGACGGACACTCTCCTCTCGCTGCTATGCATCACCATGGTCTTGCGTGATCGTAGGAAAATTTTTGAAATTACTACGCTCCCCAACAGTGGTATCGAGCCTGGTTTTATGCGTTGATGTCATGTGCACGAGTAGAACACAAGTGAGTTGTGGACGATACAAGTCATACTGCCTACCAGCATGTCATACTTTGGTTCAGCGGTATTGTGAGATGAAGCGCCGGACCGACATTACGCCAGACGCTTACGCGAGACTGGTTTCACCGCTGTGAGCACTCGCTGCTTAAAGGTGACCGGCGGGTGTCTGCTCTCTCACTTTAGTTGAACTGAGTGGCTACGCCCGTCCTTGAGAAGGTTAAAACGGAGTCTATTTGACGAAGTATCGCTGTGGTTTTGATGCGAGGTAAGAACGGTTCTTGCTCAGCCCGTAGCAGCCACGTAAAACTTGCAACAACAAAGTAGAGGACGCCTAACTTGTTTTTGCAGGGCATGTTGTGATGTGATATGGTCAAGACGTGATGCTATATTTTATTGTATGAGATGATCATGTTTTGTAACCGAAGTTATCGGCAATCGGCAGGAGCCATATGGTTGTCGCTTATTGTATGAAATGCAACGCCATGTAATTGCTTTACTTTATCACTAAGCGGTAGCGATAGTCGAGAAGCAATAGTTGGCGAGACGACAACGATGCTACGATGGAGATCAAGGTGTCGCTACCGGTGACGATGGTGATCATGACGGTAAGCTTCGAGATGGAGATCACAAGCACAAGATGATGATGGCCATATCATATCACTTATATTGATTGCATGTGATGTTAATCCTTTATGCATCTTATTTTGCTTTGATTGACGGTAGCATTATAAGATGATCCCTTACTAAATTATCAAGAAGTGTTCTCCCGAGTATGCACCGCTATGAAAGTTCTTCGTGCCGAGACACCACGTGATGATCGGGTGTGATAGGCTCTACGCTCAAATACAACGGTGCAAAACAGTTGCACACGCAGAATACTCAGGTTATACTTGACGAGCTATGCATATAAGATATGACCTCGAACACGGAGACCGAAAGGTCGAGCGTGAATCATATAGTAGATATGATCAACATATTGATGTTCACCATTGAAACTACTCCATCACACGTGATGATCGGTCATGGTGTAGTTGATATGGATCACGCAATCACTTAGAGAATTGAGGATATTTTTCTAAGTGGGAGTTCTTAAGTAATATGATTAATTGAACTTTAATTTATCATGAACTTAGTCCTGGTAGTATTTTGCAAATTATGTTGTAGATCAATAGCTCGCGTTGTTGCTTCCCTATGTTTTTATATGTGTTCCTAGAGAAAATTGTATTGAAAGATGTTAGTAGCAATGATGCGGATTGGATCCGTGATCCGAGGTTTATCCTCATTGCTGCGCAGAAGAAATATGTCCTTAATGCACCGCTAGGTGACAGACCTAATGCAGGAGCAGATGCAGACGTTATGAACGTTTGGCTAGCTCAATATGATGACTACTTGATAGTTTAGTGCACCATGCTTAACGGCTTAGAATCGGGACTTCAAAGACGTTTTGAACGCTCATGGACCATATGAGATGTTCCAGAATTGAAGTTAATATTTCAAGCAAATACCCGAGTTGAGAGATATGAAGTCTTCAACAAGTTCTATAGCTAAAAGATGGAGGAGAATCGCTCAACTAGTGAGCATGTGCTCAGATTGTCTGAGTACTTCAATCGCTTGAATCAAGTGGGAGTTAATCTTCCAGATAAGATAGTGATTGACAGAATTTTCTAGTCACCATCACTAAGTTAGTAGAACTTCGTGATGAACTATAGTATGCAAGGGATGACGAAAAGATTTCGAGCTCTTCGCGATGCTAAAATCGGCGAAGGTAGAAATCAAGAAAACATCAAGTGTTGATGGTTGACAAGACCACTAGTCTCAAGAAAAGGGCAAAGGGAAGAAGGGAACTTCAAGGAAAACGGCAAGCAAGTTGTTGCTCGAGTGAAGAAGCCCAAGTCTAGACCTAAGCCCGAGACTAAGTGCTTTTGCTGCAATGGAACTGGTCACCGAAGCGGAACTACCCCAAGTATTTGGCGGATAAGAAGGATGGCAAAGTGAACAAAGGTATATTTGATATACAGATTATTGATGTGTATTTTACTAGTGTTCATAGCAACCCCTCAAGATTTGATACTGGTTCGGTTGCTAAGAGTAGTAATCAAACGGAGTTTCGTAATGAATGTAAACTAGTTGAAGGGAAGTGACGATGAGTGTTGGAAGTAGTTCCAAGATTGATATGATCATCATCTCACACTCCCTATACTTTCGGGATTAGTGTGGAACCTAAATAAGTGTTATTTGGTGTTGAGCATAAATATGATTTGATCATGTTTATTGCAATACGGTTATTCATTTAAGTAAGAGAATAAATTGTTGTTCTGCTTACATGAATAAAACCTTATATGGTTACACACTCAATGAAAATGGTTCATTGGATCTCGATCATAGTGATACACATATTCATAATATTGAAACCAAAAGATGCAAAGTTAATAATGATAGTGCAACTTATTTGTGGCAATCGCCGCTTAGGTCATATTGGTGTAAAGCGCATGAAGAAAACTCCATGCCGATGGACTTTTGGAATCACTTGATTATGAATCATTTGATGCTTGCGTAACCGTGCCTTTTGGGCAAGATGACTAAAACTCCGCTTCTCCGAACAATGGAACAAGCTACTGACTTATTGGAAATAATACATACCGATGTATGCGATCCAATGAATGTTGATGCTCGTGGCAAGTATCGTTATTTTTCTGACCTTCACAAGATGATTTGAGTAGATATGGGTATATCTACTTGATGAAACATAAGTCTGAAATAGTTGAAAGGTTCAAAGAATTTCAGAGTGAAGTGGAAAATCATCGCAACAAGAAAATTTCTGCGATCTGATCGTGGAGATGAATATTTGAGTTACGATTTTGGTCTTCAATGAAAACAATGTGGAATGGTTTCACAGCTCACGCCACATGGAACACCACAACATTATGGTGTGTTCGAACGTCAGAATCAGATTTTATTTTGATATGGTGCGATCTATGATGTATCTTACCGATTTACCACTATCGCTTTGGGGTTATGCATTAAAGACAGCTGCATTCACGCTTAATAGGGCACCATCTAAACCGCTGAGATGACACCGTATGAACTATGGTTTAGCAAGAAACCTAAGCTGTCGTTTCTTAAAGTTTGAGTTGTGATACTTATGTGAAAAATTTTCACCGATAAGCTCGAACCCAAATCGGAGAAATGCGCCTTCATAGAATACCCAAAGGTAACTATTGGGTACACCTTCTATCACAGATCCGAAAGCAAGATATTTGTTGCTAAGATGGATCCTTTCTAGAAAAGAAGTTTCTCTCGAAAGAAGTGAGTGGGAGGAAAGTAGAACTTGATGAGGTAATTGTACCTTCTCCCTTATTGGAAAGTAGTTCATCACAGGAATCAGTTCCAGTGATTCCTACACCAATTAGTAAGGAAGTTAATGATGATGATCATGAAACTTCAGATCAAGTTGTTACCAAACCTCGTAGGTCTTCCGAGTAAGATCCGCACTGAGTGGTACGGTAATCCTATTCTAGAAGTCATGTTACTAGACCATGATGAACCTACGAACTATGAGGAAGCGATGATGAGCCCAGATTCGCGAAATGGTTTGAAACCATGAAATCTGAGATGGGATCCATATATGAGAACAAAGTGTGGACTTTGATGGAGTTGTTCGATGATCGGCAAGCCATATTATATAAATGGATCTTCAAGAGGAAGACAGACATCGATAGTAGTGTTACTATCTACAAAGCTCGACTTGTCGCAAAAGGTTTTCGACAAGTTCAAGGTGTTGACTACAAATGAGATTTTCTCAACTGTAGCGATTCTTAAGTCTGTCGAATCATGTTAGCAATTGCCACATTTTATGAAATCTGGCAAATAGATGTCAAAACTACATTCTTTAATGGATTTATTAAAGAAGAGTTGTATATGATGCAACCGTAAGGTTTTGTCAATCCTAAAGGAGCTAACAAATGTGCAAGCTCCAATGATCCATCTATGGACTGGTGCAAGCATCTCGAGTTAGAATAAACGCTTGATAGTGTGATCAAAGATATGGTTTTATACAGACTTTTGGAGAAGCCTCAGATTTACAAGAAAGTGAGTGGGAGCACTACAAGATTTCGATAAGTATATGTGAATGACATATTGTTGATCGAAATAATGTAGAATTATTCGCAAAGCATAAAGGAGTGTTTGAAAGGAGTTTTTCAAAGAAAGACCTCGTGAAGCTGCTTATATATTGAGCATCAAGATCTATAGAGATAGATCAAGACGCTTGATAAAGTTTTTCAATGAATACATATCTTGACAAGATTTTGAAGTAGTTCAAAATGGAACAGTCAAAGAAAGAGTTCTTGCCTGTGTTACAAGGTGTGAGATTGAGTAAGACTCAAAACCCGACCACGGCAGAAGATAGAAAGAGAATGAAAGTCATTCCCTATGCATCAGCCATAGGTTCTATAAAGTATGTCATGTGTGTACAGATCTATTGCATACCCTACCACTAAGATTGGCAAGGAGTGCAATAGAGATCTAGGAGTAGATCAATGGACAGCGGTCAAAATTATCCTTAGTAGAATAAGGATATGTTTCTCGATTATGGAAGTGAAAAAGGTTCGCCGTAAAAGGTTACGCCGATGCAAGTTTTAACACTAATCTAGATGACTCGAGTCTCAATCTAGATACATATTGAAAGTGGGAGCAATTAGCTAGAGTAGCTCCGCAAGAGCATTGTAGACATAGAAATTTGCAAAATACTTACGGCTGAATGTGATGTAATCTGCTGACTAAAATTATCTCACAAGCAAAACATGATCACACCTTAGTACTCTTTGGGTGTTAATCACATAGCGATGTGAACTAGATTATCGACTCTAGTAAACCCTTTGGGTGTTGGTCACATGTCGATGTGAACTATGGGTGTTAACCACATATAGATGTGAACTATTGATGTTAAATCACATGGCGATGTGATCTAGATTATTGACTCTAGTGCAAGTGGGAGACTGAAGGAAATATGCTCTAGAGGCAATAATAATGTTATTATTTATTTCCTTATATCATGATAAATGTTTATTATTCATGCTAGAATTGTATTAACCGGAAACATAATACATGTGTGAATACATAAACCTACAGAGTGTCACTAGTATGCCTCTACTTGACTAGCTCGTTAATCAAAGATGGTTATGTTTCCTAACCATGAACAAGGAGTTGTTATTTGATTAACGGATCACATCATTGGTTGAATGATCTGATTGACATGACCCATTCCATTAGCATAGCACCTGATCGTATAGTTTGTTGCTAGTGCTTTTCTTCATGACTTATACATGTTCCTATGACTATGAGATTATGCAACTCCCGCTTGCCCGAGGAACACTTTGGTGCTACCAAACGTCACAACGAATCGGGTGATTATAAAGGTACATTACAGGTGTCTCCGAAGGTACATGTTGGGTTGGCATATTTCGAGATTAGGATTTGTCACTCCGATTGTCGGAGAGGTATCTCTGGGCCCTCTCGGTAATGCACATCACATAAGCCTTGCAAGCATTGCAACTAAATGTGTTAGTTGTGAGATGATGTATTACGGAACGAGAAAAGAGACTTGCCAAGAACGAGATTGAACTAGGTATTGATACCGACGATCGAATCTCGGCAAGTAACATACCGATGACAAAGGGAACAACGATGTTGTTATGCGGTCTCGACCGATAAAGATCTTCGAGAATATGTAGGAACCAATATGGGCATCCAGGTCCCGCTTATTGGTTATTGACCGAGAGGTGTCTCGGTCATGTCTACATAGTTCTCGAACCCGTAGGGTCCGCACGCTTAAGGTTTCGGCGATGTTATATTATGAGTTTATGAGTTTTGATGTACCGAAGGAGTTCGAGTCCCGGATGAGATCGGGGACATGACGAGGAGTCTCAAATGGTCGAGACGTAAAGATCGATATATTGGACGACTATATTCGAGTTCGGAAAGGTTCCGAATGATTCGGTATTTTTCGAGTACCGGGAGTTACGGGATTACGGGAGAAGTAATGGGCCTTGATGGGCTTTAGTGGGAAGAGAAAAAGGTTGCTGCGCCCCCTCCCTCTAGTCCGAATTGACTAGGGAAAAGGGGCCGCCACCCTCCTTCTCCTCCACTTCCTTCTCCCTTCCTCCCTCTTGGTGGACTCCTACTAGGACTTGGAGTCCTAGTAGGACTCCACACCTGGCCGCACCTATTGCCTTGGCCGGCCTCCTCCTCCTCCATCCTTTATATACGGGGCAGGGGGCACCCCATGACACACAAGTTGATCTACGGATCGCCTTAGCGCAGCGGTGCCCCTCCACCATATTCCACTTCGGTCATATCGTCATGAGCTTAGGCGAAGCCCCGCGCCGGAGAAGTCATATCGCCACGGGCTTAGGCGAAGCCCCGCGCCGGTGGAGCATCAACATCGCCACCACGCCCGTCGGTCGACGGAACTCATCCCCGACACTTTGCTGGATCGAGTCCGGGATCGCCATCGAGCTGAACGTGTGCAGAACTCGGAGGTGCCGACGCTCGGTGCTTGGATCGGTCGGATCGTGGAGACGCACGACTACATCAACCGCGTTGTTATAACGCTTCCGCTTTCGGTCTACGAGGGTACGTGGACGGACACTCTCCCCTCTCGTTGCTATGCATCACCATGGTCTTGCGTGATCGTAGGAAAATTTTTGAAATTACTACGTTCCCCAACACATCACCATGTGAAGAGTCCGTTCGGCGAGTGACACCTGCGACGTCTACTTCACATACACAAAGGTGAATCATCTCCTTTACACGTGCTCAATTGACACCTTTGAGGATGGTATACTACTTGACACTCCACTCGTGTGCATGCATAGGTATTGTCGGAACACTACGGATGACGAGATGGAGTGCAAGAGCCAAGGAACAACTACACCATCTGCGAGGGAAGCCTGGAAGCGACGACCGAAGAAAACGGAGACAGCTCCCAGGATCCGGACATCCGGTCCTAGCTGCTACCTCTTGAGCACTGCGTTGGTTTTCCCTTGAAGAGGAAAGGGTGATGCAGTAAAGCAGCGTAAGTATTTCCCTCAGTTTTTGAGAACCAAGGTATCAATCCAGTAGGAGGCCACACACGAGTCCCTCGCACCTACACAAAAATCCTCGCAACCAATGCAATAAAGGGGTTGTCAATCCCTTCACGGTCACTTACGAGAGTGAGATCTGATAGATATGATAAGATAATATTTTTGGTATTTTTATGATAAAGATGCAAAGTAAAATAAAAGCAAAATAAAAACGACGCTAGAAATAACTTGTTGTTGGGAGATTAAATATGATGGAGAATAGACCCGGGGGCCATAGGCTTCACTAGTGTCTTCTCTCGAGAGCATAAGTATTACGGTGGGTGAACAAATTACTGTTGAGCAATTGACAGAATTGAGCATAGTTATGAGAATATCTAGGTATGATCATGTATATAGGCATCACGTCCGAGACAAGTAGACCGACTCCTGCCTGCATCTACTACTATTACTCCACACATCGACCGCTATCCAGCATGCATCTAGAGTATTAAATTCAAGAGAACAGAGTAACGCTTTAAGTAAGATGACATGATGTAGAGGGATAAATTCATGCAATATGATATAAACCCCATCTTGTTATCCTCGATGGCAACAATACAATGCGTGCCTTGCTGCCCCTCATCACATCGGGAAAGGACACCGCAAGATTGAACCCAAAGCTAAGCACTTCTCCCATTGCAAGAAAGATCAATCTAGTAGGCCAAACCAAACTGATAATTCAAAGAGACTTGCAAAGATAACCAATCATACATAAAAGAATTGAGAGAAGATTCAACTATTGTTCATAGATAAACTTGATCATAAACCCACAATTCATCGGTCTCAACAAACACATCGCAAAAGAAGATTACATCAAATAGATCTCCACAAGAGAGGGGGAGAACATTGTATTGAGATCCAAAAGAGAGAAGCAACCATCTAGCTAATAACTATGGACCCGAAGGTCTGAGTTAAACTACTCACACATCACCGGAGAGGCTATGGTGTTGATGTAGAAGCCCTCCGTGATCGATGCCCCCTCCAGCGGAGCTCCAGAAAAGGCCCCAAGATGGGATCTCACGGGTACAGAAGGTTGTGGCTGTGGAATTAGGTTTTTGGCCCCCTATAGGAGGAAGAAGTACGTCGGTGGAGCAACGTGGGCCCCACGAGGGTGGAGGGCGCGCCTAGGGGGGTAGGCGCGCCCCCCTACCTCGTGTCTTCCTGGTTGATTTCTTGATGTAGGGTCCAAGTCCTCTGGATCACGTTTGTTCCAAAAATCACGTTCCCGAAGGTTTCATTCCGTTTGGACTCTGTTTGATATTCTTTTTCTGCGAAACTCTGAAATAGGCAAAAAACAGCAATTCTGGGCTGGGCCTCCGGTTAATAGGTTAGTCCCAAAAATAATATAGAAGTGTATAATAAAGCCCAATAATATCCAAAACAGAATAATATAGCATGGAACAATCAAAAATTATAGATACGTTGGAGACGTATCAAGCATCCCCAAGCTTAATTCCTGCTCGTCCTCGAGTAAGTAAATGATAAAAACAGAATTTTTGATGTGGAATGCTACTTGGCATAATTTCAATGTAATTTTCTTAATTGTGGTATGAATATTCAGATCCGAAAGATTCAAGACAAAAGTTTAATATTGACATAAAAATAATAATACTTCAAGCATACTAACTAAGCAATTATGTCTTCCCAAAATAACATGGCCAAAGAAACTTATCCCTACAAAATCATATAGTCTGGCTATGCTCCCTCTTCCCCACACAAAGTATTTAAATCATGCACAACCCCGATGACAAGCCAAGCAATTGTTTTATACTTTAACATTTTCAAAACTTTTTCAATCTTCACGCAATACATGAGCATGAGCCATGGATATAGCACTATATGTGGAATAGAACGGTGGTTGTGGAGAAGACAAAAAGAGGGAAGATAGTCTCACATCAACTAGGCGTATCAACGGGCTATGTAGATGCCCATCAATAGATATCAATGTGAGTGAGTAGGGATTGCCATGCAACGGATGCACTAGAGCTATAAGTATATGAAAGCTCAACAAAAGAAACTAAGTGGGTGTGCATCCAACTCGCTTGCTCACGAAGACCTAGGGCATTTGAGGAAGCCCATCATTGGAATATACAAGCCAAGTTCTATAATGAAAAATTCCCACTAGTATATGAAAGTGACAAAATGAGAGACTCTCTATCATGAAAATCATGGTGCTACTTTGAAGCACAAGTGTGGTAAAAGGATAGTAACATTGTCCCTTCTCTCTTTTTCTCTCATTTTTTTTATTTGGGCCAAAGAAAATAATAATAATACTTCAAGCATACTAATCAAAATAATTATGTCATCTCAAAATAACATGGCCAAAGAAAGTTATCACTACAAAATCATATAGTCTGGCTATGCTCTATCTTCACCACACAAAGTATTTAAATCATGCACAACCCTGATGACAAGCCAAGCAATTGTTTCATACTTTTGATGTTCTCAAACTTTTTCAATCTTCATGCAATACATGAGCATGAGCCATGGACATAGCACTATATGTGGAATAGAATGGTGGTTGTGAAGAAGACAAAAAAGGAGAAGATAGTCTCACATCAACTAGGCATATCAACGGGCTATGGAGATGCCCATTAATAGATATCAATATGAGTGAGTAGGGATTGCCATTCAACGGATGCACTAGAGCTATAAGTATATGTAAGCTCAACAAAACGAACTAAGTGGGTGTGCATCCAACTCGCTTGCTCACGAAGACCTAGGGCATTTTGAGGAAGCCCATCATTAGAATATACAAGCCAAGTTCTACAATGTAAATTTCCCACTAGTATATGAAAGTGATATCATAGGAGACCCTCTATCATGAAGATCATGGTGCTACTTTGAAGCACAAGTGTGGTAAAAGGATAGTAACATTGTCCCTTCTCTCTTTTTCTCTCATTTTTTTATTTGGGCCTTCTCTTTTTTTATGGCGTCTTCTCTTTTTTTTATTTAGTCCGGAGTCTCATCCTGACTTGTGGGGGAATCATAGTCTCCATCATCCTTTCCTCACTTGGGACAATGCTCTAAAAATGATGATCATCACACTTTTATTTACTTACAACTCAACAATTACAACTCAATACTTAGAAAAAAAAATATGACTCTATGTGAATGCCTCCGGTGGTGTACCGGGATATGCAATGAATCAAGAGTGACATGTATGAAAGAATTATGAACGGTGGCTTTGCCACAAATACAATGTCAACTACATGATCATGCAAAGCAATATGACAATGATGGAGCGTGTCATAGTAAACGAAACGGTGGTAAGTTGCATGGAAATATATCTCGGAATGGCTATGGAAATGCCATGATAGGTAGGTATGGTGGTTGTTTTGAGGAAGGTATATGGTGGGTGTATGATACCGGCGAATAGTGCGCGGTAATAGAGAGGCTAGCAATGGTGGAAGGAAGAAAAGTGCGTATAACCCATGGACTCAACATTAGTCATAAAGAACTCATATATTTATTGCAAAAATCTACAAGTTATCAAAGCAGAGTATTACGCGCATGCTCCTAGGGGGATAGATTGGTAGGAAAAGACCATTGCTCGTCCCCGACCGCCACTCATAAGGAAGACAATCAATAAATAAATCATGCTCCGACTTCATCACATAAAAACGGTTCACCATACGTGCATGCTACGGGAATCACAAACTTTAACACAAGTATTTCTCAAATTCAAAACTACTCAACTAGCATGACTCTAATATCACCATATCCATATCTCAAAACAATTATCAAGCATCAAACTTCTCATAGTATTCAACACACTCATAAGAAAAAAAATTACTAGTCTTAAATGCCTAGCATAATTAAAGCAAATTACCATGCTGTTTTGTAGGACTCTCAAAATAATATAAGTGAAGCATGAGAGAACAATAGTTTCTATAAAACAAATCCACCACCGTGCTCTAAAAGATTTAAGTGAAGCACTAGAGCAAAAACTATATAACTCAAAAGATAAAAGTGATGCACATAAAGTATTCTAATAATTTCCGAATCATGTGTGTCTCTCTCAAAATATGTGTTCAGCAAGGATGATTGTAGCAAACTAACAAATAAAGACTCAAATAATAGAAGACGCTCCTAGCAAAACACATATCATGTGGTGAATAAAAATATAGCTCCAAGTAAAGTTACCGATAGAAGTAGACGAAAAGACGGGATGCCTTCCGGGGCATCCCCAAGCTTTGGCTTTTAGGTGTCCTTAGATTATCTTGGGGTGTCATGGGCATCCCCAAGCTTAGGCTCTTGCCACTCCTTGTTCCATAATCCATCTAATATTTTACCCAAAACTTGAAAACTTCACAACACAAAACTCAGCAGAAAATCTTGTGAGCTCTGTTAGCGAAAGAAAACAAAAAACCACTTCAAGGTACTGTAATGAACTCATTATTTATTTATATTGGTTTTAAACCTACTGTATTACAACTTCTCTATGGTTTATAAATATTTTACTAGACATAGATTCATCAAAATAAGCAAACAACACACGAAAAACAGAATCTGTTAAAAACAGAACAGTCTGTAGTAATCTGTAACTAACGCAAACTTCTAGAACTCCAAAAATTCACCCAAAATAGGAAGATCTAGAAAATTTGTTTATTGATCAGCAGCAATTAGAATCAATATTTTATCACGTTCTGGTAATTTTTAACAATTATTTTCGTGAACATAAAGTTTCTGGAATTTTTAGCAAGATCAAATAACTATCATCCAAGAAGATCCTATAGGTTAAAATTGGCACAAACACTAATTAAAACATAAAAACAAATCTAACCAGAGGCTAGATCAAATATTTATTCCTAAACAGAAGCAAAAAAAAGTAAAAAATAAAATTGGGTTGCCTCCCAACAAGCGCTATCGTTTAACGCCCCTAGCTAGGCATAATAGCAAGGATAGATCTAGGTATTGCCATCTTTAGTTTTAGGGAAGAAAAGAGCAAACTTGTTATCTATGGAATTAATCTTTCTATTTTGATAAAGCACGTGTCTATTAATGGTAGAAGAAAGATTAAGCACGTTGCGGAAATTGGCATCTAGGCTAGCTTTTATTTCTTTGATAGATTCGTTTTGGTAGGAGAGCAAAAGAGATGTTGATACATCTCCAACGTATCTATAATTTATGAAGTATTCATGCTATTATATTATCCATCTTGGATGTTTAATGGGCTTTACCATGCACTTTTATATTACTTTTGGGACTAACCTATTGACCCAGAGCCAAGTGCCAGTTTCTGTTTTTCCCTTGTTTCAGTGTTTCGCAGAAAAGAAAGCAATACAGGAGACTTGGAGTGCACGTCAGGGGATCAACAAGGAAGGCACGAGGCAAGGGCGCGCCCAACCCCCCTGGACGCGCCCTCCACCCTCGTGGGCCCCTCGTGGCTCCCCTAACGTATTTCTTCCTCCTATATATACCAATATACCCTAAAACCGTCGGGGAACAGAATAGATCGGGAGTTCCGCCGCCGCAAGCCTCTGTAGCCACCAAAAATCAATCGGGACCCTGTTCGACACCCCGCCGGGGGGATCCTCACCGTGGCCATCTTCATCATCCCGGCGCTCCATGACGAGTAGGGAGTAGTTCACCCTCGTGGCTGAGGTATGTAGCTATGAGCTGATGTGTTCTCTCTCTCTCTCTCTCTCTCTCTCTCTCTCGTGTTCTTGAGGTGATACGATCTTGATGTATCGCGAGCTTTGCTATTGTAGTTGGATCTTATGATGTTTCTCCCCCTCTACTATCTTGTAATGGATTGAGTTTTCCCTTTGAAATTAGCTTATCGGGTTGAGTCTTTAATGATGTAGCGACCCGACCTCAGACGGTCAAGCCTCTGTGTTTCTATGCCATCCCTGGATCAGTATCTTTGGCACACAAGACATCAATGTATATATCAAAGTGCAATCACATGCATAAATAACGTAAAACTGATATATACCTCATAATACTCAGCGGAAACAATCAAACGGGTGTGGAGTCCCATCAACGCCATCGGCAGGTTGAGTGTAGACCGTAACCCTGTATCGTAACTCTTACTCGTCAAGGAAGTATCTGCAACATGATACGTTGCAGCCGTGTAGGTCAAGACATTGAATGTACCGCAAGATCACAATATGAGAAAACAGATGATAAAACTATACTATATGCAGTAGGGCTTTGTGGCTCAGATCTGAGTTTTATTTATGTAAATGCTGGTTTTATTTTCCTACATCAAAGGAATAAATGAAGTCTGCTCTATAGAGTTCTCTATCATGACATGGTTCCGCCAACCGATGTCTCATAGCCCAAAATCATCATAAGTTGCCCACAATTAAGTTATCAATCCGTGTTGAGAGTTCCGAGATAGATCCAAGTCCAGAGGCTCAAATTGTCCGTAATCGGGACACGGCTAATCGATTAGGTTATAACCCTCCGCAGAGGTTTGTACACTTTACCCGCAAGATTCGATCCTCTCTTTACGTTCTCGCACTTCAGTGGTGTTTGAGAACAAGATGACCAAACATGGTCTTCCAAAGAGTTCCTCCGACCACCGTCCGCACCCATCCAATCCTACCGTAGTTCTACATCTGCTAGCACCGCCCCAGCCAGAGTCACAACTAAGGTCAACCAAGCCAGAGCCCATAATGACTTGCGGTTGCACAGGTAAGCTTCGGGCATGAAGTATTCTTCCGCCTCTTTGAGTCTGGGTGAAGCTTTCCGCAAGATGTCATGGCGCTTCTCCATGCATCCCGCCAACCACTGGTTTCTCCAGGTGCCCACAACCGCCCTTCACCCAGAGTGTGTATTGAATTCTTGTCTCGAGTCTTGAAGTCTTGAGGTCTTGAAGATGCAGTCCTTGCAGATTTCCATCATGGAGTTGTCGCCATTGACGAGAGTCCTCCTTCTTCACACCACTCGAACACTCATACCAAACCCCGCCTACTACAGCGTAGCATTAGAATAAAATAACGCCCCGGCTTGGTAACAGGGTGATGGGTTCCTACCTCATGCATACTACTCAACTACAAGAATTTCAATAACACTCTTGAGGGGTGGTTGCAAAGGTGCCACTAAATGCAATAAAACATAGGTAAGAAAGCATGGTCAAAGTGAACTTGCCTTGTTGACGATCTTCGAAAAACTAGGGTTTCGTAGTAGCAAATCTTCGCACTCCTGAAATTCTACCGAGGCAAACAATAACTATAATAAGCACATAGCATAACATAACATAACAAAGTAACACACCAAAACCAACAAAGCAAAACCCAAAGGGAAAACTTAAAGAAAAACAACTCAAAGTTTTCCTACTTCAAATAACAACAAAATAGTTTTATATAACAAAAATTTCTTAACATCACCTAATCATGGTTTTATGTTAACTAAACAGAAAATATTTCATTAAGCAACTAGGAGCAAAAAGAATTAAATAAAAATCTATTATGAAACTCCTGAATAAGCAAAACAAGCTTTAATTCAAATCTGATCTAACTCAATTTTATAAATCCAAACATAGACAAATTATATATTTTTGAAACTACAAGAAAATTGTGATCTAACATAAAAAGAATCAGCATCATTGGACTTCTAGATCAAAAGTTATAGGCTAAACAAGAACGGAACTAAATCTGTTACGGGAATAAATCTGAAAACGAAAACGGAGTTACCTGACGTGAGGCAGAGATGGCAGGAAGGAGACGGCGATGTGGAGGGCTGCTCGCGAGGGGCGAGGTCGCCAAGCAGGGTGGGGTGGCGGAGGAGGGGTCAGCGCTGGGGAGGTGGCGCTGGGCGATGAGGAGGTTCCAAGAGCTCCTGGTGAGCGCCTCTAGGCAGGAAAAGGAGGACGGTGGCGAGAAGGCTACGGGCAGGAGGGGGCGTGGTGATGGGAAAAATGGAACGAGGAGAGGAGGGGTTTTATAGGCGGTCTCTGGAGGCGCTGGGATGGAAAGACGAGGAGATCGGGAAGGTGGAGATTTCTGTTTCCATGGACATGGAAAGCTTCAGAACGTGAGAGGAAACAGAGGAAGGAGATGATCTCTTGTTGGGCTAGAATAGGAAAGTGCTTAATGGGCCAGCAGGTTTTTCCTAATAAAACGATTCCATTCCTATTTTTAAAATTAGGAAACTAAAACAATAAAAAGGAAATCAAATCAATTCGAATAAAGAGTTTTTATATACTAAAATTATCGAAAAATAAAATGTAGATGATGAGCATTATTCCACGGCCAAAATAAAAACTTTAAAAAATGTTTTCAGAAAATCCCTAAAGGCTTTATTTCTTTTTGCAAATAATTTTAAATAAAACTTTGGTTTTTCTTGGCTCAATATTTTC